>OX244029.2:50748782-51977299 GCA_945859785.2 Tridacna gigas
TTGTCCCTCAGCACAATTTTTATATCATTACAAATTACGGATAAAACGAACTCGTTTACATACCCGAAAACTTGCAATGGTTGCTTCCCTTGTGATTGGTAAATGGCGGATAACTGTCAAAATCACATGTTTGCAGTAATCTGCATCTTTTTTTTCAAAACAAAACAAGGGTGTCGAAATTACGGTCCCCATGTCGAAATAAAGAACCATACCCTGGGTTACGTTTATATTGAAAATATCGTGCAGGAATCGCACAGATGACAATTCGAAGCATAAAATGTGTCGGGATGGTATCATTCTTTGTCAAGGTATGTCAAAATTAGGTCATCTACAAACGGTATTTCGTATGATAAAAATTTACTATTAACCTGTCGAAATATGGGTACTTTGCTCTACTTAACTCTTTACCAAATGACAAAATTTTTGACTAGTCCAAATCGAAAGCATTTGCAGATGACATACTAAATGTTGCACACATTTTGAAATCTTACTCTGAAAGGGTAGAAAACATTGTAGAAAATGGAGAAAATGCTGTTATCAGCACTTTCTCCCTTTTCTACAATGTTTTCCAAAGGCTTTCCCCTCGGGGTCATTAAAAGTCGGGATTGGTAAAGGGTTAAGATAGCTTTATTATTTTTTTTTCAAAATGAGCTCTGTCTCTCTCAATTATAAAATCATGTAGTTGCAGCTTCCATGTCCAGTTTGCCAAGTAAGTCAGCAGTTTGGAACTGTTTTCCTGCATATACTTGTACTTGCCTCTGTTCAACTTGTGTACATTGTTTTGTTGTATTTGATTATTTTTAACTCACTGGAACAGGAAGTGCTCAGGGTGAGCTTTTATGACCACCCATTGTCCGTCATCAACATTTTTGTAAAACATCTCCTCCTAAATGAAATCACAAACTTCACAGGTATGTTCCTTGGGTCAGGTCTTTCAAAGTTGTTAAAAAAATTGGATTCCTAGCAGAACCTCTGGTAGTCAAGGCATCAAAAAGATTAAAAATTTGGTAAATCTTTAAAAATCTTTTTATCAAAGACCATAAGGCCTTGGGCTACAGAAATTTGCAAGTTTGTTCAAATGATACCCCAGATGTCAAAATTGGCCATGGCCAAGTGGTCACATGTTTTACTTGGGCTTGTATTGTGAAAAGTGATCTTGTTCCAAACCAAAAAATAATTATTTTGTATGTAGCATCATCTAGAGGACCACTACAAAGTTTGTTCAAATGATGTCCCTGGGGTTAAAAATTGGCCTGGGCCGGAAGGGGGGGGTAACAAGTTTTAGATGTTCATAATAGCGAAAACTTTGAAAAACTTCTTGCTGCAAACAGAAAGACTTAGAGCTGTAATACTGTACTTGGTATGTATCATCATCTAATGGACCACTTTCAAGATTGTTCAAATGATGTTCCTGTTGTTGAAATTGGCATCTGTTGTGGGGCAGGGGGGTGGGGGTTGGAGGGGTGTCAGATGTTTTATGGTGACTTATATAGTGGAAAAGATTGTGTACATCCTGGAGGCCACAATTTCAGCCAAATACTAATGCAGATTGGTCAGTATGTTTGTTTTGATACTATCTCTGATGTTATAAATAAATGGGTCATGTTGGGTCAGAAAATAGGTTACTGGGACAATCTCAGAAAATCTTGTGTATGCTTTATATGCTACATTTTCAGTCCATTACTATGGAAACATGTCTTGATGGTTTCTCATACAAGTTTAAAAACAGTCATGTTGCATCAGAAAGTAGGTCACAGGGACTGACTTTTGAAAACCCCTAAGAGCTTTTTAGAAGTAATATTTTCAGTCCAGTACTCATGAAAGTTGGTCAAAAAGTTTGTCTCAATGATATCCTGGACAAGTTTAAAAATGGGTCAGATAGATTAAAAAAGTAGGTCACTGAGACAAATCCAAAGAAAACCCCTTGGTACAATCTGGAGGCCACATTTACAGACATTTACCCAGGAAGCTTGTTTGGAATGTTTGTCCCTTTTATGTCTCAGATGAGCTTTAAAATGGTCATATAAGGTCAAAAAGTAGGTCTGTGGGTAAACTATGGAAAAACTGTAGGGGCCTCATTTTCAGACAAATACAACAGTTGGTCAGACTGTTTGTCCTGATGATATCTCCAACTAGTTTGAAAATGGGTCACATCAGGTAAAATAGTAGGTCTCTGTGACAAATCTTAGAATTACCTTGTTCACGCTGTAAAGGCTCTTTGTTCAGATCAAAGCTGATGAAATTTTGTTAGAATGTTTGTCTTTATGTTATCTCAGATTAACTTCAAAGGGTCATGTTGGGTCTAGAAGAAGGTCACTAGGACAGATCTTAGAAAAACCTTGTGTACACTCTGAAGACCACATTTTCAGTCCATTACCCACGAAAGTTGGTCAGAGTGTTCTGATGATTGCTCAGTTGAGTCTGATATTGCGTTACATCAGGTCTGGAGGCCACATAATCATACATATACTTGTGGAAATTGGTTGGAATGTTTTTCCTTATGATGGCGAGTGTAAGTGAAAAAATGAGGAACCTTGGGTCCAAAAGTACTCCACCAGGACAAATCTTTGAAAAAACTGTGAACACTGTAGAAGCCATATTTTGTTTTGCTTTGTATACTTCTCTCAAAGGCACATAGGCTCTGGTGAGTGAATCAGGGTTATCATGGCTCTCTTCTTTTCAAAGAAGATATACACTCAAAGGTATTGTTGTATTCACCTTATGTGCATGATGCATGCAGCCTCATTGACCATGGATGTCTGTGGACTGTAAACCATTATTTATCTGTTGGAACTGTCATCTCAGTGTTTTTGTTGCTTCTTTGTGAAATGCTTACTTGTTTCAAGTGCCCATCTTTAATGATCCTTTACTTAAAAGTGTTTTTTTTTTAATTTCTAAAGGGATATATTGACAAAAAAAAGAGCTCAATGGGATTGAAGATTTAAGTATTATCTGTTTGTTTAGAGCAATATGATTTTTTTTCGAGTCAGTTTGAATCTTGTTGTGAGAATTTTGGAAACTATTTTCATTAGTTTAAAAATATATTTGCTGTGCTCTGGGAAGAGGGGTTTAGTTTATGTTACTAAAAGCAAAAGGTTTGGAGCCAGGTCAGCCTGCATGGACTGCACAGACTGACATGGGTCACTACTTTTAGAAGATCCATTAAACCACCTTTTAACAGAGCATGATTTATGTATTTTTCTCAATACGTCAAAGGGCATCTTCGCAAGCCAAGGATACTAACTCCACTTTGTTCGTTACGTACTACCTTAGTATCCTTGGCTTGCGAAGATGGTCAAAGGGAGGAAAAAATGCTCCTGAAGTACTGTTTTTATGATAGGGAGCAATTGCTAAAAAAAGATTACCTTATCCCAGGACATTGGATTAACCCGTTACCACACATTCCCAGCATTTTCTCCTTTTCACACAATGTTTTCTACCCTTCCCAACACAAATTTCAGTTTTGGAGTCACATTTATTTCATCATCTGCAAATGCTTTCAATTTGGACCAGTCTAAAATTTTGTTGTTTGGTAAAGGGTTAAACAAGAGCTCAGTTAATAGAGAACTTGTCAGTCATAGATTGTTTTTATGAGTACTTTAAGAGATTGTACAACTGGCATGGTGTTGATATCAGGTTCTTTTCAGAATTTTTTTGATCATTGAAATAGAAAATCTTATCATTACATGTATATGTATCATTTTGTGTTTGTGACTCTATATTTATCAGTGATAATTCTTTTTTATTATCTCTTTACCAAGCAATCCCAAGTTTTAATGATCATGTGGAATGGCTTATTTGAAACATTCGCAAAAGGGATAAAGTGCTAGTTTCAAACCAGCAATTTTGGATTAGGGTAAAATTTTGTGGTCTGGTAAAGAGTTAAAAGTGTAGCTTTCAACTTTGTTTGATTTTATTTTTTATCTTAATACCTTGTTAAAGGAGTTAAACAGTTCTAGTTGTAAGTAGTATAATTTTGTCTGAGAAGTTGTGACAACATTTTGTATATTTTATATATAAGTTATGTATAAATGTACTTTTCAATTTTATGGTATTTTAGCCCCAGCTGCAAGCTCCAGAATCTTGAACCCTAAAATGCTCAGAGTTGTAGAATAGTTACTGTCAGATTAGCACTTACAAATACTTATAGTTACTGTATTAAGCGGAGTGCTTGATACACAGAGAGGTTCAGATGCTGACCATGTACTTGGTAATTCAAGCTTCTCCTGAACATTGATCAGCCAATATCTATATACATGCATGCAAGAATTTCTGAGGACAAACTTGTTTTCTATGTAGGTTATGGTGGCATCATTGCAGCAGGAGAGATCACCCCTATACTGCCTGTGGCTGGAGAAAAGCAGCCTGAAAATTTAACCAAGTTCTTTTTTGATGCAATGTTACAGTTCATGGTATCTGAGGTAAGTCATAATACATTTTGCATTGTGTTAAGTTTTTTTTTTTTATTTTTCAATGTTTCTATTTAGCTTTTGAAACATAGAAATGCTCAAAAGTATTTACATCAGTATGTAGGTACAGACTTTTCAATCTACTGGCTCATGACTGATTTTTTAAAAGGCATTGAATTCCTTTAACACTTTACCAGACAACACAATTTTGGACTTGACTATATTAAAAGACAACAAATGAAACATTTCTAAATTGAAGAAATGTGTCTTTGAAAGTTTGAAAGAATAAAAAACATTGTGGGAAAAGGAGAAAATGCTGGTTACCTGTATTTTCTCCTTTCCCCACCATGTTTTCATAAGCAGTCTTCATCAGGGTCATCAAAACAATGGATTGTTTGTGAAAGAGTTAAGGTTCCTTAGAAACTACATGCTACAACTCTAAATGCACAGAACTTCTTCAAGAGAGTTTCATAGAAAATATGTTTTGTCATGTTGACCTACCAGTTGAAAAAAAAAAAAAAAAAAAAAAAAAGCCAGAACAGTTCAATTCAATTCAAAGATTTGGTTCCTTATACTCGGGCCTTAAGCATGTAAGGATTGCAATTTGATGGCCTCTTTTGTCAGAATATCTCACTTAATACTTTAACCGTTAAAGCCTGGAACCGACTGAAATTGCTTTTGCAGACAGTTCAGTCTGATCTTAGATCTTCACTGCCTGCTACTTTGCGACATTTTGGAATGGAAACAACCTTGAAATAGCAATATTGCAGGCTGTTTTTTCCTAATTTAAAAGGTCCAAATTATTACTTCAGCGCTTTAAGGGTTAAAGTATAGATTAAAGATAAAACTTCATTGTCAGAGAACTTTGAAATCATTGTGGAAAGATAGTGATTAATTGTATCTGTGGGAGGTGATTACTCCTGTTCCTTTTATTTTGCATAGTCAGTTTTCTCTTTTTCTAATGTTTTTCCTTTGTTGTATGTTTTTAGCAGGTCTGGAAAAGGTGTTTACATTTAAGAGTAAATGAACTGTGTTTCTGGCATTGGTTGAAACTTCATGCTTTATTTTTGCCTAGGTAATAAAAATTGAATGGATGAACAAGGACATGAGAGAAGTCTGTTTTGTGTTTCTCTTCAACAAGTTTAAACAGTCCTATCTGAAATGGCTGTTGCCAGACTTTGATAAGAACAGGTCCATATATGATCCTGTGTTAGGTAAGAAAGTCTAGCTTCTCTGTACAAAACTGCTTAATTCTGAAAGCGCCTTTAGCAACTTTAGTTGCTGTAGCAGCCAGGGTAGATCAAGACTCCAATAAATGTAGTCTGATCTTTGATCTACATTGTCCGTTTTGCTGAGACAATGTGGACAAGAGCAATCTGTAAGTTGCAATTATTTTGGTCTTATTTCTAGACTGAAAATGCCAGTTAGGTTTATTTGGTCCTCTGAGGGTCACGGCTTATTGTAATAAGTTTTTACTCATTATCTCCTCAAACAAATTTTCAGCTGATAGATTAATAGATATTCTTGCAAAATACAGATAACTAAGTGAATCAAGGCTACTATTTGAATACGAATGAAAACATTGTGGCAAAAGATAAAAATTGCTTGTTACAATTTCTCCTTTGGCACAATGTTGTCAGAAGTAATCTTAGACAAAATACACAAAGTGTTCCCAGCTTGTGTTTCTGAGTTGACAAGTTGTACTCTGCTTGTTTCAGCAATCATTGTATTTATGTCCCTTCATTTGAAAGTTTTTTTCTTAAAAACTTTGATCAGAGCAACCAATAATGTTCTTAATAATTACCATTCGAATCTGATGTTACATTACCGAAGTTGATTGTGTTTTTATTCGCCTTTGTAAAAGAATCACTTGCCATTGTAGGCAAATTTCCGATAACTGATTTATCCTGACAGATTTGCCAGTGTTAAGAGGGCCAGCTGATACAATTTCCATTGATGAACCAGAAAATATATCTGAATGCCGTGATTCCTTCATTAAGTGGCTGACAACTTTTACTATTTCACCTAAAAAACCTGAAGGAGATGTTATAAAGTGAGTAGCAGAATGGTAGAAAACACATTTTATGAAAATTGTCATCTAAATTTTTTATCTTTTTGACTTCATATACCTTGTACACTTAGTTGCCTTTGTAGTAATACCCAGGTAGCTACTGGTAAAATCCAAGAATGAAGTAAATGTTGGAAAAGGTATGAAAGTCACCATTCAAATATATACACTTTTAAACTTTATCAAAGATAAAATCTAGACCAGTGTTAAAATGTCAGTTGAATAAACACATGAAAAAGGATCTAACTTCCATGGCATTAAATGACATAATTATTATCAGAGTTTTTGATTGATGTATTGTTAACTTTTAAAGGGTCAAGTGCTGGAGATGATTGGAACACAATACATTTGCATGTATCATGTAAGGATTGCAAAATTAAAAGTTCTTTATCCTGAAATGTTTGATCAAATTTTTAGCTCTACTGGCTGAAAGCCAGCAGAGCTTATGTCATGGCGGGGTTTCCGTCGTCCGTCCGTCCGTCCGTCCGTCTGTCTGTCCGTCTGTCCGTCTGTCCATCTGTCCGTCCGTTAGTCTTTTTCTTGTTTACGCGATAAAGTCTGCATTTGTTGCCGGATTTTCATGAAACTTGCACAGTTTGTTTATCTCATCAATAGCTTCAACCCTATTGAATTTGAAAAAAATCCAACAAACAGTATGGGAAAAGTAGCCATTTCAAGTTGAAAATTTCCAGTTCTTGTTTACGCGATAAAGTCTGCAAATAACTTCAGATTTTCGTGAAACTTGCACAGTTTGTTTATTTCATCAATAGCTTCAACCCTATCGACTTTGAAAAAAATCCAACAAATAGTATGGGAAAAGTAGCCATTTAAAGTTGAAAATTTAAATTTTCTGTTCTTGTTTACGCAATAAAGTCTCTATTTCTGGTCAGATTTTCATGAAAATCACACAGATTGTTTATCTCATCAGTAGCTTCAACCCTATTGATTTTGAAAAAAAAATTGAAGAAACAATGTGGGAAAAGTAGCCATTTCATGTTGAAAATTTCCAATTCTTGTTTACATGATAAAGTCTGCATTTGTAATCAGATTTTTGTGAAATTCACCCAGTTGTTTTGTCTCATCAACAGCTTGAATCCTATTGATTTTGAAAAAAAATCCAAGAAACAATGTGGGAAAAGTAGCCATTTTTTTGTTGTTGAAAATTTGTCTTTTTGCATCATGAATTCATAATGTATGCTAGCATAAAAGCAAGATTTAATTCCCTGCCAGTAGAGCATATTCAGGCCCTTCAGGGCCTTCTAGTTAGAGTAGGTGTCAGTAAATTGAGGATCTATGTAATGAAATTTTCAATCAAGTTTTACCTTTTACTGCCATGTGCAACAGCTAGCCTTTCTGTATGGCAGCCAACAACTAGATTTTATGGATGGCAAAGGCCAGATCAGACATCACAGTACAAGCAGTCTGATATTAGATCTGCACTATCTGCTACATTTTGCTAGATTTTGACCAAAAAGTGTCTTTCAGTTTGTTTGGCTGTGATAGAGTAATTTCTTTTTTGTCAAAGTTGGTTGGGTTTTAAATGTTTGACTTAATTAAACTTTCAGAAATATTTGGTCAGGCATAGAACTACAGCAACCTTGTAATCAACTTGTACTTGTTCTTATGAGTTATCTTATTCTATTCGTTTTAGAGGAATATCATGTTCAGCTTTGACAGAGGCAGAGGATGAGTCAGGCAAAACTTCTAAAGATGAACGTGAACTCAAAGAGGAGAACCAAGACACTGGGCCAGGCAGTAATGCAAGCACTCTATCAACAAACTCACAAGCAATGGATAAGGATTCGCCAAACTCAAGCTTTAGTAATGAAGAACATACAACATCAGAGTATGAGATTGTAAGAGCTGTGTTGTACTCAACAAGAGAAAATATCAACATAGTACATGAAGTGTTCAGACAGGTAGATTTTTTCAGGGCTTTTTGTCAGTTTTAATTTTGATGACAAATGTTTTTAAACTGCAGGTCTCTTTTAATGGCTTTCTGCAGACCTCTTTTGAAAGACATTTTTCCTAAAGGAGAGTAATATGCCATTTTGTCATGATGTTTCCATGTAATCTTCAAACCATATCTTGATTACTCTTAATGGCTGTTTGGCACACAATTTACTAGAACAAGTGATGCAGAGAATTGATTGAATGAAAGATTATTTCTTTTGTGTAGAAAATATTTGTGAAAATGTACAGTTCCTGCCAATGAGCAATTGCCTCCTTACCTTAAAGGGTTTTGAAAATTGTGTTTTGCATAAATTAAAATAGCTGTATTGGTGCTGTAGTTGGTTAACCCTTTACCAATCAATCCAATTTTCAAACCACCCTGAGTAAAACATTGTGGGAAAAGAAGAGAATGCTGGTAACAAAATTTTGCTCTTTTCCTCACAGTCGAGCCCCGGTAGCACAGTAGGTAGGGTACAGGACTTGAGATCAGGAGGTCGCTGGTTTGATTCTCGGCTCGGCCAATTTCTTTCTGAGGATTGATGATAGTCATTGCAACAGGATTCGTTCCTATCTCCTTGATGACTATTGTTTTGACGATTATTGTGTGGGATAGCAGCCAGTGGCTTGGAAAGAATATTGTGCAGAGTACTAGTAAAGAAAACTCCAGGAAAGCATGGATAGGTGCACTGGTTGCCGCGATATAACTGAAATAACGTTGAAAATGGGGTTAAACATCATAATAGTTTCGGGAAAGATTTACAAGAAATAAATAATTGAAGTGTTAGAAAATGGTCAAAAATCTTGAACTAATGCCAAGAATTTCTTCTCTTTTTTCAGGCTTTGTTGTTTTCATTCAAGCATGCTGGTGCAATTAGACGTGTAATAACTGTGTATAAAGATTGGTTTCAAGTAAGTTTTCAAGATAATGTGCATGTATGACAGAAAAAATTGTATCCAGCAGTTAATCTTGAATTCTGTAAACTCTTTAACCCTTGCTCATCCAAATGCAGCAAATAATTTTACACAGGGTCTAAAATACAAGTCTACTTCAAATGAAGATACTTTTGGTTATAGAATCATGTAATTAAGGTTGTAGAACAAAGATAAGACCACTTTTTTAATGGATTTGTATAGCAAATCCACTTGTAACTGTGGTTGTTCTGACCGGAACCAAATACATCATGCGTAACAAAGCATGCACGCTCACACTGTACTATGATATCGGTTTGATCTGAACCAAATATACTGTCATTCTCACTTGTGCTCTACCCATTCTACTTTCAGTTTTAGCTAATACACCTCAACCTGGCTTTTGCCACTACTGTATATACTGTCCTACATGTGTATACATTTTTATTCCAAAATCTAATACCAGCAAAAAGCTGCATAAGATTGACGGATAAACTTACCACTCCTTAAACAGTAATAGAATAACTGTTACTGCGCAAGCTGCTCATCTTACAGTTTGAGCTTGATCTGTTCCATTAACTAAAGCCCAAAGTGTTGACCCTGTTCAAGAAATGGTTAAACCCTCGAAATCATTTATATTGCTTATTAGAGTAATTAACAGAGCAATTAATTAGCCCATTGCCATACATACCATTGATCCTTGGAGCACTAAAGAATTTATAGGGACTTCTGATGTCAGGAAAATAAACCTATATATTGCATTTCCAAGGTTGTGTTTTGCGACAAGATATCCCATATTTGCAGATTACATAGATCATATATCAGATTGCAGATCGGGGTTTTTTTCATTGTCTGTCTGGATGATCAGGTTTTTTCTCTTGAATCTGGAGGCTCTAGGTGAAGTCCAGAGGTTTGGGAAGTATGAAATAACACAGCTGGATATAGTACTTGTGCTTGTACTATGCAGTTTCTCCTATTACCCCCACATTGTTTGCAAAAGCACTGTAGTGCAAGGATGTTAAAAGTGGGTTATGTATGGTGATGGACCAATTGTACTTGTTCCTGCTAGTACCTAGCATCAGAACTAAGTTGACATTGTTAGTTATGAACTTCATGTTGATGAAATGGTTTGTATTTGATACACAATATTTAACATGGTACATAACTCATATTATCAACTTTCAGTAGCATGGGAAGTTTGTGTATGTTAGACCACTTTAGAACTTGTGTAAGATGAAGGAGAAACATTTGAGGGAAAGGAAAATAATTTTCTTAAATTATATGGATAATAAACAATGAGGGAAAAGGGGCACTTATTTGGTACAATTAATTGCTCATTTTCAAAAAGTGTCTATAGCAATGTAATAATATGTTTTTTTTGTGCAAGAATGGTTTCCATACCTTTTGTATGTTTGAAAAACTGCAATATTAACCTTATCCTGCTAAGTAAATGAAATGAAACTTTCAAGCCGACAGTAAAAACCCAAATTCTGCTATTTCAAAGATATTTGTTGGGAAAAGATATCTTCTTATCGGACAGTGTAGATCCAAGATCAGACTGTACATTCTGTGCAGTGTGATCTTAATTTACACTGTCTGCAAAAGGTTAGTGAGTCAAGCTTACTAGCTAAAGGGTTAATTGTGAGATTCTGCCCTGGTGGAGGTATGAGTGATAAAAGATATCCATATATTATATCAGTCTTGGAATATAGTTTAAATTGAAATTCTTCGATTTTGTTTAGAACCCAAATTTGCATGTCAAATTATTCCGTATATGAGGTTTGCATGTTTGTGATAGAACCAGGAAAGTGAATATTAGGTAACAGTCATGAAAATAATTATGTCTTCAAGATTAAAAGCAGATGATAGATGTTAATAGACTGACTGTTATAATGTCTTTGCCTGTGCCTTTATATTTTGAAATTACTCTTAGGCAAGAGTTAAATCATTATTGAGCCATGCTTTGGCAAAAGGGGCTTAATGCATCTCCATGATGCATTATACCAAGCAAGTCATCACAGTATTGTAGATCCATAAAATCTGTTTTGTGTAACAACATACTGAATCATGAGGTAGACAGGTCCTTGGACATGCAGAAAATTGACCAATAGCGAAAAGTTTTGGCCCAGGTTCAACTGCAAACTGACCTGAATCGATACTTTTTTTGCATAAAGCCCCCTTTTCACAGAGTATGGCACATTTAGTTGTATGACGAGGAAGTTGCTGTATGTTGTATTTTCTGTATTTTACAGTATGCCCTTAAATTTCTGATGAAATGATATGAGCCATGCTCTGGCAAAGGGGGGGCTTAATGCATCTCCGCGATCCATGATACCAAGCAAGTCATCACATGTTTATGGATCCCTAAAGTCCATTTTGTCTAGCAATGCATTTAACTATGAGGTAGGATGCTCCTTGAACATGCGGAAAATTTACCAGATGCAAAAAGTTGCGGCTGATGTCAGCCTGCGCAGGTTGACCTGACCTGAGTGGATACTTTTTGCAGATACATTAAGTCCCCTTTTCAAAGAGCATGGCTCATATGCAATACGATTTTCTCTAATTTACACATTGAAGGAAACAGAACTAATCTGATTGGGTACTTTAATTTGAATGTAAGCTTTATAATATTATATGGCTAAATTACATATGAATAAATCTTTTAACAGCAACTTCATATGCCCATGAATGCATCATTTTGTATTATATTATTATGTGATTGCTGCACTGATTAACTTAATTGCATACTACTTGCAAGATAAATCTGTGGTAGTTTTTGAACTTGGAAACTGCCTTGTAATGTTCTTTTGACATTTCTTTTATTCTTATCTTTTTTTTTTAAAAGAGATTTTCAACCCAAATTTCTATACTTTATTTCAGAAACTTGTAATGAATAATGTTCTTTTGCCTGTAATTGATGATTAGCAAAAAACTAATTGAACTTAAAAATGCATTTGTGGTTCAAGGATATTGCACCGGTGTAATAGAGAAAATTACATCTTGATTATCCTATGTTGGAGTAGCATGTAACTTTTTATTTTAGTATACACGTTCCTATTGTTCTAAGCCAGGTTGAAGACCCAACTTGTATTGCACTCATAAAACCTCAACAATCTACATTTGATATTTTCAATTTGATTATCTAAGATTTTGGTTCAGTTCATGCAAGGGTCCTGCTTGGCTCAATGGTAAAGTGTAGAACTTGTTATGTGGATGTTCCAGATTTGAGCCTCACTGGAAGCACTGGGTTTTTCATGGGAGTGTCCTTAGGCAAGACACTTCAGAGCCCCGGTCCAGTACTGGTGAAACCCAGGACACACATGAATATGTGAAATGTTGCCGTTATATGACTGAAAAACATTGAAAGTGGGGTAAAAACCATTCACTCAATTGTGATTCAGTGCATACAATTTTGTTGGAACGTTTTGAGTATCTCTAATTTTGAATTACATTTTCAGACCTTTTCTTATTATGAAGCATGAATAGAACTTAAAAATTTTATTGATACAACTTAAAAATTGTACTGCCTTTATTAATCTGTGCTGAAGTAACCTTGTTATGTGCTTTATTTCCTTGGTTCAGCATGATACCGAGAACAAACCTGTGTTTATGTTAGAACCCAGCGACTCCATGCTCCCTTTGGGGCTTCCTCTGGAGCTGTCCCATAGTCTCTCAGATATCTTAGAGGAAGACGGGTCTACTGATTCTATGGTATGTGGGATCTGACATTCAACTCCTTCACTCAGTGATATTATGTTATCTCTCAGTGATATTTTGTCAAACAGAAGTTGAAATGAGGAGGTTTTAAACTCTACCTCCTGCAGCTAAATTTTTATCGGCTTTCAACAGATAGTTTTTAAGATATTGGGATAACAGGAGATACTGTGTGAAACAAAAAATATTTTTACATAATTTACAGTATAAATTAAAGATCAATATTCTTGTTGCTGAGCTATTTGACAAGAAAAGTTGTCTCCTGCCAATTTGTCTTAACCCTTTACCACACAATCCTGACTTTTAACGGCCTTGAGGAAGAAATCTTTTGAAAACATTGTGGAAAAGGAAGAAAATGCTGGTAACCAGCATTTTCTTCTTTTTTCACAGTGTTTTCCACCCTTTAAGAGACAAATGTTATGTTTTGAGCTACAGTTAAAATTTCATCTGCAAATGCTCTCAGTTTGGACTAGTCTACATTTTTGTCGTGTGGTAAAGAGTTAAGAGGTTATTGCATTAGGAAAGAATAATTTTTTTTTTTTTCTCTAAAGAAGGAGTTCAATGGAAGTGCAGTTTTATTTGTTTTGGTATGAACTTTTAGTAATGATTTTGTCTTTGAACCAATCTTTTATTTTTTATCTCCCAAATTATCATTATTTTTTCCCCAATTACATGTACATATATATATGCATGTTGTGTTGCTATGTTATTCTTTTGTTGCTTACGCTTTCTGAGTTGAATACTTTCATTCAAAGTATATAGCCACAAAGCTTAATGTAGTCTCTGTATGTCCTTACTGTAAACATCCTAATTTCACCTACAGTCAATAGTCATTGACAGTGGCTCTCAGATTATAAACTCTTTGACGTTTTGTATTTCCCACAACATGACAGAGCTGTTAGGCGCTGTCAATAGTTAAAAACTTTCATAGCTTTATTTATCATGACCTGGTGCCAGATCTTTGGTCATTTTGAATCCTTTTTGGTGCAATGGAAAATGAAGCTAAGAATTCAGATTGTATGCAAGAGTTTCTAGAACTTTAAGTGATACATTTTAGCATGATGGAAAAGAAAGAAAGACTAATAGAATTAGGAACTCAACAAAGTAAGAAAGACATAAAGAGATTTACCTCTTTTTGGACTAAAGATGTGAAAAAGGAGTGTTTTAAATGCCTGTTATTTTTTTTTTAACTTTTTGCTTTGAAACCTGAAAGGATACAGGATGAAATATACTATTTTTTTACATTTTATGTTCAAAGCCTTTCTTTCCAATTTGTGTGTATCGAGCCATTTGTGTTGTATGTCAGTGTCTTTATGCCATTCAATAAAAGCTTATTATGGTTTTGATGACATTTACTGTATAAGTTCATGACTGGTTACAGGAGTCTGCCCCGACTTCAATGCCACTCCAGCTTTCCAGAGATTCAGGTGATTTAAAGACGTGGTTGAGGAATGCCTCCTATTTAGGGGCCATACAGGACCTTGCAGATGGAGGAGACTTGTCGCATTATGATGTAAGGGCTGGCCAGCAAAAGCTGATACAGATCTGCGTGACTAATGCTGCGAACATATTTTTGCTGACAGCCGACTCCGATGGGGCCTTGCAGGAACAGGTATAACATGTATACAAGTAAAAGGAACACAATATCAACTCAATATAACCCCCTGCAGATAAATTTTCATTGTGCTGAAGCACATCATTTTTTTCTCATACACATATAATGGCCAATTTACCCATCTGGTTTGGTAAGGGTCAAGCTGTATGGATGTAACTTGAAAAGTGAAGTCTTGATATTCCAGTCCAAAAGGGACTAAGACATTGGAATGGTGTGCTGTATGTTTAGCATTTGTCAAACTATTAACTTTAACTAAGGTAGTTTTAACCCTTTACCAGAGGACAAAATTTTACACTAGTCCAAATTGAAAGCCTCTGCAGACAAAATATTGAATGTGGCTCAAATTATGTAACTTGGTTTCTAAAGGGTAAAAAAGGTGGGAAAAGGAGAACATGCTGGTTACCAGCATTTTCTCCTTTTCCTGCAATGTTTTCAAAAGGCGCTTTGGGGGGGGGTTGTTTTAAAACTTGAGATCATGTGGTAAAGAGTTAACTGATTAGCTATTCATGTATCTGAATTCTCAGTGTGCCAATATTTTAGATGTGAAATGGTGAAGTGTATCCCGGAATGATTTAATGATTTACATGTTTTCAATATTAGGATTTAAGTATCAGTGGTGACTAAAAGTCAGCAAGTGTCAAAATGGATAAAGGCCATACTACATAAGGTTTATAGGTAATTTTTCCCACAAAATTTAAGAATTGGCAATTTGATACAATCAGTAACCATTACCATCCATACACGAAAGGGAGCCTCTGTCAAAACCATGCATAATTCAGTTAGAAAAATTTTAATGTTAAAAAAGGTGAACTGAAAGTGAATTTTTTATGAGCTGTCACATGATTAAAACAGTAACCATTGATGTCTTTACTTAAAAGTCAACATGTGACAATATCTAACGTTTACGTTAGATCATTAGTCTTTTTATGAACTCGAATGAGAACACTTTAGTAAAAACAGTGCTGCTGATTGCTGACAAGTTGGTGGGCCGAATAACCTTTACCTCTGTAAACTTAAAAGTGAACTTGGGTTTTCAAATTCAGATTGATTCTTGTTGCTCACAGATCTCATTTTGCATTACTTGTACCTTGTTCACTCTATTGCAGGTGGATGTATGTAAAAGGGTCTTGAATATTTACAGACACATGGTTATGAAAATAAACATGGACCAGAAAACATGGTAAGATAGTATAAAGGGCTTATAGCCACATCTGAACAAGCAAATGCTCATAATAGAAAGTCAGCATGTATCTTGTTTATAGAATAATATGATTATTTATTATAGTCTAAAACTTGCTTTGAAAAAAAAATTGACAAAAGGATTTTTAATCTGAATGATTTATTTTACAGATTACAGTTGACAATCTGTTAAAATATTACTATTTAGAAATCACTTTTTATCTGCAGTTTGCAACTTTGCAAAACAATCAGTCGGGAAAACATTTGCTTGTGAAAAGAAGTTGCTCCTTTCCCCACAATGTTTTTAATACTTTCGAAATAAAGTTTTGTCCTCTCCTTCAAATTTTTGGTTTTTAGCTCCACTGGCCGAAGGCCAGCGGGCTTATGTCATGGCCCGGTGTCCGTCGTGCGTCCGTCCGTCCGTCTGTCCGTGCGTTAACTTTTATTTCAAACATCTTCTTCTCTGAAACTACCCATCCAATTTTCATGAAACTTCACAGAAATGATCCTGCCATGGTCCTCTTCAGAATTTCTTGAAAGAATTTGATTCCTTCAAAAACTCTGGTTGCCATGGCAACAAAACTGAAAAATATTGGAAATCTTTAAAAATCTTCTTGTCTGAAACCATAAGGCATAGGGCTACCAAATTTGGCATGTAGCTTTATGTAGTAGACCTCTATCATGTTTCTTGAAATTATAGCCCTGGGGTCAACATTGGCTCTGCCCCAGGGGTCACAAGTTTTACATAGGCTTATATAGAGAAAACTTTAAAAATCTTCTTGTCTGAAACCATAAGGCATAGGGCTACCAAATTTGGCATGTAGCTTTATGTAGTAAACTTCTATCATGTTTCTTGAAATTATAGCCCTGGGGTCAAAATTGGCTCTGCCCCAGGGGTCACAAGTTTTACATAGGCTTATATAGAGAAAACTTTAAAAATCTTCCTGTACCTAGCCATAAGGCCTAGAGCTACCAAATTTTGCATTTAGCTTGATCTAGTTGGGGTCTACCAAAAGTGCCCAAATTATAGTCCTGGGGTCAATTTGGCCTCATGCTGGGGGGGGGGGGGTTCACAAGATTTACATAGGCTTACATAGGGAAAACTTTTAAATCTTGGTGTACATAGCCATAAGGCTTAGGCTACCAAATTTTGCATAATTATAGCATTATCTAGTGGACAACTACAAAGAGGGCCCAAGTTAAAGCCCTAGGATCAAATTTGGCCCTGCACCAGGGGTCACAAGTTTTACATGGGTTTATGGAGTGAAAAGTTCAGAAACTGTCTTGTTACTAGCCATAAGGCCAAGAACTCCCAAATTTGGCATGTTATTCTTCTAATACACATATTCCCCATTTAGTCCAACTGTAGCCCTGGGGTCAAAGTTTTATAAGGGCTTATATAGTGAAGATTTCTCTTCATGGTTTATATTTATAAGCCAGTGGAGCGATACAGGGCCATCATGGCCCTCTTGTTATGTAATTTTTGTCATGGGCTTTAGTTTTCTTTTTGCTTAAGACTGCTGACAACAATAATGAGTTGAATCTTTTCTGTAGGGAACAAATGTTGAGAGTATTATTGTGCATCACATCTGGAGTTCAAGGTCAGCAGCCTGTTGAGAGCAGATCTAAATGTCTGGGTGGGAAACTGGCACAACCCATCTTCCAGGTACATAATGCATAAATAGTTTAATCAGTTTACTGGTAATTTAGTTGAAAACTATTTAACAATTCATTTTGGTGTAAGTTGTTACTTTATATCATGCTCAATTTATTCTTCCATGAAACTGAAGATGTAAAATCAACATGAATTGTGGGTGAGATACATGCATACAGGTAACAACTTTTGGCAATAAGGTATTATTTGTTTTTAGAAATTTCCTCATTTATCACAGTGTATTTAGAAGTTTTCTACTGCTAGACATACAGGTAATAATAATTATGAAATTTTCAAGCAAGCAATAATTATGCCCCCCTTCAACGAAGTGGGGGTATATTGCTTTGCACATGTCGGTCCGTCGGTAGACCTTACCTTGTCCGGATAATAAGTAGACACAGAATTGACCTAGGTTTGTCAAATTTGGCACAGACATGCATCTCAGAGTGTAGATGATCCCTATTGATTTTGAGGTCAATCGGTCAAATGTCAAGGTCACAATGACCGTCAACATGTTGATATATAGACCAAACCTTGTCCGGATGATAACTAGACACAGAATTGACCTAAGTTTGTCAAATTTGGTACAGACGTTTGTCTCGGAGTGTAGATGATCCCTATTGATTTTGAGGTCAATTGGTCAAATGTCAAGGTCACAATGACTGTCAACATGTTGATATATAGACCAAACCTTGTCCAGATGATAACTAGACACAGAATTGACCTAAGTTCGTCAAATTTAGCACAGACATTTGTCTCGGAGAGTAGATGATCCCTATTGATTTTGAGGTCAATCGGTCAAATGTCAAGGTCACAGTGACTGTCAACATGTTGATATATAGACCAAACCTTGTCCAGATGATAACTAGACACAGAATTGACGTAGGTTCGTCAAATTTGGCACAGACATTTGTCTCGGAGTGTAGATGTTCCCTATCAATTTTGAAGTCAATCGGTCAAATGTCAAGGTCATAGTGGCCTTCAACTTAATGATATATAGACCAAACCTTGTCCAGATGATAACTAGACACGGAATTGACATATGTTCTTCAAATTCTGTCCAGATATTCATCTCGGAGTTTAAATGATCCCTATCGATTTTGAGATTAATCCATCAAAGGTCAAGGTCACAGTGGCCTCAACTTAATTTATATAGACCATTTTATTGTCCAGATGATAACTACACACAGAATTGGTCCTTCAAATTCTGTACAGATAGTCAGCTTGGAGTGTAAATGATCCCTATCGATTTTAAGGTTAATCCGTGAAAGGTCAAGGTCCCAGTGACCACCAGATGATTCTGGGCCTGCACTGCCGTTCGCCACTTGAGCCATTTGCTAATAAAAAATTAAAGTGTCTCAAAAATCATCATATGTGGCTCTACTTGTGGCTCCAACATTTTATTCATGTATTATCGGGGACCTAGTAAGCATCGAAGTTGACTGGGAAAAAGCGGAAGTCAAACGCGCGTGCTGAGAAAAAAAATGGATAACCCAGTCTGTGTATCGGCGACTGTTTACAACCTTGTATGTATACACTTGGCGGTGTGGCCACTTCCTGTATCAATGTGGCAGTAGGAGGGCATGACTGTTTTACAAACAGACATCTTGTTTTGTTATATTCTTCAATTGGAATGAAATGCAAACAGATCTTTGACAAAGTGAAAAAAAAATGTATCAGTCCTGATTACACTTGTGAGAAATCAGAAGTGCTGCTGCAGATTTTTAAGATAACATTCATTTACAGTTTTATGAAGGTTGGTTTACAGCACAAGTATGTGTTCTTTTTCTTTAGTCTGTACTTGACAAATAAGTTTTAGACTTGTCCAAATTAAAAGTATTTGCAGGAAACATTTTAAATGTAGTTCAAATGATTGGATTCATCTTTGAAAGGGTAGAGAACATCATGGGATTTTCCCTTTTTTTCCTTAATGTTTTCAAAAGCCTTGCTCTTAACAGTCAATAAAACATGGGATTGTTTAGGAGAGGATTAAGTGTTTACCAAAGGACAAAATTTTAGACTGGTCAGTATTGAAAGGATTTGCAGATGACAATCTAAATGTTGCTCAAATGATGGAATTTGTTTTCGTTAGTTAAAAAACATTGTGGGAAAAGAAGAAAATGCTGGTTACCAGCATTTTCTACTTTTCCCACAATGTTTTCAGAAGGCTTCTTCCTTAGGGTCGTTAAAAGTCAGGATTGTGTGGTATAACAAACTT
Organism: Tridacna gigas; assembly: GCA_945859785.2. Taxonomy (NCBI): domain Eukaryota; kingdom Metazoa; phylum Mollusca; class Bivalvia; order Cardiida; family Cardiidae; genus Tridacna; species Tridacna gigas. Next base: position 50,768,502 of record OX244029.2, read on the forward strand.
TAGGATATTTAACTAAATCAGATCATTTATATGGCACGTATTATTCAAATTTATGTGCTAGTACACCTCACATAGGGAGTTAGGTTTCATTAAAGTTTATTGAGAATGTGGTGAGTGTTGAGACAATGAAATTTAAGATTGTTTTGTTGTGCGATATCTCACCTGACATTAAAAAAAGATTGAGCCACAGTGTCGGTTTAAGTAAGCTTGACACTTGCCGAGGGATCAGACATTAGAACAATATCTCCTAACTGAGATACAATAATTTGTCAGTGTTTAAGTTTTCTTTGCATTGGTTTCGAAAGAGAGAAAATAGAATTTTGTGTTCTACAGTTTTGTTCATTTTAAAACCATGCATGTATGAATGATAAAAAGTTTGTGTAAGTCAGTTGGATATTGTGCAACAGTTTTATTAGTACTAGGTATTGATGAGAAATGCAGCTTGTATCTATGTTTGTATGTTATATGGCATTTAATGTGGCTTTCAACAGTATTTCAGTTATATTATGGCCAGTGCACTTATCCATGGAATTTCTTGTACCAGTACTTTGCATTATATTAATCCCAAGCCACTGGATGCTTCTCTACATAACCATTAATCATTGTAACAGTGATTAGAGGTGCTAGAGGACTGAACCTTTCACAATAACAACCATTACTACTTGGAAAGAAATTTGCCTAGCTGTGGATTCAAACCAGCACCCCCTGGTTTAAAGTCCTGTATGCTATGGATTGCGCTAAAGGCTTGGCAGCTTCTATCATGGAAAATCGTGTGTTAAATTAGCAGTCTTATGTTTTCAGTTGTAAAAAATGAAGTGAAAGATCTCGTGTAAGGCAGTTTTCTGAGCTTCTATGTATGAAAATTGCCTGACGTGAGATAGTTCAATTCATTTTTACCTGCAAAATTATAGACTGCTAATTAAAACATTTTTAGGACATTGACAGGAAAGACCCCAATTTGTTGAATTCAAGATTTTTTGCCAAAGGCAGTGGAGATCCAAGATCGGACTGCAGGTTCAGTGCACTGTTGTCTTGATCTATTTAACCAGCTTAAACATTATATTTATTATACATGATATTGTTCTGAGCACTCAAGGAGTTGGCTGTTTTCACATAAAAATAAGAATAAGGCTTGGAAATAAATTTGTTGTTGGAAATCTTGATTAAAGTCGCGTGTGTGAGAGTGACACTTCCATTTCGAAGTTGAAGCCATTAATTTTAAAATACAATCAAGCCATGCTTTGGGAAAAAGGGGTTTAATGCATCTGCAAAAAGTATCAGCTCGTAGCAGCCTGCACAGTCTGCGCAGGCTGATATGGACAGAATTTTTTTGCTTTTTGTAAATTTTCTGCTTGTCAAAGGACCATTCTACCTCAGGATTCAGTTAGTTTTTACACAAAACGGATTTTATGGATCCATAATTGTGATGACTAGCTTGGTATCCTACATCAGGGAGATGCATTTAAGCCCCTTTTGCTAGAGCATGGCTCAGCTATTGACTGTTTGTAATTTTGGAAAATAGTGTTTGGAAAGGAGCAATTCCTTTTAACAAATAATTGCTCTTTTTCCCACAAGTTGTTTTTACAAATTGTCAGAAAAAGTTCCTTTCCTTGAATTGCTTGTATTTTGTGATATTACAGTGTATTGTAGGTCTAAAAATAGTAAGTATATAAATGGGTTTAGGTAAGTATAAAGAGCTCTTTGTGTTTTTTCAGACATTGATTGTGACTTGGATTAAAGCCAATCTGAATGTTTACATCAGCACTGAGCTGTGGGATCAATTTCTACATGTATTATCATCTCTAACATCTTGGTCTGAGCTGATCACAGAATGGGCTGTAAGTGGATTTTACCCATTACCACAGGAAACAAATTTCTCATTAACAAAGTTCAAATTGACAATATAAAATCGCCAAAGCAGATATAAATTAATTGCTTGAAACTTTAATAAAGCAATTTTTCATTTTACAACTGCTTTCAAAGGTAGCAATAAAATTTTGATGGTAAGTATAAAATACTGTTATGTTTTTAAGAGTGTGTTAGACTGAAAGATGAAAAAAATCATCAGCCGGAGACATTATGAAAATAATGAGGGAGGGTTTTGATAAAAACACAGATTTCTGATTTTCAGTATTCCCAAATTGAAAAATATTTGGCAGTTTACCAAATGACAAAACTTTGGACATGTCAATATTTGCAGACATTAAGTTAATGTGGATGTAATGGAGGAAATGGTCTTTTAACTCATTACCATGCAATCCCAAGTTTTAACGACTCTGAAAGAGAAGTCTTTTGAAAACATTGCAGAAAAAGGAGAAAATGCTGGTGACCAGCATTTTCTCCTTTCCCCACAATGTCTTCTACTCTTTCTGACTAAAATTCCATCATTTGAGCCCCGTTTGATTTGTCATCTGCAAATGCTTTCGGTTTGGACCAGTCTCAAATTTTGTCGTTAGGTAAGGAATTAAAGAAAACATTGAGGGAGAAGCCTCTCAAGATTATTTTGTGATAACAGGTTAAATAAAAAAGTCCAGCGTACAAATGATAGACTTACACAAGGGTACAAAAGAGAAACATTTGCTGGAATTGGAAACATACACTTTTTCAGTATATTGAAAACATTGTGGGAACTGGAGGAATTGCGTGTCACAAAGCTTTTGCATGAAGTGTATTCCAGAATACGAATTTTTATACCTGTCCAAATTGAAAGCAATTATAGACAACAAATTAAATGTGGCTTATATCATGGAATGTTTCTGTGAAATAGCAGAAAGCATTGTGGGAAAAGGAGAATATGCTGGTTTCCAGCTCTTTCTCCTTTTCTCACAATTTTCTCAAAAGCTTTCTACCTCAGCAAAGTGATAGTTCGGGATTGTTAAAGAGTTAACAGCAAAAAAAGTCGTATTTGTCTGGTAATGGGTTTGGAAATTGAAAGGATGAAAGATTCCATGGGTTGTAGTATTTTGATGCTCAAGAAAGTGTGGTATTATAAGAAAGTTGCTGCGTCTACACTTCCAAATATTTGAGTCATGCTCTGTGAAAAGGGGGCTTAATGCATCTGTGAAAAGCATTGACCCTGGTCAGCAGACACAGTCCGCGCAGGTTGACCTTGGCCAAAACTTTTCACTATTGGTCAATTTTCTGTATGTTCAAGTCAGTTTTTAAAAATAGTGGCTATGATGGATCCATAACTATGTGATGTCTTGCTCGGTATCATGGATCACAGAGATGCATTAAGCCTCTTTTTGGCAGAGCATGGCTCATTTGTATTCTACTAAATTTGTATTATGAAAGACATTTCTACAGCCTAGGTTCTCCAAATTTATACTGAATTCGAAATGATGGCTTTTATTTAGAAATTATACTTGTACACAATTTCTGGATCCTAGAATAAGAAGTTTAAGACTGAGTGAATGATTGATGCCAGTCCCAAGAATTTATGCCTGCATACTTAGGTTATTGATGAAATGTCCTGTCTCAAATAACATCCTCATAGCACAGACGTTAGACAAGAAAAAGTCTGAACCAATATGACAACTTCTATAATGCTGTACTTTATACTTTTTCAGAAAACTATGGAAACGCTCACCAGAGTCTTGGCAAGGCAAGTATATAACCTTGATTTGTTGGATTTACCTCTGCAGAGACTGAGCGAGCAGAAAGAGAAAAGGAGAAGAGGCAAGAGCCAAGGTACGTTTTAAACCATTACCAAACAATTCTTTGTTTTTGGTGAAGGCTATTGAAACAATTTGAGGAAAGGAGAAAATGCTGGTGACCAAGGTTTTCTTCTATTTCAATGCTTTTTTTCTGCCCGTAAAAAGACATATTTCATCCTAGGAGCTACAATAAGTTTTTTCCCCTGCCACTGCTTTCAAAATGGACAGATCTAACTTTTTTTTTTTTCATTTCATAAAGAGTTTAAATGAACTACAGGATTGCCTTAAACTGCAAAATCATGACGCATTTGCCAAATCACTATAAACTCCAGGTTGCTTTCTGTGCAGCTTTATCAAATAAACAATTTTGTCCTAGATTTGTGAGCTATAAACCCCCTTGTCAAGGAGGCCTGTGTGGCTCAGGGGTAAAGTGTAGAACTCTATCCTGGAAGCCCTATATTGGAGCCTCACTAGAAAGACTTAGTGTTTTAGCTCACCTGAGCACAAAGTGCTCAAGGTCAGCTTTTGTGATCCTGCTGTGTCTGTTATGCGTCATGTGATTGTCAACAATTACCTTGTGTGCATTGTATAGGCCACATTTTCAGTTCAGTACTAATGAAACATGGTCAGAATTTTTGTATTGATATCGTGGACAACTTCAAACTTGGGTCTTGTTGGGTCAAAAAGTAGGTCACTGGGACAAATCTGAGAAAAATTGTGTGCTCTGTATAGGCCACATTTTTAGTCCAATACACATGAAACTTGGTCAGAATGTTTCTCTTGATAATATCACGGACACATTTGAAATAGGGTCATGTCAGGTCAAAAAGTATTTCACTGGGACATATCTTAGAAAAACCTTCTGTGCACACTCTGAAGGCCACATTTTCAGTTGGAGACTCATGAAATTTGATCAGAATAGATTTCTTATAATATCTTGAACAGGTTTGAAACTTGGTCACATTGGTTAAAAAAAAAAATAGGTCATTTACACTCGTGTGTTTATTGTGTACATCATTGAATACAGGATGTCTTCAGCTTAATCAATCCTAGATTACTTTACTAGGGTGAGTGCTTTATGGCCCGTAGCCCTCTTGTTGTTTGAGTGCCCTTGGGCAAGACACTTTGGAGCCCTAGCTAGCTTTGGTGTAACCCAAGACATACATGAAAATGTGAGATGTGGCTGTGATATGACTGAATGTTGAAAGCAGTGTATAACTGATATGCTTGTGTATCTAGTGTGCTCCTAATGTTAGTATTTTTTATACTTCAACTGACACATAATCAGAATTGATTTTTTTTTGTATGGCTGGACACAGTATTTTTGGTGAAGAGTTTTAGTGTTTTTCAAATGTATCTTCCACTTACGATTGTTCATTAAATCCATTAGTGTACAACACCTGACAGAATTATTAAAAGTTACACAAAGGATATATACATGTATGGAAAACATTGTAGGAAATTGTGCATTTTCTTATTACAAGATATTGCTCGTCATCCAGCATTGTTTTTCAAAGCTCTTGACCTGCAAGATTGTTAAAAGTGATGGATGTATTGGTGGATTGATAGTATTTCATGCCATTGAGCAAGTCAAACTATTTTGTGCTATTGAGCATTTAAACTGAAGCCTCTGCATTCAACTGTTTACTTATTACTTAGATGTTCCAACCAAGACAAAGGCAGATGACCAGAGTTTTTCTCGTGCATGGAGTAAAAGTGAAAGTCAAGGGGTACCAGATAGACCTCTAAGCTCTAATTTGTCCCAGCAAGCATCATTTGAAAGATCACAAGGGAAATACAAAAGTGATGGTATGTAGGTTTTTTTTTCTCTACTCAGACAGTAATTGTGCAGACTGATGGTAATTTGTTCCAGTAAGTTATGTAAATTTGTTCCTATATGCCATGTTTAACATCAGCATGTCCCAGCATAATTGATTGTTTTAAAAGGGCTTGACACCAGTGTTTCAGTTCTTTTACACATACAGCTCACTAATTTTTTACCATTTAAAAGCTGGGCATCAAAAGTACATTGTCCTAGGGCACTCACACAACTTGGACCATCAGCTAAAATTAAGCATGGAACTACTATTTACAAAACCGAATGCCAGTAGATGTGAGGCAAGATGGATCCGTGCATATATAATGATACACTTAGCAATTATGTGAGTGACCAAATAGTTGGATGTAATATGAGATATTTTGAACCAAAACAGCTTTGGAATCACAATATCAAAGTTGTTTTTACCAGTTCAATAATCATTGATGCTTTACTCGTTTTAATTGCACCAGATAACTGGTCATTATTTTATAGGTGCAGGAGGAACCAAGTCCCGTCCTGAGATGTCTAAACAGAAATCTCTGAGTGGATCACCCTCACCTAGTCACTCTAGGTCAGCATCAACATCCTCTGTGCCAGGTGGGATATTGAGAAGCAGTAGTGAAGGAAACCTGGCAGATCCTGTAGAACTAGCTGAGAGACTTAAGCAAGGTTTGTTGATTTTGGAGCTGCTTATTTTAAATCTTGTTTTCTTTTATGTTTGTATATGTATTTATTTCAACATATTAAGTGTGAAACAACTCTTTGTACACAGTAGATTAATATGTTGCAGGTTGCTAATTGTAAACTAGCTTGATTTATCAGATAAAAATGGGGCATCATCAAATTCTAAAATCACTAAACCTTGCTTCGCTAAAAGCTATTTTGGGGAGTACTCATTAGAATTGTCTTGAGATGAATCTAATTAGAGACACTATTCTTCAAGCTTGAAACGTACTGTTTCTATTATAAAATAATGAAGTTTATCACATAAAACCTCCAGTAAGGTGTTAAACCTATGACTTATTTTCAATTATACACTAATGTATTTTTGTTTTTTGGGTCCCAGTTCTGATCAATTTTTAGTTATGAGCATGTGAAGGGGGCAAAACCAACCATCAGCATGTGCTGGAATTTGTGCTTCTTCGCCACTAGGCTGGAAAATGACATCATTGTTGCTAAGATGTGTACATGTTGAAAGTTTTATGGTTTTCATGTATAATAAATCAAAGAAATACAGAGATAGGTTTTTAAAATCAATAAATTGTGGAATCTCTTGATTTACTCCCTGTATATAGCTACTTTTTTCTTTGTTTATTCCTGTATGATATTGTGCTCTAATAAGTATCTACTTTGCATAAAGATTTATATGCCTAACAATTTAACAATTTTACAGTCTTTATTTGAATATCTTTCTGAAATAAAGTGTTTAAAAATTTTGTACAGTGGTAAAGAGATCCATACATGCTTTAAACTCTGCAAGATTTTCTTAACCCTTTACCACAAAATCCCTAGTTTTAACGACCCTGAGAAAGATGCTTTTTGAAAACATAGTGGGAAAAGGAGAAAATGCAGGTAACCAGCATTTTCTCCTTTTCCAAAAATGTTTTCTGTCCTTTTACGGACAAATCTTACCATATGAGCCGTATCTAATTTGTCATCTGCAAATGCTTTCAATTTGGACAAGCGTAATATTTTGTTGTGTGGTAAAGCGTTAAAGAAAAAAACATTATTCATATATGTTTTGAATCAATATTGAAAGAAGGTATAGGCTATATTAATCACGAAAATTTCTTCCTGCCAAACCAGTACTCACATCAACATAGAAGTAGTTCAAAAAGGTTGTCCCACTCAAACATAAGATTCCTGAAAGTGCAAGGCTGATGCTCATGCCATTTGGAAAAGTTCTGCTAGTCTTAAATAAAAAGTCCTTGAGTGAAGATAAAGACAGTAAGGTTTTATGCTGGCTTTAAAAACATTGTCTGCAGATACAGGGATAACCTATTACCACACAACTCCTCTTACAAACATTGTAGGAAAAAGAGTATTGGTTTTGAAAACTACTTTTCTTTTTTTTTCTATGCATTGTTTTCCATATTAATCAAAAATGGTATTTATCATTTCTGCAAATATTTATCTCCTGCTGTTTCTTGTACTAATTTTCCTATTCTAAAAAAGTGTGTCCCCTTTGTCACTTTTACTTCATACTGGAATTATAAGAGAAGCCTTTATGATTACCAATAATACACCCTTGACCCTATCAGTGCCAAAGGCAAAAACAGGCTGTAGCCAACAGCATGGAGCAGCATGGATCAAGATCAGACTGCACTGAACGAGAGTCTGATCTTGGATCTATAGTGTCTGCATGCTTAATGAAGCCTATAGGGTAGAAGTTTCTGAGTTTCTGAGATTTATTTTCAGCCATTGAAAGAGGTAGACAGAGGAGTTTATATATTAGATGCTGAAAGCGTTAAGCATTACCAGATTACCAGATAACAGTCTGGTCTGATTATCAGACCAGACTGTTACCAATCCATATTTCATTTCTTTTCATTGAATGTCTTCAGCATACCTAAAATTTGCATGCAAGTCTCAAAGATAACTCTTTCCAGTACGAAGGTGTTTTTTAACATTATTGAGGTAGACCACTTTTGAAAATATTTTTACAACAGAAGTTCCTTTGGGAAAATAGTAACCACAAAATTTGTATATGATGCTTTGATTTCTTTATCTGGACTATATTTAGGTCTTCATATGTGAAATTCAGATCTTTGGATCCATATTGAAAATTTTTACTGTCTTTGTGGATGATGTAAAAGAAGATCTGCAAGTAAAGTCCTGTGCCTTCTGAACTTTAGGTTCTACAGTATTAAGTATTGTCTCAAATTTAGTAAATCTTTAGTTAAAGAATCCATCTTGATTCTTAGCCAGGCACTATCAAATCTTGACTTTTAACGACCTTAAGGATGAAGCTTTTTGAAAACATTGTGGGAAAATGAGGTAATGCTGATTACCAGCATTTTCTCCTTTTCTGACAATGTTTTCTACTCTATTAAAAACAAATTTCCTTATTCGAGTCACATTTAAATTGCTGTCTGCAAATGCTTTCAATTTGGACATGTCTAAGTTTTTGTCATTTGGTAAAGAGTTAAGATGTAATTGTACATTGTGCATTATGTAGGAATTATACATAGAAGCTTGATGTCAACCCCCAATAAGAGTTCCCACAGTCTTGGAAATGTATTAATGGCACACCCTGATATTAACCACAAAACAATTGGTATGTAAATGTCGTCACATAACAAAGCATGATTTCAGTTTGCTTACCTAGCAGGTATATTTACATTCATGGGAATTAGTGTAATGGTTATGTTACTTGCTTACTTAATAACGCTTTAGATGTTGTTATAACATTTTTTTATATGTATAGTTTGATGACTTTTTTTTTTATTTTATGAATTTTACAGTTCTTTTCTTGTTTTTGTTCTTTTACATTTTTTTCCCTTCATTGAAATAAAAACAAATTATGGAAGAAAAACAAACACAGAAATTATGCTTCTTCTTGTTTTGGTTTACATGAAACCCATTACAGAAAACTCAGAACTTGAGCATTTGTGGTGTGTGTTTATCCCTTTACATAACAATTTCATTTAGAAGAAGCATTTTGAAAACATTGTGTGATGAGGAGAAAGTGCTAATTACCAGCATTTAGTCCTTTTCCCTAATGTTATCTGCCCTGTAAGAAATTCCTGTTCAGTTGTACCAATTTCAAAATTGTTGTCAGCAAATGGTTTTAATTTTGAAGCATTTGAAATTTGTTGTTTTGGAAATGGTTGAATGTTTTATAGCAGAAATATCTGCAATATTCTGAATCTGTCATCCATAAATAGGCGGGTGTAGCAGGGGCTAATCTTTTGGCTAATTATCTATTTAAACAACCCTGAGGAAAAAGAATTTTCAAAAACATTGTAAACATCGTGGGTAAAAGAGACAATGGTGGTAACCAGCATGCACATACCCACCCCACACCCCCCCTCCTTCCACATTTTTGACTTTCCTAGACTAACCCCATCAAATGAGACTCATTTATTATCTGTAAGTGCTTTCAGTAGTCAGCAAGTCTAAAATTGCGTTGTGTGGTGGAGAGTTAAATCAGATCTAAAGGCTGTATGCATGCTAAATCTGAAACCATCTTCATTGACAATTTTTGATTTCATTTGTAGTCTTATTCTAGGTTTAGAAAGTAACACAACTTCTGATTGACTAAAATAAAATATTTGGTTTAGCCAGTCAGAACTTTCATTACTTTCAAATTAGAAAATTCTTGAGAATAAGCATAAGAATATTTGTAAGAATGGAAGGTGATTATCAACCCTGCTATTATCTTTTTCTGTGTACATGTATTTGTCACATTCAGTATGATAGACTGCTTCTCTGATTCTTAATTCGCTGACCAGCCATTTAACTGGTGAAGACATTTTGTCTTAGCGAGCAGAATAGTCTTGGAATTGGACCTGATTTTAGAGTGGGACATCAGTGTACAAGTCACTGTGATGACTGAATTTTGTTGAAGAGTGTTACAGGACAAAAACCAAATCATCACACAAATCTGAATGATCACATTGAAATTTCAGTATCTGCATTGAAGCTTTATCTGCAACAATATACCCTCTTCATATCAAAAATTGCAGAATAAGCCTCTGTGTTTGTAAGGGTAAGTTACAGAGAGAAAAATGAAACTCCATTCATCTGTACATGTTAGTTAGTCAAAGTCCTTCAAGTGTACAAGACAAATATTCACAAAACTATATGAGCCATGTTCTGGCAAAAGTGGGCTTACTGCATCTCCGAAATGCATAAAACCAACCAAGTCACCACATAATTATGGATCCATAGAAGTTACTTTTTTAATAAAAGACTTAATCATGAGGTAAACTGGTCCTTGGATATACAGAAAATTTACCAATAGCGAAAAGTTTTGTCCAGGTCAGCCTATGCAGACTGTGCAGGCTGACCGGGGTTGATATTGTTCGCAGATGTATTAAGCTCCCTTTTCACAGAGCATGGCTCATTTTCATGAACATGACATATCTAACACAGGGCGGCCATTTTGATATGTAGGTATATTGCGGGGAGTGAGAATAAACCATCATTTAAAAAAAAAAAAAAACTCGTCTTAAATCTCCCATGCTGACACAGTCATGTAAAGGCCACTAACAGCAAAACCTGGTTGGAGTGTCTTTTTTTAAATAGTTTTGTATTGAAATAATTTGTTGTTTCTGTGTGAAGTTTTTTTGATGTTTGTGAAATCACACGTTTTTAAACATTGCAGATTTATGTATGTAAACCACATTTTACTGTGACTCTTGCTGACAATAAAAATGTACACAAATCATATAACGTCATCAGCCTTTGTTCCGATTTGACAATAGAACAGGATAGCGGGGCTCTCCATGATAAGCTCCACTGGCCAAAGGCAAGCGAGCTTATGTCATGGCCTTGTGTCCATTGTCTGTCCTTCCGTGCATCAGTGCGTCCGTCTGTGTGTCAACTTTTTATTTCTGAATTTCTCAAATCCTATTTGTGATATGTGTAAAGTTTCAGTTTTCTATTCCTCTATATAAAATTCATTGTTGCATGCTATAAAGAAGTTAACTTTTGATAGGGAAAAAGAGGGATAATCAATGATGTTTTAGTGTTCTGATCATGAGCTAAGTCATATGAGTAGATTTACTTGCAATTGCAAAAATCACCAGTAACGTCATGCTGTAGTCATGCAGGATTGATAACTGATGATGACTTTGGAAATGGATTGGCGCAAAACACATGACAAAACAAATGTCAATTGGATGTCATCTGATCAGAGACTCTTCAAGCTATCTTTTCAGCTTTAGTTATGATTTGTATTTACATACATACATGTACTTACGAAAACATCAAGTAAAAGTTAAAATCTCTGTAAACTCATTAGGCAAAGACTTAGATTCTTGCTGAATTTGTCTACAGATTAGGGTTAATCCTATGTTGTGGGCACTTTTCATAATCTCCTCATTTATACAAATCTGACTATTTCCTACACTGAAGGGCTTTTTCTTTGCTATTCAAGTGTTTAGATATTGTTTTAATGGCCCACTTTGAATTTCAAATTGTCCCACTTTTTTTGGTGAGGTGGGAGAGTTGACCCATTTTTAGCTCCACTGGCCGAAGGCCAGCGGGCTTATGTCATGGTCCGGTGTCCGTCGTGCGTCCATCCGTGCGTGCGTGCGTGCATGCGTCCGTTCGTCCGTTAACTTTTATTTCAAACATCTTCTTCTCTGAAACTACCCATCCAGTTTTCATGAAACTTCACAGAAATGATCCTGCCATGGTCCTCTTCAGAATTTCTTGAAAGAATTTGATTCCTTCAAAAACTCTGGTTGCCATGGCAACAAAACTGAAAAATATTGGAAATCTTTAAAAATCTTCTTGTCTGAAACCATAAGGCATAGGGCTACCAAATTTGGCATGTAGCTTTATGTAGTAGACCTCTATCTGAAAAATATCGGAAATCTTTAAAAATCTTCTTCTCTGAAGCCATAAGGCGTAGAGCTACCAAATTTGGCATGTAGCTTTATGTAGTAGACCTCTATAATGTTTCTTCAAATTATAGCCCTGGGGTCAAAATTGGCTGTGCCCCAGGGGTCACAAGTTTTACATAGGCTTATATAGAGAAAACTTTAAAAATCTTCCTGTACCTAGCCATAAGGCCTAGAGCTACCAAATTTTGCATGTAGCTTTATCTAGTGGGCCTCTACCAAGGGGGCCAAAATTTTAGCCCTGGGGTCAAAATTGGCCCCGCTGCAGGGGTCACAAGTTTTACATGGGCGTAGATAGTGACAACTTAAGAAATCTTCCAGTACGTAGCCATAAGGCCTAGAGCTACCAAATTTTGCATTTAGCTTGATCTAGTGGGGGTCTACCAAGAGTGCCCAAATTACAGTCCTAGGGTCAATTTGGCCTCATGCTGGGGGGTGGGGGGTGGGGAGGTTCGCAAGATTTACATGGGCTAATATAGGGAAAACTTTTAAATCTTGGTGTACATAGCCATAAGGCTTAGGGCTACCACATTTTGCATAATTATAGCACTATCTAGTGGACAACTACAAAGAGGGCCCAAGTTACAACCCTAGGATCAAGTTTGGCCCTGCACCAGGGGTCACAAGTTTTACATGGGTTTATGGAGTGAAAACTTCAGAAACCGTCTTGTTACTAGCCATAAGGCCAAGAACTCCCAAATTTGGTCATAAACATGTGCTTTTACATAGAAAAATTTGTAAGTCTTCATTTTGAAACCATTTGGCGCAGAATTGAAATGTTTAGTATTTATGGTTTATATTTATAAGCCAGTGGAGCAATACAGGGCCATCATGGCCCTCTTGTTTATCAATCCTAGATTCAACTCTGTATCAACTGAATCAATATTTTGTCTGCAAATGCTTTTAAAATTTGACAATTCTAAAATTTTGTTGATTGGTAAAAAGTTATACATTTCTTCAAAGTGAAAGGTGGTCTTATTTGCTGAATATTCTCTTTCTAATTGAAAACTAGGTATGCTTTAGGGAATTGGATATTTAAAATCATACTGAAAATAGTGTTTTCTGTCAATGAAAGAAACTTGTTTACAAAAATAAATTGACTTGTACAGTGTTGTTCTCATGCAAGTTCTGTCTTGTATCATTCTATTTCATTTGAGATCCCATTGATTTTCTTAGTACTTAAACACTATTTCCTAGTACAGAACATGTTGTGTGTTTTCATTAGAATTATCTCAGTGAGATAATACTCAGTATTACCTAGAACATTATGACTAGTGTGAAAAGCGTAAGAACTATTTTTCCTTGAATCCCAAATACAGGACTGATCTGAGCCTCATTACTCTTATACCCTACAAAATAAACATCATAGATTCATTTGAATTCCTAATGTCATATTTGCCTTATATACATTTGGATCTAGAGGCTATGAATCAACCCAATACCGCATGCAAGAACGTCTTTATACTTCTATAGTTGGAGACCTTTTTTTAAAGGTTTTGGTGATTTGAGATATTGCTGAAATGAAGCCTCTTTTCTATGTGCCACATTTTCCTGATTTTTTTTTTTTCTACATCCAATACTTATTGATATTGTTTTCTCATTATTTTCTGTAGAAGCCTGTAAATTAGAGAACAACAACAACAGTCATGAACAACAAAAATGCACTTTTTGGGTCAACAAGAAATCCCCTTAAATACAGACGGGCATTGTCTCCAAAATGAGTTATAGTTCCGTATACTTTGGTAAAATTAGAAAGTGCCATCAAATAGAAAAGGACTTGTGAGCTGGATGCCGAAGATTCGAGCCTCACTGAATCTACTGTGTTTTCTTGGGAGTGTCCTAGGGTAAGACACTTCAGAGCCTTAGCCTTCTCCTGATGAAACCCAAGAAATACATGAATATGTGAGCTGTTGCTGTGATATGACTGAAATAATGTTGAAAGCGGCGTAAAACACCAATCAATCAATTGTTGTTCTGAAATATGGAATTTTAAGGGGTCTTTCATTTTCATCATTTGCTTTATGATACATTCTTTCTGCTAATCTCTTTATGGGTGTAGTTGTGGATGTACTATATTAATTAATGATTTTAAGGATCATATTTGGCTGGATGGTTAGGGTATTGGATTTGTAGTCTGGAAATCTGGATTTGATCCCTGTGGTCGATGCTGTATTGACATGTCCTTGGACCAAGAACCTCAGCACCTCATCCTGGTAAACCATAAATATGTGTGCTGTTGCCATGATAACTTGGGAAAAGTGTTACTAGTAATTTAAATTATCATTTAAACAAATTCCTAATCTGAAGTTAGGGTCGGTGGTTATTCTCCTTTTGGTAATGATGAATGTGTAAGAATTTTGTTGGCATATTTCTGTCATACATTGAGTTCAATGTTTAAGAACATTAATTACTATTTTCAAATACATATATTTATTGATTTATTTCATTAATGAAACAGTGTTTATACCAAACTTTAAAGTTTAATGTACTATTTCTTTTGAGTTAACCCTTTTCCACACAACAAATTTTTAGACTCTTTCACATTGAAAGCATTTGCAGAGAAGCAGTGGACATGGTTCAAGTAATGGGATTTGTCTTTGAAAGGGCAGGAAAAAATGTACGGTAACCACCATTTTCTCCTTTCCTAAAAATGCTTTCAAATGTCATCTTTTTCAGGGTCATTAAAACTGGGGATTGTGTGGTAAAGGGTTAATTAGTTCCTTAACTCTTAAAAGTCCAAGCTAGGAAAAAGACCAGGTTGTTGCATTGTTAGGGCCAGAGTTTTTGACAACTTGTATATCTACAATCAGAAAGCATGTTTGGAGTCTCGTCTTTAAATTTAACTGTTGGTGAAAACTAATTAACCCTTTTAGCACCTTAGACAAAAACAGGTACATTTGTTGATGGCATAGACCAAGACTAGACTGCACAGAACATGCAGTTTGATCTTGTATATACCATCTGCTTTTTTGTCTAGCCTACAAAATAAAAGATTTTTGTAGCTGGTTACAGTAGGTTTGTATTTTCATCTGTGGAAAGATATCAAGTTCATATGCTTGGTGCTGAAAGAGTTAAGTAATGCCTTGAAGGCTAGGGATGGATATGGATTCGATGGACATTGTATGACATCTCTTATTCTATCATTTCTCAGGCATTGCAAGTTGCTTGGATCTGTGTTGGCCTTTCCTGCGATCAGGTTGTGATTATATCGATTTATGATTGTAGCTTTTTTATTATGCTTTAATCATTACATCTATAACTATATTTCTGTATGTTATTGGTTGGTTCATGGGGTTAAATGTGCATGAGAATATCTGAAATTATTTCTTTTTAGTATCATTATTTCTTTGAGTGCTCTACTTTGAGACTTCATTTCGGTAAAAATTTGGCTAAGAGTCTGCCAACTTTACTCAGACATCTATCAAGACATATTACAGTCCTTGATACAAATATGAGGTAACATCTGCACAAAAATACCACATTTGTGAAAAAAAAATGTCAAGGGTCAAAATCATTATCCCAAGTTAAAGTTCAATTCCGGCTCATCCCAGTAGTTTGTTTTTTGATCTGATAAAGATTTTACAGGTAAGGGAAAAAATGTGATATACATGTAGGTATAATTGTTACGTTAATTCCTGGTAATGATCACAATCAAGTTACATGTATTTATATATCAATGTAATAGACAGAATCCAATACTTTATCATATATCATTATCCAGTATGGAGAAACCAATAGATTTATGGGAAAAAACCCAACACTAGCATAGAGAGGCAGGTGCTGTCTGGGAATGGCTTTGTCTCCTCCTTTCCTTTCAAACGTATTTGGCAAACCATGGTAATCTGTTGAACAAGTCCCTATGCTGTATTAGATTGTACGATATTTACACACACCTTATATTTCTTTGCCAGAAATAGACTGGTTAACTGCTCTGAAAATCATAACAACCTTCTTAAAGAAATGCTTAAGTTGTAGTTTTTGATCGATATTGTTTCAATAGATTTCCTCAGTTTGGTATCATTTCACTTATTTTAAGTGATTTATCATTTTGATAGATTCTTTTTTTGCAGACAGATTGAAAAATGTAAATGAATTCACCGTATTTGCTGTTGTCTTTGATTAAAAGAATTTTATGTGCACAGCTATGTTTTAGATTAAGTGATTGGAAGTACTGCCAATGGAAGTTTCCTTGATATGAACAAGGTTTAGATGAAGTTACAGAATCAGCTGTGTTGAGACAAGTACTTTCAAACTGATTTCTTTACAATGCCCAAATTCATCTTTTGGCATATATGAACATTTTGCTGGCTGTAAGAAAATACCCTGGGAAGAAAAAGACTTTGAAACATGGCTGGAAAAGAAAATAATGGAACAACGGATTTTCACACACAAATTCCATCATTTGAGCTGCCTTTGATTTTTGATGTAATGTCAGCTGTCCATCAAATAACTTAGAATCTTGTGAGTACAGTATAACATCTCTAATGAAATAACACATTTTCAAATTTGCTTTCCACTCGAAGCATTGAAGTATACCAAACAAGACTAGGTTTCAAGCAAATATTGTTTGTCTAGTGGCTGACCATTTTTAGCTCACCTGACTGCAAAGTGCTCAAGGTGAGCTTTTGTGATTGTGCTGTGTCCATCGTCCCTCGTCAAGGCATCAACAATTATGGTACCTTGTGTACACTCTGGAGCTACATTTTCAGATCAGTATTTATGAAACTTGGTCAGAATGTTTGTATTGGTAATATCTAGAACAAGTTTTAAAATTGGTCTTCTTGGGCCAGAGTAGCTAAATTGGACAACTCTTAGAAAAACCTTGAGTGCACTCTAGAGGCCAAATTTTCAGTCCAATACTTATGAAGGTTGGTCAGATAGTTTGTATTGATAACATTCCAAACAAGTTCGAAAATAGGTCCCATCAGGTTTTAAAGTAGGTCACTTGGTCAAATCGGAGGAAAACCTTGTTTGCACTCTAGGGGTCACACTTTCAGTCTGATACTTATAAAATTTGGCCAGAAAGTTTGTCCTTATGACATCTAGTACCAGTTGAAAATTGGGTTAGGTCAGGTCAAAAAGTATGGCTCTAGGACAAATCCTAGAAAAACCTTGTGTGCACTTTATAGGCTACATTTTCAGTCTAGTACTCATGGAACTTGGTCAGAGTGTTTGTCTTGATGATGTCTTGAACTTGAAATGGGGTCACATTGGGTCATTAAGTAGGTCACTGGAACAAATCCTAGGAAAAATCTGTTGTTCACTATAGAGGCCATATTATCAGTTCAATACTCTTGAAACTTGGTCAGTATGTTTGTCTCGATGATACTTACTAGAAGTTTGAAACCAGCTCATGTGAGGGTCAAAGAGTAGATTACTTGGACAAATCTTAGAGGCCATTTCCTATCCAATACTCAAAAAACCTAGTCAAAATATTTGTCTTGATGATATTTCAAATAAATGTCAAATCAGGTCACACCAGGTCAAAATGTAGGTCACTGGCACAAATGTTTAAAAAACTTTGTTTCCACTTTGGAGGCTATATTTTCAGTCTGATACTCAGGATACTTGGTCAGAATGTTTGTCTTGCTAATGTCTTGGAAAAGTTCAAAATTGGCTCATGCCAGGTCAAAAACTAGTTGACTGGGACAAATCTTAGAAAAATCCCATTGCACTCCAGAGGCCACATTTTCAGTCTGATGCTCATGAAACTTGGTCAGAATGTCCTTATGATATCCAGTATTAGTTTAGAATTAGGTTACATCAAATTGAAAAGAAGGTTAATGGGACAAATCTTCGAAAAACCTTTTGTACACTCTAGAGGCCACGTTTTCAGTCTGATACTTATGAAAATTGGCCAGAATGTTTGTCTTGATAATTTCATGAATAAGTTTTAACTTGGTCAGTTTGGATAAAAAAGTAGGTTACTACAGTCATGTGTTGTACCACATAACAACCAGGATGTCTACAACCTTATCAGTCCTAAATGACTTTACTCAGGTGAGCGCTTTAGGACCAGTGGCCCAATTGTTAAACTGACTCTGGCAAAAGGAGAAATTTTGTCTGAAGTGTTATTTTCTAAAGCAAATATGTTTCAGGAGGTAATGGGTAATAGGAATGTATGTATGAGGAAACTGAATTGGGTTGAAATGGCTTTTAAGATTGGACAAATTTGCTCATAGCCCAGTAACAAAACATCTTGTATTTGGACCCTGTGGAAGAAGACTTGAAAACATCATGGCTAAAGTTGAAAATGCTAGGAACCATTATTTTCTCCTATTGCCACAATGTGTCCTTCCCTTTCAAAGATATTTTTCCTTGTCATTTTAGCTGCATTTACTTTGTTGTCTGCAAATGCTATGAATAGGAAAAGTCTGTAATACTGTTTCCAGGTAAAGAGTTAATTCATGTCTGTGCATTGGAAATTTTAAACAGAGAAATTGAAGAAGAATTACAAGGCTTTCGAGAAAATCTTGTACTTCCAGAAATTTGCTCTAAACTCTTTGTCACCCAGTAGCATTTTAGACTTGTCCAAATCAAAAGTTTTGGAAGGGTAGAAAGCATTTAGTGAAAAGGAGAAAAAGCTGGTTACCAGCATTTTCTTCTTTTTCCACAATGTTTCCAAAAAGCTTTTTTTATCAGGATGGTTATACATGGTACTGTGTAGTAAAAGGTAAACCCCATTCTTACATGCAAACACAGTTTTTTTTAGCTCTACATTTTAAAACATTTGAAGATATAGTTAGAGTAGATAATTTGCTCAAAACAACAACAACAAAAAAAACCTTATGATTTGAGAAATGTTTACCAACATTAACTTGTTTGAATTTCCCAGAATTTTTTTTCTATTAGAGTGAATGTTTAATTGCTAGATTGTTAACCCCTTACCACACAATCCTGAATGTTAACAACCCTTTAATCAGCATTGTCTCCTTTTTCCACAATTTTCTCTACCATATCAAAGACAAATTCCATCATTGGAGCCACAATTAAATTGTCTGCAAATGCTTTCAGTTTGCAAAAGTCTGAAGTTTTGACATGTGGTAAAAGAGTTAATGAACTAAAATATTTTTATTCAGTTCTAGACCAAAATATGACACAGAGTTGGAAATAGATTTTGACCATGTAAAAAAGGCTTCATTATGATGACAGGCTTAGAAATTTCACAGAAATTAACGAACAGCTAGGACATCTGTCTTGTTTTATGCAACATCTTTATGTTTTATGTGTGTATTTTCTCTCAATATCTCAGTTTAACTTTTTACTGAACAGCAAAATTTTATACCCGACCATTTCTATTTTGCAAGTCTGTTAGGCCAGAAAAGATTTCAGTGTAGATACCAGATCATGCTCTCTGCAGCCTGATCTTGATCTGTTCAGTCCATATGAACAATTTTAGTTGTGCTCAGCACTCTAAGGACTAATTGTAAATTAACCATAATGTTCATTAGTTCCTATGAATTAACAAGCTTTGATTAGACCCCTCAGAAGTATGTTCTATATTTTCTCTGTAGTTGGCAAACATGTCTGAATCTGTCAAGAGTATCTGGTAGAATGAACTGTCGATATGTATTTACTACAAAACAACACACTGATATGTTTATACTCCTCTTGCCTGCACTAGGTTTTATGATCTTCATAATTAGTTAGAAATGTTCAATTTACCTGCAGATTTTTTTTCTCATACAGACATATTTAACCTTTCATTAGACAGTCAAATAAACCCATCTGATATTTCCATTCTAGGAAAAAGAGCGTAACAAGAGCTATGTCAAGGTTTCAGCAAAGTGGATAGTGTAGATCAAAGATAAGATTGCACATTGTGTGCTGTCTGATCTTGATTTACATTGGTTGCAAAAGCAACTGTAGGTGTGAAAGGCGCCTTGAGGGCTCATATCCTTTTTGTTTGGCAATGCAATGAAGTTTGTTGTTGGTTTATTGTTTTGAATGTAGTACAACCAAGCCAATGAAATCAACACAGTCAGCAAGGTCTTTTAGATGATACGAAAATATCAATTCAGTATGGAACTAATTTGTTGACTCTACCACATAGAAAAATTTTAGACTTGCCCATTTTGGGTGTGTCTGCAAATCAGGCTTAGGTGATGAGGACTGTCTTTCAAAGGAGGGAAAACAATGATTGTTGGAAAAGCAGAAAATGCTGCTAACCAGCATTTATACAACAGAGCAGATGACATGATTTCAGGCAGTTTGGTCTTTAATGAGCAAATTAAAAGCATTTGCAGATGACAAATTAGATTATGTTCAAAAGATGATTTCTCTTGTTCAAATTGTAGAAAACAAATGGGAATAGGAGAAAATACTGGTTACCACTATTTTCTCCTTTTCCCACAATGCAGGGTTTTCCCTTGGCAACAAAAATAGGGGGTCATTGTGACCCCTTAGTCATAAATAATGGGGGTCATTCTGGACTTTGAGGGGGTCACAAAAAATGTAATTAGCTTAAACATTAAAGACTACTATGTATGAAACAATGTGTGTTTTTGTGTTTCTTACTCATCACAAAGCTTAAATATAACCTATTTATGAATTACTGAATGATGTAAGATACATTGTAACAGTAGGGAGTCTGTATAGAGGGGCTTAAAGTCTAGATGACATCTTTTTCATAGAGTATCATGTGTATGCTTTATCAAAAGCCTGGTCCTAACAGGCAAAAAGTGCTCTAGCTGCAGACAAGCTGTCATTTATTTACGTAATTTCAATCTTTGAAGGGCATCAATGTGACCACAGTGTTTTGATGACACACGTTAGAGTTGAATTGCGCAAGTTTGTGCAGCCACTCTCTGTGGTAAAAGGGTTATTGTGTTTTGTTTTTGTTACAGGAATCAACTGTTTAATTGATACAAATAGCTTGTTGTCAGCCAGATGTGAAAACCTCTATTTTGTTTTTTTTTTAAATAGAGAGTATCTATCCGACAACAAACTATTTTCTGTTTTCACCAATTAAACGGTCGATTCCTGAGTTTTGATATGTGGGTCGCATTCATGCCGCCGTTTTCGACGAACAATTAAGCATAGATCTATGTCTTTCGCCAATTTTCACTAGACCCTCGGGGCCTTCACATAGTTTTCTCGTTACTCGAACCAGGCGATCATCACCCGATCATTGTTCAGGTTCTCTTTTCCTTGCAGACAGCAAGAATGATGCTAATTTTGACTGAGCCATATTGTTTTCATTAGAGATTGACTGGTTTTGTTTAGACGAGTTTAAAGACCGACGGTATTCTTGTAAAATTGATACACAGTCTAGAGTTTCGTCCCATTTTCTTCTCGTACTTGAGCTTTCTTATGTACTCGCGATGTAACTTTGTCGGTAGCCAAGACAATCGTGAGTAACCTTTATTGTATTTGTGCATCCACAGTGATGCACTATTGAAAAAAATATGGGTCATTTTCCTTAAAAATGCGTTAAAACGCACAAAATCATGCGTCAAGGAATACCCTGCCACAATGTTTTCAAAAGACTCCCTCCTAAAGGTTTTTAAAACTCTAGTTTGTTTGGTAAAGAGTTGATTAGATTTTAATTTTCTTTTTCATTCAGAAGCATTTCTTTAATCTGTGAACCACAACAAAATTTTGGATTTGGCCATTTTGGGTGCATTTGGCAGATGACATTAAATCAGGCTCAAATACTAGGAACTGTATTTCAAAGGACAGAAAACATTGTTGGAAAAGGGGAAATGCTGGTAGCCAGCATTTTCTCCTTTTCCTACAATATTTTCCAATGCTTCTTCCTCAAGGTTGTTAAAAATGGAGCACTTGTCTCTGTATGAGTTGGTTTTGCAACTAGTTCAGATCAAAATCAGAATTCAGGAAACATGTATACACTGGCTCCAATACAGAGAAAGATCTTGCCAAAAAGCCATGGTATTGCACGTATTTGGATCTTTTTTCCTGGATTGAAAACGTTCATTATGTGTTTTGGCTTTGTTTTGGCTAATACTGAATTTTCTTCCTTAGTATTCTGATTATGTATTCAAAACTGTGATGGAAAAGATATTGAAGTCTCTATCCTTTATTGACCATCTGTCTTGCTGAATAAATATGCCCCATTAATTTTCATGTTAGACATATTGTAACATCTAATATCCATTAAGATTTTTGCAGATATGCTGGATTGTTTAGAAATCAAGAGAAAGTAGTCAGTGGTAAATGCTAGGTAATTTTAATGTGAAAGGGACCAATACTTTGAATATCAGTGTATTGTGATACGGACATTTTTCCCTATAATTTTCACATCTTTTCAAAAGGCTTAAAAGGCTACCTAATCTTTTACCAGATGATCCCATATTCTGAGGTAGGTGGCTTTAAAAATGTTGTGGAAAAGGAGAAAATGCTGGTAACTAGCCTTTTCTCCTTGTTCTGCAGTATTTTTTTCACTTTCAATGACATTATCCCATCATATGAATCATATTAAAGCTTTACCCGACCAGAAGATTTTAATTTCATCTGATATGGAAGCATTTTGAAGGCAATGAATAAAATGTGGCCAAAGTGATTGGATTTGTGGTGAGGGGGGCAGTTAAATACTAGTTATCAGATTTCTCCTTTGTCATAGTGTTTTCAAAAGCCTTTTTCCTCACATGAAATATTCAACTGTTGGTTAAAGGTAACTATGTTGGCTAAATTACCTGTATGTAGGATTTCAATTGATTAAACATTTGTGAATATTTACTAATAATTATTTTCCAAGTTGCTATTGCTTGGGTTAATATACTGATAATAGACAGTTTAACTCTCCTTAATGCCCCACATAAACCCTACACATGTTTTAAGCCAAAATAAAAACCCTAGTAAGTGCAGTTTTTGGGTTACTTTTGTCTGGAATGTCCAGGCAAAGCTGACAGTGTATAGATAAAGATCAGACTGCACATTTTTTGCAGCCTTATCTTGATCTGTGCTGGCAGCAAAAGTAGACAAAAATAGAGCAAGGTGCTTTAATTCTTTACCACTCAATCCAGAGTCTTAACAATCTTTAGGTATGAGGCTTTGAAAACAATGTGAGAAAAGGGGAAAGTGCTGAAGACCAGCATTTTCTCCTTTTCCAACTATGTTTTATACCTTCTCAAAAAAAAAAGATCTCTGCAAATGCCTACCATTTACTAGAATTTTGTCATTTAGTAAAGAATGTAGTGTTAAGTATAGCATCAAAGACAATGGGTCAGCTGTTATTGCAGTTGGTGATAAGAGATTTTCAAAGTGCAACTTCCTTTATATATATAACCCATTCTTCTCATTACTTCTGTGGAATGTAGAAAACAAAATGAGGGCCCTTTGTGGCTCCATGTTGAAGGTATAGGATTTATAACATGTAGGCCCCCAGGCTGAATCCTGGGTTGTTTGTGAGAGTGTCCTTGGGTAAGACACCTTAGAGCCCTTGCCTAGTGCTGTGGAAACCCAGGACACACATGAAGAAGTGATCTGTAGCTGTGGTATGACTGAAATAAAGACTGAAATAAAGGATTTACCTTTTACCACACAATCCCGACTTTTGACATCCTTTAGGAAGAAGCCTTCTGAAAACATTGTAGGAAAAGGAGAAAATGCTGGTAACCAGCATTTTCTCCTTTTCCCACAATGCTTTCTACTCTTCAAAAAACAAACTTCAGTTTTTGATTCACATCTATTTTGTCATCTGCAAAAGCTTTCAACTTGAACTGGTCTAAAATTTTGTCATGTGGTAAAGAGTTAAAAACACAAATCAATCAATCAATCAATCAATCAATCAGAAAGCATCTGACAGTTTGGGTTCAAGACAGCTGGATCTGTGCATTATGATTTTGAACATGTAGCAAAATACCTATTCTTGTTGTTTGTTGATCACTGCTACTGCAGTTGGTCTTCTTTTGGCTTGATTGGTGTTTAACACCATTTTCACCATTTTACAGCAACTAGTGCACCTATCCACATGTTCTTGGTCTTTCCAAGCAAATGGCTGCTTTCCCACATTAACATCCTTGAAACAAATTGAGCAGTGAGCAATGACTACGGGTATTATCAGTCTTTGAAAGTGGTTGGATTACCTGGGATTCAATCTCAATTATCTCATGACCCCTGAATTACTACCATGTATGTTACTAATTAAGCTACTATGAATGGTGCAGTGCAGGGTGCGGTGATTCATGAAGGGAATCCCTAACAAAAAAAATAAGACCAATTTGTTGGAATGAGAACTTTAATCCAGGACCTCTGTATTATGACCAAAATGTTGAACTTCAATCAAGTTCAAAGAAATTTACTGTCGGCATTCATTCCTGTTTAATATTCTGTTTTTGTTGGGTAATTATTTGGATGATTATTCTTGAAGAAGAAGTAGTGCGAGTAAGTGCTAATGTTTGGGAGTGTTTGCATGCCATTGTAATGTGGACTGTGATTTACCTTATCCAGCTTAATAAATAGAACTTTTCAAGTTGATAGTTATAAAACCCCAATGTTGCTTTTTCAAAGTTACATTTTGGGGAAAAAAATCGCCTTATCAGGCAGTGTAGAACCACGATCAGACTGCATATCCTGTGCAGTCTGATCTTGATCTACACTGCCTGCATAAGGTCAGTGAGTCGCGCTTAGCAGCTTAAGGGTTAAAGTGTTGAACCGCCCATTTTGGGTAACGTTCCAAAAAGTTTTAATTTTATTACCTTTCAGGTAACATAATAATTGTGTCTGTTTTAGTGTTTTCATAATATTCTAGTCATCAAAAAATATCTTTTTTTAGAGATGCCAATTTTGCAAAACTTTTGGTGTCCCTACTTTAACTCTTTACCAAACGATAAAATTTTAGATCAGTCCAAAATGAAAGCATTTGCAGAGGACAAAATAAATGTAGGTGAAATGATGGCAATTATCTGTGAAAGTGTAGAAAAAAACCTGGAGGGAATAGGAGAAAATGCTGGTTGTCAGCATTTTATCCTTTTCCCTCAAGGTTTTCTAAGGGCTATTTCCGTAGGATCATAAAACTCGAGATTGTGTGGTAAAGAGTTAATCCATCACTGTGCTTGCTATTTCAGCACAAAATATAAAATCAGCCTCTTTCAACTGCTGAAAATATGAGCCACTGAAACTCAAAGATTTTTATCTCATAGGCTCGACTTAGCAACAAGTGGAAGGTATATCCAACATCAGATTGCATATTTTTTGGGCAAAAGCTGTATTTTTGCCTATGACTGTGAAAAGATTGAACCGCCTGCAAAAGCCCCTTTAAAAACTGTCTATGGCATTACGTTGGGAGCTTGATAATAATGAACATGTTCTTGAATGGGGATGAGTTGTGCTTTGTAAAACATTGTTTAATTGGAGTAACTTTTATTTCAGTATGTAACTTAGTTTGAAGTATTTCCTTTAAACATTTAGATCTCGGAAGTTGAAGTTACGTGGGGGGAAAAAAGGATAGAAAAGAAAGTAACTAAACAGGTCTTAGTAATCATTCGGACCCAGTCCAAATCCCGAGCTCTGCTTTGACAAGAAACCTTATACATGCCAGTTTTTGTTTTAAATGATCTCACGTAATTTTTCTGTTGGAAGAGTACTTTCCATCATGTTTTAAAAAGAAAGAGTGCAATTGTTTATGGAAAATCAATTTTGTTTTTTTATCTAAGTAATTAGTCTGAATGTTTCTTTGCTATGGCAATTTTTCAGCAAAGAAATTCTTATTGTGCACCCTTTGTTTCTCTACCTTAATCTCATAGGGCACAACTAAGTGCTTTTGTGTACCGTAAAGATCGAGATTGAATTGTGTCCTTTGGTGGAACTCTAGCCAAGTACAGGGACATACATGAATAAGTGAGCTGTTGCCATTATATAATTGAAATAATATTGAAAGTAATGTATAGTGCCATTCAGTATAGAATCATGAATCTAAGCTGTCTAATATTTTGTGTAATATTCTTGCCAAGACAGCCTTGCAAAATTCAAGAATTTAGTTCTACATATTTCTAGGTGAAAATGACTGTTTCCGATTTGTTTTAGTATGTAATCAGTTTAAACATTGTTTTGTAGCATTGTAATGAATCTAAAGCCACTTTCATTTCCACTCTTTTTATTACCTCTTCAAAAGCGGTAAGCTGCAGATGATGGTAAAGTAGTGTATGGATAATTAGTATGAATTAGTATGTAATGCTTGAGTACATTTTAAAAGATTTTGGCATATTGAAAATAATTTTCAGTACAATTGTTATCTACATTAACCCTTTAACCTTTTACTACACTATCCAGACTTTTAACGACCCTGGGGAAGAACACTTTTTAAAACATTGTGGGGAAAAAGGAAAAATGCCGGTAACCAACATTTCTCCTTTTCCCACAATGTTTTTAACCCTGTGAAAGACAAATTGCATATTTTGGGTAACATTTAAAGTCACAATAGTGGCCAAAAGTAAATATTGGGGTTTAAAATGCATTTGAATTTAATTCATATCATTTATAAGTATGGGAATTATTGTGAAGATGACTGTTTTCATATGGTTGGTCCAAGTGTTAGTTGCTGGCAGGAAAAGAATTTCAAAATCAGGTAAAAGTAAATAAAAGATAGAGTGACCTTGCAAGTTTTGACCTATTTTTTAGAATAATTTTTCTACAAGTGACTAGCACTCGGACCTAACGTATAACTACAGATTGTCGTCTTCACAGTAATTTCCATACTTTTAAATGGTATGATTTAGATTTAAATGCATTTTACCTGTTTACTTTTGGCTGGTATTGGGCCTTTATTTTGTTGTCTGCAAATCCTTTCAATTTGGACAAGTACAAAATTCTGTTGTTTGGTAAAGAGTTAACCCTTTCCCAAACAAAAGATTTTATACTCTTCCAGAGTGAAAGCAACTGCAGATGACAGATCCTAAGTTGGCTCAAATGAACTCAAGTTCTTTGATAAGGTGGAAATCATTTTAGGAAAAGGAGAAATTCTCTATTTTCCTGCAATGTTTTCAAAAGGTTTGTCCTGTAGACATGTTAAAAACACAGGATTGTTAAAGCTTGTCAAAGGGTAAAAGCCCAAGTTAAAGGGGACTGTATCTTGTACAGGTCTTGCAATTTCAAGGCTGTTTAGGTCTGGATATCTTACAAAATATCTGATTATGTAGATCCAAGGTAAGGCTGCATGTTCTGTTAGGTCTGATCTTGTTCTACACTGCCAGTATAGGCGTTAAAAGTTGTGCACAGCAGTTCAACCTTTAGATTGCTGAATTAACAAAGCCTTTTAAATTTTTCATTTTAAAAGAAACAGCACAAACATTGCAATTTCAAGGTTGTATTAGCCAATTTATGTTACAAAGTAGTGCACAGTTTAGATATCTACCAAGAGCAGACTTCAAATTCTGTGCAGACTGATCTTAATCTACAATATGTGCAAAAGTGACATAAGATGTGCTCTAAGTGATTAACTCTTTACCAAAATTTTAAACTAGTCCAAATTGAAAACATTTTCAGACAGTAAAATAAATGCCACTGAAAAAATAAAATTTGTTTCAGGAAGGGCTGAAAACATTGTGGGAAAAAGGAGAAAATGCTGGTTACCAGTATTTTCTCCTTTTCCCACAATGTTTTCAAAGGCCTTTTTCACAAGGGTTGTTGAAACTTGCGATTGTTCAGTAAGGGGTTAAGGGTAAACATATTAGGAAAAGAAAAGTGTACAGGGTCGAACTCTCTGAAGTGGGGATGAAGAATGCTTACGTTTTCAGTTGTATGGAGTATCATCTTCAAATTTTTTCCAGTTCATTATATTGCAACTATTTTCGTGAAAGTGATGTGATCAAAAGGAATTAGAATGTTTTGATTTTTGGTTTGTATAATTTTTTTCAAAATTTTTGGTTTGTCAATAAAACTAGATCATAATGTGCTTAGAGTAACCTTTTGAGTAACTGTACTTATTCTTGTGGACATTGTAGTTCAAGACTGGACTACACAAATGCGCAGTCTGATCTTGATCTGCATTGTCTGCAAAAGCAACTTATGTGACGCTTGGCACCATAAGAGTTAGTTGGCATCGTAAAAGTTAGAAAACCGATACATTAAGTTTATGTTACTGATGAATATTTGTTTTAGAATGATGGTGTTTTTCTAATGACTGTGCATGCAGATGGTTGTAGATCTAATTAAATTGTCTGTTAAATGTTGGACCACCTATGTGGCATGGCAGCAGAAGCTACTTGCTAGCATCAGTGCACAGGGTTGTGGATACAGTGCTCAGTATGTTTGTACCCAGAAATATGGCTTCTTTTCCAAACTGGTGCCAAGATTTATTTTGGAAACAGTAGAGATACTCTGCAAGTAATAGGATAGTGTGTTATGTAGATAAATTGTGGTCAGAAAGGCCCGAAAATAATAATTATGACTTATAATTTTTTACTTAAAGCATCTTTTAACTATGACCAATTTAGGGAATTTGTCTTCCATGTACTGTAAAGCTTCACACATACACACAAAAACGTAACAAATTTCTTTATCAGAGAGTAACCATAGCCTGAAAATGAATTTGAATAGACAAAAGATCAAGTTCATAACATCTGAGTAACAACATATAGATGATGAACCAAAGAGAAAGCAAAACAACATGCACTGGTTGTTTATTTGCCTGCATAAAATTTTTGGTGCACTGAGAAAATGAAATCAGAGAAAATACTTTCATAAACTTAGAACAATGAGTTATGGAAGCGCAGTTTATGCCAGTGAAGACCAATATATCTGGCATACACTGGGGCCAATTCTATATAGTGCAGTCTTAACCACACAACAAAATTTTAGACCAGTCCAAATTGAAAGCGTTTGCAGACGACAAATAAAATGGGGCACAAATGACAGTACGTCTTTGAGATTGTTGAAAACATTGTGGGAAAAGAAGAAAATGGTGCCAGCATTTTCATCTTTTCCCACAATGTTTTCAAAAGCGGTCTTCTTAGGGTTGTTAAAACTCGGGATTGTGTGGTAAAGAGTCAACAGAGATATTTTTATTCAAGTGTAAAACCCATAGAAAATGAGCTATTTCCTGTCGGTCTCAAATTTTCACTCAAGTATAAAACCCAAACAAAATGACTTTTTTCCATCAGTCTCATTGTTTTTTCATAAATGTTTGTATTTAGATGTATCTTTAGTCTACACTTAGTATTCCATTCTAAAAATGTTTTCATTTGTTTGGTGGCCAAAAGTTGCTCTCTGAGGTTTTTTTTGGCCATTCCTTTTACTGTACATTCTAAATTGACACAGAGGAGAAATATTTGAAGGTATGAACAATTTTTGAGTTTTTGGGAAAAAAAAAAACCATTCCGGAAAAAATGGTGACTGGCTGAAGACATTATGAGAAAAGGAGTCACAGGAGTTGCTCCTTTTTCCACCATGCTTTCAAAATCGCTATAGTCATGAAAAAAAGTAGTTCTGTTGTATTTTCTTTTTTAAGTAAAGAATGTATAACATACATAGTGCGGCTGCATGGGCCTCATGTTTTGGCAAAGCACAGATCCAGAAAATCTATGGAAAATTTGTTTTTGTAAGTTTTGCACAGAAAATGTTATTGTAGTAAGTGATGCTAATTCCTCTTAAATTCTTTCTGCTGTTTTATGGAAAGCTAGAAAACTTGTAACCCATTAACCCATAGTCTGTTACATAATAAAAGGGATTTTCTAGTCATATTTCTTTTTTGGCAGAATCTTGTAGTTTAGTCAGTAACATACAGGGCATAAAAGCCAGGGGTTGCTGGTTTGATTCTGCAGCTGAACCAAATTTTTCATGATATTGATTGATATTCATTTCGACAGGACTTATTTCTCTCTCTCTCTGCTGAACAGTGTTTCAATGATGTTAATGTGGGAAAGCAGCAAGGGGCTTTGTAAGAATGTGGGACATACTAGTAAATGAAATTTCAGGAAAGCATTGATAGGTGCTGCGGAAGTTTCACTCAGGGTTTTTAGAGATTAGCCACAGAAAGAGTGGTTTAAAAAACAGTTGAAATGTTATGGTTTAAAAGTTGTTGAATGGAAGATAGAATTTTTTTCTGAATGTATTCCTGCTTGATAAAATGATATGAATATTTTGGTTTTTTAGAAAAGAAACTGAGAGTCTTTTGGCTGGAATACATGTACTAGTATGCCATAAAATTGTATAAGAAGCAAATTGCAACATAATATTTTGGCTGGAACATGTCATAAAATGGATAAAAAGTAGATTACAACCTAGTCTTTTGGCTTGAGTATGTCATAAAATAGTGTAAAAATGTGTTTTGTAACTACCGGTATCTCTTTAGCTGGAATATGTAATAAAATAGTTTAAAAAAAAGCAGTTTGTTAACCATGTTTTTTGGCAGGAATAGATGTCATAATAAAAAGTGACATACATTTTATGTCATAAAATAGTGTGTTTTTGGGAGAGGATCTGCTGTTACAAAGTCAAGATGGATTTGGCTAGATAATTTCATTTGATAGTGTATAGTCTAAATGAATGAAATAATCATACCCAGTTTTATGGAGAATATCCAAATGATCCACAGTCATAAGTGCTTTTGCAGACATTTTACAAATTTTAAGGCAGGGCATGTGAAGAGTCCCCATCAGACACTGATTCATGAAGACTGCAGATTTTCCTGTGCTGCAAAAAAAATCTTGAATTTTTTGTGTAGATTGACAGGAAAAAATGACAGTGATTAATGATGAAACTGTCTGTCTAATTGCTTGACTTTCTTTTCTTGTTTTTCACACCATTAATACTTTGTCTGCTTGCAGAAGAATGTAGTACATCCCTTTTGTAACTCTTTACCAGCTGACAAAATTTTAGATTTGTCCAAACTGAAAGCATTTTCTAGACAACTAATTAATGTGTAGCTTAAAACTCTTTATGAAACGATAAAATTTTAGACTTGTCGAAATTGAAAGCATTTACAGATGACAAAGTAAATGTAGCTGAAATTATAGTAATTGTCTCTGAAAGTGTAGAAAACCTTGTGGGAAAAGGAGGAAATGCTGGTTTACAGAAGGCTTTTTCCTCAAGCTCGTTTCAACTCGGGATTGTGTAGTGAAGAGGTAAGTGATTGAAAGTGTCTTCAAGAACAGGATAGCAAACATTGTGTGAAAAGGAGGAAATGCTGGCTACCGGCATTTTCTCCTTGATACACGAAGTTTTCAAAAGCCTTCTTTCTCGGGGTTGTTAAGACCCAGGAATGTTTGTGAAAGAGTTATCTCTTTTACCTGCTGATGAAATATTAGGCTCATCAAAATTCAAAACAATTGCATGCAACATATTATCATAAGTGTCAGTCAGTTAATGTGATTGGTCTCTGAACGCTTATCACACAAACCCATGTTACGGTAACCCTGAGGAGGAAGCCTTTTGAAAAAATTGTGGGAAAAGGAGAAAATGATGGTTACAAATGCTGGTAACCAGCATTTTCTCCTTTGCCCACAAAGTTTTACATCCTATCAAAGACAAGTTCCATCATTTGAGTTTCAGTTACATTTTTGTCTACTAATGCTTTCAATTTCAACAATTTTGAAATTTTGTCGTTTTGTAAAAAGTTAAATGGTAAAAAATGCTAAACAATGAGCTGTGAAGAAAACTTGGTATTGAAACAGTGTTGGAAAATGGAATGTGGTGAATACCAGGAGAGAGAATGTAGTGATTGTTATTGCAGAGAGAAGGGTGTAGATTTTGGAATGAACTCCATAATGATTGCTGAATAAATAAAATGAAAATAATCAGAAAAAACTTCTAATTTCAAGACTCTTACATGCAGTTTGATCCTGATTTACACTGCTTTAGCAATTACATTTGCCCATGGCTCTCTCAGGGATAGTTCTTCATTATCAGTAACTTCTCTAGCACCAGCTTTTTGAAATGATATTTTTTGCTTTAGTAATGGCTTGTCATGGATTACAAAATGTATTATGCATAGGCATCTGGTTTTTATTGTCAAAATACATATGGATGATGTTGGTATTTTGGAAGTAAATTGTATACCAGAGGTAATTATCTAACAATATGTCTAGCTTTTCTTTAGTTTAACTCTAAACAAAACTTCAGAAATGATTCCTAACTGGATTTGGAAAGGCAATCGCTGGCAAACAGCCAGTAAAGAAAAATGACAAATGAAAGAAACAAAAATTTTTCATTGTTATTTCCTTAACTTTTTACCACACGACAAAATTTGAATTTTGTCCGAATTGGAAGCATGAATTTTGCTGACAAAATATTAAATCTAAAGCAAGGTTTTGTTTTTGAAAGGATAGAAAACATTGTAAGAAAAGGAGAAAATGTTGGTTAGCTGGTTACCAGAATTTCTGCTTTTCCTATGATGTTTTCCAAAACCATTTTCCTCTTTAAAGTATGGGATTATGTGGTAAAGGTCTAATGGGCTAAGTAGGCTCTTAACCATTTACCACACAATCCTGAGTTTTAACGACCCTGCCAGAGAATGCTTTTGAAAACATTGTGGGAAAAGGAGAAAATGCTGGTAACCAGTATTTTCTCCTTTTCCCACAATGCTTTCTCCAATTTCAAAGACAAATTACATCAATAGAGCTTCACAGAATTTTTTGTCTGCAAATGCTTTCAAAATGGACAAGTCTAAAATTTTGCAATGCGGTAAAGAGTTAAGGCATTTTAGATCTCCTGCAAGAGTTTAACAAAGGTTTGTGGGGATATCTTGTGATAAATAATGTGTGCTGATTATGTTGGATTATAGTCAAATAAGAACAATGATGTCATCTGTGATCCTGTAAAGATAGACGCAGTTAGCAATTGCAAAGTGAGCAACCCATTGTTTGAGCTCCAGATTTGTACCTTTTCACAGCATGTGACCATCCAGTCTCATTATGTTTGCAGAGAAAAGTGTTTTGGTAATGTTTATCCATGTTTAATGAAAAATTCAATTTGCTACAAAAAAAATCTTAACCCTTTCCCAAACAAGCCCTGGTTTTCACGTGTCTGCAGTACAAGTCTTTTCAAAACACTGTGGGAAAAGGAGAAATTGCTCGTAACGAGCAATTTCTCCTTTTCCCACAGTGTTTTTTATCCTTTTTGAGAACTTTCTGCCATTTTCATCAAATTTAAAATTGTCGTCTGCAAACTCTTTCAATTTGGACCAGTCCAAAATTTGTTGTTTGGGAAAGGGTTAAAAGACCCTGAAAGAAACAATTCAAGATACTGATATCCAAGTAAACAGTTTTTAAGTAAACTTATTACTCATGAAACATCTTGCAGTCAGCAATCTTGAAGCCAGTCTTGTAATCAAGGAATGATCATTATTAATTGAGGTTTTTTTCTTGAATAAGTAGAAATTGCTTGCTGCTTAGAAATTCTCTTCATACAATAATGGTTTTTGAAGTTGTTCTGCTGCAAGACAAAAAAGTCTGAGTCAAAAAAATGTAAACAGAATAGGGAACCACAGAAAAGACAGAAAATCAACTCCAAGATTTTCACTGAAAACTATATTGATTATTTGTTGTCATGGTGACACATTGTAGAAAAATAAAGAAAAAATCTGGTGATTTGATTACCAGAAAATGGTTGGCCTTTATAAAGCTCTTTGGGAGAGAGGAGGTGAAGTTGTGTCAAGTGCTGTAATTACATTGATGTATTACATTGTAATGAATCTAATCCATTGGGTTCCAGGGCAATCTCAGATCTTTATGTGAACCCTTAGCTAAATGAACAAAATGGACATTTTTGCTATCAACAAGATTAAAAACCTCAAAATTACATTTTCAAGGTTTTTTTTTTTTTTTCACAGAACACTTGAAGTAAACATAAGACAGTGTATGTCTAAGACCAGACTGCTCATTCTGTGCTGTCTAATCTTGATCTTCACTGTCTGCAAAGTTACTAAGCTGATGTCCATTGTATGCTAAGAGTTCAACCAGTATTGAATGTAAAATAACCAGTCTTTGCCATGGAGATGTCTTCTCAAATAGCTGGTATTCTCTGTCAGTATTTCCATCAACCCCATACCAAACAATCCCCTATTTTAACGACCCTGAGGCTTTTGAAAATATTGTGGGAACAGGAGAAAATGCTGATAACCTGCATTTTCTCCTTTCCTACAAAATTTTCTACCCTTTGAGAGAAAATCTCATAATTTGAGCCACATTTGTCATCTGTGAATGTTTTCCATTTGGACAAGTGTGAAATCTTACCATATGATAAAGAGTTAACTTGTATTTATAACTTATTATTTCATCATGATAGCTTTATACTGATCTACTGGAAAATGTTATGACATTGACTGCACTGTTTGAGTATGGCCATCTCCATTATCAAGATACTTATTCAT
Source organism: Tridacna gigas (assembly GCA_945859785.2). Taxonomy (NCBI): domain Eukaryota; kingdom Metazoa; phylum Mollusca; class Bivalvia; order Cardiida; family Cardiidae; genus Tridacna; species Tridacna gigas. The sequence goes on from OX244029.2 coordinate 50,802,816, forward strand.
TTATTTTCTTGTGACAAGGAAGTGCTCCTTTTTCAAAAGTGTTTATCATGCAATTTTGAAATCTGAGTTGCCACACTGTACCACATTATGTGCATAATTTCTACATTGTGGTATGCACATATTGTATATTCCTAAATGGGCAAACAGACCCTTTGTCATGCAAGATATGTTTGGTCTCAGTGCACAAATTCTGGAACAGAATTAGTGAGACAAAGTTGCCCTCTTGGTGCACTGTAGCCATGGTCCATAAATAGATTGCCAGAATCTTGCTAGAATCTTGAGCTGCTGTAGTGATAACTATTGTGCTTATTGTCTGTATCTAATTCCTGAGTGGGGAAATAGGCTCATTGCAAGGAAAGATAAATAGAGATTAGATGGTCGGTGTCTTGGGTTTGGAAAGTTTATTGGGCAAGGGGTAGGAATTTTATCCATTGAGCTGAAGCTGAATTTGATAAGATTCCACAGCTGAGCCAGATAAACTTTACTTATCCAAGACACCAACCATCTATTCTGTTTACCCTGATTCTCAGTTTTAATCCACATCCAATTAAAATGCAACATTTTGCTTGAAATACTGCACATATAGACATCTTTTTCACTGAGGGTAAATGAAGAACTGTGTAAAGCTTCCTTTTACAGGTTATGAAGCTGCAATAATGACTTCATGAATGATACTGATTATGTCATGAATGTGACATTTACCCACGGAAAAAACATCAAAGAAATGGATATTTCTCTGTTTTTAGTATTTGAACATGTAAGTAAAGGATAAAAAACATGTTCACATGTTGAAACTATTTACAGATAAATAACGTTAAGCGAAAATTTTCGCAGATGATGCTGTCATTCACTCATAGGAGATGGTTATGTAAAAATAGTCCCAATATGCAGGTGCACACTTGTATGGTCACATGACCAACTGATGGATATCATAAAAAATACAGTACCCTATTATCGGGTTGGTATTATTGCAACTGACAGGATAAAAATGTTTAATCTGGCAGCTTAAGTTCTTCCAACGGAATCAGTGAGAAAATTAGAGGTGCTGTCCAGGTGCACTATGGCTATGTTCCATACTTAATAGATTGCCATGGCCTTTGGCAGTTATTGGACAATTTTGCCTTTTTGACGTCCTTCTACCCAATTGATTTGACAGATGCTTTTGTGTTCATTAATTAATTCAAAATTATTCTTTACTAAATAACAAAATTTTTAAGTTGTCCAACTTGAACCATTTACAGATGACAAAGTGACAAGGCCTCAAATGATAAGATTTGCCTTTTAAAGGTCAGAAAATGTTATAGAAAAAGAATAAAATGCCGGCTTCCCCAGAATCGTTAAAACTAGGGGGTTGTATCATATACAAAAGGTTAAACTAGCTTAAACTAAAATGTTAAAAACTGAATGAAGTAATTGTGTGGATTGGTGCTTGTTGTTATCAGTTGAATGATCCTGTCAAAGTTTTTCAGAACTTAAACTCTTTGATTACCAACTTAATTGAATTCAACATATATGAAGCCTTTAATTAGAATGCCCCTGCACTTGAATATGAGCCATGCTCTGTGAAAAGGGAGCTTAATTAATTTGCAAAAAGTATAGACCCAGGTCAGCCTGCACAGTCCACACAGGCTGACCTGGGTCAATACTTTTTGCTTTTGGTCAATTTTCTGTCAAAGGACCATTCTACCACTAGATTTAGTCAGTTGTTAGAGAAAATGGATTTTATGGATCTACAATTACATGATGACTTGCTTGGTATCATGGATCATAGAGTTGCATTAAGCCCCCTTTTCTGAGAGTGTGGTCCAGTTATAATTTTGTGCCTGAAGTTCAGTATCTGGCAGCTGATGGTTTAGATGGAAGATCAGACTGCAGGCTCTTTGCAGTCAGATCATTATCTGTCCACAAAGGGTTTGTAATTTGCCATAGTAGTATAAGAGTTACGATGTCGAATTTGCCTTCATAGATTATTGGGTCAGAATCAGCTTTTATCTGTTTGACTAATGCTTTAGTATCAACAAATACAGAGGTAGCTTACACTCTGAATGTAAGACTTACAAATGAAATTAATTTGTTGTGTAGTGCCATTTGTTATCATTTGATTCATCTCTCCATGGATTTCAGTGATCTAACAGATATAAAGTTAATCCATCTGCATGGACTGTAGATGCAAATTCTGTTATAGAGTGCCTAAGTGTTACAAGCAGTTGTACATTAGCAAACATAAGCCTTTTCTCATTTTTCCTACAATGTTTATAAAGCCCTTCTTTTCTCAGGGCCTTTAACCCTTTCCCAAACGACAAATTTTGGACTGGTCCAAATTCAAAGAGTTTGCAGATGACGATTTTGAATTTGATGAAAATGGCAGAAAGGTCTCAAAAAAGGTAGAAAACACTGTGGGAAAAGGAGAAATTGCTCGTTACGAGCAATTTCTCCTTTTCCCACAGTGTTTTCAAAAGACTTGTACTACAGACACATGAAAACCAGGGCTTGTTTGGGAAAGGGTTAAGGCACGGAAATGTTTGTAAAAGGGTCAACTATGATTTGACATACATTATGTACTTATGTCTTTTTACATGAGACAGGCTATTTAACTCATTACCCCTTAACATGTAGATTCGCATTAGATGACACTGGAAACGTTCTTAGAATTTGGATCATAACTCAGAGACCCAATAAAAGGCAAAAGGACAATTCAGGTGTTGAAATGCATTTGAATTAAAATCATACAATTCAAAATTACGAAAAAATGAATTTTAAAATCAGGCAAAAAAAGTAAACAAAATATAGAATTACCTGGCAAATTTTAGCCTAGGTTTGAAATCAATTTCTCTGCCAGCGACTAACACTTGGACAATAACAGATTGTCATCATCACTATAATTTCCTTACTTTTATATGATAGGATTTAAATATAAATGCATTTTAACCCCTGCTTTGTTTACCGTAGACAGCTATTGTTACTGTAATAAATGTTTAACATGTAAATACAGATTCAAACATGGTAGCAATTGGAGAGATTGTCTGTTTCAAGGTATTTCTGCCTGTGGAGGTATGTTCAGCAGTTTTAAAAAATTCTAAAAAGTGGTCTTTTGTAATAAAATAAAAGTAATCTGTTGATTGCTAAAATGATAACCCGTTACTAGAAGGAATTTTGGACTGGTCCATTTTGAAAGCATTGGCAGACAACAAACTCAGTGTGACTGAAATGATGGGATTTGTATTTAAAATGGCAGAAAACATAGGGTACCAGCATTTCTCTTTTTGCAACAATGTTTTCGTAAGCCATCTTTGTCTGTTTTGTCCAATCCTTAATTGTTTAGCAAAAGGTTAATTTTCAGCTCTAAGAAAAGTAATGAATTTTGAATCAATAATGTGCTCAGAGCTTGTTGCCTGATATGTGCTGTAACCCAGACTGGCATTTGTTCAAGCCTGGTTCAGATGTTTAGATGTTTAATCCTGTTTTTATTTTTTTGAACCAGCATCATTTTTTTCTCTTTTTCGCCACAAGGTTTTTTGAAGCCATCTGTCTCAGGATGGTTAAAATTTGAAGGTTACCTTTCTATAGAAAAAAGAATTATTAAGTTACAGCGGATGAAGACAAGTAATGAGTGTTGAACAATGATATCCCCTTACAATACAATACCATGTCTAACAACCTTAAGAAGAAGGCTTTTTAGGAGGAAGGTTTTTGAAAACATTGTGAGAAAAGGAGAACATGCTGGTAACCGGTATTTTGTCCTTTTGCCATAATGTTTTTGTCCCATTTCAATGGCAGATCTGACCATTGAGCCATGTTTGATTTGTTGTTTGCAAATGCTTTGGATTTGGATGAGTAAAAACTTCTGCCATTTTGTGAAGGGTTAAAAGGTTTAATCAAGGATCTATATTCACTGAATGATAAAATGAAGGATTTCTGTATGTTAATACTGAAGTTCAACAACCAATTAGTGATAATTCCTTTCTGAAACCATCACATATTTTAACATTTCTGAGGAAGAAGGTTTCCGAAAACAGTGCGGGAAAAATGAGAAAATGCTGGTTACCAGCATTTCCTCATTTTCCCACATTGTTCTTTTTACCCTATCTGAGAACTTAAGTTCATTACATCAGTTTCAAATTATGTCAATTTGAGATGCTTTCAGTGTGAAAGGGTCTAAATTTTGTGCTTTTGAATAGGGTTAAACACTGAGGTAAGATTTTTTCTAAAACTCTTTACCAAATGACAAAATTTTAGACTTGTCCAAATTGAAAGCATTTGCAGATGACAAAATAGATGTAACTCAAAATTAGAAATTTGTTTTTTGAAGGTTAGAAAATATTGTGGGAAAAGGAGAAAATGCTGGTTACCAGCATTTTCTCCTTTTCCCACACTGTTTTCAAAAGGCTTCTTCTTCAGGGTCGTTAAAACCCATGATTGTGTGGTAAAGAGTTAATATGCTTACATGTGTTTGCAATTTATTCATAACCTCATGAATCAAATTTGCAGCTGACATTTAAAAAAAAAAAAAAAAAAAGAATCACTAAAAACAGCAAAGGGATGCATAGAGGTTTGATACAGAAACACATGTAAAAATGTTGTTGCAAAAGGAGAAATTGCATGTATCATATAATTTCACCATGTGACACAGTATTCCAGAGTGGTTTGTTGCAATGAAAAAATATGATCTGCTGTTTGTAAAGTGTTTATCATCTAACAAATTGCAAAATTTTAAACTTAATGAAAATGAAAGCATTTGAAGATAACAGATTAAGTGTTGCTCCTAAGAAAAAATCAGACATCCAAATTGAAAAAAGCAAGGAAGTGAAAAGGAGAATTTGTTGAATACCAGTATTTTCTCTTTTAACAGCAATTTTTTGTAAAAGCTGTCTTAGGGTTTTTTTGGTAAGGGGTTAATGGAGCTTTTTTAAAGAAAAACAATTTGCTATGAAGTCATTGAGCTCTTCACTCTTGCTTTGTTTAGTATTTCCAAAATATTACATGTAGTTTTACCTATTTTTGTAACATAACATTGAAAGTTTTTGTCTAAGAATTGATCAATTCCCAGAAAGTACTTTTCAGCTTTTCATTGTATCAGACATTCCTTTCCAACTCTGTACTAAGTTGCATGATGACTTTCAGCTCCATTAGTTATTTAGTGACAGATTAAGCATCTTTTGCTCCGTTTTACTTTTGAATGCATTCTGTTTTTTAGTTACTTTTGTACATGAATTGTATCTGTTATGTCATTCTAAAACCAGTATTTTTCCTGTGAACAGAAGACATTTCTAAGCAGAATCCACTACAAACGGTAAAATTTTAGACTTGTACAAATTGAAAGCATTTGCAGACAACAAATTAAATGTCGTTGAAATGATGGTTATTGTCGCTGAAAGTGTAGAAAACCTTGTGGAAAAAGGAGAAAATGCTGTTTACCAGCATTTTCTCCTTTTCCCACAAGGTTTTCAAAAGGCTACTTAATCTGGGTTGTTAAATCTAGGGATTTTGTGGTAAAGAGTTCAGTAAAAAATATTTCAACTTTAAGTCCCAACTTACCTCTCTTTATCTGAAGCTATGCAAAGCAATCTGCCTGTATTTTCAGGAGTGGTTCAAAATGAGGATCATGAAGTTGCTTCAATAGTGTCCACTCCAGCTGAAACTCCCTCTAGTGAGACCATCTCTGTAATTCACGATGCCATGGACATCAGTGTTGCAAACAGTGTTGCCTCAGAGAGATCTGAGATTCCTGTTAAACGTGAGTTGTCATTTTCTTGCTGTAGAAAATTAAGGTCATCCCAAGTTTTAATGACTGAGGAAAAAGGCTTTTGAATACACTTCCTACAATGCTTTCTAATGGTACAAAGAAAAATCCCATCATTTGAGATACAATTACTCTGCAAATGCTTTCAATTTTGGCTTGTCCAAGATTTAGTTGTAAGCTAGAGAGTTTCAACAAATGAAAAAAAAAAGCAAAGTTAAAAATCCTGCAAGGTAGAACATGAATTTTCAGACAGATTAATCCTTTACCACACAATCTCAAGTTTTAAAGATCCTGAAGAAGAAGGCTTTTGAAAATATTGCCGGAAAAGGAGTTGCTGAAAACCAGCATATTCTCCTTTTTCCTCGATGTTTTCTACCCTTTTAAAGACAAATCCCATCATTTGATCCACATCGAGTTTTTGGACAAGTCTAAAATTTTGTCATTGGGTGAAGAGTCAACCTTTTATCACACAATCTGGGTTTTTAATGACCATGAAAGGGAAGGCTTTCAGAAACATTATGGGAAAAGGGGTAAATGCTGGTAACAGCATTTTTTCCTTTTCTCACAATGTTTTCTACCCTATCAAAGGCAGAAATATCATTTGAGCTTTATTTCATTTATTGTCTGCAAAAGCTTTCAATTTGGTCAAGTCCAGAATTTAACTTTTGGTATAGAGTTTAAAAATATAATGATAGATGGAGAAACTGCTGTTTTGGAGCATTAGTTACAAAGTGATTTAAAAAGCCATTGGTTGCTGACTGGTATGTGTATGAATAAGTCATATAGAAAATAAATTGCCTGGATTAATTTTAGACTTGTCCCTATTGAAAACATTTGCAGACATCTAATTTATTATGGCTAAAATGATGGGAACTGTCATTGAAAGGATAGAAAACATTGTGGGGAAAAAAAAAAAAGAGAAATACTGGTTACAGGCATTTTTTTCTTTTCTCACTATGTTTTCAAAAGTTTCTCCTTAGGGTAACAAAAATAGGGGATAGAGTAATATAAATCTGATATTTCTAAAAATTTCCAAACACTAGATTTTGACCAGGTTTATCATAACTTTATAAATGCAAAATGTTTTGGTCATACTGCAATTTCTAGGAATTTTTTATAAGATCTTGCCAGATGTTTTACAGTTGTAGACCAAAGATGAGCCAGGAGATTCGGTATAATATGACCTTAATCTACACTGCCTTTAGTGGCCACTTCAGTATAGCTAAACATTATATGGGTTAATGTAGGGTTGTTGTCCATGTTTATTTCATAATAACCAGATATGGCGATAAACTTGTTGATGGACTGACAGGCAGATCAATATTGTTATCCTGGAATCTCCTCTCCTCATTTTGCCTTTTCTCTGCCAAGCTTTTGTTTAGTTAGGCTTAGGGCTACGCTGTTATAGAACAGAATTGGAATTCTCTTGGCTCTCTTGGATACTTAATCCTATACCAAACTAACAACCCTGAGGAAGAGAGCTTTTCGAAAATATTGTAGAAAAAGGAGAAAATACTGGTAACCAATGTAGGAGATGAGAAATTATTGTATGGGAAGCCAATACTCATGATTATTACCACCACTTTCTCCTTCCCAACAATTTGTTTAAATGCCTTATTTCTCAAGGTTGTTAAAAGTTGGGATTGTTTGGTGAAGGGTTAACTCATTACCTCTTGAACAAATTTCCAGCATAAGCTTCAAAAACATCCTTGTAAAATATAGATATTTAGATTGAATAATGGTCGAACAAATTTCTTTTTCAAGCCTTGTCGGAAAAGGAGAAATTGTTTCAAGCAATTTCTCATTTTCTATCATTGTTTTCCAAAGTGGTCAGCTGCAACACTCAAATATATCTACAGCTGGTATTGTGTTAAAAGATGATAATGTTTAATTGGAATGAATTGATGTTTTGGTGTTATTAAATAGCCATAAGAATATAGGTTTCTACAAATCTTGGAATATAGGGTTCTTGAAACTGAGTTTGGCTGATCTTGGTGCTTTAGAATCTTGCAGTGTTTGTGAATATCTTGTTTTCTGTTTCATTTGCTTTGTATGCACACTTACAGAATTCAAATAGTTAGATGCAGAGGTACCTAATGTTTTGTCATATAATTTATAGGTACTCCATGATAGAAATGAACAGAGAGGAGACATATGATAACCAGTATTTTCCGTGATATTTTTCATCCTTTCAAAGACAAATTTCATCATTTTATTAATATCTAATTTGTCATCTGCAAAGGTTATGAGTTTTGAGGGGTCTTGCTTTATGTTGTCCTGTCTGTAGTTAATTATTACTGTACAAATACAAACATTTTTGGGTTGTAACAGTCCTTTGATGTAATGGATGTAATGGATGGAAAAGCACAAATTTCTTGTAACATGCAGTTGTTTCTTAGTCCATGTGAATTGAGAAAGCTGTCTATGCTCTCCAGTATGTCAATTGTAACAATGGCAAGTAGGTCTATGAACAGCCTATATTTTAATGGGACAACCTAGTACCCAAACATGCCTTCAAGGAGACTGCTTATTAGTAATAGTGATACAAAGATGAAACACTGTTGCAAAAGAAAGTGTCTTCTTTAATTTAAACAGTTTGGAAAGAAGGTTTGGAAGTCAGTACTTCTATTTCTACAGTGTTTTGGAAAAGTTTTCTTTTAAAGGTATATAAAATCAGGAAAAGGCCTTTTGGTTTCCTTGAGACCATATTCAGTTGTTTTAGCAGTTTATTCTTACTTTAATTTTTTTTCTAAATTCCATGCACATTATTATAACATAGGTTCAAGATCCCCCTCCCCTACATCAGTGCAATACCGGGGTGGCACCCGGACCCCATCTCCAACCCCCAGTAGTGAATTAACAGTAGACTTGAACGTCCAGAGTCACCACAAAGACAGTCCAACACCAGACCGAGATAGTCTACACATTGAAATGGTGGCCACAAATGAGACCCATGAAAATACAGGTATTCTTAGTTTAACTTGTTGCCTTATTTTAAACTTCAACTGACAATTTTGAAAACAATCTTATATTAAAATATGGATAATCATCATGAATCAGCATAAGATTGGACACATGAATACAAGTAACAAATGCATTTTTCCTTCTGAAACACAACATTTTTCAAAACTGTTCTGCTGCAAGACAAAAAAGGTTGTCTGCAGGGAGTAATTTGTTAAATCAAGCTCAGAAACTGTTTTGGTAAAAAGAAAAATGATTGTTTCAGTTCTCACTGTTGTAGTCTGATTGTATGAAAAATAACAAAAAAGGAACTGGATTGATATATAGGAATGTTTTCTTTATTACAAAAGAAATACTTGATGCTAAAAAGCTTGGTTTCTGAGTTTAGAAAGAATTTTCTTCTAACATGAACATGACATTGGAGAAAAGGAAAGTTGATGTCCCCATGATAGCATACTGAGTCATTAGATTTTAATGTTGGCTTTATTAGTTAGGCCAAGATGATTTATGTTTGTATGGAAAGCTATGGCACCCAAAGATCAACCTGCACAGTATAGAAGAATATTGTGTGCAGAGTAAATGTTGAGTTAATGTATCATTTGATCAGACCCAATGGAATTAATGATTGTTTAGAAATTTAGTAGAAACTGTTTTTGACAGTATCTGCATTTTTTGAGGTGTCAAAAATGCTTTTACATTTGGTAAATTATTTACTTTCTAACTGTAAGTTTCAAATTACATGTTGAATTATGTCCTTTTTATTCTAACCCTGATTACAGGGTCTATGGAAGAGTTTAAGAGTGTGCTGGCAGGGGGCAGTGTTCAGGGTTGGTTACCCGATGTATCTGTGATACTGTGGCGAAGAATGCTTGGAGCCCTTGGTGATGTCAACAAAATAGATGATCCTAATATCCATGCTTCAGTTTTTGAACATTTGTGTGATCTTCAAGAAACCTTACTACGGGTAAGTTAAATACAGATCACAATCCCAGTGTGTTTTCCCCCATACTTCATGGTTGATATATCAGGTATATATTGCAATATATTGCAGGTATTAACCATTTACCAGATGAAAAAATTTTGGACCAGTCCAAACTGAAAGTAATAAATGTGAGTCAAAAATTGAAATTTGTTTTTAGAAGGATAGAAAACATTGTTGGAAAAAGAGAAAATGCTGGTTGCCAGCATTTTCTCCTTTTCCCACATTGTTTTCAAAAGGCTTCTTTCTCAGGGTCATTAAAAGTGGGGATCGTGTGGTGTAAAGGGTTAACATATTGACCCTTAATTCATCTTTTTGTTTTGTTAATTCTTATTGTGCATGGATGTTTTTAAGGTTGTGAGCTGCACATTTTATTTCAAGAGGTGATGAGTTAAGTATGTCTTATTGAGTGTACAGCTAATTCACATACAGGATTATTAAGATACTTTCTGAAGAGAAAAGTCTGTAACCAAAGGGATTTTGATTAACTGAAAAGCAAAAGAAGGCTAGATATGTAGTAGTTTAAAAGCATAATGGAAAGAAAGAATGACTACTACCTCCCATTCCCACAAAAATTTTAGAAGTTTTCTTTGGAGACATAAATCTATGTGGCAGGGGATCAATTTCTATTTGGTTGCATTTATTTGTTGAATTTGTCTTAAAATTTATGGAAAGGAATTGTTTTTGATTACAGATGAGAGAAAACCTGGGTGTGAGCACAGACAATCAATTTTCTCCTTCCCCACCAGAGTTTATACCACCACAGACAATATTTGCTTCTTGGTTGTTTGAGGTAATGTCATAGTTTTTAGCAATTACTGTACAGGCCTTTTGAAGACCTAGGAAAGACTACCTACATTGTACCAGTAGAACTAGAATAGATTCTCCAGTAATGTGTTTAGTTGTCATGCGGTTTTTACAATCTAACCCTCGCATAAATGTTAATATTAACTTCAATTTCAAGCATCTTTTCTGTAATTACCTATCCAGTTTTAACCAAACTTCACAGAAATGATACTTGATTAGATTTGTTTGTATTCACAGACATCATCTTTGCTTTTGAGAAAAAAAAAAGACATTTTTTGGGGAACTAGGCTATTTTCTAAATGAAAGATTATTGCCACACAGACTAATGATTTATGTTTCTGTCAGTGCCAATTAAGTGTGTGCATGATACATTTTTTCAAAGGGAAGTGGTACAGGGTCATAATAGCCCTCTTGTTAAACATTTTGTTGACTAAGTTTGTGTGGGAATATTGACAGTGGCCTGAAAAAGTGTTGTGCTTATTACATACAAAGAAACTCCAAAATTGCATGGGTAGTTGTGCTTTCCACCATGACAAAGCGATAATACTGTTGAAGAATGGCCTTTGACATCAAACAAACCAGAGATATCTTCATTTGGCAAAGAGTTTAATAGCCTTATAAATTAATGAATGAGATAATTAACCTACCTAAATTTCACTTACAGTGCCTTACTTTAACCAACAAATACAAGCGGGGGAAATTGTTAGCCTACCAGCTGCTGTGCCAGATGATGGTGAGACAGCCAGACTTGTCACTCTCGCAGGATCTTCTGGCCAAGTTCTACCATATTTTACATCAAGGATTAATATCCCAGGATCAGGTCAGGGGGTTTTACATGTATTTGGTTATTAGTATTTGAGCCATGCTCTGAAAAGGGAGTTTAATGCATCTGCAAAAAGTATCAACCCATGTCAGCCTGCACAGTGTGCACAGGCTGACACAGGTAAACACTTTTTGCTGCAATACTAATTTTCTACATGTCCAGAGACCATTCTACCTCACGATTTACTTGGTTGTTGGGCTAAATGAAGATCAAGTCATGTTGCTGAACAACTGGCATCATGATTGAATTTTAGTTGTTCAATCATATGGACATTTTTTTCATGGGTTGTGAATTATTAAGCAGTCATATGGTCAAAAGCACCTTTCTGATGTTAAACTAAGCAACAGGAATATCTTCATTGGTCTCCTCCCAATTAATTTTTAATTAACTTATTTTTTAACTCCTTATCAAACTATAAAGCTTTAGACTTGCCCATATTGAAAGAATTTGCAGACAATACTTTAACCCTTTACCACACAATCCCGAGTTTTAATGGCCCTAACAAAGAAGGCCTTTGAAAACTTATAAGGAAAAGAGAAAATGCTGGTAACCAGCATTTTTGTCTTTCCTCACTATGTTTTCTACCCCATCAAAAACAAATTCCGTCATTTAAGCCACATCTTAATTGTCGTATGCAAATGCCTTCAATTTGTATCAGGCTGAAATTTTGTTGTTTGGTAAAGGGTTAATATGGCTCACATGATTATAATTGTATTTGAAATGGTAAAAAAAACATTTTGGGAAAAGGAAAAAAAATGCATGTCAACAACACTTTCTTCCTTTCCCACAATGTTTTCATAAGCTTTTTTCCTCAGGGTTCTTAAACTTGGGATTTTGTGGTAAAAGGTTACCCACTTGTAATGTTAAAGGGCCTGTGATCAGCTGTTTTTCACTGGCCCATATAAAACTTTTTTAACTGTCTTGTCAATCTGTTTTTAGGATGTAAAGAATGTGTTGGTGAAATATTGTGGCCAGAGATTCTTTTCCACCTCTCTGCCTGGCAACAGCCTGCTTACTCTGGACATGATATCAGCTTGTGGTTCTGTTATCAATTCATTTGATATGAAAGAGGTAAGTGATAGCATAAGAGATGGTCATCCTTATACAATTTTACACACCTCAGCTGTTAACACCTTTCGGAAATAGTGTGGAAAAAGGAGAAATGGCTGGTTATGAGTGATTGCTCCATTTTCAATGTTCTTTTCATTTGATATGAAGGAGGTAAGAGACATTGAATCTATCAATACATAGTTATGACCTTTTTATACCACTTAAGACAGTTATGAGAAACTTTTGGGACACTTAGCTTTTACTCTTTTTCCCCCACAATGTTTGATTTGGTTTGAATCAGGAGGGGTAGAGTCGGTCTATGACCCTTCAATCATGATTTTTATCCCTCTAAAGAAGACAGTTTTTGAAAACATTGTGAGAAAAGGAGTTGCCCCTTCTCCTACAATAATTTCATTTATTATGAAAGAGGTAGCACATTGTAGCAACATGCAATGCTTCTTTAAGGATCTTTTCATAACAGAAGTTCCTTTGTTTGCCTCAATGTTTTTTTTCCCTAGAAAAGTCTTATTCATAGTCATCAGCTCTAAACAATTTTTTTTTTTTAATTATCCTTTATTTAGCATAATGGAACATGTTTTTAAATGAAAAGATTAAATAGTATTGAATCTTCCATTTAGGGTTTGTTTTGTTATGTTAGGGTCATGAGGGTCTTTATAGGGGCACTTAATAAGTGAGTGGTTACAGCATAGATCAGCAAGCTGGAAATCCTTTATTTGACCTGCTTCCTGGATCTCATGGTAGTGTCCTTTGGAGAGGGCATGCCCCAGCCTAGTACTAGTCAACTCTATGAAAGAATTGTAGATGTGAGCTTTAGCTCTGATATGACAGAGGTAATGGTGAAAGGAAAAAAAAACTTTATCCAACAAACAAACTCTATTCCATATATGTGTCATTTCAGACGCCAAGGCTAGAGGCTTTGACAATGCTGGGTTCTTTGGTTTGTTTCCCCAACCAGTACAAAGATATTCCAACTCTACATCAAGACATGGAGAGGTCGACAATCAAAATAGATTACTTTAAGGTTTGTTTTGCTTGAGGATTAGTCTTTAACAAATTTATCCTGTGTTTTTTTTTTTTTTTTTTTTTTTTAGGATTCTAAGGAAGAAGGCTGTATAAAGCATTGTTGGAAAAAGGAAGAATACTGGTGACCATTATTTTTAAATTTTCTCAAAATGTTTTAATCCTTTCAAAATTAAAACACATAATTTGAGCCACATTCAGTTGTTCAGCACATACCTTCTGTCGGGACAAGATTGAAATATCATCTGGGGTGAGAGCTACTCTAACTTGAGTTACCAAGTGGTAAAAGCACTGGCATCATCTGTGATTTTACAGCTATTGGACTTGATTTCTTGGTTCTGGGTGTATATCTTAATAATGAAAAAGTATTAAAGGTATGCAATGATATTCTATTTTCAGGATAGTGTCATTAATTTATTGCTGAAGGCAGGCAGAAGGGAGCCAGCTGGCCTGGCAAGGTAAGTTAGATTGTCAAAGGATTGGATAGGAATAAATCAGAGGCTTCGTTGTGTACAATGAGATCAATTTCAAGAGTTTAGCATGTAATGCTTACTCATTATTGAGCAACTTTGATCTTAAATGACTTCTAATCAACCCAAAATTAATATGAACTTAGTGGCAACAAAATTGACTGCTCTTGGATATGACATATGAATCTCTTCAACGTTCAATTACAAAGTGCCATATTATTTGATTATTTGATGTTTTCCGTTGCTATTAAAAATACATGTATTGAAAATGTTTTCTGGCAATAGTTAAAGTTTGGTTTTCAGCATCTGTTTAAATGGAAAAATAAAACAGCATACTGATATCAAAATGCTGAAAGCTTTTGATTATGTCAACTGTGTTTGCTTTCAGGTGTATAGCAGTGAATAGTCTTGGGATATACTTGTATGAGGAGTTGACCCATGGAACTCTACATTCAAAGTTCATTGAAGCTGTGAATGTCTTACTAGCAACACTTGGAGTAAGTTTTATTTTTCCCTGTGAATCAAATTTTGCTGATAGCTTTATATAGGAATTTTCTTTTTAATTACCCTAATGATAAATATAAATAAATGATAAGCATTGCCACTTGCCTGCTATCGCATTTATAAGGAAAGACTGTGTAGAGGAAGAATTCCAGATTTCTTTGTAATTATTATCAAGTCCATGTATCTGCCGTAACCCCATACCAAACAATTGTTGCTGTAATACAATTGAAATAATGTTTGAAACAGTTCTGGTTGGTTGGTTGGTTGGTTGGTCGATCATTTAGTTAGTGGGTCAGTCAGTCCAAACAGGTAAATGACCCAACAGAGAAAAGCTTTGCAAAATGTTGGGGGAAAATGCTGGTAACCTGTATTTTCTCCCTTTCCCACAGTGTTTTTTACTGTTTCAAAGGCAAATTCCTCAATTTCAACCACACCTACTTGCTATCTGCAATTGCTTGTCAAGCCTAAAATTTTGTCATTTGATAAGAAGTTAAAAAATATAAGATTTTAATTGCTTGTCTTGCTTGGCCCTAATATTGTACAAACTATTGGAAAGTATAGATCTAAAATCAGACTTAGCCTGATATATACATCGACAAAATTAACCTTCATTGCAGTTTATACAGGTTAATCTTTGGTACTATGTTCTTTTCACTACTGCAGTGTAAAGATAGGAATGTGGCAAAGACTTCTGCAGACATGTTGACTTTGCTCTGTGACCATGTGGACACTTTGAGAGATTTTCATCCAGATCTGCCAAAGAGAATTGTAAATGTGAGTTAACTTTCACAATTTCTGTTCTTGAATTAAACATACCAGGAAAATTTTATCTTGTGCTTGTAAAAAAATCTGTCTGTAATTTTAGCACATTATCACCAGTAGCTTTTAGCATCTTGCAGCATATTATGCATCAAAACATTGCGGGTACAGGAGAACTTTTTCGCTTGTAGCAAGCAGTTATAGACTTTGTTGGTAATATAATAGTTATATAGAGTTATTCTAGAGTTAAATTTAAGTGAAAAGGGAAGTATGTTTCTTCTTTTAAAGGTTGAAATCTTGAAGACAGTGATGAGTGTGTCTTTATTTTAACTTTGATGTTGTTTGAAGGAAGGTGTTTGATCCCTTAAAGAGCAGCATTGATTACTTCTGTACAATAACAGTCAAGCTTTTATTTGTTGAAGGATTCTTTGTATCCTTTCAATATCTTATATCCAGGATATTTGTTTTCCAGGAAACAGTTATGTGTTTGTTTTACTTAGTGATCTGGAAAAAAACTTGGATCATATATAAACAAGTCATGATTGGCAAAGCATATTTGTGAGATGAGACTATCAGTGAATCAACATAGGCCCCTTAATCTATACTGGTACTTTAAATGTAGGGGCCGAGCCTGGTAGCTCAGGTGATAGGATACAGGGCTTGAAACCCAGGGGTTGCTGGCTTGAATCCTAAGCACAGCCAAATTTTTTCCAAGGATTAATTATTTTCATTGCAACAGGATTCTTTTCTCCGTCACTTCTGAACATTGTTTAGAAAACATTTATGTGGGAAAGTACCCAGTGGCTTTGAGAAAATGCTGTGCAGAGCAGTGGTAAATAAGACACCAAGAAAGCATGTTTAGATGTACTGGCCAGCATATGATTAAAAATGTTGTGAATAGTGTTAAACAGCATACAAAGAAATAAGCCATGTTCTGCAAAAAGGGGGTTTAACGTATCTGGGGAAAAAAAAAAGTATCAACCCACGTCAGCTTGAACAGTCCGCGCAGGCTGACCTGGGCAGAAACTTTGCTATTGGTCAATTTTCTGCATGTAAAAGGACCAGGTTCAAGTAGTTGCTAAAAAATTGTTTTTTAGGATCCCTAATTATGTGATGTTTTACTTGGGACAATGCATTATGAGATGCCTTCTTTTCACAGAGAATGGCTCAAATTTGAATCATTCAAAAAAAAGACAGTTTAAGCTTTCGATTATGAATTGCTCTTTTATCCACACAGATCATTGCTGCAACAATAACTATGCTGATACCTACTAATGAGAATTATACAACAACAGCTGATGAGAAGAATCTGTTAGTATCTATGATATATTGTGTGGGTGAATGGTGCCTAAAAATTCCTATACAGTCCCTGTTGGAAACATCAGAGTCAGATAAAGGATGTCTTAACAATGTGTTTCAGGTTAGTGAATTAGATAAGACTTAACCCTTTACCACATAGCAAAATTTTGAACTTGTCCATAGTTAAAGTATTTACAGATGACTGTTCAAATGTTTTTTAAATGATAGTATTTGTTCTTGAATAGGTAGAAAACATTGTTGAAAAAGGAGAAAATGTTGGTTACCAGCATTTTCTCCTTTTACCAAAATGTTTTCAAAAGGCCTCTTCCTCAGCATCATTAGAAATAGGGATTGTGTGGTAAAGGGTTAAACCATCACTGTACAAGCTAATTTTTGACCTACCAAGAACAGTAGGAGACAGGCAACAAGGAATTATTTGAAGGAAAGTAAAATTATGCTTTTACATGCATTGTATGGAAAACATCATGCAAAAGGTAGCATTTGTTTGTGACAAGTAAATGTTCATTTTCGCACAATTTTTAAAGGATGTCTTCACCTTTTCTTTAAATCATCAATGGCTTAGTCATTTTTTAAAGCTCCTCTGCAGCTTTTTACAAACTTGAACCCATGTTCCCCTGAAAGGAGTGTTTAATACATAAATACAATAAATGTAGAAAAAATACCATTAATGTAGAAAAAATATTGTGTCTCACAAAAGTAGTAGGAGTTTCGAGTAGCTTGATGGTTGGGGTGTAGAACTAGAAATCCAGGATTCTGGGTTTGATCTGCAATCAAGGCATAGTTTTTTACATTGGAGCATTCTTTTTATAGCTTTTGTAACCCAGGAAAGACATGAATTATTATTATTAGTGAGCTGATGTGTTTGTATGACTGAAATTACATTGAAATTGGTATAAAACAGCATTTGATTAATGAAAAAGGATCAATTTCTCCTTTTAGCATGGTGTTTTGCAGAATGGTCTGCTGCAGAATGAAAACAGCCATTTGCTGGAGGGAGTAAGTTAAATTTGAAATGCTGTAAAGTTTTAATCACAGTATAAGCAATTATATGATCTATATTTATAGATGTTGAATGTAGCTGTTCAGGGCCATACTAAAGTGTCCTATAGAACAGCCAGTGTGTGGGTCACAGAACTGTGGAAAGATTCTGAGTTTGACAACCTGAGAGAGATTAATAGTATTTCTAGACTATCTAGTTCTGATTCCATATCTAGTATGTCTACTGGATCCGAGAAAACCAAAGTGTCTCAGACTGACAGCAACAAAAAAGAAGAGTGGGACTGTGTGAAACTGGCTGCCAGATTGGTAATTTTACATTATTTTGTATCTTATTTCATAAATGACAAAGTATAACATGGTACAAAAATATATCTCATAAAGATGGTAGGTGATATAAAGAAGGAGATGGCAATAATATAATAAATTCCGCTTAATCTATTTACTGAAAAATATACTAGGTCATGCAGTCAAGTATAAGGATAACACAAAAAGATGACATGGAATAAGATTATTTGCTTGGCTGTTTTCAAACAAAACATTGAGGTATTGTCATAGCCCTGTCATCCTCCTCACTGTCTTGCAAAACTTTGACATTTTTTGGTATCTCTGTTATTACTGAAAGTATTTACTTCAAACTCAGATTAGTTGTTATATATCAAAAGGGGAACCCATACCACATGGGCAGGTAACCTTTAAAGTATTTTTGACACAGTTATGCCCCTGTTTTGACATAGAATTTTTACTGAAAATCAAGCACCTGCAGCCAAACATTGGCAGCTGCATGTGGTGCTCTTGTTTTTTATTGAGATATGAATGCCCAAAGAGGTAAACCCACAGACATGAATGTCTACATTTCAAGGCAGTTAACAGCAAAACAGCTATACAAATGACCATTTGTTCAATGCTTCCCAACACCTATATAACAACAGAATAATTGGGAAACTTATAACCAAAGCCTACATGACCAGGCAAAATGATGTTTCTCTATCTTGTGTCTGGGGTCCTTCATGGCTTAGGGATTAAGGCATTTGATTTGCAATCAGGAATTTGTGATTGGAACCACAGGAGGCACTGGTTTCAGGCAAGTCATTTCAGAGCCCGAGCATAGCACTTGTGAAACCCTTAACAGAAGGTGGTGTGACTCAAACAAACTAACTCTCTTGTTGCAGATAATGAATCATTTGGTGAACTATCTCTGCCACTTTCCAATGGGTATTGGTGCCTCTAGACTAGGAAGTTCTGTTGCAGAGTATTGTGATCTTGCAGAATTTCAGATGGATGATCTGAAAGGAGATATATTCAACTGCCCAAATGTTCAGGTGAAACAGTAGTGCATTAGTTTACAGTAGACTTTAACTTGATTTATGATGGTGATTAATTGATATGTTTCTTAGAATAGTTAACTAATAATAAAACAAGGTGTTTGAAAAGAAGTCTTTCCAAGGAGCATGAACCTTTTTTCTGTCCATACCGCCATAAGGATTTGGACAGCATTGTGACAAAAAGAGAAAGCACTCATATCAACAATTTCTCCATTTTTACTAGTTTTTGGTCGATCTAGAAAAAGCTTAAACATTAATGGGTTAAAAGAGACAATTTAGTTTTTTGATGGTTGCTTCAGTTATTTTGTTTGTTGTGAGGGGACAAATTATGTATGTATTTATGTTTTTTTTTTTTCCATTTCTGTTTTTCAGTTCTTTGTCCTTAACCACAGAACATTGATTTCATTTATTGAACTCCCGGCTTTAGTAAGTATGCTTAGAAATTTTTCCAACCGAGTCCAAAGGACAAGGTAAACCCTAGATTAGACTGCACTTCGTATGCAACTTTACGTTAAGCTAAGCTGTCTGCCAAACGTGAATTGAGATGGGTTTTGTGAATTAAGTGTTTCTGATATAGAAAATCTTTTAACTATAGTTGAATGTTACAGGTAATTATATGTGATCACAAAAACAGATTTTGTAAATTGTCGTTAAATTTTGCTTTTATCAGAAAGATTGTTAGATATTTGCAGATCTTTGGTATGATGTAAACTACCTGTAAATGATTATTTATGTTTCTGGTTTTCAAATATAGCTTGACTTGCCTGGAGGAGGAGTCACTGCTGGGTTAACAACAGCCAAGACAATTTGTCGAGTCATTTTGAGAGATTTAACAGGGAAATACTGCTGGGAAAGTTCTGTGCTTTATGGACCTCCATGGTGTCCAAAAGGATCCTATTTCGAAAGTATGCTTGTTACCTGTAATTGACATCTGTGTAACTCTTACAAGAAGACAAAAGTTTTGACTCACTATTATTGATAGCATTTGCAGACAACAAATGAAATGTGATTCAAATGACATGATTTGTGTTAGATAGGATAGAAAACATTGTGGGAAACTGAGAAAATGCTGGTTTCTGTTGCCCACAAGACTTTCAGAAGCGTTTTTTCCTCTGAAACCTGAAAAAGACAAGATTGTTTGGTAAAGGGTCATCTGATTAACCATAGCTAGAGCCAATTACCTCATTGCCCACAAGGTTTATCATACAATTCATACAAAGGTGTTTTATTTTCCTTTAACTTAAACCCTGCCAAATTTATGTTCATGATTCACAGAAACAGATTTTTTAAATTTCAAAAATTAAAATGGAAAGCACTGGCAGATGACAAATTGAATGCACCACTAATGATGATTTTTGTTGAAACAGTAAATAACATAGTGGGATAAGGAGAAAATGCTGGTTACCAACATTTCCTTTTCACCCCAGTGTTTTCAAAAGCCTTCTTGCTCAGGGTCACTAAAACTCATGATTGTTTAGTAAAGGGTTTGTGACTGAACCCATTGATTGTGTAGGAGAGAGAGTGGACCAAGATGTGGTTCAGTGAGGATCTACAATCTACACAAATTATGAGGTTTAGATATTCCTGCTTTGTGTCACATTGACTGTTTTTCTGAAGGACTCACATTTTACTTAGGGATTTATGAATTGAGCATCAAATTCCTTTGTTGCAGACGCAAAAACTCTTCATGGATTATCTAAAGATGTAGAACTTGAACCATTAATCATCCAAGAAGATAATGATGGGGATGAAGCTGTGTCTGCACAGAAACAGAGAGACCCTGCTGTCCTGCCTTTAGTGGAAAACACAGAGGCCAATTCTGATAACTTGTTTGATGTATGTATGGAATGGCAGTGTGTATTTGTGTGAGAGGTGGGTGGAGGAGGGGGGGGAGAGAGAGAGCATTAAGAGCTTAACTCAATACCTTCTGTTATTACTGATGAAGTAGAAAATGGTATTTCGAATTGCAGTAATGTTAAACTCTTTACCAGACAACAGAATTTTAGACTTATCTACATAAGAATATATTTAGAAGACAAATTTGGATTTATTAATGGGATCTGCTTTTGAAAGGGTAGAAACTATTGTGGAAAAAAAGGAGAAAATGCTGGTTATCACAATTTTTTTTAAAAAAGGTCTTCCATAGGGTTACTAAAACACATGATGTTTTTGGTAAAGGATCAAATAAAACAAATAGAGAAAAATGCACAAGGTACTTATTTGGAAAGCTACAATAGCTGATTCTTATTCTTTCTGGTACAGTTGTTGGGTTATGTGGGCCACACAAGTCCAGAATGCCTGCTTATACCTGGTGTTCCCCTGAACATTGAAGGACCAATCCCTGAAGATCTGAATGAAACTGCAGAAAGTATGATGAAAGAAATGGTTCTACACCAGAGAGAAGCTGAGCTGGAATATTACAGAAAACATAAAAATGATGCCAGGTATGGATAAATTGATTTTATTTGTGCGATATTTTATTTTGTTTTTCTTTTTCAAAGCAGACTTGAAATGATTGGCGTTAACAGGGAAATCTTCTGTATGCTATGATTTGGCTGATTCAAAGTAAATGGATGGACTTGTCTTGAGAAACAGTGTTGCAATAGTTCTGATTGCCTATACTAGAAATCAAAACTATTTCTGTGTTGCTCTTGTGTCATTACCACACGAGAAAAATGTAGACTTGTCCAAATTGAAAGCATTTGCAGACATAAATATGAATGTGGCCTAAATAATAGAATTTGTCTTTGAAAGGGTCGAAAACATTGTGGGAAAAGGAGAAAATGCTGGTTACCAGGCTTTGTCTTCAGGGTCGTTGAAACTCAGGATTGTGTGGTAAAGGGTTAAATCTCTTTCACACTTTGAAGAAGCAGTGTAAAGAAGAGTCCATTTATGAATTACTAGTCCCTCATGTATGCTAAGTTTTAAGGTTTTACTGTACTTGTATCCCACAGTTGGGTGAAAAGGTAAATTTCTGAGGGATTAGAAGTAAAGAATTGAGACTTTTATTTCAACATAAAGTTTGAGACACAGCTGTTATAGGATTGGTTTGAAGTATGTGAAAAAATGTAATGGGAGATTCTTTTTGGCCATGTAAATTTGCCCCCTTCACCATCCATGCAAGGAATTGACATTATAATGCATGAATCTATACTCGCAATTGTCTTAGGGTAAAATGTAGGTCTTGATGGAATGAGATGTAACTGTCATGCATTGCATTTTTGAGCCTCTAACTAGGCATGATTGATGTATTTATGAAACATGTATCACAATTGTATGGCAAGATCATAGCAGTGTATAAACGGAGATAATATGCAATTGTGAGTTTGATTTACCCATTACCTTCTGTAAAATACCCTTTGTGCATTTGACTTTTTCGGAAACATTGTGGCAAATAGATTCTCATCACAAGGTCTGCATAGTCTGAAATAAAATTGTATTTATATTGCTATAACAGGGATATGCAGCACTCACATTGCTTGTACTTGGATCTAAGTGTTTTGACTCAAATGATTTTATTGCTTTTATAGACAGTTCAATACCTTAAACATTGAACACAATTAAAACAGATGAAAATTGTACAATGAAATGAAATGGCTATTTTTTTATCCATAAAACTGAGGAAATCATTTCAAAATATTTAGTTATGGAAATACCGTTCATATTTCTATTGTTCAGAAAATTTAAAGTCTTTATTTTTTTTTTTGTCTTAAAATGATATTCATGTATACCAAGCCTTGCATTTTTATACTTCTTTATAAAGAACCAACCTTGTACATCTTGACGATGACATATCTTTCACACATTTTTCTTTCTTTTTTCCCTAAAACCTGTCAGACATATGGATGATGTTCAGTAAGTGGATAAAAGTCATACTCAGATTTCTTCATTTCTTAACTCTTTACCTAACAACAAAATTTTAGACTTGTCCAAGTTGAGAACATTTGAAGACAACTAATTAAATGTGGCTTTAAGAATGGGATCTATGTTGGAAAGGATAGAAAACATTGTGAGAAAAGGAGAAAATGGTGATACCGGCATTTTTTCCTTTTCCTACAATTTTTGTTAACAACCTTGATCTTCAGGATGGTTAAAACATGGGTTGTATGATTAAGTCTTAAATGAAAACTGCTTTCTTTAATCCTTTACCAGACGGGAAAATTTTCGCCTTAATTAAAGGCATTTTTAGAAGACAATTATAAATGTGACCTAAATGATGTCAGTGTCTTTCATAGGGTAGAAAACATTGTGGGACAGGAAGAAAAGGCTGGTTACTAGCATTTTCTTCTTTTCCTACAGTGTTTTCAAAAAACTCTCCTTTTTAGGGGCATTAAATAATAGGTTGTTTGGTTAAGGGTTAAACCTTTATCAGGTGACCGGTGTTTTCCTAGCAAGAAGACCAAAACAGTTTGTAGGTATGAGAAAATGCTGGTATTTAGCATTTTCTTATTTTTTCACACTGTTTTGTACCCTTTTAAAGATGAATGCTCACATTTGAGCCACAGCTAATTTGGTGTCTGCAAATGCTTTCAATTTGGATCAGTCATAAAAAAAGACATCTGGTAAAGGGTTAATACAGGACAAGTTAAGAAGTGCAAAAGAGGTCTGGGGACCATCATGCAAGTTTGAGGACTGAAATAGAGGTCGTGGGGCCCAAATCTCTTGAGTAGAGTGGAAAAAAGAGCAAGGAAGTGTATGTAAAAGCAGTACTAACTCCTTCCTTACCTTCAGGTTCTTTCCTTTAACTTTTTTACTACAGAAGTGTATTCAGACATTATCATCAGGGTTTCCGTTTACATCTTAAAAGTACCTGTATATGCACAAAAATCTGCTCAGACATAAAATACCAAAGCTGCATCCCTGGGGTGCAGAGAAAAAAGAGTCGGAACTTTGAATTAATCTATCAGTAGAAAAACAATGAAAACATGAAGTTTTTTCTTAACTTTTACGAGACAAATTTACAATCGAAATTCCAAATTGTCTATGAATATATCTTGACCACCATGTGTGCTGTCATGTTGCAGAGGCTATGTGATTTGAGTCCTATTTAAGCATTGATTTTAGGAACCAACTGTTTCTTAATGTTACTGAAGCTAAAGATGACTTCCAGAAATTTCTCATTGAATGTGTCTTTTTCTCCCCACATGCTTTTAAGATGTTAAACTAATGATTATGCAGGTAAAAATGGGACTCAGAAAGAATTCATTGGGACCCAACTTTCTCAATGACACTGTGTCCCAAGGACTGGATAAAGTCTAAGGCAAATGGAAACAATGATCATGTTTAAAACAATGAACCCTTTTCCAAACAATAAATTATTGACTCTTTGAAACTGTATGTAACTGTCAGTGGCAAATTCAAAATTGTTATGAATGAGCTGTAGTTCTTTGATAGTGTAGAAAACATTGTGGAAAAAGGAAAAAAAATTGTGGAAACCATTTTTTCCATTTCCCACAGTTTTCAAAAGCCTTCTTCTCCAGGATCATTAAAACTCACGATTGTATGGTAAATAGTCTAAGAAATAAACAATAGATACTTAAAATCATACTTCAGGGATGTGGTCTTCATTAGTTTGGCTAAATAGATAAGTATCGTCTTCAGATTTTACTTTTTCAAAGAAAGTGATTTCATTTGTTCTTTGTCTCTATGCTACACCACGAAATTTCAGACTGGTCTACATTGAAAGCATTTGTGGACAACAAATCAAATTTGGTTCAAACAGTGGGATTTGTCTTTGAAAGGGTAGGATATATTGTGTGAAAAGGAGAAAATACAGGTTACAAGCATTTTTTCCTTTTCAAAAGCCCACTCCTCAGGGTTGTTTAAATATGGTATATTTCTGGGAAAAGTTGAACCCTTTACCAAATGACAACATTTTGGAATTGTTCAAATTTAATGCATTTGCACAAGACAAATTAAGTGTGGCTCAAATGATGGAATTTGTGAGTGGAGGGCTGAAAACAGTGTGGGAAAAGGAGACAGTGCTGGATATCAGCATTTTCTCTTTTTCCCACAATGTTTTCCAAAGCCTTCTCCCTCAGGTTGTTAAAACTCGGGATTGTGTGGTAAAGGGTTAAACAACATAACATGGGGAAGCAGATAAATATGAGTGTCAATGGACAAGTCAGACAAATTCTGGATTTCCACATTCCTGGATATATAGAGACATGATATACATGTATTGCAAGGAAAAAGATGTGGCAAAGAAAAGAAATTTTTTCAAGACTTATTTCTCTTTTTCCCAGTGACTTTTGAAAGGCCATCTTTAGTATATACATGATAATGCAAATGTGAAGCCAAGAGATGAAATATATGTAACATGATAGTATCTCTTTTATGATTATTTCTGAGCTCAAGGCTAAATAACATCTTCTGGTACTTTCAAGATAACATCTTGAAACTAATAACAGTATACTGTTATGTAGTACATTAGGAGTTGTTCTTGAATATTGCATTTAGATTGGGTTTGAAAAAAGTACAAAATCAAGTTTGTTTGTTCGAGAGCCATGGATATCTGTACAGTGTGGTACGGTTTAGTCCAACTTAGAACTAGAGTGATAGTTTGGTGCTATTTTTTATTACCGTTTCATCTTCCGTAATCAGATCAGAGACTTTTAGTAGACATACCGGAATTTATTTTGAATTATAAGGAGTTTTTGTGCCAAGTGTATATTCTAGAAACCAAACATTAGCTTAACCTGTAAAGGGTTGAAATGATCTTAAGGTGTGTTTGATAAGACTGCATATTCTGTACAGTCTGATCTTTGATTCACACTTTTCTGAACTGTGTTCCATATTCTGGTCAAAAGAAACATGAAATAGCAATACGTATGAGTCATGCTTTGTGAAAACGGGGTTTGATGCATCTGCCAGAAGTATTTATCCAGGTCAGCCTGCACAGCTTGTGAAGGCTGACCATGGTCAAAATTTTTTGCTACTGGTCAGTTTTCTTCATGTCGAAAGACCATTCTACCTCATTCATTCGGTTGTTATATAAAAATAGATTTTATGGATCAACAAATATGTAATGGCTTGCTTGTTATATTGCATCACAGAGATGTATCAAAATCCTTTTGCCAAGCACCACTCATATATTTTGGCTTTTATTTCCCAATGGAAAAAGTCCATTTTATTAAATCAGCACTCTAAAGGTGCAGAGTCATTACAAAACTGTGACATATGATTATGATAATTCTGAATAATGAGAGAAATATTTTTCAGCTCACCTGAGTAAGAAGTGCTGAAGCTGAGCTTTTGTGATTGTGCTGTGTCTGGCATCCGTTGGCTTTGGGCTTCATCCGTTATGCGGTTGTCAGCATTACCTTGTGTGCTCTCTAGAGGCCACATTTTCAATCAGATACTCATGAAACTTGGTCAGAATGTTTGTCTTGATAAAATCTTGGACACATTCAAAATTAAGTCATATCATGTCAGGTCAAAAAGTAGGTCACTGGGCAAAATCTTAGAAAAACCTTGTGTGCACTCTAGAGGCCACATTTTTAGCCTGAAACTCATGAAAGTTGGTTGGAATGTTTGTCTTGATGATATCTTGGACAAGTTCAAAATTGGGTCATGTTGGGTCAAAAAGTAGATCACAGGGCCAAATCTTAGAAAAACCTTGTGTGCACCATAGAGGCCACATTTTCAGCCTGATTCTGCCAAGCCCCCGTAGCTCAGTGGGTAGCGCACAGGACTTGAGAACAGGAGGTTCGATCCACGGCTTGGCCAATTTCTTTCGGAGGATTGATGATAGTCATCGCGACAGGATTCATTCCTCTCTCACCACTGACCATTGTTTCGACAATGGTTATGTAGGAAAGCAGCCATTGGCTTGGAAAGAATATTGTGTGGAGTACTGGTAAAAGAAATTCCAGGAAAGCATGGATAGGTCCACTGGCTGCAATGATATAATGGAAATAATGTTGAAAACGGCGTTAAGCACCATGCATTCAATCATTCAGCCTGATTCTCATGAAACTAGGTCAGAAAGTTTGTCTTGATGATATCTTGGACAAGTTCCAAAGTGGGTCACATCTTGTCTAAAAGTAGGTCACAGGACCAAATCTTAGAAAAACATTGTGTGCACTGTAGAGGCCACATTTTCAGCCATAGTCAGAATGTTTGTCTAAATGATATCTTGGACAAGCTTGAAATTGGGTCACATTGGTTCAAAAAGTAGGTCACTGATGTGTTTTACATCAGGATCGCTTCAGCTTGATCAGCTGTAGATAACTTTACTCAGGTGAGTGCTGTAGGGCCAATGGCCCTCTTGTTTAATTGACTTTAGAATGGCACTAAAGTACAAGTTTTTTTTTTATTTGATAGTGTATGAAGACTATATTTGTACTGCTTTTTGCATGCCCTTCCTAACTCTTGAATTAACATGTACTCCCCTCTAGATCATTTGATCATACATTCAGCTGACAGCTATTGGAAATGTGGAGAAATTACTTATAACTGGAATTGTGGAGAAATTACTTATCTTCAGCAATTTCTCCATGTTATCCATGGAACAGTATCTCTGCTGTCAAAATTTTTAGCTCGGCTGTTTTTGAGGAAAACGTCAAGGCATTGTTGTAGCTCTGGCGTCGGTGGCATTGTCATTGTGGTGGTGCCAAAACTTTGACATTTTATAATATGTCTGTCATTACTGAAGATATTTACTTGAAATTTGGACTAGATGGTAGGTATGAAAAGGGGAACTCATACCACAAGGGCAGGTAACCATCAAAGTATTTTTGACACAGTTATGCCCCTTTTTTGACTTAGAATTTTCACTGAAAATATATTTCTAAAAGCAACTGCAGCCGAACGTTGGCACCTGCATGCGGGGCATTTGTTAATTTTTCCTGTAGATGTACGAGATTTGAATGAGTCTGAAATTTCTGTTGGAGGTACATTTAATGGGTCATTAGAGAAAGGTTCTTCCCTCATACTGTATTGTGGTTATTGTAATATAACATGATGTGCTGCAAAAGAGGTGTAGTGTGTAATCTGTAGCACCTTTGAATTTTGACTCCCTACATGTAGTTGTTTTGTATCTTTACATATTTGTGTAGTAATGTGCAGTTGCACTTGTTTTAAATAGGTAAACTGGTTCCAATTGACCTTTCTGCCGATTTGGATTGACAGGTCCTATCAGCCAATCAAAACGCAGTATAGTGTGACATGTAAACTTACGGGTCAGACATAGTGATAGACTTGACTATTGACAATGTTATAGTTTTCTTTTTGTTTAAACCATAGTTCTAAGACTGGATTATACAATAATTATTTAAAAATTGATTAAAGTTACACTTAAGAAACATGTGTTAAGGTAATTATTAAATTATATACCTTGAAATGAAAACTGAATTTATCCATTCCAAAAACCTAGATCTACGTAAAATGTTGCTGGTAGATTTAACCAGGATTCCGAAAAACCAACACTCTACCAAACGATAGAAAAGCAGGTTTTTTTCCCCCAGTCTTTCAGGAATAAAGAACGGTTTTGCCAAACTGTTTTGTCAAACTACCTGTATTGAAATGTAATTGCATGTACATCTTTCAAATTCCAAACCAGTACTCCTATACAGTTGTAATCATTACATATGAAACGAGCGACTGGAAGAAGGATATTTTAATGACAGCCACTCGTCACCCTGTTTCAAAAATAAGTCGACATTGCAAACGTCATCATATGATTCTTGTTGTAATACTTTAGAGAGCATTCATATTTTATTCTTGCTTCATAAACCTGATTGCTTGTGACTGTTAATGTCACTTTTGCCTGGTTGGAACTATTGTTGTTTTCCCAATGATTGTTGCCTGGTTGACAAATGCACGTCCATTCCAAATCAGTATAATCCTCACAATCACCCAAGTGACCAAATATACCCTCAATTAAAAAGTTTTTTACAATATATATCCATTAGAAATACGACAAATCACCTAATTGATTACTTACAATAAATTTCTTGATTTTCACTCAAACAGGTGTAAGAGGTGTTAATTGCATCTTTACTAGACAACAAAAGATTAGATTTTCTGTTTTGAAAACATTTGCTGTCTACAAATTAAATGTTGCTTCAATGATGAGATTTGTCTTTGAAATGGTAGAAAACATCTAAGGAAAAAGAGAAAGTTTTCAAAAGTTTCCCTCTCCAAGGTCATTAAAGCATGGGTTTGTGTAGTAAAGGGTTAAATTGTTAATCCTTTTCTCATATTGTATACTGTCAAACGGACATGTTATATACTGACGAAATGTCTTAAAAACCTATGACCCCATTATAAGTTATGGATAATGCCGACAACAATCTACTCACAATGTATTTTTAGTTTAAATGCTGTGACCAAACATAGAATTACAAATGTATCTGCGCAATTTTCATTTTTCGATTTCTCATAAATATGACATTATTCAAAGTATTTTTTCTTGTTACTTTGTCGATTTAGTCCAAACTGACAAGAAGGTCAAGAAAAAAGCTTTGGGTACTTTAATTATAGCAAAACATTAGCTGGAATAAAACTGAAATAATCTCTCTTTCTCTATGTATTTGACACCATTTTCTGGTTTGTTTGTCGGACCTAATAACTGAAATACCGCGTTAGTAAGGTGGGCGTGCCAAACTCGTGTTTGCAGAAAGGTCAATTGTAACTGTCCTATAAACAATGGGTAACACCCAATTTATCAATGGCAGTTACTGGTTGTCAAATGCACCAATTAGACAGCAAGTAATGAAATCTATATAATTATACCCCCGCAAACGAAGTTTGTGGGGGGTATACTGGAATCAGCCTGTTGGTCGGTCGGTCGGTTGGTCGGTCGGTCATGCGGTCGGTCGGGCGGTCGGTCTGTCCGCAAAATCTTGTCAGGACAACTCCTCCTACAGTTTCAATCCAATTCCCTTGCTACTTGGCAGAAGTGTTCATTAGGAGCTGTAGATGTGCAAGACACACATTTTGTAAAAATTCCATCAAGAATTACTGAGTTATTGCCCCTGATTTGACTTAAAAATGCTTGTCTGGACAACTCCTCCTACAGTTTCTGTCTGATTCACTTTAAACTTGGCAGAAGTGTTCATTAGGAGCTGTAGATGTGCAAGACACACATTTTGTAAAAATTCCATCAAGAATTACTGAGTTATTGCCCCTGATTTGACTTAAAAATGCTTGTCCGGACAACTCCTCCTACAGTTTCTGTCTGATTCACTTTAAACTTGGCATAAGTGTTCATCAGGAGTTGTAGATGTGCAAGACGCAACTTTCGTGAAAATTCTATGAAGAATTAATGAGTTATTGCCCCTGATTCACATTTAAAATGCTTGTCCGGACAACTCCTCCTACAATTTCAGTCCGATTCGCTTTATACTTGGCAGAAGTGTCCATTTGGAGTTGTAGATGTGCAAGACACACATTTTGTAAAAATTCCATCAAGAATTACTGAGTTATTGCCCCTGATTTGACTTAAAAATGCTTGTCCGGACAACTCCTCCTACAGTTTCTGTCTGGTTCACTTTAAGGAGGTCTTTTCTGTCATATGTATAGTTGGCCAACATTATGCGAAAAGGCACCTTTGGACATTTGCAACAAGCGTGGATCCAGACCAGCCGCTGTGTCTCAGACATATTGTCAGATCATGGTCTACACTTTTTTACACTCATTTAGTTTTGTGTCCAATCAAATTGATACTTTGCATAAATATTCACCAGGAGCAGTAGAGGTTCAAGATGCATTTTTCTCAAATGTTTGCCAAATTAATTACCCCTGAATTTACTCAAAACTTCTTGTCCAGAGAACTATTCCTTCAGTTTAAGTCTTATTCACTTGATATTTGTCATGATATTCACCAGGAGCAGTAGGTGTGCAAAGCACAAATTTCATGAGTGTTGGCCTAATGATTACGGACTTATTGCCCCTAAATTGACATTGCAGAGTTATTGCCCCTGTGACATGAAATATAGGGGCGGGGGTATTTATCACCTTTAGTGATAGTTATTCTAGTTTGTTTTGGAATGGCTGAGGATACCTTTTCTCAGCTGAAACTTTCATTGAAGACGAAGTTTATTTTGTCCAGCATCAATATCAAACATACTAAAGAGTTTAATCCGTTGCAATAAAGTCAAATTTTGTGAATAAATCATGTGACTATTTCAATTTTGAACTATTGTGACCCCTCACATTATCTTCTGAAGTCTTGTATGGTGCAGAATTCTGTCTTGTAGATAGTGTTACCTGTTGGTTATATGAAGATTGACAACAGGTTGCCAGTTTGTTGAATAGGTTCAGTGAATAGGTTGTTTTTTATCAGTTCATCTGATGAGAGTTACTTAAGTAACTTAATTTTTTTTTTAATACATATTTGACAAACCTATCACAGATTTTATTTCAAGCTGTGTTGTTTTAAAAGAAAATCTGAGGTATTGTCATAACTTTGTCGTATTGTCGTCTGGGTTGTCGGCTTCTATGTTTGCATTGTAATTGTCATTGACCACAAATTTTGGCATTTTTTCATATCTCTCTCATCATTTAACTCTTTACCAAACGGCAAAATATTAGACTCGTCCAAATTGAAAGCATCTGCAGACGACAAAATAAATGTGACTCAAAAACTGAAATTTGCTTTTGGAAGGATAGAAAACATTGTGGGAAAAGGAGAAAATGCTGGTTACCAGCATTTTCTCCTTTTCCCACAATGTTTTCAAAAGGCCTCTTTTCCAAGGTTGTTAAAAGTTGGGATTGTGTGGTAAAGGGTGAAGATATTTTCTTCAAACTTAGGGTAGGTGTTAACTATCAAAAGGGGGACTGACCAAATGAGAGCATTGCTAAATAGGGAAGCATGTGAAAGTATGAAAGTAATTTGCTTAGTCTTCCGATTTCAGTGGGGAAAGGATGTTGGACAGCAATTTTGGAGACTTGATTTAGATAGCCTTCCATCTGTAACTCCTTATCATACATGAAAATTTTGATCTCATCCATTGAAAGCAGTCGAAGCAACAACTTGAATTTTGCTTAAATGATGGAAAACATTGTGGAAAAGAGAAGCTGGTAATCATTGGAAAAGGAGAAAATGTTGGTTACCAGTATTTTATCACAATGATTTCAAAAGGTTTCTTCAACAGGTTTGCTTAAACTTTGGATTGTTGTGTAAAAGTTTATAGCTTTATTTTATCACAACAAATATTACAGAGTTGATTGTAGGGTGCAGTATTGGTAAAACTGTGCTCCTGAAAAACAATTGGCGCAAATGAAAAAAATGAGTAGACCACATTTCACGAATACTTAAAGCCAAACTTAAAGTGCATGTAATGTAAATAGAATTATGTGGTGACTAAATCATGTGGCGACAGACTTATGTCCACAATAAAATCAATATTGATTGTGTCCTTTTAAAGTTACTATATTGTGATCTATTTTGTAACTGGCTAGGTAATGTGTTGCCATACATAATGAAATGACCTCATGTAAAAAAATCACAAGTGAAGACAATGCTTTTTTAACACTTCCAGCAGATAAATTGTGTAGGTATTTCAGAAATTGACCTCATTGAAATACTTCCATGGTTGATGAAAACCAATTCTGGATGATTTTTTTTAGTGTGTTCTGATTGTATGGAAAGTTACATGATAAGAACTATTTACTCATGGTTGCAAAAATTACAGATTGAGTGAAATTGCTGTTTTTTGATGATTGAGAAAAAGGATTCTGCTTCAAGTCAGAGCAATTTTTTTACGGAAAAGACACTTACCACAACAAAGAGACTCTTTTTTCAGAACATATATCATCAAATCATCCAGAAATACTATTTTAAAGATAAAGTACATGTAAAATAGATCAGTGTAAAACACGAAAAACCCATGACAAATGTCAATTTGATATCCTCCACTCATAGACTCTTCAGCCTTGATAATGATTTCAACAACAGCAGATTTACATGCATACTGACTAAATTGTGTAACAGCAGATTTACATGCATACTGACTAAATTGTGTAAAACAGGAGCTAAAATCTCAATGTAATCATAGGGAAAAGACTTTGTCAATTTTGATGAAATGATGATTTTTATGAAATTAAAATTGGGAGAAAACCAGTGGGGGGGTGGGGGTGCGGGTGTCTTATCTTGCAGCATGAGAGTACAGAAAGAAGTGTACTAATTAAAGATAGTATCTGAAATTTATGAGGCATTTATAAATGCTGTTGAATCGCATTCTAAGCAAAAGATTGTTCTTGAGTTGATTTTACCTGTAGTCACCAACACTCCAGATCACTAAAATCTTGATAAGTTTCTATGTGGACTAGGGTTATTCCCTGTGTTGTGTGTATTTGCTAGAATCCATAATGTGGCAAATCTAGTGACCAGTAGTAGCTACAACATCAGTGCTTTTCTTTGCTATTCATGTGTTAAGATATTTTGTTTTAAATGGCTCACTTGGAACTTCAGATTAGTCCATATTTTTGAAAGGGGTAGGGGAGTTGGCCCATTATTTTTCAGTCCAAGATTCAACTCTGTACATGTATAGCATAATGACAGCTTTTAAAAGTGCTGTAGGATTATAAACCTAGAAATTAATAAAAGATGCATTGTTATTCATGTTACATATACCGGTAATTCTTGTATTATGCTGTGCTATATTTGTGTAGAGTTCCCACGATATCTGATTTATTAACCATGTATGCTATGCGAAAAAATACTGACAACATTTCATAGGTAGATATGAACCCTTCAGCATACAATCCTGAGTTTTAAAGAACCTCAGAAAGAAAGCTTTTGAAAAAATCATGGGAATGGGAGAAAATGCTGGTTACCACAGAAAGAAAGCTTTTGAAAAGATTGTGGGAATAGGAGAAAATGCTGGTTACCAGCATTTTCTTCTTTTCCCACGATTTTTTCTACCCTATTATTTGAGCCACATTAAAAATGTAGTCTGCAAATGCTTTCGATTTGGACAAGTCTACAATTTGTCATGTGGTAAAGAGTTAATGAAGGTGTATCAAAATTATTTGGTAGTTTTAACTTAACTGTTTTTGATGACAATGAAAATATTAGATGCAAACTTGGGCCAATTGTAAGCTATTACCAGGAAAGGAATTGCCCTCATGCTTTTGATGCAGTGATGCCTGTTTTTGGACATAAAATTTCAGTGTAAAAGCAGTGACAATAAAGCACAGAGCATGTGAAGATCTTTTTAGTCAGAGCTTATTGGAAATCATTTTAATTTTTTTAATCCGTAAATAAGGAATAGTGTTCAAATGAACTCTATTGTAGGGTATTTTTGTAACAAGGAACTGCTCCTTTTCGCACAACTTTTTTCTTAGAGAAGGGGCATTTTCATTACTTGCATAAATTTTGCCATTTTGCCACTTGTGCCAGTTTTTGGTCATTTTAATACAAACCTGTATAGTAATGGGTTAGAGAGAGTTTAATGAAATTAGAATGAATACTAGTATTTAGCTATGTAGTAGTGAAAAGAAGTAGTTTGGTATTACAGTGTATAGTAATATAAATATTCATAGCAATTGATTGTGTTAATTATGTCAACAGTTTATCAAATGTTGACTTTGCCTAAGTAATGAAGTCCACACTACAGCGTTAAAGTTGCACTCTTGCAGCATGGCTGAAGAATGCTGGTGAAATTGGATAGATAACAGAATTTGATCATTATGTTAACTGAATAAATTACCTTTATTTAAGGCCCCACAGAATATAGAAGTTATGAATATTTGTCATAAGCAACAAATCTGTATTTTCTATTGGTCAACTAGCTGTCAATGCACCATGAAACAACATGCACTCTTCTATCGGTTGAAATCTATGCAGCCTAGCAACAGTATGAAGCAATATTTGG
Source organism: Tridacna gigas (assembly GCA_945859785.2). Classification (NCBI taxonomy): domain Eukaryota; kingdom Metazoa; phylum Mollusca; class Bivalvia; order Cardiida; family Cardiidae; genus Tridacna; species Tridacna gigas. The sequence continues at coordinate 50,837,415 of OX244029.2, forward strand.
CATGAAGCCACAAGAATTACTATACTTTGATAAATTAAAGACGAAATTGGGTATAATTGAGTAAAATACATTTGTCACTTTAAAAAAGAGTCATTACAATTTAGCATCATAGATGGTTATGTAAACATTTTGGTAAGAAAGAGATGAACCAAAGGCCAGAAGAGCTAAACATAACGTCCACATAAACGTCGGAATGTGTGTAAAATGCCAATATATAAATACACTCTGCAAGTTATTTTGAAAGCTAAAAAGCTTGAACTGAAGATAAGACACACTTAACTAAATTTGGTCTCAAGCTGTTTCTGTTTATTTTTACCTTTTTCTTCTATTCCATATCTATTGATATGACCTTTTTTCTTGTAGTTTTTATTTATGTTCTGGATAGAAGTTAAACACATATTGCATATTTTTTTTTTCCTTTACTGTAGAATTTGCACAATTTCCTTTTTTTCTCATGTGTAGATTTTTGGATAAAAGCTCCAGACATTGAATTGATGTATGTTATATATAGAACTTGCTACTTGGGAAATTTACCCACTTAAAGAGTGACATGCATCTTTAACAACTTGCTAGATGTTACTAGAATGGAAAAGGTTCGACAGAAATTTGTGTAGTCATCCATCCTGTAAAAAGAAATACTCTGTTTTTTACACAGAATGAAATTTGCACGGTTGTCTTTTGAAAATCTTCTCCAACCTCTTGGTGCTTATTTCTACTTTTTCATTCACAAAGATTGTTTAAAAAAAGCATTTTTCCACCCATATTTTTGAAGATTGCTGTGGTTTTTTTTTTCTCCTTTTCTCTCTTTTTCCTATAAATAAAAGACGAAAATTTCATATGTTTAGTAATTACTGTTTTTTGCCTAATTGAGTATCTATTTGTGCAGTAATGAGATATTGCATATTGATAATGTATATTGTTATCAACCAAAATTGCAGGACATTTCATTTTCTAAAACTTTGAATTGATCAGAATAGAAAAGAGAAATACGATATTCTTACCCATCATTACCATGTATTTTTACAATAGCAAATTCACTTATGTATGAGTAATGTGAAAGGCTGCTCAGGTTGGTGGATAATATATACCAAAAAAAAAATAAATTGCAACATTTAAAACATTATCTGATGGAAAACTATTTTCTTAGATGAAGTTCAAATGGTGAAATTTGTGTTGAGAAAGGGTAGAAAATATTGTTGGAAAAGGAGAAAATGCTGTTTACAAGCATTTTCTCCTTTTCCAACAGTGTTTTCAAAAGCCAATTTCTTCAGTCATATGAAGTTGGACAAATAGGGTTATGCAAAAATTGGAACTATACCTGCCATAAAGAGTATGAAAGACTTACTGGTACCTTAGATTTGTGTTTATTTTTCATAGTATGCTGGCAAAACCCCAGATGCCCACAGAAATACAGGATCCTAGTTCCCCTTTCCAGATGTGTAGAATGATGATAGACCAGTTAGGTCTCCTATCATGGGAGAAAAGGTAACTCATTTCTATTTTGTATGTGATGAAATCTCATTCAGAGGGATTTGTTATTACAAAGTGAAATTTATTTGCAAATGGTAATTTTTAAGGAATAAGGTAAGTCATTTCTATTGGTCTGTCTTGAAATTCCTCCCAGAAAGAGTTGTTTCAAGTCCTTTCATTGATAATTGTGTTGAGAAGCATGAGAAAATTTGATACCATGTGAGACTGAATGTTTAGCAACATGTCAAAAATTTCTTATGGAGCAATAAGCAAATACAAGCACCAGGAAAGTTACTACAACATGATATTCCTTTTTTATTGTTTTATAATTATTTTTGTTTTACCTATAATTTTCAACATCAAAATATTGCAATTCTTGACAATTTTATTTGAAAATGGTAAACAAAACAAATACTAGTACTGGTTTAGTGGGTAATAACTTTCTTGTTATGAATGACTGATGAATGCATGTATAGTGTGACATTTTGACCAGTCCAATTGCAAACCAATATTTATGTATTCCACACTTTGGATACGTCATCACACCATAATTTTTATTTGTAACACTAGTTGACAATTTGTAGATGTAGATTTTTTTCTGTTGTGTGTGATATTTTATCCACATGTGATGCGTGTATTTCAGCTGGCAAATTCATAGATGTATAGTAAATGTAATTATCAGACAGGATGATTTCATGTTTGTTTCATATGTACTCAAAGTATGAAAGACTTAATATTGTTGTTATTTCAGGTGTCACTTTGATTCATTGAAGAAAACAGACAAGTTACTGAGAGAATTGAAAAATTTAGATGCTCAAAAGTGGTGAGTGGCTCACTTGATCAGAATTAATGTTTATTTTAATACCTTTGCCAAACCATGCATTTTCAAGATTTGCATGTCAACCGATCACACCAAGTACAGTTCTAATCCAAAGACTGTTTTAGAAAAGAATATTAAAAAATTGTATAAAAATTATATGCATAAAATGTTAAGACATGAAGTAATTTACCATGTAGGGTCATTTATACCATGTGATAAAATTTTTCAAAAGCTACTTCATGAGAGGTGTTAAGAGTTAATTGCATGAGAAAAACACCAACCAGTAATTTTGAAAGAACAATTAAAAATCTAGAAAATTTTGAAAGAATGACTGAAAAAATATTTAAACGTTTTAGACAAAGCCTGTGATTTTTCTAGGTTATTCAAAAATAGTAATAGTAATTCCAATTTATTTTGCAGTTTTGGGTATTTTGGATTTGCCTTTGAGAACATAGTATTGCTGCAGCAGTTCTGTTTGCTCAAGTGAGCTTTGCAAACTGCTGTTGAACTATTTTTAAGAAAAAATCCTTTATGATTTATGAAAACTAGAACCTTATAAAAATTACTTGTTGAAGTTTGGACTGAAATTTTGATAATCTTTACACATTCATAGTTAACACATCCTGATCCAACAGCCATTTTATTGTTGCCATACAATGTAGTTGTAGATTTGACCAAGGATTTGTGGACAACAAATTAAAATGTTGCTTAAATAATTAGATTTGTTCCAAAAAAGGTAAAATACACTGTGGGAAGTTGAGAAAATGCTGGTTAACAACATTTTCTCCTTTTCCCACAATGTTCTCAAAAGCAATCTCCCTCATAGTTGTAAAAACAGTGAATTGTAAAAAAGTTTTGTTACTTGTTAAATTATGCAGATGTTAGTGTATGTTCTTGTTTTTTAATTGTAGTCGAGAGACCCACAAGTTTGCTGTGATATATGTTGCGGAAGGCCAGGAGGATAAAAACTCAATACTTTCTAATTATGGGGGGAGTACTGCATTTGAACATTTTGTCTCAGGGATTGGATGGGAGGTAAGTTTGTCAACACAAAGTCTGAACATCATTTTGAATTGTTTAAGTGGGCATCTTTTTTTTTTTTTTTTTAGCTCTACTGGCTGTAAGCCAGCAGAGCTTATGTCATGGCGTGGTTTCTGTCGGTCGTCCGTCCGTCTGTCTGTATGTCCATCTTTCTGTCTGTCTGTCCGTCCATTTTTTTCTTGTTTATGTGATAAAGTCTGCATTTATGGTCGGATTTTGCACAGTTTGTTTATCTTATCAAAAGCTTGAACCGTAATGATTTTGAAAAGAATCTGACAATCAGTGTGGGAAAAGTAGCCATTTAAATTTCAAAATTTCAATTTCTTGTTTACACGATAAAGTCGGCATTTGTGAGATTTTCATGAAACTTGCACAGTTTGTTTATCTCATCAGTAGCGTGAATCTGATTGATTTTGAAAAAAATCTGAAAAACAGTGTGGGAAAAGTAGCAATTTAAAGTTCAGAATTTCCATTTCTTGTTTACGCAATAAAGTCTGCATTTGAGGTCTGATTTTTTTGAAACTTGCACAGTTTGTTTATCTCATTGATAGCTTGAACCCTATCAATTTTGAAAAAAAAATCTTACAATCAGTGGGGGAAAAGTAGCTATTGAAAGATCAAAATTTCCTTTTCTTGTTTACACAATAAAGTCTGTATTTGTGGTCAGACTTTTGTGAAACTTTCACACTTGCTTTGTATCATCAACAGCTTGAACCCTATTGATTTTGAAAAAAAATTGACAATTAGTATAGGAAAAGTAGTTATTTAAATTTGAAAATGTACAATTCTAGTTTACGCGATAGTGTCGGCATTTATGGTAGAATTTTCATGAAACTTGCTATATATTATCAATAGCTTGAACCCTATGGATTTAAAAAAAAAAAAAAAAAATCAGTATGGGAAAAGGAGCCATTTAAAGTTGAAAATTTACATTTCTTGTTTATTCAGTGAAGTCACATTTTTTATTCAGTCTTTTGAAACTTGCGAAGATTGTTTGTATCATCAAGGGATTGAACTCTATGAAGAATGAAGAAAATCTAGCAATCTGTTTAGGAATAGCAGCCATTTGATGACTTAGTATTGTTTACTCAACACAGTCCATATTATTTGTCACATTTCTTTGAAACTTGCAGGGATTGTTTAAAACAGTGAGCACTAAAACCTTATCAAATTTGACTGGATTCCAAACAATTGGTTTTGAGAAATTATACTTTGGTTTTTTTTTTTCACTATTAATTTTTGTTCAATTCAGCATACCTACTTGTGCTATTTTAGTGGGTTCAAGCCCAGTTGCAACAACTCTTTCTCCCCTTTTTTTCGTGTGTTTCCTTTTTTCCCTTTTTGCATCATGAATTCATAGTGTATGCTATAAAAAACAGCACAGTCATGCCAGTAGAGCAATTCAGGCTCTCAAGGGCCTCTAGTTTTTGGATTTTATGTATTGATCCATAAAACATTGGATGGAAAGGTATAAATTGTTTCAGACTCAACTGAATAGTTTTCTTAACCAGGTATATGTTTGTAGCAAGGAAATACTCCTTTTGTTTGCAATATTTGGCACATATTACAGCAAACTTTCTGTTGGCAGTCAGACTGCTGTGAGAGGTACCACTTTAATTAGAAATTGTTCATAATAATTAGTGATAAATTCAAAAATAAATAGAATGATTGATATGTTTTGAAATATTCACATATTTCCAGGTGGATTTAGAAACTCACAAGGGATTTTTAGGGGGATTACAACAAAACAAGACTACTGGTGATACAGCACCTTACTTTGCCAACTCTACCTGTGAAGTTGTGTATCATGTGTCAACCAGAATTCCATTTGGGAATGAAGACTCAGTGCATATCAAGGTAGCCAGTTATCTCTTTTCCAGATGGCAACAGTATAGGCTAGTTCAAATTGAAAGCATTTGCAGACAACAACTTAAATGAGGCTCAAGTAATGGAATTTTTCTTTGAAAGGGTAGAAAACATTGTTGGAAAAGATAAAATGTCAACACAATGTTTTCAGAAGCCTTCCTCCTCAACATTGTGTGGGAAAGGGTTAAAAACAAACTTTTATTGTATCATTCTTGTTTTGGAAGTCTACTTAATGATTCTTTAAGAAATTCATTTTTATCTTTAATGCAGTGTTATTGAATCTTCACCATCATTTTGAATGTTTAGTTAAAATAAGGTTTGTCAATGGTTTATTTACTAGATCTACATACAGATGAAAATAATATAAACAGCAACTTAACAGCTGAGGGTCATTAAATGCTTCAGGAAAACTCTTCTACAAATATGGTCATTGTTGACACACCTTTAATACAAGAGTTGTTTGTTTTTGTTTATATACTTTTTTCTGTTCTTCTATAGATGCGACATCTTGGAAATGATGAAGTACATATTGTTTGGTCAGAACACACAAGAGATTATCGCAGAGGCATTATACCTACAGAGTTTGGAGATGTTTTGATCATAATCTACCCCTTGAGTTCTGGCTTGTTCAGAATTCACATTGATAGAAAACCAGAGGTAAAGAATGACATGACTGTGTTTTTACCCCTCATGTTTTGTTTCACATCATGTATTTATTGCCCTTGTGGTTTCACTGTATACAGTCAATGCCTGACTAGTTTGGTTTCACTTCATATTGAGGTTATGTATTTTGGTCAATAATTATGCTCCTTCTCAAAGTAGAACGTGTATAAATATGCACAAAGAAGAAGGTTTTGACTGTTGTCTGTATTTCACTTTCACTTTCAGTGGAACCTTGAAAGGAAACTGGTTGTACAGTCAATTTTGTTTCAAGAATATGGGCAGTGTAGAAAATTTTCTGGTTCACCTCGCAGTCAAGTGACATCAAAAACCAAAATATGTATTGGGAATGAGTTCCCCTTTTGAGTTATCATTCATGTGTCACTTTTTATGTCCTTTGGTTATAATGTTGGCTTTCTTTCAGCATATCAGGTCTATGGGGTTAGCATTGCAACTGATATACATTTTTATTATATGAGGGTTGTCCCAACACTCTGTGACAATTTCATGTACAAAAGAACATGAAATGCTACAGATGCAATCTTCAGATATGTTTTTAAGTCATATAGACCCAAACATATAGATAAAAAAAAAAAAAAAAAACACAAAAATCTTTACAAATAAGAAAATTGTAGCATAAATACCACAACAACCATGCACACTGCGGCGCACGTCAAGCGTCAAAAAAGTTTACATGCCTTTTTTCAAAGGATTCTCCATGAAATTCAAACCAGATAGCAGACATGGAACCCATCTTCGGCAAAGGCGTGGTATGCTCAGTTTGTTCATAAGTATTCTGTGGCTATAAGACCTTGAAATGGTGGTTGACAACGATATCTCTCTTGCCTGTTAATCTCCGATCTGCGAAGATGCATCGCTTTACCAAATCACATGATTCTTCAGTTATAGAAATCAGTCTTCCATTTTGTGCTTTCTCCTTTTCACGGCGTCTTTTCCTGCCATGCCATTGTAGACCAGTGCCGGAGAAACGTTTTCAGTATGCCAAATTTGTCTTATAGTCTGGATGGGTGTTATTCCAAGACTGGCACAAATAAATGTCTGCTGTGCTGTGCGATCTTCCGACGTCAACATTTCAAATTTCTTATTTTCTACCCATCGTTTTTGTCTGTCTGTATACTGTCTGTTGTTCAAGTGGTCACATTCAAATTTTCTGTAATGATGTCAAAGTATCAGAAAAATGTGCCCGTGTGATATTTAGCAGAAATAACATCATATATTGAAAATATCTGTGCATGACTTGAGTTAATAATAAGACATAAAAGAATAAAATGATTTGCGCCAGTAAATGACACCTCCCTAACAATTATGTTGATTTGAAGTAAAAATAAAGCTAACATTTTATTAAAGACTCCATACAAGTGAAATAACACCTTCATAGATGATACATGTAAGAAGCAATGCCCTGACGCTAAAAATTGTCTGTTCATAAAATTTGTCAGGAGTTTTGGGACAACCCTCATATACCTATAAATGATCTGAGTAAAATACGGGCTTAATGCAACTTGACGTAAAATTTTTCTGTATCAGCCTAGTACCATGTGTACAGCATAATTGTGCACACTGAGTACTTCTGTGTAATAATGTTGGGGACTTTCAGCCTTTTATGTTCAGCTGGCATGACAAAGCACGAAAACTTTTAATTGTATTTATGCATACTTCGACTGTTGTTTGTCATCTACATTTTTCAAAAATCGTTTTTATGCAGAACCTGATTTTTTCAGATATTAATGCCAATTACATAAACGTGTGTTGTTCTGAAAGGGTATTTCCAAATGCTACTGTACAGTACACTCATGAATTCAGCATCATGATTAAATCATAAGCTTGACTCGCATTCTGCATTGAAACGAAAGAAAATGTACTGTTCTTGACAGTGACAGTGAATTACAACCACTCACTACCTTTTCAGTGTTTAAGAAATAGTTTTTAAGCCACTGTTGTTTAATTTCTTGTAGCGGCTAGATCAGCAAGCACCACTTTTAAATGCATTCTGATCTATGCAGACTTACTGTTGTCTATGTATATTCATCCGCCATTCATAAGTATTGTACATGTACAATAAAATGTAATTCTCAGATTTTATTGTTATTCGTATTGATTTTGTGATGTTTCTTTACAGTTATAGTGGTGAGTTATATAATAAAAGGAATATTACAACAGTCTGTTTATCTGCGTGGTCGTATCATGTCTTGTTGCATGTGTAAAGAGATGCGCATCGGATTCGACCTTGGGTCTCATCAGATACACATCTCCTTTCACATGCAAATTGACATGATCCGACTATGCAGGAATGCAGACTTGTAATATTCCATATGTACAGATGAATTATTTTTTTAAGTAATTACTGGAGTTTAGTCATCTTGCAGCAGATAACTTTTGATAGCATTATGGCAAAAGGGTGATTGGCTTGTACTGGGCAATGTCTTCTTTTCCTACACATGTTCCTGTAAATATCCTGATTCATGTTGATCATGACCTATTCTGCAAGGAGTTAACCTTAAGATTGAACTCTTATTGTGCCATTCTCTAGTTTGTTCATTTTTATACTCTCTACAACAAAGTTGGGAGGGTATACAGTATATACTTGAATCAGGTTGTCAGTCCATCTGCCTGTCCGTTTGTCTTTAGAGGCACTTTTGTGTCCCGTTTCCTCTTACAATTTTCAACTTTGGCACCTGAAATTTTCATTATGATTGATCGACTATTGCAGGAGTTATTTCCCTTTGAATTTTTGCCATACCCTGTGACAAGGCAATTGTTCCAGTGGTACATAAAGATTGGGCATCATATATGTACAGTCTGATCTTGGTTTCAGCTCCTGCTTCTCATTTGACCAGTCTTTAAAGCTATTTACCTTAAAGTATCAATTAGTTAGTACTGTGAAATGAATGAGCATTATAATGTATACAGCAGGATACATATTTTAAGAGTAGTTTTTTTTTATATTTTACAGGTTCAGTCCTTTGGTCCTTTGTTTAATGGTGCAATAGTGGACTACAAGGTTCTCCCCGGTCTAGTCAGAGCCACAGCTGTGAATGCAAGTCACGTGATCCGATCTCAAAAACCCTTTTATCACACATAGTATCCTTTGTTGAATCTCAAAAACCATTCAACAGATATTTCTGTGTTTTACCAACTTTTAGGAACAGAAGCTTTTAAAAACATTGTTTGGAAAGGAGAAAGTATTCACACAAGGTTTTCTATCCTATCAGAGAACTTCAGCATATTTACACCAATTTCAAATTGGTTGTCTGCAGCTTTCAATTCAGAAGAGTCTAAAACTTGTTGGTTAAAGCAACATCAAGCTCTATTCAAACAAACATGATTTTCTTTAACCACTGCTCAGCTTTGAGGAGAGATCAAAATGTTTGGAATCAGTGATTGAGCAACATCTAGATAAAACCATGTTTGAGGACTTTGCTGCAGATGTGTTTGCCCCTGTTCTACCTCCCAATTCATCAAGTAAGTCTTTAACCCTTTTCCAAACAACCCCATTTTAAATGACCCTGATGTAGAATGCTTTTAGAAACAATTAGGGAAAAGAGGAAATTGCGGGCATTTCTGCATTTATCACAAAATTTTCTGTATTTAACTCCAACTCAAGCAGCTTTTTATCACCTTTTGACTTAGACTATCATTTTGAAAGAGTGTAAGAATTACATTCAAGGTAATTAAGGTTTTATTTTTTATTTTGACTTGTCAGAATAATTCAGGCAGATCAGAAATTTGTACAGTAGCTGTCAATATTTTGTTTAGGATCAGTTAATTGAAGCAGATGCTTCAAAACACAGGGAAGTGAGCATTAAAAATATATTTTTCAAAAATGAAAACCATTGCTTAGTGTGCATAGGAATTGGAAAAGAATGATAAATATGAGCCATGCTCAGTGAAAAGGGGGTGTAAGGCTTCCGTGAAAAGTTTTGACCCAGGTCAGCCTGCGCAGGCTGACCTGGGCCGAAACTTTTCGCTATTTTCTATATGTTGAAGGACCAGTCAACTTCATGATGAAGTCGGTTGTCAAAAAAAAGTGGCTATTATTGATCCATAAGTATGTGATGGTTTGCTAGGTATTATGTATTATAGAGATGCATAAAACTCCCTTTTACCAGAGTGTGACTCGTGTTTATGTTTTGCTGTGTGAGAGCTAACTACATGATGAATTTTTAGCCCCTTGTAAGTTGATTCCTATAACAATGGATCTTACCTATTTTGTTTAACCCTTATCCTGCTTAATAAGTTATACCTTCAAGTCGATAGTAAAAACAGAAATGTTGCTATTTCACAGTTCATTTGGGGTGAGAAGTATCTCCTTATAGGACATTGTAGATTCAAGATCAGACTGCAGGTTCTGTGCAGCCTGATCTTGATCTACACTGTCGGCAAAAGGTCCTTGAGTGGTGCCTAGCAGCCTAAAGTTTAAAATTGTTATCTACTGAAAAAATTAGAAGCAGATAATTTTGAAAAAAAAAAAAAACAAACATCTTTACAAATGGATAATTTCCATGCAGTAAGGTTTCTCTAAGTGAAACTTGGTGACCTTTTGCGGACAGTGAAATCAAGATCAGACTGCACACAATGTGCAGTCTGATCTTGGATCTGCACTGATAAGGAGTGTTTTTTTGCTCTCAAAAATACCTTTGAAATAGCAAAATTTCGGTTTTTACAGCTGGCTTGAAATTTTTATGTCATTTGTTTAGTAGGTTAAGGGTTAACTTTGTGTGAATACAAAAGTATTGTGGCAAATGAGGTTTTTAGCAAGACTAGAAAAAGTCCTTTGTTGGTGGTAATAAGGTAGAGGGGTTGTGATGCATGGTGGTGTGCAAACTAACTTGTTATTTTACAGTTGAATCCCCATCTGACACAGCCATATCAATGCCAGTTTCTGCCTCCCAAGGGGATATAGCCTCCAATAACAACAACAAACACACCACAGACACCCAGATGTCTCCAACCACTTCAAGACAAAGTAGGGGTGAGCAGAAATTAGGTTTCTAATGAACTTTACGGGTCCTTCTTCTTTATTATTAATTGATGTGAATCCCAGTGAAGCTAAAGTCAGCTCTTTTGTAACAAATAATAAAGAATGACCTTTTTTTGTCTTTCAGTTGGCCAGTTTTGAAAACATGGCAGGAGGAGAAATGTCTCGTAACTTAGAAAATTTTTATATGTGTAGATGTATTAACCCTTCACCACACAATCCAAAATTTAACGACTTTGAAACAGAAGGCTTATAAAAATATTGTTGGAAAAGGAGAAAATGCTGGTGAACAGCATTTTCTCCTTTTCCCACAATGTTTGTACTCTTAAACTAAAAATTTCATCATCTGTGTCACTTTTAATTTCTTGTCTGCAAATGATTTCAATTTGGTTTTGTCAAAAATTGTGTTGTTTGGTAAAGAGTTAATTCTTTATCATGTTACAAAATTTTATACTTCTACATTTGGAAACCATCTGCAGACAAGTAATATATTTGTAGTTTCAAATGATAAGATCTGTCTTTTAAAATGTTGAATGCATTCTTGGAAAAGGAGAAAATTCTGGTTACTAGCATTTCCTTCTCTTCTTACAATGTATTTATATGCCATCTGTCTCAGGGTTGTTAAAACTGTGGACAAGTTGGTAAAGGGTCAAATGGTATTTCATGTTCATTGTCCAGATTTCACAAGAGCGATTTCGAAATCATGGCTGCAAATTGTCTCAGGGGTTAACGCTTTACCATATGTGCTCTGGAAAAAGGGGGCTTAATACATCACCATGATGCATGAAACCAAGCAAGTCATCACACAATCATGGATTCAAAAAGTCCATTTTGTTCAACATCCAACTGAATCATGAGGTAGACTGATTCTTTGACAGGCAGAAAATTGACCATAGGGAAAAGTTTTGGCCCAGGTAAGCCTGTGCTCACTTCGCAGGCTGACCTGGATCACTTCTCTTTGCCGATGCATCAAGTCCCCTTTCCATAGAGCACAGCTCATATTTTTGTTGTCTTGTGTCCTTTTAGTGTGGTGCTAGTTTCCATTTTTCATTAAGTTCAATGCCAGACTTTCTTGTCTGTACTGAATTCAGCCTTTTGCTCATTGGTGCATCTTTAATGCCGCTGCTGTAGAAGACTGCTGTAACAACTTTAAAACTTGGTTGGACTAAGTGATTTTCCCAATTGACTCAGTGTTTTTCCTTCGTTGAGTTTTTATGATAGTTTTTGTTTGATTTTTTTTTTTTGAAAGTATTGTTATTTGTGTGACTTTTTAAAAAAATTTGGGAGGTAGGGGTGGGGTCTTAGTTTGTGTTCAAATAGCCAAGAATAAAAAATCCTGATTTGGAGAATATTTCCAGTTGTTAATCTATTTCCATACGTGCCATAGTTGGTTTACACCAAGTAAGCAGTAAAAAAAAATTTTTTTTGTTTCCTTCATTATTGGTTGATTAGGTACTAGATTACAGAATTTTTTACGCATTTGTAAGCACTTGCAGACTGGAAATCACTGACTGAAATGACTGGGTATGTCTCATAGGTTGAAAACATTAATCATTTTGTTATGTTCTCACAATGTTTACAAAAGCCTTCTTTCTTGGACTCATGAAATTGTGGGATTCTTTGGTAAAGAGTTATAAAAATTAATTTGAAATTCGGAGATTTACAGAAGTATGAGTGGCTCAGACTTTTCTCATCTGAAACAGTGTGAACTAAGAAGTAATTCTTATGCAATCAACAATTAAATGCTTTTTGTCCAGTGCTTCTTTTCATACTCTTGAGTACATCTCCTTGCTTTTGTTTCTACAACTTGGTCTTAGTTATGTGTCGGTCTTGGCCCATGCTTTAATGACTTGAATTCATACTTAGTTGAGTTTTTGCGTAGACTGTAAGTTTCATTTATGCCATAGAGAATTGGAAATTAATATCTCAATGTAATAACAATAGGGAGAAAAAAACTTAACTCTTTACCAGATGCTGAAATTTTAGATTCTTCTCAAGACAAAGCATTTACAAATGATTTAACTCTGCACCAAATGACCAAAATATAGCCGTGTCCAAACTGAAAGCATTTGCAGATGACAATTTACATGTGACTCAAATTGTAGAACTTGTAGTTGATAGGGTAGTAAACATTGTGGGATAAGGAGAAAATGCTTGTTACCAGCATTTTCTCCTTTTCCCACAATGTTTTCAAAAGGCTTTTTCATTAGGGTCATTGAAACCCGGAATTACGTGGTAAAGGGTTACATGGCTGAACTCAAAGAATATATTTTTAGAAGGGTAGAAAACATTGAGGAAAAAGAAGAAAATGCTGGTTTCTACAATGTTTTCAAAAGTTTTATTCCTCATGGTCCATGAAACTTGGGATTATGATGTAACTCTTTTAGGTGTGATAAATAACAATCATGCTCAGCTGCAATGAGTCGAGAGAAAAGTTTTACAAACAATGGCCCTAGTCCTTATATGGTGTGCAACACACAAAAAGGGGCCTTTGGACATATGCACACATAAGTGTGTTTCTCCCAGATCAGCCTGTGCGTTTTGAGACTAATCCGAGAAGACAATTTCATTTTTGTGAGATTTTCTTTTTCACAAAAGTCAGCTGTATGGAAAAAAATATTATGTAGTTAAAAGTGTCGTCTCAGATTAGCCTGTGCGGACTGCGCAGGCTAATCTGAGATGACACTTATCACAAATGTTTGAAGGTCTCATTTCGCATGTTGCAGGCCATATGCTATACATGTTTATGATAACTTTCAGCTTGATTCTTTCAAGTTTTGGATAGAAAGACCAACTCTTAGAATTCCATTCACAAAGAAGGAATTGTTTTTTGAGCCAAGTAGATCAAGATCAGACTAAAGAATGTGCCCTGATCTTATGTCCACACTGACTGTTAGGTCAAAGGTGTTATCTCTGTTGATAAAGTACAGGGCTTGTAATCCAGTGACTTCTTGTAAGCATTTGTAGCTCTGTGAAGAAAACATTCAGGTATTATTTATCTGCCCTGTAGTCTGCATCTGAGTTATTAAATGAAAGCTTTTACATTTTCTGATATCTCTGTCAATACTTCAAACTAGTTGTGAACTATCAAAAGAGGAACCCTTGCCAGAAGGGCAGAGAGAGCGAGAGCAGGAGAGCCATGATGGGTTATGTAAGGAGCTGTTAAGCATCTGAAGATAATGAAGAATCAGACACTCTGATTGTAAATATCTGTATGGTTCTTTTCTGTTTTAGTCTCAGTACACAACTCCCCGCCTGGGGGCTTTTTCTGGCCTGCAGGGTTTCGTCGTCTTCATAGCCTCACAGGGGGTGAAGTCCCTGGGCTAGGAAGTGAGGTTGAGTCCTCAGCTATCTAATAAGGTAGAACCCTGTCTTTCTGTTAGCATTGTGTGCATAATTATGGTATATGACCAGTTTGAGATAAGGTCACAAGGTGGTTTTAGTTGCAGCTTTGACTGCCTTCATCTAAATTAGCATTTGATATTGATTTGGCACCTCCAGCATACAACTGTTTGCATCTTGCATCAAAACCTGTTTACAAACATTATGGTTAAAGGAGAAAATGCTTGTAATTAGCAATTTGTCCTTTTGCTGCATTGTTTTTATATGTGTTTATGTACTATGTTCTACTCAATGGTTGATAATCCTTGTTTTACATGAATCTTTTCTGCTGCAGAATTGTTTGTTTTGAAGAGGTTATCTGTTTACAGCATGGATTATGATACACAATAATTTCATTCAATTTTTAGCAAACTCAAAGGCATGATGTGATTCGGTTTATACTGCTACTGCTGCCTTGAATGTTTAAACTGCTTTGATTTTTTTTCTTCATGTTCTTTCTCTTAGCCATATCATCGTCTTTACAGTTATGGTATGGTTAAAACTTGTATGTACTCTTATGCAATAGACAAATGCAATGACTAGTAGGAAAAGGTCATATTGTTTGTAGTCTTTGCTTAGTTTATATGCAGTATATATTTTCAGATAAAAATTAAGGTCCAAAATATTTCAAACTGGTCATAGGCTTTAAATGACCAGAATTTTAGACAGTGTATAATACTAGTATTAAAAGTTGAATCACATCTTTTGTGCATTCTGATCTTGATTTACACTGCAAAAGCTTTAGCTATCATTCAAAGAGATAAGGTGTTCTCATGGTCATTCAAAGATTTAACCCTATACCACACAAATCAGTGTTTTAATGACCCTGACAGAGAAGGCTTTGGAAAACATTGTGGGAAAAGCTGGTAATCCTTTCCATTAAAAACACTGTCATCTGAGGCTCATATAATTTTTTGTCTGAAAGGCTTTCAGTTTGTATGAGTCTTCAACTTTACTATGTGGTAAAAAGTTACAGTATTTTCATGGTTCTGTCTTTAGTATCATTCTTTATAAATCCATATGGGGCATATATCATAATATTGGCCTTCATATCCATAGTATTTTAGGAATCAGAGTGACAGACTTAACCCTTTACCAGACGACAAAATTTTAGCCTTGTCCAAATTGAAAGCATTTGCAGACGTCAATTTCAATGTGGCTCAATTGGTGCAATTTTCTTTTGATAGGGTAGAAAACATTGTGGGAAAAGGAGAAAATGCTGGTTACCATTTTCTCCTTTTCCCACAATGTTTTCAAAAGGCCTCTTTCCCAGGTGCGTGAAAAGGCGGCATTGTGCAGTAAAGGGTTAATGTTTATTCTGTCTTGTGCATGGTTTATGAGAAAGTGTTACATTTACACTAGTTACAGTTCCTGCATGCTTTCCAATTTTTAGACTTAGTTTTCAGAAAGCTGTTGGCCTGTTTTCCTGATAGATGAAATGATTTGTTGTTGAAATCAGAAGAAAGGCAAAATACTTTTTGTTTGATCTATTATAGAAAAGACTGTGCGTTATATTTAGGCCTTTTACCAGTTATGCAATTTCAAAACTCCTTCTAGTAACTCTTTACCACACGGCAAAATTTTAGACTGGTCCTAATTCAAACCATTTGCAGACGACAAATTAAATGTGGCTCAAATGATAGGATTTGTTTCGGAAATGTTCGAAAACATTGTGGGAAAAGGTGAAAATGCTGGTTACAAGCATTTTCTCCTTTTCCCACGATGTTTTCAAAAGTCTTATGTCTGAAAGGTGTTACAACTCATTATTGTGTGTTAACCCCATACCACACAGCAAAATTTTGAACTCATTCATATTGGATGAATAAAAAGATGACAATTCAAATGTTTTTTTTCAAATGATAGCATTTTCCCTTGAATAGGTGAAAAACATTGTGGGAAAAAGAGAAAATGCTGGTTACCAGCATTTTCTCCTTTTCCCAAAATGTTTTCAAAAGGCTTCTTTCTAAGGGTCGTTAAAAGTCGGGATTGTGTGGTAAAGGGATAAAGGGATAAACAACTTGTTAACGCTTTACCAAACACCATTGTTTTTTCATGATCCTCAGGAAGAAGGATTTTGAAGGGAGAAAATGCTTAGTAGCAGCATTTTTACCCGTCTAGAGGCGAATCCTATCATTTGAGCCTATTTTAACCCTTTACCACATGAAAAAATGTTAGACTTGTCCAAATTGAAAGCATTTGGAGATGACAAAGTCACTGTGGCTCAAATAATATGATATTTCTTTGATAGGGTAGAAAACATTGTGGGAAAAGGAGAAAATGCTGGTTACCAGCATTTTCTCCTTTTCCAGCCATGTTTTCAAAAGGCTTTCATCCCCAGGATTGTTTAAACTTGGGATTGTGTGGTAAAGGTTTATTTTGTTATTTCTAAGTACTTCAATATGGATGAGTCTGTGACTTTGTTGACTGGTAAAGAGTTAGTGGATAGGATGGATAACCAACTTGTATCAAAGTTCAAGACATGAATATAGGTGAAAATATTGGAAAATGGAGAAATTACCCAAGGCATGTAATTTCTCATTTTCTTTTTTTTAGCTGCAATCACAAGGTGGTTTGTGGGAGGTTATTACAATCCCTTAGAGTGCTTGAAACATGAATTGGACATACTCCGTTGATACGAAAGATGCAGATATTGCAATTTCAAACATGCTTGTATAGAAATTTGTGGCAAAAAGTGAACAGTGTAGATCAAAGATCAGAGTGCACATTTTATGCAGTCTGATCTTAACCTACACTTTTCTCATAAGCAATCAAATCAGTTCGAAGCACAACAAGGGTTAAAATAGCATTTCTTTGTTCTTGCGAAAAGGGGAGGGGTCAACAATTTTTGCAAACCAGTTTGTATGTAGCAGAGTTAAAGTTATTTATACCCTCCTACCTTACAATATTACAATCTCTATTATTTTTTCCTTCACCCCAGTTTTCACGGATCTGTTCAAAATTGGTTGAGTGGTAGGTATGTACCTTTAATAGCCTCCTGTTACATTGGTTTTCTTCATTGTTTGATGTTGTGATTGGCATAGAGGACAGGCCATCTAATGCATTTGAGCATCTTGTTAGCGCCATCATAGCAAAGTTCCCAATTGAGAGAAGCAAATAATTATAGTCAAGTCTAACCTGTGATAGTAACCACTTGTATTAAACAGCCACCTGTATTAATGTTTTAAAGTTTTAAATGAATAGAATAGATTAATGTATTTCAGGGCTTAACCCTTTACCGAACAATCCCATATTATGACAACCCCTAGGAAGAAGACTTTCGAAAACATTGTCGGGAAAGGAGAAAATGCTCATAACAAGCAATTATCTCCTTTTGCCACAATGGTTTCTATCCTTTCAGTTGCAAATATTGTCATATGAGCAGGATTTAATTCTGCAAATGCTTTCAAAATGGACAAGTCTAAAAATTTTTAGTTTAGGAAAAAGTTAAATACATATAATTTAGTGTAAATTTCAAGACCAATTTTGGCAGATCAAAACATGTACCTTAAAATATTGGAAAATGTCGATCCAAGATCTGACTGCATGTTATGCATAGTCTGATCTTATGTTGTAACGAGGGCTTCATCATTTGTGTATCTTTCTTTTGGCTCTGTAGAATAAGTCTGCACAGCCACATGCCTGAGAGGCTTGTTTCAGTAATTTCTGTTGGTTGCAGCTGTAGACAAGGTTGACCGTGAAGCAAAGAAAGGTTTCTAAAATTACACTTATATTATTCTTAGACTTTTCTGATCAGAGGACACCCTAGATAAAGATCAGATAACATAGGCAGCCAAACAGTTCAAAGCCAAACAGTGCAAGTCAGGATATAGAAATATGGTGACAAGTGGAAAAACCAATCATACTCTTCCAATTATCACAACACTTTAAAAGAAGCAACAGAATAAAGATATGTTAGGTCAAAGATACAGAATGTTATTCCATTTAATTAAGTCTGTAAAATAGTGTTACAAAACGAGAATTTACTTAGCTTGCAGCATTTAAGTGCTATAGATTCGTCTGTATAACCCTTTACTATACGATCCAGAATTTAAACGATCCCAAGGAAAAGAACTTTTGAAAACATTGTGGGAAGAGGTGAAAATGCTGGTTACTAGCATTTCCTCCTTTCCCCCCACAATGTTTTCTACCCTTTCAAAGACAAAACTTTAAAATTTATACAACTTTTTGCATTTCCTCTGCGAATACTTCCACTTTGGACCAGGCTGAAATTTTGTCATTTTGTAGAGTTAAAGTAGAGGTTTCAATAAAGAAAGGGGCATGGAAGTAGAAATATTAAAGATACATCCTTACAGCCAGAGAGAAAAAAACACAGATAAAAACTGGAAAGTGTTTTTAATGACTCAGATTTCAGGTAGCTGTGTAAACATAGATAAATTACAAATATACATGGTGTAAGGGATGGAGAAACTCGAGGGATTTGTCCTCATTTAAAACAGGAAACGACAACAGTAGTCTCTTTGAAGGCATTTTCTATCAGTCTTAATCTGTGTAATCATTAAATTTGGCATGAAGGTAGAAGAATGATTATAGTTTTATAAAACAAGGATGAAATGGGTTAAAACTGGCTGAAAACGAGTACAGATGTATCTTTAACGTATTACCCAACCCTCCCAAACTGCATTCAGTTTTCGAAATTGTGCTCCATTAAAGCTTCGAAAGAGGTGACACTTTGCTCTGATGGTTTTTTTTTTTTCAATTGTTTCTTCTAAGTTGAGTTTCCCTTGTTCTGATATATAATTGTTGTTAACACAGTTTCAGCTCAAGAGATATTCCACAAGGACTGCCTACCAAATGAACCCTGAGAACATCAATTGAATGAAAAAGATGTATCTAGTTACCCTAACGCTTTGAGCACCAAATAAATAAACACACCTTTTTTTGACGGCTGAAAATTCAATCCACTGCAGCGAAAAGACTTTTATCATATAGGCTTGACTAAACAGTTGGACAGTATAGATGCAAGGTCAGGTTGCACGTACTGTGCAGTCTGATCTTGATCAGTGCCATCCCTAAAAGCCTCTGGTTTCATGTATGGTGCTGAAAGGGTAAACTGTTAACTCTTTACCAAACAAAATTTTGGACTAGACCAAATTGAAAGCAAAATTGCAGACAACAAATGAACTTAGCTCCAGTAATGATTTCTGTCTCTCATGGGTAGAAAACATTGTGTGAAAAGGAGAAAATGCTGGTTACCAGCATTTTGTCCTTTTCCCACTATGTTTTCAAAAGCCTTCATTCTCAAGGTTGTTATAACTTGGGATTGTGTGTTAAAGAGTTAAAAAAGAATCGAGAGATTTGAAATTCAACTTCAGTTTTAGTCAGAATTTCAGGATGAGCAATGTGCAAAGTCGTCGTGATCTACATGTTTTGCAAAAGCAGTTTAAGGTGTGATTTGCATCCAGTGGGTCAAAGGCTCATGCTGTTATTTGAATGATGTCAGAATATACAAGACTGTACAAAGAAAATGAAGTGAAAATTGTCAGTACCTTTGATGTACATTAACTGTCTGGAAATCACAATGATCTAACAGCTGCTGGCTGCTCCATGTACATATCAGCACACTGATGGCCACAAAGAAATGTCATTGGCAAGGCATTGCTGATGCCTAACCTACTACTGGTGAAACACAGGAAACACAAGCCTTAACCCTAAGGCTGCTCATTGTGACTCATTGACTTTTGGTGGACAGTGTAGATTAAGATCAGGCTACATAGAATGTGCAGTTTGATTTTGGATCTACACTATCTGATGAGAAGATATCTTTCTGCCAAAAATACCTTTGAAAAAGTAAAATCTTGGTTTTTACTATTGGCTTTAAAGTTTCATTTCACTTACTTAACAGGATAAGGATTACGTAAGTGACTTTATCTGTGGCAATGGCATAACTGAAATACTGTTGAATATGGCCTATTATACAATATAAACCCCTAGAATAGAGAGAAAAAGCCAAGCAAGATTAGAATGCATGGACTTCCATGCTGACCTATTGCTAATCTCTTCAGTAAGCACATCAGAAGATGTTAAAAGCAGGATATACCTTTGTTTATCTGTATACAAGAAAGTTTTAGACACTAAAAAAAGGCTAGTAAGAATGTTAATTGTGAAAGGACAGGAGTATTACAGATGGTGCAATAGACTTGGGAAGAAGAGCAATTGTACTAAATGAACAACATATGTGATGGTCCTTCCTACATTTAAGTCAGTGTTTTACACAACTGTTAAACTCTGAAGGAGGGGGGGTCGTACATGGCACAGAGGTAAAGTGTAGAACTCGTAACCTGGAGGCTTCATGTTCAAGCCTAACTGGAAGCATGGGGTTTTCGGAGTGTCCTTGGGGAATGGTGAAACCCGGGACATACATGAATATGTGAGCCATTGGGGTGATACGACTTAATTAATGTGTAACATGGCGTAAAATATGATTCAATCAATTAACCAATGAGTCATATTCTGAGGCATAAAAGGTTGTACTTACAAGGCAATGGATACAGAAAAATCAGAAAATTGGTCGATAGTGCATGAAAAAATACATCATAATCTGAACTCTGTAAGCTTGTTTGTCACCTAGTGTTAATGAAAATACGAAAAGGGGACATTTTGTTTTCGATCTGATTCTCTATTCTGATAGGGTCAAGAACACATTGTGGTCTATGGGGAAAATTAGAGTTTCTTCAATGTTTGCCATAATGTTTTGAAAGCCATTTATAGCAGATGCTTCTAGTTATTTATTATTTCTCTCTAAAGACAAGAGTCAGTTTCTAGACTTTTTTTTTCCATGACATTTTAATGACAATAGTTTCACATGTATATACAGTACACTCAAGTCCAATATGCTACCACAGCGTGGGTATTATAAATCAGGAATTTGTATTTGGGAATAGATGTATATTTCGAACAAATTTGAAGGTTAAAAGTAAGATTTGTATAAACTGTTGTTTTATACCTCCCCCACAAAATACCAAAATAAGGGTTTAGCTCTTTACCAGACCACAAAATTTTGGACTCGACCCAATTGAAAGCATGTGCAGACAACAAAATAAATGTAGCTCAAATGATGATTTTAATCTTTGATAGAGTAGAAAACATTGAGAGAAAAGGAGAAAATGCTGGTCACCAGCATTTTCTCCTTTTCCCACAATGTTTTGAAAAGCTTTCTTTCGTCAGGACCATTTAAATTTGGGATTGTGTTGTAAAGGATTAAACTTATTTGAGGTGACACACCATTAATGTTGTACTGAACTAAATTGTTTGACATTGTCTATGTTCATGCGTTGCAATCTCCTCGATTTTCCCACTGCTTTGAATGTTGTATTGTAGACATGACTAAAATCTAGCAGATCCACTACCAAATCATGCTCTGTGCTTTCTTTTTTACAGAATGTGTTTAATTGCATCAACAGAATTTATAATCCATGATGAAAACAGTGTATTGTGTCAAATCTAATTTCTCTGCCACATCTCCTCAGTGTTACACTACAATTTCCGTCTTCCCTCTGTTGTGCATTTTGTGTATTTTCTTTATTCTAGAAGTTTCAATTTCAAAAGAAAATGATATCATAGAAGCTTGATTTCCTGTCTTGTGGTTGTTGTACTGTTTGTCATGATGCATGTTACCTACCTAGTTGTAATTGGTCAAGAATTTATTAACAATGCACCTCTGTTATTTATTTAATTAACTTTAGTATGCTAAGGACAAGTTAATCCTTAAAGCATCTATCACAATTGTAGTTGCCTTTGCGCCTGTAGTTTAATATCGGACTGCATAAAATATGCTGATCTTGATCTACACTGTCCACTTGGCTTAGGCATTCTTAAAATTGCTAAGAGGTCTTATTTCCAGACTGAAAATTAATATCTTTGAGGTTTATTTGGTGCCTAAACCTATTACCACGCAATCCTGTCTTTTAACAACCCAGATGAAGGCTTTTGAAAAAATTATGGAAAAATGAGAAAATGTTAGATACAAGCATTTTCTCCTTTTCCCACATTTTTTTACCTTTTCAAGAACATAATTCTATTCCAACAATTGAACCACATTTAATAGGACAAGTCTAAAATACTGTTGTCCGGTAAAGAGAATGAAGGGTTCAGGCAATTTTCTGGACTTTCATAGATGAAGATCAGACTGCACAGAATGTGCAGTCTGATTATGGAACTGTCCAGTACAAAGTCAAAGATACTTTTTTCTTTTTTTGTCACAGTATTTTCATTTGCGATTTGTTAAACGCTAATGCATACTGTTCTCTTTACCGCATAGTCCTTAGATAAAATATCATATGGAAGAAAGCTTTAGGAAAAAAATGTGGAAAAAGGAGAAAACGATGGTAACATTTTCTTCTTTTCCATAATTTTTTCTACCTTTTCAAAGACAAATCCCAGAATTTATTGTCTACGAACGCTTTCAATATGGATAATTCTTATTTTTTTCATCTGGTGGAGGGTTATCCAATTTTATAGTGTATTTCAAAGTTGGCTGCAGCAAACTTGTTACATGTAGGTAGTTAAAGGCTATTTTTACCTTATACAGCCAAAATGTCAATGCTTGCACAACATTGTCCTATTATGATTATTATTCATTCAGTCTTCCCACAATGCTCAAGATGAAATTTAGGCCAATCTTCATCATACTGCATCACAACCTTGTGTGTATCATTTTTTCAACTTTCATGAGTGGTTCATTAGTTAAGGAGCAAAACTAATCCAAAGGTCGGAGCTTGATCCTCACTTATGATGTGGGTTACTTGGGAGTGTCATTGGACTAGGCACTGCAGAGCCCCAGTCTAATACTAATGAAACCCTGGAAAGAGATGAGTAAATGAGCTGTCATTTGAATTCAGTGAAATTGTATTAAACTTTAGGTTAAACTCTCTCTAAATAAATTACCTCTTACTTTTTCAGGTAGCGATACTAGTGAAAAAACAATGCCTCCGACAGAATCCACATTTGTACGGACAGCCAGGAGATTATCGCTGAAAAACCGGAAGTCTTCGTCTAGCAGGAGCGCTTCGTCAGCTGTCACACCCCCTTCTAGCCCGAAATGGTCCTGACAAGAGGTTAATGATAGGAAGTTTACTGACATTATTTATTACCATGTTGTCAAATGAACTAGTTGTTATTACCTACATTTTATCATTTTCATTTGTAATTTCCCCGTTAACAAACAATCCCATGTTTTAACCCCTTACCAAACAGTCCTGAGCTTTTACAGCTCCGTAACAAGCATATTATCCTTTTTCTACAATATTTTCCACTCTTTTTCAGACAAATTCCATCATTTGAGCCACACACACACACAAAAAGGAAAATGAAAATAGTTATTTGAAGCATATGTTTTCACAAATCCCATCATTTTGAACAAGGCAAAAAATTTGTTCTTTGGTTAAAAATTAAACTGGATTTCAAGTTGAATATGCTAGAATCATTGAAGTATGCATGTTGGTCAACCTTTCATCCCATTTGTAATTATTATATGACTTTTCTGTTGTCCTCACTCTACCAGACAACAAAATGGTTCACTTGTCCAAACTGAAAGCATTTGCAGACAACATATTTAAAAGTGATCAAATGAAGGTATTTATCTGTGAAAAGGTACAGGGCATTGTGAGAAAATGTTGATTACCAGTATTTTGTCCTTTTCCAACAATGTTTTCAAAGACCATCTCGCCCAGGGTCATCAACCCTTGTAGTGCTAAATACAATGAAAACAATATTGTCATTTGGTTCCAAAGATGTAGCTATTGCAAATTTCAAGGCTGCTCTTGTCCTGATATCTGATAAAGAAACAGGTTTATGTAGATCCAAGACTGGACTGCTTGTTCTGTGCATTGTGATCTTGATGTACATTGTACACAGAAGCAATTCAATCTAGGATCTGTATTACAAGATATAAAACATGTGAGAACTTGGTAAAGGATTTATTAGGAGATAGGTAATGGATCTTCCTCATGAGAGCATGGGTTTTTCAAAGAATGTTGGATTGAATGAAATTTTACACCTGCAGCTAGCCCATAAAGTGCCGAATAAACCCAATGGACATTTTTATTCTAGAATCAGAACAAGATAATTGCAATTTCATGACTGCCTTTTGTCTACAGTGTATCAGCAAAGTGGACAGTGTAGATCAAAGATCAGACTGCACATTTTGTGCAGTCTGATCTTGATCTACATTGGCCGCAAAGGCAACTGTAGTACTGAGTGAAAAGCGCTTTAAGGGTTTTAATAGCTGTAGAAAACTGTAGAAAACAATGTAGAAAAAGACTTGCATGTTACAAAGAATATTTTCTCTTCTGTGTAGTACTTGGTAGGGTCTTGAGCCTTTGCCAAAATTTTACTGTGTTTTAATTACCATAAGGAAGAAGGTTTTAATTACCATAAGGAAGAAGGCATTTGAAAACTTTTCGGGAAAAAGAGAAAATGCTGAGAAAATGCACCCAAATTTTTACCATAGTTCAAACACTGTAATGTTACTTAGCAAGTGTGGAAAATATCAAGGGAAAAAGGGGTAAATGCTGGTTAGCAATGGTTTCAAAAGCATTCATCCTCAGGATCTTTAAAACATAGGATTGTTTGGTAAAGAGTTAGACTGCTCAAATAGAAAAATAGGCCAAAGCATTGCTCTTCAAGAGTCTTTTTGACAATACATGAGTATAGGATCAAAGATCTGGGTCCATATTCACCAACCATTCTTAAGAATGGTTCTTAGTCTTATTCTCCAGGATTGTCTAAATTTGAAAGTAACACAACTTCTGATTTGCTAAACCAAATGGTGTAACCAATCAGGAGTTGTGTTACATTCAAATTTAGAAAATTCTGGAGAATAAGATTGAGAACATTCTTAAGAATGGTTGGTGAATACAGGCCCAGAACTGCATATTCTGCTCCGCTGGGACAAGTGTAAAATTTTGTCGTTTGGTTAAGGGTTAAAGTGGTTAACCCTGATCATCCCAGAAAGCACCTTTTCCAACTTTAATTGCCTTGATATACAGTGTAGAAACAGAAGATTCAGTCTTATCTTTGGCCTGCACTATCAGCTTTGGCATTTTGAACATTAAACCAGTTATGAATTTGTAATTTTTTTGGTCGAATTCCTAGGCTGAAACATGCATTTGGTTTATTCAGGGCTTCAAGGATTAATAAATGTGTTATGTACATGTGTTTAATATCTGACTTGTATCAAGTTTGAGATTTCTATGTGCTTTGTGCAATATAAATGTTAAATACACATATATTATTAGGATTGAAATATATGTATAAAACTTGTTTTTAATTGTTCTTTATAAAAAAGATCAGGAGCTTAAAGTATCAGTCCTCATTTGGTAATATTCATTTCTACTCAATTATGTTTTTCTGTGTAGCATTTTGTTAATTGTGTATTTATATTACATTACCGTGTATATGTACATATTTTGTGAATAGAGAATTATTATAAATTTGAATATTAAAGAGATTACCGTTATTGAGTAAGATGTAGTGTTATTAATTCATACTGTACTGTATAATCTTTCTGTAGGATTTATTAATTTCCTTTTGTCAAAAAGTTATTTTCCTGCAGATAATCTATTGCCAAAATGTTTCCATATGCAGTATATTATTATACGAGTTTCACAAGAATATTTCAAACTTGTTTCAGGAGATGATCAATGCAAATAGACAGCTGATAAGCATACCTTAACCCTTTACCAGACAATCCTGGGTTTTCATGACCCTGGGAAAGACTGCTGTTGAAACCACATTGTGGGAAAAAGAGAAAATGCTGGTGACCAACATTTTCTCCTTTTCCCACAACGGTTTCTATTTGTTTAAAGGTTAATCCCATTATTTGAGCTACTATTAAATTGTCATGTGCAAATGCTGTCAATTGGGGCATGTTTAAAATTTTGTCTAACTATAAAGAGTTGACTGTCTTAACAGACAGTCCTCTGTTTAAAATACCTGAAGGAGAAAAAAAAGTTCTGAACACACATTGGTAAGAAGAGAAAATATTGATAACAAACACCTCTTTTTCCAACTGTTTTCTACCCTTTAAAAGTCCAATCTTACCATTTGAACCACATTTAAGTCTTTACCAAGCAACTCATTTTTGTACTTGTTCAAATTGAAAGCCTTTGGGGACGACAAATTAAAGCTGACCCATATGAAGAGAGTTTGTCTTTGGAAGGGGAGAAAACAATGTAGGAAAAGGAGAATATGCTGGTTATCAACATTTTCTCCTTTTCTGACATTGTTTTCAAAAGCCTTCTTCAAGGGTCGTTAGAACACGGGATTATTTGGTAAAGAGTGACTCTGGTACTTTTTGTATGGACAAGACTAAAGATTTAACGTGCTACCAAAGAATCCAGTGTCTTAAAGAACCTGATGGAGACGCCTTTTAAAAGCATGAAAAAAAGAAAACACTGGTAAACCAGCATCTTCTCCTTTTCCCACAATCTTTTCTACCCTTTCAAACACAGAAATCATCATTGTGATCACATTTTATAGAAATAGATCTGCAAATGCTTTGAATTTGAACAAGTCTAGAATTTTGTCCTTTGGTAATGAGTTAACTCTTTGCCAAACGACAAAATTTTAGCCTAGTCCAAATTCAAAGTATTCACAGATGACAAATGAAAAGTGGCAGAAATGGTGAAAGTTGTCTGTAAAAGAGTAGAAAACATTGTGGGAAAAGGAGAAAATGCTGGTTACCAGCATTTTCTCCTTTTCCCACAATGTTTTCAAAAGGCTCTTTCCTTAGGGTCGTTAAAAGTCGGGATTGTGTGGTAAAGGGTTAATCAACAGCCATGCAATATCAAAGGATCGGGCTTCTGATCATTTGACTATAAACTAATCACCCTGCTGATTTATTTCTTTCTTGTTTTTATTGGACAAAAAAGCCATACGAAAATAGCTAAAATAATCAATCTCTATATTTTACCATGCTTTCTAATCTCTATATATATTTCACAATATTTTTCTTCATATTCTATATTGATTGATTGATTGTATGGTGTTTAACTCTGCCTTATATTAAGCCTTTAACTCTTAACCAAACGACAAAATTTTAGACTTGTCCAAATTGAAAGCTTTTGCAGACAATAAAATAAATATGACTCAAGAATTGAAATCTAGATATGAAAGGTCAGAAAACATTGTGGGAAATGGAAAAAATGCTGGTTACCAGCATTTTCCCCTTCTCCCACAATGTTTTCAAAAGGCTTCTTCTTCAGGGTCATTACAAGTCAGGATTGTGTGGGAAAGGATTAATGCCATTTTCAACATTATTTCAGTTATATTGCGGCAGCCAGTGCACCTATCCATGCTTTCCTGGAGTTTCCTTTACCAGTACTACACACAATATTTTTTCCAAGCCACTGGCTGCTTTCCCACATAGCCATTGTTGAAACAATGGTCCATGGTGAGAGAGGAATGAATCCAGTTGCAATGACTAGTCTAGTAAGAGTTCTACGTGTTTTTCAAAGATTCAATCCATTGACAGTAGAACATAGAGGGTGTTTGCGACACAAATATATTCCAGTGCATACCACAGACAGACGCCCTGAATAGTGACTTGTTCTTTAACCCTTTCAGCACAAAAGATGAAAACTGGCTTTTATGGCCGCATAAATCAAGATCCAACCGCACAGAATAAGCAGTCTGATTTGGATCTGCATCACTTGCCTTTTATTAAGCCTTTAACTCTTTACCAAGCAACAAAATTGTAGACTGGTTCAAATTGAAAACATTTACTGGTGACACATTAAATGTAGTTCAAAAACTGAAACTTGCTTTTGGAAGGGTAAAAACATAATGGAGAAAGGAGAAAATGCTGGTAACCAGCATGTTCTCCTTTCCCCACACTGTTTTCAAAGGCCTTTTTCCTCAAGGTCTTTAAAACTCGGGATTTGTAGTAAGGGTTAAAAGACAAATCTCTGAGTTTCAGTGGATTATATTTTAAGCCATCGAAAGGGTTCATGTTAACTCGTTACCAAACGACAAAATTTCAGACTGTTTCACTTTGAAAGCATTTGCAGATGACTTTAAATATAGCTGAAATGGTGGTAATTGTAAAGATGAAGAAAACGCTATGGGAAAAAGGAGAAAATACTGGTTACCAGCATTTTCTCCTTTTTCCACAAAAATTTCAAAAGGCTATTTCTTCGGGATTATTAAAACTTGTGCCTGTGTGGTAAAGATTTAATATATATGTATTTGGTGCAGAAAAAGTTACACATCTTTTGTTCCCACAGATAAGCCCCTAGGTGGTATCCCCACCACCTTTTGGTCTATTAAACATTCCTTTATATGCTTCCTTTAGTTGATTGTCTTGTTTTTTGATTCCTTCCTTACATAGAGACATCTGCTTTGCGAGCAAGGCTTTGAATGCTTGATCTGAAATACATGATAGTAATACATATACATGTATTAACATTACCCAAAATGATAACTTTTAGATTCTTCCAAATTCAAAACATCTGCAGATAACAAATTCAGAATTTGTACACATGAGCTAAACTTCTCCAATAAGGTCAGACCTGGGTTCAGATACTTTCAAAAGTATTCAAATACAAATACTTTGCAATGTAAGAATACAGAACACAAATATATTTCAATAAAAAAAAAAATATTCCCTTGATATCATCAGCTGTAAGTGCAGCAAGTGTCTATAGTAGTAGCATTAAAGCACTGGAGAAATAACATAAACAAATCCTTCCATCCATCCATCCATTATTAACTTGTCCCTCTTCTCACATTCTACAGGTAATTGCTTTTCTTTCTGCTTTTCATCGATTTTCATAAAAAAAAAAGAAATAGTTGAATATTTCACGAGTTGGAAAAAGTGGCAGAACTTTGAACGATAAATTGTCAGAGCGAAAAAACTTATTTTAGTCTTACTTTTATATCAGAGTCATGTCAATTGACTGTTGACTTGATTCTCACAAGCAATTTGGCTACTAGTTGAACGTTTTATTCGTTGGGAGGAGAGAGGAGGAATTTGTCACAGAAGGGAGGTCACTCTTCACAAGTTTACATTAGGATTGTAAAAGTTTTCTCCCTTATGCGATAAATTTAAGAAAGAATCGTGTTGCTTGAAATAATAAAATAGGTTGTTTATAGTTTTTGCAACAAAGTTTTCACAATTTCTCCAGTTATTTACCTCAATACTTATTGCTTGTCTTTACTTTGACTAAAATGAGTCTAAAGTTGTTTGCTAAAAATCTGTTTCATGAGGTCGATACTTAATCTGTTACCAAAGTTGTGTTACTTTGACCCTGAGGGTGACAATTTTATGAAAACATTGTTTGAAAAGCAGAAAATGCAGGTATAGCTTTCAACTTCAGTAAAAAAAAAAAAAAAAAATACACACAGACACACACAAATATCTGGGAACATATCAAAATATTTAAAACTATAAGATCTCTGATTGTAAAGAAAATAGCACATGCATATATGCAATATTATTATTATGTATATTGGTCTTTAGAAAAATGTAGTGCTGGTTGCTAGCCAGTAAAGTCAATAACTTATGACTCACACTAATATTAAAGACAGTACTTTTGAAGACAGAGGTAAGTACAGCTTAAATACAATGTGAATAAAAAGTCTTGACATACACAAAATATTCTTATAATCAACAACTGTCCCACATGCCTGACTATTTTCAAAATGCTTCCTCAGGTTCAATTAGATTGCTCTACAACTCCTTGCTGTATTATCCATTAACAACCAAATACAAATGTATACCATTTCATGCCCTTACACTGGACACCTATACAAAAATACTGTGGAACAAGGAGCAGTTGCCTGCTAAGAGCAATTGCTGAATTACGGACGTTTCGTACCATAACTGTTTCGTACCAGTCACTTTGTACCATAATTTTACCATTTCATGCCATTCTTAACACCATTTCGTACCATAATTTTACCAAATCGTAACATAGTCATAAAATTTCGTACCATGTATTTTGGGACCTATGCCAAACTTCTGACTATGAAAAACTATTGTTATGACGATAACAAAAGCCGAAAACAAAGACACTATTTATTCAAGTTAAATATAAAGAAATCATGAGTATAACACTTTCGATTATCTCCTTTTCCCATTATGTTTTCAAAGTTCTGGTAGTGTCTCCAAGGGTCGTTAAAAATGAATTGCTTTTGTAAGGTGTATAATTTAAGTAAGTGAATATTGCGGAAAATGATGTTTTTACGAGAAAAAAAAATCGTCATATTGACCTTGATGTTTGACCCTGTCCTTGTCTCGGCATCATACAAGGCTCACCTAATTTCAAAACATACCCATAAACAAACATACAAAAAAGAAGACAAAAAGGATAATAGACAATCTACAATCAAGGGTAATCAAACAATTATAATTCTACGAGTAAAAGTTCAATGTAACCCTTTCCCAAACAAGCCCTGGTTTTCACGTGTCTGCAGTACAAGTCTTTTGAAAACACTGTGGGAAAAGGAGAAATTGCTCGTAACAAGCAATTTCTCCTTTTCCCACAGTGTTTTCTCCCCTTTTTGATAACTTTCTGCCATTTTCATCAAATTTAAAATTGTCATCTGCAAACTCTCAGTTTGGACCAGTCCAATTTTGTTGTTTGGGAAA
This sequence comes from Tridacna gigas, assembly GCA_945859785.2. Classification (NCBI taxonomy): domain Eukaryota; kingdom Metazoa; phylum Mollusca; class Bivalvia; order Cardiida; family Cardiidae; genus Tridacna; species Tridacna gigas. Next base: position 50,868,261 of record OX244029.2, read on the forward strand.
GGGTTAATGTAATCTGTTCCCAGTTCTAATTATCCGACCTACAACAAACATTACAGACAAACAGACCAATTACCTATCTTCTTAGTCGCATACTAACTGATTCCTTTATTTATGATTTATTCTGTATTTTTTATTTATTTATCCCGTGAATAAGGTAACCAAAGCATTGGTTTATACGAAGTAAATACATCAAATACCACTTTTTGTCACATTTATTGATATGTTTGGTCATAGAACTAGATGGTATTATCATGGTAAGAAGTAGTAACGCTATGGTACTAAATGGCAAATTTATGGTACGAAGTGGTAAATCTATGGTATGAAATGGTCATAGTCTGAATCGTACGAAATGGTTATGATACGAAGTGACTGCATACCCAATTGCTCCTTTTACCACAATGATTTTAATATCATTAAAAAAAGATTCTTAACTTTAAATTGTTCATCATTGGGTGACATTAGTACTGGTAAGTGGAATAACTAAAAGGATAATGTTGATTTTATGGTGATCCATAAATAGGTAAACCCTTTACCAAATGAAAAAATTTTAGACTGTTCCAAATTCAAAGCATTTACAGACGAAAATTCAAAATTTAATGTGGTTCAAATGATGGAATTTGTTGTTGATGGGGTAGAAAACATAGTATTTTCTCCTTTTCCCACTATGTTTTCAAAAGTAATCTTTGTTAAGGTCATTAAAACTCAGGACTGTGAGGTATGGAGTTAAAGCTACCTTTTGTATCTTTTGAAATGCTGGCTGCTTGATTGAAACACTCTAGGCCCCTTTCATAGTTCTTCAGGTTGTAATGAGCTAACCCTTGTCTGTAGTAACCCTTAATATTCTGTGGTGTTAGTTCTGTTACTTGCTCACAATACTCTAAAATTTTCCTGTAATTTGGATCTTCTTGCTGCAATAAACAAGCTGAAAATACACAAATGGAAAAAAAGCAATTTGTACAATAAAGTTTTCAATTTTATGTTATTTTCATATCAATATTTTTTAAGAAGAAATTAACACATACAAAAAAAAAATCATTGAAAGATCGAATTTGAAGTGATTGTAACTTTCTCTGGTATTCATTCGCATCTAATTTTAATCAACAAGTGTCATTGACAAACTTTAGGGCACCTGTAATGGGCAGTCTGTTCACGGGCAAAAACTTGATTGTGATTTCTAATATGGAATGTGATACAGTATTAATGTTTAAATACAGCAGAAAAAAAAAAAAGGTTTGCCATTTTCAAATGTTTTTTTCTTCTCTATGGCTTGGCCAATTTAAAACCAGCACTGAGCAGAATATTTGTAAGACTTTTCTGCATCTACAGAATCTAGGGATTGTGTAATGGTGACTGAACAGCACTGGAGAGACTGACCAATACACTGACTGAACCAAAATATTGCCTGAATGACTAACAGAGAGGCAGGCAGGCAGGCACATGAATATCACAGGAAAGACAAGATTGGGTGAAAACAGATGACAGTTCATAGTGCAAGTCCATGACTGACACTTAAGTTTTCATCAGAGTTGCCTCCCTTGATGCACAACATGTTATAGTATGAAAATGATTTAAGCTGGCACAGACTTATAAATATCAGGAAGTAGATATAAGATGAGATGAAATATTGTATTGAAATATTGGATGTTACAGTCTATGGTTTAGCATAGAGATATTCTCTTATCTGGCCTCTTGAAGTACTCCCATTGTGACTGCTGGTCTTATTATGGAGTCTGAAAATGAAATTATTTGGTAATGCTTAAAAAAGGCCCTCTTCGGCATAAAGAAAATTTATGACCGTTCAACTTTGAGGGGAAGTGTACATACTTTTACCAAGTCTCTTCCCCTTTAAGAACTGCTTATAATAAGTATAAGCAAAATTTATCTGATATAGCTCCTGCTATGCAATACCAACGTTTTCCATTTGTTATTTTCCTACGCAAAGCAGTCCTTTCTACAAAACAAGAGCAGCGCATGTGGGTGCCAACGCTAGGCTGCAAGTGTTTGATTTTCAGTGAAAATTTGAAGTTGAAATGGGGGCATAACTGTACAAAAATACTTTGATGATTATCTGCCCCTGTTGTACAAGTTCCACTTTTGATAGTTAACAACTTATCCAACTTTGAAGTAAATATCTTCAGTAATAACAGACATACTACAAAATGTCAAAATTTTCGCAAGACGACAACAATGCCGGGGCTATGACAATAATTCATCATTTTCTTCAAAAACACAAGCTAAAAATGAAAGTCACTCGTCAGGATTGTGACATCAGGTGGGTGACAAATATTGTAAAAGTAATTAAATCTTGATTGTGGGAAATTCTCTACCTGCTAAATTATTGTAACAATCTGCCATTAACTTGACAACTTCTGATTGAGTCTCGGGTGACACATAAGACGAATATCCACGCTCCTCCATTTGTTCCTCGGTAAGAAACCCTCCCAAACCCGAACTTTTTGACTGTCCAATCGCTTTCAGCTGCAGCAAGGCTCTATGATACTTTCCAATTGCTTTCTTGAAATCCTTATTTTTATGGCATTCATTGCCTTCGGTCTTGTACTTTTTCGCGTTTTTGAGTTTTTCTACATTACTAGCAGTTTCTGGTTTACTTTCTGCCATGTCCAACGTATATACCTGCTAACTTTATATATTAGAACTTTTTATTTTACAAAAACCTGCTCTGGCGAACTATGGCAGTTGTCGTAAGAAAAAATAGCGGCGATTACTACGACTAAATTCTACTTAATTAACAATTATTTTAATATCTTGCATACTTGTATCATTCCTCCTGTATCAGATCTACTAAATGTTAATTTCGGTGTGAAAAAAGAAACAAACTCGAAACGACAACGCGGAAATCGGCACGGGGCAATACTCGGACCCTTGCAAACTCGACCCAAGGCAAGATAATTTTCCCTTGGTTCTTCTGGTCAAATCTAATGTAACTTAATTTTTCAAAACTCCAAAACAATTTTTGAAACAACTTAACAAATGCTGGTGGATAAAACAATACTAGATAGACGTCATTATTTAATTAGGTAATTGGCGTTTTTTTCGACGTAATCAAGTCTGCCTGTGGTCTTGTACTCTCTACAAAGAAGGTAGAGAGTCATGCTGAGCATAACTATAACAGGAGTCTGAAAAAAAAAAAACTGCAATGATGAAAAGATCTCTAGATACGGGACTCTCTGGTACAACTGAATACGATACATTTAATATGCGCTTAGGCATCTCAAACTGATAAAGTCTTCCTCACTCAGTAAATACGCGAAAACTAATTTGGAAAACGGGGGATATTTTCTTATAGTTTTACTTTCGTTTTCAATAAAATATTTATGTAGTGTTTCATTCTGAATGAATATGATATTCAACTCTTAAAAAGATTTCAATTTCAGTCTGTCAGTCAGCATTTTTAGGCTTGAAATGAGTGAAATAACAATGTTTACAGACCCACCCCTTTGATAGGCCTCTTTTTCAGCAGTGGAAATTCTTTAACAGTTACTTTCAAACACTGTTATCTCCAAATTGAGGGTTTAATTCAAATGAAGAAAACAATTAGAGTACTAACGAGATTCCTGCAGGTTATAAAAAGGGTTCTAACTTCAGCTTCATTTGAAAGTAACCCATGCAATGGTTTGAACATTGCAACAGTTTGGACTCCTCGCTCACTAGGCTATTAGATTTACAACCCATTTGAAAAAATCTCATGTATTTTTGATGGTATACCTAATTCTTCTTGCCAAATGCCAATCCCTGTATTTACTAGAGACCCTGCTAACAACAAAGATTAACTCTTTACCACACAATCCCGACTTTTAACGACCGTAAGACAGAAAGCTTTTGAAAACATTTTGGGAAAAGGAGAAAATGCTGGTATCCAGCATTTTCTCCTTTTCCCACAATGTTTTCTACACTATTAGAGAAATCATCATTTTAGCAACATTTAATTTGATGTCTGCAAATGCTTTCAATTTGGTCAAGGCCAAAATTTTGTCATTTGGTAAAGGGTTAAGACAATATATATATGAGTACCTACTAGGCTACTACACAGGCTTTTGTTACAAAGTTGTATCTTATTTTGTGTATGTGTGTTTTTTTTCTTTACCATTATTTTATATCAAGGTTTAGAGATACAAAAAACTATTACAAATAGCACACACAGACAAAAAAAAACACAATAATTTGGAGGACAGAGAGATATTGTCTTCCAATAGAATGAAAACATTATTGTCTGTGAAGGAGGAATTGCACGTTACTAGCCATTGCACCTTTTTCAGCTCACCTGAGCACAAAGTGCCTGAGGTAGGCTTTTTTGATCATGTGGGGTCTGGCGTCTGTCATGTGGTCATCAACATTTACCTTGTGTGCACTCTAGAGGCCACATTTTCAGCCAGATACTCATCTGGGACAACTTTTATATTGGGTCACGTCAGGTCAGAAAGTAGGTCACTGGCCCAAATCTTAGAAATACCTTGTGTGCACTCTAACAGACACATTTTCAACCAGATACTAATGAAATTCTGTCAGAATAATTGTCTTAATAACATCTCAGACATGTTTGAAATTGGATAAAAAAGTAGGTCACTGGACCAAATCATAGAAAATCCGTGTGTACACTCTAAAGGCCATATTTTCAGCCAGATACTCATGAAACTTTGTCAGAATGTTTGTCTTGATGATATCTCTGACAGTTTAAGAAATAGGTCAAGTTGGTCGAAAAGTAGGTCACTAGCATTCAGGGGTTTTCCACCATCACAACCAGAATCTTCTCAGCTTTATCAATCCAATATGACCTTACTCAGGTGAATGCTTTAGGGCCAATGGCCTTCTTGTTCCAAAGTAGTTTAAAAGCTGTTTACCCTTTACCAAACAATCCTAAATTTTTACTATCCTGGGGAAGACGGATTTTGAAAATATTGTGGGAAAAGGAGAAAATGCTGGTAACCAGCTCTTACTTCTTTTCCCACAATGCTTCCTATCATATTAAAAACAAATCCTATCATTTCAGCAACTTTCAATTTGGAGTCGGCAGATGCTTTCAATTTAAACCAGTCTAATATTTTATTGTTTAGCAGAGTTAACTGTAGGGACATGAAAAGTTACATTTTTGCTACATGGAGTGAAAGTATGTCTTTGAGTTGTTTGATGCTGTAAAAGTTAATATCAGATCTAATGTAGTTAACTTGTTACCTCATGACAAAATTTGACACTAGTCCATATTGAAAGCATTGGCAGATGACAAAATAAATGCGACCGAAAAATTGGAATTTGTTTTCGGAAGGGCAGAAAACATTGTGGGAAAAGGAGAAAATGCTGGTTACCAGCATTTTCTCCTTTTCCCGCAATGTTTTCAAAAGCCTTCTTTTGCAGGGTCGTTAAAAGTCTGGATTGTCTGGCGAAGAGTTAAACATGGAATTCTTCAGAACAGTATTTATACAAGATTTTCCTTATATGCATTTTGGTTTTTAGGAGCAAACCTTGTTACTTATCCTTTCTCCCATTTAGACACTTCTAGCGAGGAGGAGAGTCCACCTGTGAAGAAAATCATGGCCTCAACAACCTCACTGACTGGTAACACCATGAAAGCTAAAGGAAATTACACAGATTTTGCTGAGAAAATGATGGTATGATACTGTTTAGTTTTTCTGTGGTACATGAAATTGAGCCATGCTCTGTGAAAAGGGGGCTTATTGCATCTCTGTAATGAGTGATACCTGTCAAGCCATCAGATAATTAACTCTTTACCAAACGACAAAATTTTAGCCTGGTCCAAATTGAAAGCATTTGCAGACGAGAAATTAAAGGTGGACAAGACGAGGAAATTTGTCCTTGATAGAGTAGAAAACATTGTGGGAAAAGAAGAAAATGCTGGTTACCAGCATTTTCTCCTTTTCCCACAATGTTTTCAAAAGCCTTCTTCAGCAGGGTCGTTAAAAGTCGGGATTGTGTGGTAAAGAGTTAAGAATCCATAATAGTCCCTTTTTTAACAGCTGACATAATTATGAGGTAATATGGTCCTTTGACATACAGAAAATTGACCATCAGTGAAAAGTTTTGGCTCGGGTCAGCCTGCGTGGACTGTGCAGGCTGACCTGAGTCGATACTTTTCGCAGATGCATTATGCCCCCTTTTCACAGAGCATGGCCCAATTATATTGTACCTCATATGCACATATCACTTATGGTAGAGTCTAAATGAAAGATGCAGAGAAAACACCTTTGGAAAGCAAAAAGGGGGAAACCTATGGATTGATTGATTGATTGTATCCATTTTCGACATTACTTTAGTTGAATTGCAGCAGTCAGTGCACCTATCCATGCTTTCCTTGTGTTTCTTTTTACCAGTACTTTACACAATTTCTTTCCCAAGCCGACAGCTGCCATTGTTGAGGGAATGATCAGAAGTGGGAGAGGAATGAATCATGTCCTGATGACTATTATCAATCCTCAAAAAAAAAAATATAATGGCCAAGCTTGGGATTTGAACCAGCAAAAAACCTATGAAAGGTCAAGTTCCAATGCTGTAAAGAAGAGAACATCTACAAATATATGAGCCATGCTCTTGGAAAAGGGGGCTTAATGCAATTCTGTAATGCATTATACCAAGCAAGACATCACCTAATTATTGATCCATAAAATCCATTTTGACAAACAACCGACGGAATCACGAGGTAGAATTATCCTTTGACATGCAGAAGATTTAAAGATAGCAAAAAGTTTCGGCCCATGTCAGCCTGCACGGACTGCATAGGCTGACACGAGTCAATACTTTTTGCAAATGCATTAAGCCCCCTTTTCACAGAGCATGGCTCATATTCTTAAGTCTATGGAATTCTGCTGTGGCTAGTGAATAGGATGGCAAATAGAAATATGTGTCCCAACCTAACAGGCCTTGGCAACCCCAATAGTTGGAGGCTCTAGTCTTTGTGTAGTTGATGATTATTTTAACTCTTTCCCAAACAACAAATTTTAGACTGGGCCATATTGAAAACAATAGCAGATGGCAGTTTATATATGGCTCGAATGATGATTTTTGCCTTTGAAATGGTAGAAAGAGTCATGGGAAGTGGAGGTTACCTGCATTTTCTTCTTTTCCTACAGTGTTTTCTGAAGCCTTCTTCTTAAGGGTCATTAAATTGGGGATTGATAGAGGGATAGTTATCAAAATTTGGTCTGTGTAATATTTTACTGTGAATTTATTCTAGATTTTCCACTAAAGAATATTTTTGTGAAGAAATATGGAGTAATACTAGTTAGATTAACTTTTTATTATCTTAGCTATTTTTCAGACAGCAAGAGTTTAGACTCACTGATTCAGTTGGAAAGCATGCATTTTGCAGACAACACATTAAATGTGGATCCATCTACAGAATTTGTCATTGATATGGTAGAGAACATTGTGCAAAAAAGGAGAAAATGCCAGTGAAAACAATCTCTCCATTTGCCACAGTGTTTCAAAAGCCTTTTTCCCAAGGGTCATCAAAACACAAGATTATTTGGTAAAAGGTTGAGGAAAAAGCAGTAAAAATAAGAAAATGTGGAAAAAAGTGAAATATTCCTGCTAGTAAATTTTAAAGTAAAAATCTACTTTATTCAGGCCAAGATGGGCTACAAGGAAGGTACAGGTCTTGGTAAGAATGCCCAAGGTCGGGTCGACATTGTTGAGGCCTCGACACAGAGAGGTAGACGAGGTCTGGGTCTGACAATAAAAGGGCTTGAACCATCAGCTGATGTGGACTGGGACGAAGAAGCAGAGGAAGACGAAGTGAGTGCACCAGTTAGATTTGGAAATGTTTCATACTCAAAGTTTGTGCTGTATAAATATTAATCATGACTACACATCTTTTATTATGAAGCCTGTTTCTTTTATAAAATATCTTTTTCATCTTAAGCTGCAAAGCACGACTCACTGACCTTTTGCAGACAGTGTAGATCAAGATCAGACTGCACAAATTGTGCAGTCTGATCTTTGATCTACACTGTTCGATGTGGCATTTTCTTTCTGGTGAAATCAACATATAAACTGCAATATTTGGGTTTTTACCATTAAATGGAAATTTCCATTTTATTTATTTAGCAGATTAAGGGTTAACCTGTCGCTGTGTAGTTTGCCCTGTCTTTGTTTGATGTTTAATTTCATTTTCAACATTATTTTAGTGTTACTGCTTGCAGGAAGTACTTGTATCTTTGCTCTTGTTTTTTTTTTTACCAGTATTTTGCACATCATTCTTTCTGAGCCACTGGCTGCTTTCCAATATAAACATTGAGGAATGAATCCTGTTGGAAAGTAATATATGTACTCGACATTATATTTGACGTAATTTCGATCAACAGAGTGTCTACCTGACAAAGTGTTGCTCCCAAAATTGTCATATGGAGGAAAATGGAAAAATGCAGCATGCTATTTCTCTTTGTTTAAATTATCATAGATAATCATTGATGAGACAGTTGAATGGATACCTAGCTGTAAGGAGCGTGTTCCAGAATTAGAGGTGATGCAAGAATGGAAGACAGTTGGACCGGTATATTCTTTCCTCTGCCTCCACCCACTCTTCCTCTCTCTCACTTTCCCCTCCCTCCCTCTCCCCTCACCCCCCATATCCCCCTCTCTTTCTCCCCCCTCCCCTTTCTCTGTGGCTTTCTTCTCTCTCTCACTCCATTTCTGTCATGCTATGACTTGTTTTGTGTATCTTTCTCTGATTAGCCTGTTACAAAACAATCTCATTTTTTGACAACCCTTTTTCCCTACAATGTTTTTTTTTCCCCTAAAGGACTTTGAAACAAGGGAGATTTTTGGTATAAAGATTAAACTATGTAACAGTGTACTCCTATAATTTTCACTAACCTGATCTAAGAATAGAAAATACAAATATAATACTAGTAGGCCATTATTTGTTACAGTTTTGGTAATATATTGTTGACCAACAGTTCTATATACAATTTTTTTTTTTTTTTTTCAGAAAAAGAGAACACTGGATAATGAAACCACATTTTGTACAGAAGAAACTCTGAATAGTGTTTTAAGCTGCAAGGTAAGACTATTGTTATTTGTCTTAACCCTTAGGCTGCTAAGCGCAGCTTAAAGCTCTTTTGCGGACAGTGAAGATCAAGATCAGACTGCACATTTTGTGCAGTCTGATCTAGATCTTTACTGTCCTTTACATTGAGTCTTTTTACCAGCAATAAGCACTTTGAAATCCCAACGTTTTGATATATACTAGTACTATTGGGTGAAAATCCTCATTCTATTTATCTAACAGTTTAACTCTTTACCAAACAATGAAATTTAGGACTTGACCAAATTGAAAGCACTTGCAGACGGCAAATTAGATGTAGTGTAATTGATGATTTCTGTCTTTGATAGGATAGAAAACATTGTGGGAAAGGAAGAAAATGCTGGTTACCATTATTTTCTCCTTTTTCCCACTATGTTTTCAATAGCCTTATTCATCAGTGTCGTTAAAACTCGGGATAGTGTAGAACAGGGTTAATGGTTAATACCATACAACAAAGTTTTAGCTTGTGGTAACTGACAGCAATTTCACAGAAGAAGTTAAATAAAAGGAATATTAACCCTTTCCCAAACAAGCCCTGGTTTTCACGTGTCTGCAGTACAAGTCTTTTGAAAACACAGTGGGAAAAGGAGAAATTGCTCGTAACGAGCAATTTTCTCCTTTTCCCACAGTGTTTTCTACCTTTTTTGAGACCTTTCCGCCATTTTCATCAAATTTAAAATTGTCGTCTGCAAACTCTTTCAGTTTGGACCAGTCCAAAATTTGTCGTTTGGGAAAGGGTTATTGTCCTTGAAAGGGTAGAGAACATTTGTAGAATAGGAGAAAATGCTGGTTACCAGCAGTTTCTTTGATACCCATAATGTTTTCAGAAGCCTTCCTCTTCAAGATTGTTAAAGCTTTGGATTGTTCAGTAAAGGGTTGAAAGAAATATTGACCCCCTACAGCTTATAATTTCTGTTCCTTCTGTAAATGTTATAGATCAAGATCCAGATTGCATAGAGAATACAGACTGATACTGGATATTTTTGCCAAGACAGTTTTCAGTTTTATCTCTTTACCCAACGACTTGATCCTAGACTTATCTGTCTAGAAAACACATGTAGAAGAAAAATTAGATGTGGCTTAACTTACGGGACTTGCCTATGAAAGACTAGGAAACGTTTTCTCCTTTTCCCACAGTGTTTTCAAAAGCCCTGTCTGTCAGGGTCTGTAAACCTGCAATGGTGTCACAAAGTGTTAGCTGCATTATGTTTTTTTTTTCTTTTAAAGTAATAAAGTCCTATTTCCTTTTTTTAGCTTGTTATCACACAATGATCTTCAGACTTTTTTCACAGCATGAAAAATAAAACATTGTAGCAAAGGAAAAATCATTCTTAACAAGTAAGTTCTCTTTGTGCTTTTACTCTTTACCAGACGACAAAATGTTAAACTCAGCCAAATTGAAAGCATTTTCAGACAATAAATAAATTGTTTCATCTGAGATTATTTCTGTCTTTGAAAGAGTAGAAAACATTGTGGGAAAAGGAGAAAATGCTGGTTACCAGCATTTTCTCCTTTTCACATAATGTTTTCAAAAGGCTTCCTTTTCAGAGTTGTTAAAACATGGGACTGTTTGGTAAAGGATTAATGTTTTGACATGTACATATGTATATTCACTGTAATTCCTTGACTATAGCTATTTACATTATTTCAGAGCATATTTGACAATTTAGAACCAGAAGAAATGAGAAGAGCTAGAACCAGATCAAATCCTTATGAAACTATCAGAGGTGCTTTCTTCTTAAACAGGTAAAAAAACAAATTTAAACTATTATTGTATAAAATTATGTCTACAAAGATGTCTTTGGACAACATTGTACTCTGTTTTCTTGTGAATTAAAATAGCATTTACAGGGGAGTTAAAATATATCAAAATTATAGACTCATCCAAATGTAAAAGTTTTGCAGAGGACAAATTGAATGTGGCTCAGCTTATAGAATTTGTCTTTGAAAGGGTAGAAAACATCATGGGAAAGGGAGAAAATGCTAGTGAGGCTTTGTTTCTCGGGTTTGTTAATACCCGGGACTGTTTGGTTAAGGGTTATGACGCTATTTTACCAAATGATAAACTTCATACAAATTTCTTCAGAGTAGTATTTTCACTGTTTAACACTTTACCAAACAATGAAAGTTTAAACTTACCCTAATTGAAAGTATTTGCAGATGGCAAATTTAATGTGACAACAAAATCAAAAAAATTTTTTTAGGCAGAGAAGAAAACATTGTGGGAAAAGGAGAAAATGCTGGTTACCAGCATTTTATCCTTTTCCCACAATGTTTTTAAAAACTTTTTTCATAAGAGTTGTTAAAAGTTGGTAAATGGTAAAAAATCATTCATTTGTTAATTCAGAGCTGCCATGAAGATGGCCAATATGGATGCTGTTCTAGACTTTATGTTCACTAATCCAAAATATGCAGATGGGGTAAGTCCCTTTTTTTTGCCCTCCCAAAATATTCCTGTAGAATATTAACTTACTTTTTTCTCTTTAGTATTTCCTTTACATGTAATGAAATGTTTATAGATTTCCAAAAGGGTGGTTATTCTGTTTTAAGTCTTTACCATAGGACAAAGTTTTAGACTGCAGACAACAAATGAAATGTGGCTAAAATGATGTGATTTGGCTTTGAAAAAGTTGGGAAACATTGATGGAAAAGAGGAAAGTACAGGTCACCATTTACATTTAAGTCATGAATTAAGAGCATTCTTTTGTTGCAATAATTTTGTTTTCAAAATAATTATGCACCTCTTGTTATTGATATTTTGCCACAAAATAGTGGAAACTAATTATCCGTGTTGAAAAGTTTGTGAAATGTCAATTAGATGATGTGACTTTGTTTATCATTTTACTGTTAAACAGAGACCAATGGTTGGCCACAACGATTTGTTGTATTTTGCTGACATTTGTGCGGGTCCTGGTGGCTTCAGTGAATATGTACTGTGGAGATCCAAGGCTGAAGCTAAAGGGTTTGGGCTCACCTTAAAAGGGGCCAATGACTTCAAATTGGAAGATTTCTTTGCAGGACCCCCAGAAATGTTTGAACCCCATTATGGTAAGATGTGTTTCTAAGAGGACAATGTCACATAGGCTGCTTTTTGCACACTGCTGTAATAATTTTTTCTCTGCCCTGCCTTGGAAAATATTGTGGGAAAAGGAGTAGTTGCTCAGAACAAGCAATGGTCCTGTTGCCACATTTTGACGTCTGATCTTGATCTGTCGTGTCTGCAAATGCTCTTGTTCCCACCTATGGTACTGAAAGGATTAATGCTATGAGGGAAAAGCAGGAATTGCTTGTCAGCTATTTACAATTCTGTCTGCTGTATGAAAATGCAAATGTGGAGAGTCAAGTTTTACTGTCAATTTGTGCAAACTTGAGGTGTTAACTGTATTATAGCCAAAGTCAAAATTGTTTATGTAGCGAGGTGTAGTATGAGTTGGCACTTATACTGCCTTGCTTTAAAACTAGTTTTTGTAGCATTGTGTTTGAGTGTTGTGGCCTAACTGTGAACCACGCAACAAAAATTGTAGACTTTTACAAATCCAAAGCACTTGCAGACAACAAATTAAATTTCACCGAAACAGTTGAAAATTGCCCTTGAAAGGGTTGAAAACATTGTGAGAAAATGAGAAGGACTTGTTACCAGCATTTACTCCTTTTCCCTCAATGTTTTCAGAAGCCTTGTTCTACAGGGTTATTAAAACTTTTTGAATTATTTGATAAAGAGTTAAATCTTTAACCCTTCACCAAACAACACAATTTTAGACCAGTCCAAATTGAAAGCATTTGCAGACGACAAAGTAAATGTGACAAAAATTGAAATTTGTCTTGGAAAGCGTAGAAAACATTGTGGGAACAGGAGAAAATGCTGGTTACCAGCATTTTCTCCTTTTCCCACAATGTTTTCAAAAGGCTTCTTCTTCAGGGTCGTTAAAAGTCGGGATTGTGTGGTAAAGGGTTAAAGGACAACAAAATTTTAGACTTGTCCATACTGGTAGAATTTGCAGACAAGTTTGATACAGAATTTGAATGGGTAGAAAACATTGCAGAAAAAGAAGGAAATATTGATTACCAGCATTTTCTCCTTTTTTTTCACTATGTTTTCAAAAGCCTCTTATGTGGTAAACGGTTAAGCACCTGGGAGATTGTTAGTTTGAATCACCCCCCTAAACAGATTATCAGTCACCCTGCTAGACCTTAACCCTTTACCACATGACAAAATTTTAGAATAGACCAATTTGAAAGCTTTTGCAGACGACAAATTCAACTTTGGAACAAATGAGCTTAAGCTCTCTGATAGAGTAGAAAGCATTGTGGGAAAAGGAGAAAATGCTGGTTGCCAGCATTTTCTCCTTTTCCCACAATGTTTTCAAAAGCCTTCTTTCCCAGGGTCGTGAAAACCGGGATTGTTTGGTAAAGGGTTAATTGAACATAGAGATTCTCCATTTTACTCTATGTTCTTTATTTAAAGCCATTGACTTTTCAGTCTTGCAAGTATACCTGTACAGGGCTTTGACCCTTTACCACACAACACTGAGATTTAAAAACTCAGAGAAAGCAACTTTTGAAAACATTATGGAAAAGGAGAAAATGCTGGTAACCAGCATTTTCTCCTTTTCCCACAATGTTTTCTAACCTATCAAAGACAACTTCCATCATTTGAGCCACATGTAAACTGTTGTCTGCGAATGCTTTCAGTATGGACAAATCTACATTTTTGTTGTGTGGGTAAAGGGTTAACTTAAATCATTTGATCTGGCTGACTGGTTTTCTTTAGGTTCTGGTGGTTTGGGAGGGGATGGTGACATCTTCAATGAGGAAAATCAGAAAGCTTTCATTGACTTTGTATTGGAACACACAGACGGACTTGGAGTGCACTTTGTTATGGCTGATGGGGTAGGTACATATTAACCCTTATCCTGCTGAATAAGTTATTTGATTCATTCATGTCGGTAGTAACAACCTAAATTTTACTATTTCACAGTTATTTTAAGGGGAGAAATATCACAAAATCGGAAAGTGTAGGTTCAAGATCAGACTGCATGTTTTGTGCAGTCTGATCTTGATCAGCGCTGTCTGCAAAAGGTCTGAGAGTTGCACCTAGCAGCCTAAGGGTAAATTCATAACTCTCTGCCAAACTGCTCTTCGTTGTAGTGATCCTGAGGTTGAAGGCTTCCTATATGATGTGGTGACTCAATCCCTTTCACCTTTTGATACCAGTATCAGATATTATGTAACTGTATTATAATTTATTTTTGGCCAGGGTCCTTCACATGCCATTTAGAACTTTAATCTTGATTCTTTCTTCTCTAGGGTTTTTCAGTGGAAGGACAAGAGAACATTCAAGAAATTTTGTCAAAACAGCTGTACTTGTGCCAGTTTTTGGTTGCCATATCTATAACCAGAACAGGTGAGCCTGTCTTTGAAAAGGTATTTTTTTTTTTCTTTTTGAGAGTTTTTAAAATGTAGGTAATCAGCATTTTGTCATTTCCCTACAATTTTTTTCTACCCTTCAAAAACAAATGCCACATTGGGAGCCAAATTAAATGTATTGTCTACAAATGCTTTCAATTTGAACAAGTCCAAAATATTAACTGGTCCAACGATTTAGAGCTTTCCTTGCCAAGTGCAAGATTTGATTGAAACATTAGATCAAATCTTGCACCTGGCAAGGCAAATAAAATGTGGCTTTAATGATGAGATTTATCTTTAAAAGGGTAGAAAACGTTATGGGGAAAGGAGAAAATACTGGTTACCAGCATTTCTTCCTCTTCATATAATGCTTTCAAAAGCTGTTTTCACAAGGATTGTAAAAACAATGGATTGTTGGGTGAAGATTTAATTTTGAATTTCTATCCAATACAGGAGGCCATTTTGTGTGTAAGCTATTTGACCTTTTCACAAAGTTCAGTGTTGGACTGGTCTACCTGATGTATAGAATATTTGACCATGTTTCAATCTATAAACCAGTCACCAGCAGACCAGCCAATTCAGAAAGGTAATATATGCTTTAATTCTCTATCAGACAATAACATTCCAGGCATTTCTTCAAATTGAAGGCCTTCTTCCTCAGGGCTCAGGGTTGTTAACCACAGGGTTGTGTGGTAAAGGATTTATATGAGAAATACAGTAAATATTTGTCATGTATATTTACTGTATTAAAAGCATTTCTCCTTTACCAGAAAGTTTTCCCAAGCTTTAAACTGTTTAGATGGCAGAAAGTTGTACTATTTATACTGCTGTGGTTAAACTTTATTTTTCATTTTGATGTGTTCTTCCCTCACTGTTGATCATTGTTTCAACAATTGTTATGTGCAAAAGCAGCCTGAAGTCATGGTAAAGAAAACTACAGGAAAGCATGGATAGGTGAATCAGCTGCAGGGATACGGTTTAAATAATGTTGAAAATGGTATTAAACACCATACAAACAAAGAAATCATTTTGATATAAGTTATATCATATTTTGATTTCCATTGCAGATATATAGTATGCAAGGGTCTAAGGGCTGACAAAGACACTGTCCAGCAATACTTCCATGAAATCAATGTAGATCTCAACCGATTGTTGAGTCCCACATCTGTTGAGGACATCAATGAAATAGTCCCACTCTCCTATCTCACCAACAACGACATCTTCTATGAATATATGTGTGTTTCTAATGACAGGTATAACTTTTACACTTTGATGACCTTTACACTTTGACCTCTTGTACCTTACCTTTTGACCTTGCTCTGTGCAGTCTGATCTTGATCTATGCCACCTGCAAAAGCCTTTTTTTGTCTGTAGCCCTGATAGAAATAAAAAGACAACAAGAAGATATAGATGCAGCAAACAATGATACTATTTAAACCAAAAAATGTCGAACTATCTTTGCTTCTATTTTACAAGGAAAATGCCTTAACTTTCATTTCTTTGTTGAATGGCATGGAAGACAAAATATCTCCCCCCTTTTTCCATCAATGTTTACAGAAACAGTGCACTAGTAGTATAGAAAAAGATATACTTACATAGTAACTGGGGGATGCTTCTGACTATGGAAAGCATCCAAATGGCCTTTTCATTATTTTATGTGTTTATATGTAATCATTTGTAAGGAGGGCAGCTGCTTGCTACTGAGTAATCTATGAAAGTGACTTTCTTTTCAAACTATTTTTTTCTCTCCCATTTTTAAAACTTTAATTTCTTTTTCAGATGTGCAACCCCCCCCCCCCACCACACACACACACGCACACACACACAAAATAGTATATGGACTTATCAGGGATTAGCAATTTGTTTTAGTATACACAAATGCATTTTGAAATTTTAAGGTTGGACTTAAATGTCGTTTCTGTTCTGTCACAGTATTGGTAAACTACAGATCCGAAATCTTAAGAAGATCAGGAAATTCACTCAAAATACGTAAGTTATGAGACGTTTATGAAACATATGAGCCATTCTCTGTGAGAAGGGGTTTAACCCTTTCCCAAACAACAAATTTTAGACTCTTTCAAATTCAAGACATCTGCAGGCGACAAATTCAAAGTTGGTACAGATGAGCTTAAGGTCTCTGATAGGATAGAAAACATTGTGGGAAAAGGAGAAAATGCTGATTACCAGCATTTTCTCCTTTTCCCACAATGTTTTCAAAAGTCTTCTTTCCCATGGGTCGTGAAAACCAGGGATTGTTTGGTAAAGGGTTAATGCATTAGTCGGCACAGGCTGACCTGTTGTGAAACTGTTTGCTTTTGTTAAACTTTTTGCATGTCCAAGGACCATTCTATCTTATAGATCAGTCAGTTGCTAGACAAAATGGATTTGTTGATCCATACTTGTGTGATGACTTGCTTGGTATTGTGCCTCATGGAGATACAGTAGCCCCTGTTTGCCAGAGCATGGCTCATATTATCAGTCCTTTTGCTGCCTGCATGTTTTACTGAACTTTGAAAGAACTGTTAGCATTGATCTTTATCCTTTTAGTTAATTATACCAAGTATTTATTTGAAATCTAACTTTAACCCTCTTCTACATGATCTCTGGGAATAAAGCTTTTTGAAAACATTGTGGGGAAAAAAAAAGAAAATGCTGGGAACCAGCATTTTCTTTTTTCCTACAATGTTTTTTATCCTTTCAAAGACAACTCTGTCTTTTTAGCCATATTTAATTTGTGGGCTGCATATGCTTTCAATTTGGACAAGTCTAAAAATTTGTTGTTTTGTAAAGAGTTAAGTGCAAGATAAAGATGTATGAATTTGTTTCCAGTTTAGTTACATACTGGAGTTATATCTAAGAAATATACAACCTTATGATACTAATTATAAAATTGAAATTTGGAAATAGCTTAACCCTTTATGACGTAATCCTATGTTGTAACATTTTGGTTTTTCAGACAGTAATTCCCACTTTTTGGACTTAAAATTTTAACTGAAAAGCAATTACAAGAATGATGCTTTTCATTGTAAAATGAATCTTCAGCTTCAAAACTTTTGATTATTTGTAATGTCATATACATAGATGCACATATTTTTAAAAACATTTGTCTTCAACTGTTTAACCCTTTCCCAAACAAGCCCTGGTTTTCACGTGTCTGCAGTACAAGTCTTTTGAAAACACTGTGGGAAAAGGAGCAAATTGCTTGTAACGAGCAATTTCTCCTTTTCCCTCAGTGTTTTCTCCCCTTTTTGATAACTTTCTGCCTTTTTCATCAAATTTGAAACTGTCGTCTGCAAACTCTTTCAATTTGGACCAGTCCAAAATTTGTCGTCTGGGAAAGGGTTAAAGATAAACAATTTTCTAGAAAATAGTCCAGGGGCATTTTTGATTGCCAGCATGAGATGTCACAATTGAGGCTATTTTATTTCTTTCTATGGCATATCCATTTTAACCAATGCTTTGAATTAACGAATACATTTGAATTATTACATTGGGAATAATTTCAGAAATTTGTATGAAACCAGACAGGCTGAAGTCAGATCCAAGTTACTAGAGAAGTGGAAGGTATGTATGGTCCATTACAGCACAAACTTAACACAACTTCGTATGGCCCTCAAGTAGACAACTTTGGAAACATTGACAGAAAAAGAGCATTTTTTCAATACTTTTTCAGGAAATAATGTTTTTTTTTCTCTCAAAATAATTCTGAATTTTTTGCACTTTGTAATTTGTTTGAATTTTCCTGTACAAGATTGGGTTGGATTCTTACCTAATATATTGTTTTCTGTCCTGTGAAAAAATAAAACTGAGTGCTAGCTATGAGAAGGTAAATTTCACCTGATGTATTTGCAGAGAAAGAAAATGGTTTTGTGGGCATGAGATTGTAGTAGTGACACTGTTACAGAAAACAATACAGTCATGTAATCTTTGATGATGAAACTTTGACGGAGATGTTTTTGTAATCACCCTGCCGTAGAAAGCATCTGACAAAAATTATCAGAAAAGGAGCAAGTATTTGTTACATATGAGCCATGCTAAGTGAAAGGGGGGTTTAATGCATCTGCAAAAAAGTATCGACTCAGGTCAGCCTGCGCAGTGTGCACAGGCTGATCCGTGTCAATACTTTATGCTTTTGGTAAATTTTCTGCATGACACAGGACCACTCTACCTCAAGATTCTGCCGATTGTTAGACAAAACAAGATTAAATGGATACATGAAAGTGTGATAATTTGCTTGGTATGATGCATCACAGAGATACATTAAACCCCTTTTTGCCAGAGTGCCCCTCATATCACAGATGGTGGATTTCTGTCCTTATACTGTAGATTACCTCTTGATGAATTCTTTCAGGTAGAAGACAAAGTTAGGGCAGCGCCACCAAAATCCAATGCAAAGAAAAAGGTTGAGGAATTGTTAGATGTAAGATTAATCCTATTTCGTAATTAAGTTTCATTAGTTCATTATGACATACCTTTTTATGCAGATCCTTATGATTCAGGGAAAATGCATGACACTACAATATCCTTTTAAAGTTAACAAATTATTGCATGTTCAAATAATCAAAGCTTTTTGGTGCGTAAGTTTGTGATGTATTTCCTATATTGTAATAGCTGTAATTTTTAGCTAATTTTGTTTAAGGTCTATATTTATCTCCCAGTTTAGCCTTTTACCAAACAATCCTGTGT
Source organism: Tridacna gigas (assembly GCA_945859785.2). Lineage (NCBI taxonomy): Eukaryota > Metazoa > Mollusca > Bivalvia > Cardiida > Cardiidae > Tridacna > Tridacna gigas. Next base: position 50,887,408 of record OX244029.2, read on the forward strand.
TGAAACAACCCTAAGGAAGACAGCCTTTGAAAACATTGTGGGAAAATGGACAAAAAATGCCTGTAACTAAAATATCCTCCTTTTCCCATCATGTTCTCTGCAAAGCTAGCAAAGACAAATTTCATCATACTTTGTCATCTTCCAAAGCTTTGAGTATAGACTAGCCTAAAAAATTGTCATATGAAAGATAAAATTAAATATTCTTCTAATACTTAACTACAAGACCAGCCATCTGATTGGCTGAGATATTCTGTTTCTCTGCCAATTGAATGGCTAATCTCTGATCTTAGACTGGTTGGGTAATGCAGACCCCGAGTAGTTAAAAAAGTTCTGTACTAGTTTCTTAAATTTAGATCAGTTCAATTATCATATCTGTGGTTAACCTTTACCACGCAATCCCAAGTTTGAATGACCCTGAGGTAAGAAGCTGTAGAAAACATTGTGAGAAAAGAAGAAAATGCTGGTAACCAGCATTTTCTCCTTTTCCCGCAATGTTTTCTATCCTTTCAAAGACATGCCCCTTCATTTGAGCCACATATTTTTTGGTGTCTCTAGATGCTTTCAGTTTGGTTGAGTCCAAAATTTTGTTGTATTGTAAAGAATTAATAAGTTTTAACGTTTTTTTTCTTATCTATTTTTATTAGAATGAAGATGTGGGTTTAAGCCATGTGATAGAGGCACTATCAGCCGAAAACTTACGTGGTATAAAGAGTCCATACGATTACAGATGTATTGTCACAGGGGACATTCCTGAGAACAGAATTTACATATTAGGCTTAGGGGTATGTATGTAATAAATTCACCATTTTATTATCTTGACACTACTTTTTCTTACTTTTCGTTGGCCCATTTTCACAATCCATCATAAAATCAGTTTTAATTCTAAAATCCAAGACTAGCCATCAAACTGCTTAAGACTGAAGGTCTTCAGCCAATCATATAGCTGGTTTTGGATTAAGAAGCCAGAGCAATAGCGAGACAGTTGGTGAAAATTGCCCCTGGCATCCTTGCTTTGAACTCTGCTATGTTGGCTCATTTAGTAGTCAAAGGGATAAGTGTGGATACACAAGCTATGCTTCTGTTCTTTCAAAGTCTTAACCCTGTACCAGATAATTCTGAGTTTTAATTACCCTTATGAAGAAGGCCTTTGAAAACAATACCAGAAAAGGAGCAATTGATGGTAACTAGCATTTTCTCCTTTTTCCCCATATTGTTTGCTCCACTTTCAAAACGAATCCTATCTTTTGAGTCCAGTGTGATTTGTCATCTGCGAATGCATTAAGTTTGGATGAGTATAATGGTTAGTTGTTTGGTAAAGAGGGAATGAAAGCAACCACCTTACAGGTTTGTGTTAGGGTTCTCTAAGACTCCAAGCAATTTGGAAGATAATCGTAGTGTTCGGTATTAGTATGAAAAGCTATTATTATGAAAAGAATTGCTTTTTTTCTGACGATGTTTTAAGAATTGCTTTTTTTCTGATGATGATTTAAAAAGCTGTCTTTTTAAAACTCGTTGGAAAAAAAGCAAAATCATTCTTTATAAGCATAGATCAGGGTCCTACTTGTACTGGAGTTACCAAGGATATTACTGTACGTGTTGAGTTTGCATTGACTCTGAAACTTTGGTTACACTGTGTTGTTTATTTCAGAGATCGCATGTGTTTTATCAAAATTGTAATTCAAATGGTAACTGGAGGAAACTTGAGGAAGGTTTGAGATTAGAGCTTCCTAGAGACACACTTGTTGAGGTGGAGAAAGTTACAGAGTACAAAGGGGAGGTAACTGGGTTTTGTTTAACTGTAGCTCAAGGCAGCCTGTGGCAACATAAATAGTTTTTTACAGAGTGTAGATCTGTATCAGACAGGGTTGAAGATACAGTCTGATTTTGGATCTTATAAAATCCAGTGCTTTACTTAAAATCTTTCCAGTGTAAAGGAAATTATTGCAATTGTCATGTCGTCTTTCTTTCTGTAGTCTTTATTATTTTGCATCATTGCATTATTACTCTTTCTTTATTTATTAATGTTTATTTCAACTCATGTACATGTATTAAAACTGAGCAGGGCTTGAATGTTCATTCATGTTTGGGTTACTTTTTGTAATCAGGGAACAGGTCAGAGAAAAATCACATCCTTACATGCCTTGGATGCCTTGTTTTTGTTTGGAAAAGATGTTAGAAACCTCCACTTCACAGAGCGGTCAGTATGACTTACTTCATTTGAATATAATTACACAAAAAGACAAGCTCATTTATCTCCCCTGTTTTAACTCTTCCCACACAAAATGTTTCGAAAAAAGTAAAAAAATTGTTGCTGAAATGATGGAAACGTCTTTAGAAACGGTGGTAAACATGATAGAAAGAGGAGAAAATACTGGTAACTTGCATTTTTTTTCTCACTATGGTTTCAAATGCTTTCTTTCCAAAATAGCTGTGAAAAATTTGAAAGATTTGTGACAAATTGAAACATTTACACTGATACCATAAATTAGGCATTTTCATGTGTTATTTTTTATTTTTTTTTTTCTTTGTTTTATATTTTAAAACTGCTAAAAGTATAGCAGTTACATAATGGAGCTCATCCTTGTTGAATGTTTTACGATACTTTCTAAATTGTTTTATGTATTTCAAGGTGACAGATCTATTACTCAAGTCAGGCTTGATATCTTAAATGGAAACGTGCATAGCTAGTACTCCAGGGTCTCAAGATTGAATTTCACCCCAACCAAAGTCTTTTCAGGAATTAAGGATTTTAACTGTAACAGGATTCTTTTCTCTCTAGCAAGTGAAGATAAAGTTTCAACATTGCTTATTTGGGAAAGCAGCCAGTGCCTTTGAAAGAATGTTGTGCAAAGAACTTGTAAAAGTAAGCAGCCAGTGGCTGGCAAAAAATGTTGTGCAATGCACTGGTAAAAGAAGCTCCAGGGATGCATCAAACTTTGGCCACCATGAGATGACTGAAGTTATATTGAAAATGGAATTGAACACCAAACTATCAAATCCATTATTCAAATTTTTCTGTGGGTTTGACAGCAGTGCTCTGGACCATCTCATATACCCTTGGGGGACAAAGTTTCAAGTTCATATGAATTTACTACAATAAATTTTGTATGATCAATTTTGATTTACACAAGTAACAAAAAAGCTTTACAATTTCAGAATGCAGAAACTTCAGAAGTTTGTGAAAGCCATCACCAAGGAGACTAGGTCAGACTTAGCAAAGATTATAGTTCCAGAAATTCATAAATTCGAAGATATTGGTCTTATATTTGACAGGTAGTGTTTTCTGAATTTCCCTATATTTGCTGAAATAATTCATTTAGTGTCATAGCACATTCCACATGTACATATAAGTTGGCTTTCTGGAAGGTCAGTGGGTTTGAGAGTGTTTTGGTATTTCAAATTTTGTCCAGACAACAAGTAAAATTGTTCTTTTGATTCTTTTAACTTGGTATGGATGATCACTATTAAATGTTTGTCATCAAAATTGATTTGTGTGGTCAATAGGTCAAAGGTCAAGGTTACAGAGACATTCAAAATAACAGATTTTGTCCAGATGATAAAGAGACACTGATATGACCTGGCTGCTTATACTTATTTAGAATATTAAGAATGAAATGTAGATGATTCCTATGGATAGATAGATGAGAAGTGTAAAGGTTCAGGACAGAGTGACCTTCAACAATCAAACCTTGTCTGATTTTTCTGATAAGTAAGATACTTCTTCAAAAGGGCAAATGGTGTTTGTTTTGTCTTTACCAAGCATGGACAAAAGGTTTGTTTATGATTTTATTTATCACACATTCATGTCAGATGTTGGAAAAAAAATCCTTGGCCACTGATGTTTGAAATATTGAATCTTCAAGAGTCTTTTGTAGATATAGATGTCTGGGTGTGACACTTTGTTAACCATTGACATCATATACTATTCTAACTCTTCTCTTGAATACAGAATTTTCAAGGACTAAGATAAGCTAAGAAAGAATTAAACTATTGATGTAAAACTTACTTAAAGAAAAAACATTGTTACAGACTGAAAAGTTACAAAAAAATACAGCACCTACATCTGTCAAAATGTTTTCAAAGCTTTCAAGTGCATAGATGGCAAAAAAGTATTTGAATTAAGTGAGGGATTTAGGTTATTCTAATGTGTATACATCAGACTAGATATGAAGAAAGTGAAAGGAGGAGGGGGAGGAGAGAAGATATGTTACTGCCCAAAGTCTACCACAGAGAAACGATTCTACAGGCCTTCAGGTGTATATATCATCAGAACTGTGAAAGGTTGGTCAAGCTACATTGTGATTAGGAGTATAGGAACAGAATCGTGGAATGTAATTGAGAAATTTACTCCAATAAGAAGCATAGCTATACATTTTGTGCAAGACCATTGTTGTTTTCCATGTAATAAAACTATTTACAAGGTTTCTTTTATCTTACATATTTTTGAGATAAGCACTGTGTGATGCCACATGTAACATCATTTTAAATTTCTTTCAGGGATTGAGCCAGGTTTTTTACTCACAGAAATTACCATGTGTGTATATTAGGTTTGCAAATTCTGACCTATGAATTTTCAGACATTGTTATGTGACAAAAAGAATCTGAAATTCTTTAGCTTCAGAGATGAAATTTTATTTAACATGTCAATAAGATTTAAAATTTCATGAAAAATTGCCAGAGGCTCATTTAATACCATTTTTCTAGACTTTTTCAGTAGAATTTTATCTGAAATGCCAACTCACAATAATTAGAGCCAATAATATGATTAGAAATGAGCCCATGGAAATGTAAGTTGGTTAACCCTTAACCACACAATCCTGAGTTTTAACGACCCTAAAGATGGAGCCTTTTGAAAACATTGCAGGAAAAGGAGAAAATGCTGGTAACCAGCATTTTCTCCTTTTCCTACAGTGTTTTCTAATCTATAAAAGACAATTTTAATCATTTTAGCCACATTTAATTTGTTGTCTGCAAATCCTTTCAGTTTGGACAAGTCTAAAATTTTATCAATTGGTAAAGAGTTAAACTGAGATTCAGAAAGGCCTGCAACTGTAATTAACCAATGGCATGATTGTAATGACAATGATGATAATGATAAGAACAACTACAACAACTACGACAACAGTATTGATGATGATAAGGATGCTGATGATGTGTTTATTTACAGAACCATGGACAATGCAGTGGAGTAAATCCCAGAACAAGAAATATTTCTTCAATTTGAAGAATGGACAATCCAGATTTGACTGTCCACTTGACAGCATTGCATCAGTCAAGTGAGTAACCAGCTTTTCTTCATGTCTTTTGTATTCGCAGAGGATTTCTGGGATTTGGAAGCAGGCTATATTTCAAAATATCTAGGCTCAAAGAGAAACTGCTGTGTTCATTTTGATATTTCATATTCTACAAAAATGTTTCCAAATTTGTCTGCCGAGCCTTTGTTTCAAGGGGTATTGAGCTAACCCTACGCCGTTTACATGTTTTTACAAACATGACGAAGCCTTTAGAAAATATTGTGGGTAAAGGAGAAAATGCCGGTTCCCAGCATTTTCTCCTTTTTCCACAATGTTTTTCTATCCTCTCTGATGTAATTTCCATGATTGAAAGCAAATTTAATTTGTTACCAACAAAGGCTCTCAATTTAACCTGTCCTAAAATTTTATCATCAGGTTAAAGATTGAGGGCAATCGAGTAAATGTGCAATGTTGAATGCCTCAATGAATCTTTAGTCTAACAGAAATAATGTTGAAATTGGCATTAAACACCACACAAACAGACAGTTCTTATTATTTTACCCCATACTAAACACTAAAGTTATCACTGTGACGTAGGATTGCAAATCCTTTCGGATTTTACAGACATCTATACTTCTTACTAATTCACCCCTCGGGGACATTCAGTACTAAAGTTATCATAGGCCTAGGGGATAGGAATTTTAAAGAACTCTGGAATTTATGGACATCTATAATTCTTACTTTTTCACCTCAAAGAGACACTAAAACCACATTTATCATTTAGACTTGGATATATAGATCCATAGAATCCATTTTGTCAAGCAACTGACTGTATCATTGACTGGTCCTTCGACATGCAAAAAATTTACTAATATAAAAAAAAATTCAACCGTTGTCTACACGGACTGCAGGCTGAGATGGGTTGATATTTGTTTGCAGATGTATTAAATCCCCTTTTCACGCAGAATGGCTCATTTTTTTTTTTCACTCAACAGGGACACTAAATACCACAGTTTTCATTGGGCTTGGGATGAAGGTGTTAAGTTGCTGGATGGACAAAACCTCAGAGAGGATGACTCGAAACTGTCCAAAGCTAACGTTATGGAGTATCTCCACAGACTGGTACCCTACAGATAACAGTGATATGGATCTTTTAGACACTGAAAGATTTAACTCATTTCAGTGATTTCAGTTTTTAACGGATGGCTCAAAGAGCTCATGTTTTGAATCACTCTTTGTTTTTACTTATTTCTTGACTCTTTACCTGGCAACAAGGTTTTATACTTGTCCAAACTGCAAGCATTTTCAGGTGACAAATTATATGTGACTGAAAAACAGAAATTTGTCTTTGGAATGGTAGAAAAAATTGTGGGAAAGAGAGAAAATGCTGTTTAGCAGCATTTTCTTTTTTTCCCACAATGTTTTCTAAAGCTTTCATCTTCAGGGTTGTTAAAACTTGGGATTGTTTGATGAAGGGTCAGTCCATATCTATATTATTACAACAAGCACCAGTGACAGTGTAGGAAACAGCCTGCTAGATAAGGTAACACTGTATAGCTAGGGCACTGAAAGTGGGGAATAGACCGAGTAATTCAACAGTTCAATAGGAAAGGTTTTATACCAGCTGTATGTTAACGGATTCAAGGTTGTATTGTTGTTTTTTTGAAAAGGATATGTACTTATTATGCTTTTTATTATTTAATGCTGTGAAGGAATTCTCACCATGTCACTCTCGTATTTTCTTGAAAATTTATTAAAGCTCCATGAAATATATGTGAGAGTATAAAAGCATTTTTTTCGGCGTAGCTGAATGCGCTGGCTTTTGACCTACTTCTTGGTACTGATAAAGAATAAATAGATGGCAGTCAAAAATGTGCACATGTTTATTTGGTGGACCCCTGCTGGCATATTTATTCACACATTTATGAAGCCACTATTAACAAGCGTTGCTACTGCTAATAGATACTGCGGGGCCTCGATTCATACCATAGCAAAATACTGTAGTAGAGAATTATTCTTTTCTTACGCTATTTGGAAACTTGATATTTTCAGAAGCGTTACCCAAATGACCCAATACTACTTTTCAACAGAATGAAAAACGGTGAGGAAAAAGAGGCAATTGCTTATGAGGTTACTTCTCATTGCTAGTATTTTGCTTCATATTGAGCCTCAAAAGAGTTTCAATATTCATATTACAGTATCTCTTATGCCATCTTTGCTAAAGATATTTCTGTTTCATATGATGATTACCGGGAAGGAAGAATCATAAATATGAACTATGATGGTGTTTCAGGGGCCGCCTGTGTATTAACCCTTTACCACACAGCCCTGAAATTTACAACCCTGAGAAAGAAGCCTTGTGAAAACATTGTGAGAAAAGAAGAAAATGCTGGTAACCAGCATTTTCTTCTTTTCCCACAATGTTTTCTCCATTTTCAAAAGCACACTCCACTATTTGAGCCACATTTAATTTGTCGTCTGTAGTTGCTTTCAGTTTGGGCCAGTCTAGAATTTTTTCATGTGGTAAAGAGTTTGGCCATCACCTCATCAAACAAAATTTCAGCAAATGATTTTGAAAATTTTCCATGTAAAACATCAATTATCTACATGAACTCACGAGTTAAAATTTCTCAATTAAAAGAAAATTACTTATTCTGATGAGTTTCTCTTTTTTATAATCGGCATAAAGGGATGCATTACGTAATGCTCCAGGTCGCCATTTTGTCAGCAATGTCGTGTCCGCATTCTTTGTGTTGAACCCCTGATCTGATCTGATCTTTTAGATATTTTTGTGCCTTGATGAGACAACTTACAGAGGGCAGGTTTCAGATGCCAGGCTCCAAGGATAAGGTCAGCCTTTGAACGTCAAAGATGACATGATCATGACCATAAATGGTGTCAGCACTGTCTCAAACTCCTGGTGTGAATTCGAAAGTATTTCATGCATATTTGCTCATTGATGACTTTCAAAGCAGAGGTTTCAGTTACTGTGCTCAAAGGTCAAGGTCGCATCAGATTGTCAAAGGAGAAATGCTCTGAAATTGTGGAGTATATCTCTCGATAGGTATTTGAACCTTAATGAGATAACGTGCGGAGCACCAAGGCCACAGGAGGGGTCAAAGGTGACATGCTCCTAAATAGTGTCCACACCGGGTCTGTTGAACCCCAGGTCTGATTAAGAAAATATCTTACAGGTGTGCACCTTGATGAAATGGCCTGCAAAGCAGATGTTATAGATGTAAGGCACCAAGGTCACAGCAGGAGGCTCAAAGGTTACATGCTCCGAAGTCGTATGAAAAATTCATTTGAGAACCCCTTGCCTGAATTGAAATATTTCACATATGAGTGCACCTCGATGAGATGGCATGCAGAACAGACTCTTGCTGGGATCCAAGTTTAAGATCTTGGCAGGGGGCTCAAGGTAACACACTTTCAAATTGTGTTCATTCCATAATTCTTAAAAGCATTACTGGTATGAAATCGTCTCTACAGATGGGCTTATATTTTTGGTCTTATTTACTCTTTCACTGCCGATAGCAAGATGGCGGTTTTCAAAGTTTTCGCAGATGGTGTAGATAAACATTAGACTACACAGAACATGCAATCTGACCTTAAATCTGTACCATCCGCTGCTGAACTCTTTAGCCTGAATGAGTTATATATTTGGGTCGTCATTTATTTTAGCTGCACCCGTGAGCTTACGTTATGGCCATGTGTCAGTTTTGAATCCGCCCTTGCCTTAACTTTATTTATGAGGCTCTATCAAAAATCCCTGTTAACTCTTTACCAAACGACAAAAACTATAGCCTTGTCCAAATTGAAAGCATTTGCAGACGACAAATTATATGTGACTCGAATTGTAGAACTTGTATTTGATAGGGTAGAAAACACTGTGGGAAAAGGAGAAAATGCTGGATACCAGAATTTTCTCCTTTTTCCACAATGTTTTCAAATGTCTTTTTCCACGGGGTCTTAAAAACCAGGAATCGTGTGGTAAAGGGTTAAATAAACGCTTTTCAATGCCATCGAATAAAAAATATTGTAACTTTTTAAATTCGAGCGGATTGGGATTAATTCAATCCCACATTTATGTTAATGTATATATGAGCTATGCTGTGTGAAATGGGGGCTTAATGCATCTGCGAAAAGTATCGACTGAGGTCAGCCTGCATTGACCTGGGCCGAAACTTTTCGCTATTGGTCAATTTTCTGTATGTCAAAGGATCAGTCTACCTCATGATTCAGTCGGATGCTAGATAAAATTGATTTCTTTTGATCCATAATCATGTGATTACTTGCTTGGTATCATGCATCACGGAGATGCATTAAGCCCCCTTTTGTCAGAACATGGCTCATTTGTAGAATACGGAAAATGTAAGGTATGCAGAGGACGGCTACAATCTCGGCATATGTAATTATGCGGACAATAGCAAAAAATTATTTCTAATATCTACGAAACTGCACATCCAGTTTTGACGAAAGTTCACAGAAATGATCCTGCCATTGACAGACTTGGGTCGATACTTTTTGCAGGTGCATTATGCCCCCTTTTCACCATGAACGGCTCATACATTTTGATGTTGGTGATTATACCCTGATGCGTCAAATTTTCAAATGAAGCTAGGTTTGGATCATTGTATTTTTCCCCAAGAAATTTACTACTTGTATCGTAGAAAATTGTTTTTTTTTTTCTGCTACTACATTTTTTGAGAACTTCTTGTCACAATACTGTTTGACAGAGTTCATTGATATTAAGTGTGAATTATACTTGATTAAGTATGATTGCATCCATCAATTGACATCATCTTGGCATGAGAAAACCATATGACTTCTTTTGGGCTGGGATTATTTTCTGTATGAAATTTTGTTTCAACACATGTTTCCTACGATTTGATGACTGGTGATGCCAATTACACATATAGAGGAGCGATACATTGCCATCGTAAACCCTCCTGTTAAAACTGCACTTGACTCGTCTTTTAGCCGAGCTTGGTAACTCCGTCGGAAACGTACAGGGCCTAAAACTAGGAGTAGCTGATTTGAATCTCCAGATCGACCAATTTCTCTCCAAAGACTTACCAATGGTAATCGACGTGACAGGAACCATTCTTCTCACCTCTGATCGTTGTTTCAACAATTGTTATTTGGGAGAGCAGTCAGTGGTTTGGGAAGAATATTGTGAGAAGTACTGGTAAAGGAAATCCCATGAAAGTATGGATAGGTGTACTGACCACCGCGATATGAACTGAAATAATGTTGAAAGCAGCGTTAAACACCATAAAACTAATCGGTAACTCTTCATAACTTCTGAAAATAGTTGTTACTTAGTTCCATTGGCCGAAGGACAGCGAGCTTATGTCATGCGTCTGTCCGTGCGTAAACTTTTATTTCCAACATCTCTGAAACTACCCACCCAATTTTGATGAAACTTCACAGAAGTGATCCCGCCATTGCCTTCTTCAGATTTTCTTCAAAAAAATTGATTCCAATAAAAGCTGGTTGTCATGGCAACAAAACTGAAAAATATTGAAAATCTTTAAAAATCTGCTTGTTCGAAACCATTAGGTCAAGGGGCTAGCAAATTTGGTATGTAACTTCATCTAGTAGACTAGTACCAGATTTCTTCAAATTATAACCCTAAGGTCAAAACTGGCCCCACCCCGGGGGTCAAAAGTATTTACATAGGCTTATACACTGAAAACTAAAAGAATCTTCTGGTTCCTAACCGTAAGATCTAGGTTTATCAAAACTTGCATGTAGTTTCATCTATTTTGGCCTGTAGCAAGATCTAGTATAGTACTGAGGTAAGCTCGGGGAGTGGCACGGTTTACAAAGGCTTGCATAGTGAGAACTCTAAAAGTCTTCCTGAAGTATATGAAGCCAAAATGACTAAAGCCCATGTACATTTTGATGAAGGGAAATAAATCCAGTTCACTCATGACAGATATACAGTCTGTTACCATTTACCTCCCTTGATTATGAAACGGCACTATTGCATGATTGATGTTGGGATTTCGGGGGGGGGGGGGAAGGGGGGGGGGGGTTGATAGAAAATGTTCAGTTTTCAGTGATAGTGATTTATTTTGATGGTATGCTCAGACAGGTTCAATATTTTATAGGTGAGGTTTGTATCATTCACTTTTTTGCTCCAGAACCTTACCGTTCATGCCACTGAAAAAAATGTTTTCTGCTACTAAAGTTTTGGAAATCTTCTTGTCAAAGCACGTCTGTTAGAATTCATTGATATTGGTAGGAACAATATTCAATTAGACCTGCTTGTATTCATTGACATTATCTTTGCATCTGGAAAAAAAATGTAAATGAATAAATAACGGGGGGGGGGGGGGTGAATTTTCTCTACGGAAGCTTATTGTCATATACTGACTTCTCATGATTTATGTCTCTGTCATTGCCAATTAAGCAAATGATACCATTCTTTAAAGGCCAGTGGAGCGATACAGGGCCACTATGGCCCTCTTGTCTTGTAAGACGTTAACTGTCCAAAATACGAATTGTGATTTTACCTATCTTACCTTTAAGGTCAGAGGACAACCCGTATTAGCCTACGTATTTTGAAAGAATGAGCCAGTATTTTGACATATCTCGTATCGAAATAGATCTAGGTTTGTCTCAATAACCCTTTACAAAATCATTATGCTTGTTTGAAAAAAAAAAAAACCTGAGGAAGAAGGATTTAGAAAACATTGTTGGTAAATAATATTTTCTCCTTTTCCCATAATGTTTTTCCCCTTAAAGAATAAACTTCATTGATCACTTGTTCCACATTTTATTTGACGTCTGCAAATGCTCTCTCAATTTTTACAAGTTGAAAATTTTGTTGTTTGGTAAAAAGTTGCAGAACTTGCTGCCGAAGCGGTTACATATAGAATTTGACCAGAGATAACTTTTGTGACGATATTTGGTGAGGATATAAGTTCAATCTATGACCTTTTTCATGTAAATGAAAAAAAGGGACACTCTTTTCTTAGCCCAAAAAGGGCATCTTAATCTTTTAGATCGCAGAGTTATTTTGAATCAATCTTATCCTACAGAATTACTGGCAATATTATGTGAACCCTCAAAGTGCTTCAAATGAAATGGGTTTTCTCATCAGGAAACGAGACCAAAACATTGCAATTTACAGGGGTGTAATTAAAAGAATAGTTCAGAAAATAGCGGACAGTGCAGATCGGCGATCAGACTGCACGTTCTGTGCAGTCTGATATTGATTTTCATTGTCCGCAAAATGCTGGTCAAGCTTGATCTACACTGAAAAAAAAACCAACTAAAATTGCGGTAATCACTCCAAGGCTTACATTTGGGTCACTGATAACGGAGCCTTATCGGTGAACAATTAATTTAAAAAAGTGGGACATCCACGTGTTTTCTTCTTGTATTTCCAACCAGTTCCCTAGCTTAAATGCCCAAGAGCTGCCGAAAGTAAACAAGGCGGGTGTTAAAATGCATTCATATTTAAATCATATCATTTAAAAGTATGGAAATTATTGTGAAGATGACAATCTGTTATTATACGGTTTATAATACGGTTGGTCCAAGTGTCAGTCGCTGGCAGAAAAAATGAATTTTAAAAGTAGGTCAAAAGTCGCTCAATCTTTTGTTTACTTTTTAACTGGTTTTAAATTTTTCCGCAAGTAACTAACACTTTGACGGACTGTAAAATAACAGATTGTCATCTTCACAATAATTTCCATACTTTTAAAAGGTATCATTTAAATTCAAATGCATTTTAACACCCGCATTGTTTACTTTTGGCCGCTATTGTGCGTTTAAATACCATCTTTGCCAAGACGAATAGCGATTACAGTATTAACTTAACGATTACAGTATACGTAGTGTAGTATCAGGTTCTGTATTATTTACATAGTGACAAATTTAAAGACCAGTCCAAATTGAAAAAAAAAAGTTCAAAACAAGTAATATATGACCCAAAAGATTGGATTTGTGGTCGAAATGTTAGAAAAGTATGTGAAAAGACTGAGAAAGGGGAAACAAAAATTCTCCTTCCTTACATTGGTTCCAAAAGCCTACTTTATTAGGGTTGTAAAAACTTGGAATTATTTGGTAAAGGGTTGAATTTTAACACTTAAGCTGCTCGACTTTGTGGGCTTTTGCAGACAGTGTAGACCTAGATCAGACTGCACATAACGTGCAGTCTGATCTTGGATCTGCACTGCCCGATACGGTGAGCTTTCTCCAACGAGCAAAGTTTTTTAAATTGTAAACTGTGGGTTTTCACTATTGGGTGGAAATCTCTAGTTTAATTTATTTAGCAGCTTAACCCTTTACCGCACAATGCCGCCTTTTGACGCCCCTGGGAAAGAAGCCTTTTGAAAACATTGTGGGAAAAGGAGAAAATGCTGGTAACCAGCATTTTCTCCTTTTCCCACAATGTTTTCTACCCTATCAAAGAAAAATTGCACCATTTTAGCCAAATTGAAATTGTCGTCTGCAAATGCTTTCAATTTGGACAAGGCTAAAATCTTGTCGTCTGGTAAAGGGTTAAGGGTCAGATTGCAGCTATAGATACCAAAACCTCGGGCCATGAAATGTCGGTTTTGGACGACTGCATAGGTATATGATCGTATTACAGATAAATCCTAGCAGACATACCCAGGTTTCACCGCCATTTACGATCCCTGCATCTACATAATATGAGCCGTGTTCAGGCAAAATGGGGCTTAATGCATCTCCGTGATCCATAATACCAATGAAGCCGTCACATTATGGATCTATAACAGCGACTTTTTTACCAACTTTAATCATGAGGTAGACTGGTCCTTGGACACACATAAAATTGACCAATAGCGAAAAGTGTCGGCCCAGGTCAGCCTGCGCGTACCGCGCAGGCTGACCTGGGGTCGATACTTTTCGCACATTCATTAAGGCCCCTTTTTACAGAGCATGGTTCATATTTTTTTGTCGTTAAATAAATCAGTCGCCTTGTTTCCCGATGTCTAACGCACTTGAGAGTAGAAGGGGTGGGGAGATCTCAAATTAGGAGGGTGGGGGCTATTTGGCCACCTTTTCAAATATTTGAATTCTTCGGTAGGGATACTAAAAAGCCCCCCCCCCCCCACACACACACACCCTTTCCCCATCCCGTATTCCATTTTTTCCCTCTTTCTTTACTAAACATTAAGCGCTTCAGAAAAAAAGTCTTGGGGAAAAAAAATGTTAAAATACCTCTCCCATGTTGCAAAACTTCCTACGCCTAAACAACTGCGAATGAAGAAATAGACATTTTATGCTGGTCATAATCTAGAATCGAATCGCAGTCATCAAGAAGCGAACTATGTAGGCAACATTAACAGACTGCTCACTGTATGCTGCTAATGATGGTTAATGAGTTGAGAAACTTCTCTGTTAAGTGAAATGTGACCCTTCTGTTTTACTCTATTACCCACAGGCATTTGATTTTATACAAAGTTCACCTTCGAAACCTGATAAAAGACAAACTGTATTACGTGTTGAATACGACCACAATCATTTTTCTTTTTTCCCCACGTATTTCTAAAATGGAATTGATAAAGATGATGCGTTTATAGGATATAGAACGGAACAAATGGATACATAATAAGAGTGTTGCAAAGGTCTAAACTTTGGAGGCAGATATACTTTTCTCTTCCTCCGTAATACCACTGTGAATATACTGTAGAGACTTGATTGGGCAATACTATTTTCATCATCTTGCCATTGTTTCAAAAGCCGATTAAGAAAAGTCATGGGCCTATCAAGTCCGTTAAATATATTTTCTGTGGAAGCAAAATTTTCAGTTCATGGTGGGAAAAGGAAAAATTGTCCACCCTCAAAATTTCGACTTCTATAGCTCTTTTTATTGTATTATATAACTCTTTTATTGTATTTAGCTTTGTACCTTTCTGTGGACCAGATCGAAGACAAATTACCGCAGAAAACGAATAAAGTAACAACAATTTTCATTCAAATTTAGAAATACGTGAAAATTATCAACAAATGGCTGGGGTCGTGTTTGGCAGGTAATACAGTTGGACACTTAATATCAGGCAAAGACTTAAGTTTGTCAAGCATCAGGTGCCATGCTCTGGCAAAAGGGGGCATAATGCATTTCCGTGATCCATGATACCAAGCAAGTCATGATATGATCGTGGATCCATAAAATCCTTTTTCTCTAGCAACCGACTGAATCATGACGTGGACTGGTCCTTTAACCTGCAGTAATTTGACCAAAAACAAAGTTTCGGCCCAGGTCAGCCTGCGCAGGCTGACCTGAGTCGATACTTTTTTTCAGATACATTAAGCCCCTTTTCACAGAGCATGGCTCATATGTATTTACTTGAAACATGTTTCATACAATACTACAAGAATGTATAACCATAACACATTCGTCTTACAGCAGACGACTTTTTTCAAACATTGTAGCAAAAAGGAGAACTCTCCCTACGAGCAATTTCTTTAGCCACACGGAATTATACATGTATTTAAATGCAGCTCTTTTGAAAGTGATATACCTTCATGCTGGTAATCCATAATTTACAAGAATGATTTAAAAACAACCCGACCAGCTGTACATAACTCTCTCTCACCAATCAAAGTGTGATTTCGGTCTCGTCTACTTCTACGGCACGCGCACAGTTTGACATTCATACGAATATATAGAAAAAAAAACAATGGAATGATGTGTTTACCTCTTCCATATTCAAAGCATTTTCAGAAGACGAATTACAAGTGGTCCAAATGATGAGATTAGTCTTCGAAATGGTAGAAAACGTGGGAAAAAGAGACCAGCATTTTCTCCTTTTCCTACAATGTTTTCAAAAGCTTCCTTCCTTAGATCGTTAAAATTCGGATTTGTAAGGTAGGAGGATTAAAACAAAATGAATGCATTATAAGCTGTTGACTTGAACGGTTGGATTGATAAACACAAACCTGAATTTTAACCCTTAACCTGCTAAAGTAAAATGAAACTTTCAAGCCTATAGTAAAAATCCAAACTCTGCTCTTTCAAATGAAATTTTGGCAGGAAAAATATCTCTTTATCGGCCATTGTAGATCCAAGATCAGACTATACGTTTTGTGAAGTCTGGTCTTGATCCACGCTGTCTGCAAAGGTCAGTGAATCGCGCTTAGCAGCCTAAGGGTAACACAGGTTCAGGGGTGTGCGACATTTCGTCGAAAGCCATGTTCGTCGAAAACGATTCCCAAGCCCTGACCCTTACCCTAACCCAGATGAATTGTGGCTCAAATCTTCCTCACAGACAGAGCTCTTCAAGAAGTAAATCTAGGAATTTAGCAATCAGTATTTTAAAATATTCATGGATTTCGACGAAACACACTTTCGACGAAATGTCGTGCATCGCAGGTTAGGTAAGATATAGCAGAAAGGGTTGTCTGATGTTCTAGTTTCGCCATCTCCAAGATTGATTAACTTATCCAGGTGCACAGAGCTGTATGATGCAGTGAAAAAAGTTTATTGGACATAGATCCAGAGGTTTGCTTTCGGAAATGATTTTATGATATATCGTCTGCTATATATTTGAAGGTCACAGCGTAAAAGGGGAGAATTACTTTACTCAGTCAAGCTTATCAGTCGTTTTTCGTTATGTGTTGTATTGGATGAGAAGTGAATATATTTGCTTACGTGTACATATTTTGAAATAACCCATGCACACATTTCGTAAATTTATGTGTAGATCCACTACAAAGCTGACAGCTCACAAAATAACTTGACTGGGAAATTAATCGTTATCAGCTATGAAAACGCAGTTTATGTAGGCAGTGTAATTCTGTGACACACACAAAAGAGCAACATGGGGTGCGTTGAAAGTGCAGAGGGGAGATCGAAAAGGAAATATTTAGAGATGTTTAGACGTGAGTATCATTTTGTCAAAGATTCCCCTTTGTTTATTTCCCGTTACATTTTTGGTTGGAAAAAAAAACCAGGCGTGGCCTTCTTACGGTCATCAGGAGTCGAGTCGATTATTTTTGCTCACCTGCTATATATATATAGTTTCATTTGGAGAAAGTAGACATGTTTTAGACAATCGCCTTTTTTGATCCAGGATGAATTAACTGTTGTTATATTTGCTGATGCTTATTGTAAGCTTTCTGAAAAAGTAAACTGTCTTTTGTAATCATTCCTTCAACCTCCTCCCCCCTCCATCCGTCAATTTTTTTCTTTCGAGGCTATGGATCGAAAACTCCTGAAGAATCCGATAAACACTAAGGGAGTCCAACTTTGTTTACATGGATCCGTCAAAATATAGATCTGCTGTGACTATGTGTTTATTTATTTTTTTTCAAATTATTCGTTAGATTATATTTGAACAGGTAGATATCGGAAATTACAACTGAAGATCGAACACAATGGGTTGTGCAGCGTCTTCACATGTAGATTATTTCAGACGTAAGAGCTGTTTCGGATAAACTTTTTTTTGTACACTCACGACCATATCACTTACCTTTAGGCATTACTGTGTTCTAAAATTGGGGAGAACTGGTCACCAGCCAATACGGTTTTCACAATTCACACTGATCTTTTCAAATTAGATCTTTTTTGCTTTAAGAACACTTATCACACAATCACAAGTTTTAAAGACTCTGAAGAAAAAGCCTTTTGAAAACTATGTGGGGAAAGGAGAAAATGCTGGTAACCAGATTGATTGATCGGTTTAACGCTGTATTCAACATTATTTCAGTTGTATCGCGGTGGTCAGTGCACCTATCCATGCTTTCCTGGATTTTCTTTCACCAGTACTCCGCACAATATTCTTTCCAAGCCACTGGCTGCTTTCCCACATAACCATCATCGAAACAATGGTTAGTGGTGAGAGAGGAAGGAATCCTGTCACAATGACTATCAATCCTCGGAATGAAATTGGCCGAGCTGGGGATCAAACCAGGGACCTCCTGGGTCTGTATTCACCAACCATTCTTAAGAACATTCTTTGTCTTATTCTCCAAGATTTTCCAAGTTTGAAAGTAACACAACTTCTGACTGGCTAAACCACTTGGTTCAGCCATCAGAAGGTGTGTTACTTTCAAATTTGGAAAAATCTGAAGAATAAGACTAAGAATGGTCTTAAGAATGGTTGGTGAATACGGACCCTGTTCTCAAGTCCTGTAAGCTACCGACTTAGCTGCTGGGGCTCAGCTCTGGTAACCAGCATTTTCCCCTTTACCCACATGTTTTTTTTTTTATCTTAACAAGGGCAAATTTCATTATTTGGGCCAATTTTGTCACCTGCAAATGCTTTCAATTTGGACTAGTCTAAAATTTTGTCATTTGGTAAAGAGGTAAATCTGTTTCAGGAGATAATGAGCTAACTCTTAGCTAGTCTCAATAATGAGACATTTGTGGTGCTTCTTTTCTTATCTGGACATTTACTGTGCACCACATCATCTCAAGTCTGTCGTGACTTTTCTAGAAGCAAAGCTACAGCACTGTACTGACTTTCTGTTTCATCGGTTTAATCTGTACTGGAGCGATATACAAATAATCCTTAGTGACACACATGATAAAAGACAAATTTCTGAATGTTTCATTACCTAAAGCACTTGTAGAAGTCTTTTTAACACGTAAATTTTGAAAAGAACGAACGAAACTCATCATGTTTGGCAGCCATTTTGTGTGTATTTTGGGGAACATAAACACTTTAAGTAACGGATGAATTTAACTTTTTTTCATATGTTTAGCATTTAAATTGAAAATATTTGTATTTGAAACGAAGGATTATTGAATACTTAAGCAACAAGTATGTTCAAATTCTAGCTTTGTCGTCAATTTGGGTAAATAAGAGAGATTCAGAGTATGCACAAAATCTGTGCACAGACTTCAGCTGTTTTTTTCATGATCATCAGTGTACCTGAAGGCGACATACTGTTTAACTCTTTACCAAACGACAAATTTTTAGACTACACCAAATCGAAAGCATTTGCAGACAACAAAATAAATGTAATTCAAAAACTGAAATTTGTTTTGGGAAGAAGGGAAAACATTGTAGGAAAAGGAGAAAATGCTGGTTACCAGCATTTTCTCCTTTTCCCACAATGTTTTTAAAAGGCTTCTTTCTCCGGGTCTTTAAAAGTCGGGATTGTGTGGTAAAGAGTTAACTCTGAGGCAGAAAATGAAATTTTAAACTACTCCAAATTGAAAGCAATTGCAGAGGACTAATCAAAGGTGGCTCACATAATGGTATTTGTATTTTATAGAATATATAACATTGTCAGAAACGGAAAAAGTGCTGCATAACAGCATTTTCTCTTTTTCCTACAATGTTTTCAAAAGGTTTTTTTTCTCAGGGTCATTAAAACTCGGGATTGTGTGACAAAGGGTTAAAAGTTAGGATAAAAACAACGTAAGTAAAGATCTGACTACTCATATTGCATGGTTTGCTTTTAGATCTTTACTACTTTATAAAACAATTTTGTTATAGCCTTGGACAAGGAACTCTTTAAAACATTTTGAGAAAGGGAGAAATATGATTGTAATTGGCATTTCCTCCCTCTTCCATGATGTTTTCTACCCTTTTAAAAAACAAAAACCTTACTTGAGCCACACTGAATTTGTTGTCTGCAAGCTCTTTCAAGGTCAGTGAGTCCAAGATCTTGTTGTCTGGGAAAGAGCTAAATGATATACATTCTATTATTCTGTCTTAACTCTTTACCCCACGACAGAATTTTAGACTGGTCCAAATTGAAAGCATTTGCAGACGACAAAATATATTCAAATGAAAAATTAAAAGTTGTTTTGGAAAGGGTAGAAAACATTGTGGGAAAAGGAGAAAATGCTGGTTACCAGCATTTTCTCCTTTTCCCACAATGTTTTCAAAAGGCCTCTTTCTCAGGGTCATTAAAACTCGGGATTGTGTGGTAGAGAGTTAACTCTTTACCACACGACAAAAATTTAGGCTTGTCCAAATTTAAAGCATTTTCAGAAGACAATTTCAATATAGCTCAAATGGAGGAATTTTTATTGTATATTGGTAGAAAACATTGTGGGAAAAGGAGAAAACGCTGGTTACCAGCATTTTCTCCTTTTCCCACAATGTTTTCAAAAGGTCTTTTGGTCAAGGTCATTAAAACTCAGGATTGTGTGGTAAAGAGTTAAAAGATCCATTTGGAATATTGGATGCTAAATGTTAATGCTATCCTTGTTATCTAGCAGTCTAAGGCAAAAGCCTTTACCAAATGACAAAATTTTAGACTTGCCCAAGTTGAAGGCCTTTGCAGATGACAAAATAACTGCAACTCTAAAATAGAAGTTTACCATTGGAAGCATAGTAAAGATTGTGGGAAAAGGAGAAAATAGTGGTAACCAGCATTTTCTCATTTTCGCACGTTTTCAAAAAGCACTTTCCTTGGAGTTGTTAATCGGGATTGTGTGGTAAAGGGTGAAAAAAGGTGGCTCTGAAATAAAAATGGTATGTAGGAGACACTCTTTCCCTGGAAAAATACACAGGATGAATAAATGATATTATCTTATGTTTTTAACCATTTTTTTTTTTATTTATTACTCTACAGCAAAATCTAAACCTTGCAAAGCAGGTTATCTGCTGTACTTCTCAGATGAGACTAATAAATGGAAGAAAGTCTTTGTTATTCTGTTCCAAGACTCCACACTGGCATGGTTCACCAAACCAAAGCAAAAACAGCCATTGGGTCATGTGATGCTACAGGTAGTACATATAGTTTTTTATTGATAGCAGTATCTACCATACTTTACACGGAATGAATGTGTCAAACTGACAAGGTTATCACAACTTTATGATCCTTTTAACAAGAATATACAAAAAATTAAAATTACAGAATGGTGTAGATCAAACATCAGACTGGACAGGATATGCAGTCTTGCCTTTGATCTACGGTATATTTACAGGGGCTCTAGGGACCTATAAATGCTTTACCAAACAATCCCCCGGCTTTATAACCCTGGAAAAAATACCATGGAAAAAATGGGGAAGGGAGAAAATGCTGGTAACCAGCATTTTCTCCTTTGCCCACATTATTTCACACCTTTTCAAAGGAACTCCAATGATCCTAGCCAGAGTATTTTGTTTGCAAATACTTTGTTCAAATTAGACAAGTCTAACATTTTGTCATTGGGAATGTGTTAGAAATTTGAACACAGGACAGCTTCTGATATGAATTTTCTATTTCAATGCAGATTTTAAGTGCATGTGTAATATAGACACAGTAACCATGGAATATTGTTATTGCAAATGAAATTCATTACGTGTCTTTCATGAATGCAAATTAGATGGGCTAGGCAAAGTGTTGGGGTATATATATCAACTGAGCCTACAGCGTTTTAGCTGACCAGCCTGTGTAGGACTTGTAAACATCAAGTCTTTGGTCACTTAGGGGTATCATATGGATTTGACCCCCACAGCTGGCTATCTAAAATTACTAATAGTCTTTTGGATGAGATGTTAAACCAAGGTTTTGCTGACAGTGCTATACACTGAGCATGTTAAAGAACCAGGCGTAATTTAGGGTGGGTTTCGTCCTGTATCTTTCACTATCCCCCCGTAACAAAACTAACAGTCTTAAGGGGGCGTCGCCCATATGGGCAACTGCTGGCGATGATAAACAAATGCAAATTCATTTATTCATTCAGCATTTTAGCCATGCCATGTGAAAATGGGGCTTAATGCACCTGTAAAAAGCTTCGACCCAGGTCAGGCTGAGCAGTCGGCAGACTGACCTGGGTGGAAACTTTTTGCTATTGGTCAATTTCTGCACGTCAAAGGGCCAATCTAGGCCATGAATTAGTTGGTTGTTAGGCAAAATGGATGGTTGTCAGACAAAATGGATTCACAGTTTTGATTGTGATGACTTGCTTGGTATCATGCATCACAGAGATGCATTAAACCGCTTTTTACCAGTGCATGGCTCAGTTCTATTGAAAAGTCAGATGCCTCAGTCTGTTTGTCTGCATTAGGCATCTAGGTGCCTTTGTCATATCTGTCTAGTTGGTCTTAATTTTTTGCTTTGTTGCCACTTGTTGATATTTCACATACCAGTAAATAGAGGATATTTGGGGGTTTTTTGGTGAAAGATCAAAATTTATTTCATCGAGTGAGCATCATTGGTAATATTTTCACTTGTGGCAGCCATGAGTGAAAATATTACCAATGATGTTCACTCAATGAAATAAATTCTGATCTTTCACCAAAAGCCACAAGTGAAAATATTACCAATGATGTTCACTGGATGAAATAAATTTTGATCTTTCACCAAAAAAATACACAAATATTCTATTTATTTCATGTTTCTAACCACATTTTTGTTAGGACTTTCATCAAAATCCAGCACAACTATTTTCGGTAATTCCCCGTGGCATATCTCTCCCACATAACAACACATTGCAATACTACTTTTACAGAATGTGTGTAGTATGCTGGTTGTAGGACCAGTTTGTACGAAGATACCAACATGTCCGAAGTCGCTGCCTAAGAAGATGAGCTACAGTTTTATGATAGCATTTCCGCAGTTTGTGTTGAATATGAGTGGTCCTGGCGCAATGAATAGTCCTGTCCGTTTCTTCCTGTGTCCAAATGGAAATGCCATGGGGTAAGATTTGTGTAAACTTTTTTTTGTGTGTTACCTATCTGTCTGTCTTTCCTGTCTGTCTTTGCTTTTTCGTGCATTTCATTCATTACCTGTCTCTTTGTCTATCTTTTCTTTGTTGGCTAACTCTGCTGATACCCCTAACCTACCAAAATATAAATTATTAAATTAGCCTTTTAAGCCTCTATCACACAATCTTGACTTTTAACGACCCTGACAGAGAATGGTTTAGAAAACATTGTGGGAAAAGGAGACAATGCTGACATTTTCTCCTTTTCCCACAATGTTTTCTAACCTTTCAAATTTGAATTTCAATTTTTGATTCTCATTTATTTTGTCTACAAAAGGTTTTGATTTGGACAAGTCTAATATTTTGTTGTTCGAAAAGAGTTAAACATTTATAAGTACTGTACATACAAGGCTCTTAAACGGCCGGATCCTCGTGCCAATAAGTTAAGGATTTATTCCAAGTGAGAGTTTGATCTCTAACTACCTTCTTGAGCAGGTCAGGGTCAAGGCACCAATATTGGTAAGACCATTTTGCCCTGGGGCCATAATTTGACAACCATTCTACATTCAATTCTAAACATCAAAACAAGAAGCCATTTCATATTGATCAAAATAATTTTGGCCAATACTCGGAATAGCTATTGGCCACATTAGAAGCTCAGAACAGCTTTTGGTTACATCCCAAGGATAAATAGCCCCATAGGATATAAGGAAAACTACCCATATCCTCTCACCCCCATCTCAAGAATGACCCCCATGTAATGCTCCTGCATAATCATATTTGAATAGTCAGAATGTAACGGTATTTTATTTCATTCATCAGATTTGCATATCATTGAAAACCTTTTGCCTTTTTATTTATTTTTATGAAAATTAACCGTTTACAAAACAGTCCAAAGTTTTAATGACCCAAAGGAAGAGGGCTTTTGAAAACATTGTCAAAAAAAAAGAATGTACTTGTAACTAGCATTTTCTAATTTTCCCACAAGGTTTTCTAATCTTTCTAGGACAATGGTTGATTGATTGATTGCTTTTATGGTGTTAAATGCCATTTTCAGCATCATTTCAAATACATTCACAGTGATTGGGAAAGGATTTTTTGCAATAGGACAATGTCCCCTTGGTCAGGAAATTCAATGTGACATTTTGAAAACCAATGTGACAAATTCAACAACACAAAAATTTTCATTGCCTTCATTTCGGTCTGATCGTCGTCTATTGAGTCTGTTGAACTTGAGGAACATTTGTTTTGGGAAAGAAACTACTTATTGAGCCCTGGCCTTCAGGCAACTTTAATTTCTTTTTCGGGGGCATTTTAGACGTTGAAAATTAAATTTTACTATTCAATTCAAGCAGCTAAACACACGAATTCACGACGACGACATACTAGGTACAAATTTTCAAAGAGCGTTTCATGATTTACAAGTTCATGATGTCACGCGCACCTACGCTACTCATTGGAGAGGTCATCAGACCTCTCCAACAGTGGTGAGTTTAAAACGCAGACTGCCACAGAATTCGCTGCCTAAATCCATTTTTCTTGCGAAATTAGTATGGTACACAGTCTGTTTCGTCATGGTTTTGTAAATAAAGCGAAATCAAAAAACTGAAATAAGAAATAGACGTGGTTCTATTTTTAGGAATGACAGACAACTCGCCCAAAAGACAACTCGCCCAAAGACAACTCGCCTCACAAAAAAATTGTCCGGAGACAACTCGCCCCCGCAGAAGACAACTCGTCAAAAGTTTATGAAACATGGGCTAGTTCACAGAATATGAATAATCGTGCCCACGTTAAAAAAAAAACTCCTAAAATCAAGCAAGATTTTCGTCCTGAGCATAAACTCCTTACATATTGGTTCTCAACTCATGAAAACAACAACTTTTTTGATGCTAACCTATTACAATATAGGTAATTTACTGAAATACAAAAATAATTATCTAGGATTAAGAGACATTATTATCGTCACAATTTTATGTACCTATATATCTTCCAGATAAAAGCAATCATGAATGACTTAAGTATCATCAAACTAATGACTGGTAGGTCAAGTTATCCATCTGTTTTTTCTTTGTGTCTAACGATCGATGTGAATGATTGATTGATTGATTGGTTGATTGAAAAGAACGGGTATGTGTTAACAGTATACCAGTAATAGAAAATTCATTCCATGAACTGAATATGTCAGGGATGTCAAACTGGTCAAGTTAGTATCATTTATGCTAACTTCAATGTTCACTTGGTGTAAACGAAAGAATGTAATCTTCAATCACTTAAATAAAAGACAGAAGAGAAAGATATATAGATAAAAAAGAAAGAAAGAAGGTCGATAAAAATCATAACAGTTTACACAGGTCTCAGTTTTATAATTTATACGTTCAGGTGATAGTAATAAGAGCGGGGCGAGTTGTCTTATATGTGGGGCGAGTTATCTCATAACTTGGGGCTAGTTGTCTTCTGAAGGTGAGTCGAGTTTTTTTGGGGCGAGTTGCCTTGGGGCGAGTTATCGTTGGGGCTAGTTGTCCTGCACCCACTTTTAGATATGACGAATTTCAGAAAAGATTTGTTACATTAATTTGCCATGATTACAAATGACCTCTCAAATAACTTTAATTCTTCATTAAGCAAATAAATCTAAGCAGAAGAAAAAGTATGAAGAATTTTGTTAAAAAAGAGAAAGAAGACCGCTGGACAAGATCATGCGACTTGCGAAGGCGGAAAGAAGATCAAATAACCCTCAGGTAAAGCAAAAGAGGTTGAAATTAAAGGCCAATAAACAATTTGAAAACACTGACGCTGACCTCTCCTGGCTTCTTTTTGAAAGAAGCCAACTTGTTTTTTTAGAGGGTCTAATCGGATCCGATCAAAATAGATTCACCCCACGATTTTTCGTACTTTTTCCGAAGTCGAAAATTGAATGGGACACGGGTGCACTCGATAGCGAAAACGATGTGACATTTTGGATTTTAATGTGACTATGGCGCATGGCGCAAGCCTTTCCCAGTCACTGCATTCAGGTGGCCAGTGCACCTATCCATGCTTTCCTGGAGTTTCTTTTACAAGTGCTAAGCACAAAATTTTTCCCAAGCCACTTGCTGTTTTCCCACCTAACCATCATCAAAACAATGATCAGCAATGAGAGACAAATGAATCTGGATGCAATGACTATCATCAATCCTTGGAAAGAAATTGGCCGAGCTGGGATTTGAACCAGCGACCCCTGTTCTCAAGTCCTGTACCCTACCGACTGCACTACGTGGGCTCGGCCTTTGTTGCATAAATCCCGTCATTTAAGCCACTTTCTGCTTGTCATCATGCGTCTTCTTACAATTTGGACAGGTCTAAAAATTGTTGTCTGGTATACACTGTATAAGGTTAACTTAGACTGAGGACCATATCATTTTATAGGTGACATAGATCAAGTTCAGACTGCACAGAAAGCGCAGTCTTATCTTGGATCTATATGTACATCACCTGCTACTTGATTCCAAAGTACACATGTATGTGCAAAAATGTCCCTATTTGCAATGGAACTGTTTTCTAAGCTCTGAAAAGGGTACCGTTTGGGCTTTTATTATTAAGAGTTTTAGCTGGTAGAAATGTCGCCCCAAGAAGCAACTTTGCAGCATACAACTTAAAAACATCCTTGCCAAATTATGGATAATCATAATAAATCATGGCTTATTCAGGAATGTATTGAAAAACACTGTGACAAGTGGAGTAATTAGCCATTATGAGCAATGTCTCCATTTTGCACAATATTTTCATCAGTGGTCTACCCAAAGGTGGATAAAATGGTCTGTTGGAAGTTTTGAATTAACCCTTAACCATACAGTGCCATG
Source organism: Tridacna gigas (assembly GCA_945859785.2). Lineage (NCBI taxonomy): Eukaryota > Metazoa > Mollusca > Bivalvia > Cardiida > Cardiidae > Tridacna > Tridacna gigas. Next base: position 50,914,062 of record OX244029.2, read on the forward strand.
TTTTAACAACTCTGGAGAGGAGGGCTTATGAAAAATTTGTGGTAAATGGAGAAAATTCTGGTTACTAGCATTTTCTCCTTTCCCACAGTACTGTCTAACCCGTCAGAGATTAATTTTACCATTTACCATTTTACCACACAATCCTGACTGTTAATGACCTTGAAAGAAAATGCTTTTGAAAACATTGTAGGAAAAGGAGAAAATGCTGTTAACCAACATTTTCTCCTTTTCCCACAATTTTTTCTGTCCTATCAAAGAAAGAAAATCATCATTGTACAACACTTAAATTGTCGTCTGCAAATGCTTTCAATAAAATCCAGTCCAATATACTGTTGTGTGGTAGAGAGTGAAGGCACTTTTAAGTTGTCATCTACAAACACTTTCAATTTGGATAAATCTTGAATTTTGTTGTCAGATAATTGTTTAACCAGACAGTAAGTTTGTCTATTGAAAGCGTTGGTAGATGATAAAATGAATGAGGCTCAGAAATTTAAATTTATATTTGATTAAATTTATATTTGAAAGAGTAGAAGACATGGGTAAAGGAGAAAATGCTGGTTACAAGCATTTTCTCCTTTTCCCACAATGTTTTCAAAAGCTTTATCCCTCAGAGTAAAAAACACAGAATTGTTTGGTAAAGCGTCGTTTTTATATTTCAGTGGTTGGATGACATCAATTGCTGGAACGGTGAGTCAATTTCAATATTACTATAGAAACAGACATAGAATTCCAATATACATGTATAACAATGCTTGAGGGCTAGATTGATAAAATGAATTGATTCTATTTTAAGTTTAGTAATAAACTAAATTGCAGTTTCAAAGCTGTCAGAGTATCATAAAATTAATATAATAGCTGACAGTTTCAGTTTACAACCAGAAAACATACATGTGTTGTAAGTCTGATCTTGACCTACATCATCTGCAAAAGCAATGTCATTTGTGCTAGGTGCTGTAACAGTTAGTTTATCACATTCATCTTTTAGATTATTGGTAAAAGGTGTATTCACCCTTTACCAGACGACACAATTTTAGGCTTGTCCAAATTGAAAGCATTTGCAGACGACAATTTCATTTAGGCTCAAATGGTGCAATTTTTCTTTGACAGGGTAGAAAATATTGTGGGAAAAGGAGAAAATGCTGGTTACCAGCATTTTCTCCTTTTCCCACAATGTTTTCAAAAGGCTTCTTTCCCAGAGGCATTAAAAGGCGGCATTGTGCGGTAAAGCGTTAAATGATTATGTACACAGGGAAAAAGACCCACCCAAAGATGAGGCCCATTTGGACAGAATTTCTCACAAAATAGAGAACAGTGTAGATACTATACTGAAGATCAGACTATATATTCTGTGCATTCTGATCCTGATTTGCTCTTTCCATGAAAGCAGCTAAGATTACTGACTCATATTTCAAGAAAATGTTCTGTAGCAGAACTTAACCCTTTACCATGTGATCCCAAGTTTTAATGGCCTTGAGAAAGGGGCTGTTTGAAAACATTTTGGGAAAAGGAGAAAATGCTGGTTACCAGCATTTTCTCCTATTCCAACAGTGTTTGCTACCCTATCACATACACATTCCATCATCTAGTCCTCATTTAATTTGTCATCTGCAAATGTTTGGACTAGTCTAAGATTTTGTTGTCAAATCATCCTTACAATGGAGGAACCACTGCTGGTATTTGATTTGATCTGACCTGTGTAAAAATCAACAGCCTTTTGCGGAAACACATTCTGATATTTACCCGTATGCCATGTGGATGGGGTCATACTTATAGGGGCATAGCTGACCCTCTATTTATGTTGATTCATAATTGTGCTAAAAGGGAGTGCAGGCATGCCCCTTCTCCATCCCTCCATCCCTATGTCCTTCCCTGTCCCTTTCTTCCCAACCATCCATCTGTCTGTCTGTCTGTCTGTTTGTCTGACCGTCAGCTGAGTCGCCTGTCTGTCTGCCCATCTGCCTGTCCATCTGTCCGTCCATCTGTCCTTTTGTCCATCCATCCATAAAAAATTTCTTGTATTAATAAAATCTCTGTTTACAGCTTCCTCCTCCTGCAAATCCATATGCAATGCCAGGACAGCCTGCACCATCAGCTCCGCCGCAGCCAGGTTATAATGCTTACAATACTGGAACTCCCGCCTACCCACCTGGAGGCCCTGCCTACCAACCTCAGTATGGCCATGCACCACAGACCACAACTGTTGTCAAGCAGTATAAGAGAAAACATTCAAATGACTACACAGCAGGTTTGTGCATTATGATACTTTTTACCATGAAATAAAGCTTTAGAATTGTCCATATCAAAAACATTAGTAGGTGACAAATTGACAATGGGACTTTTCTGTGAATAGGTAGGAAGCATTGTTGGTAAAGCACAAAATGCTGGTCACAAGCATTTTTTCTTTTTCCCTACAATGCTTTTCTAAACCTTTATCGCGAGGTTTGCAAAATCACAGGATATATTGGTAACGGGTTACCATATGACACAAGCTGATTTTAGATCCACCAAAAAATGTAAATGTATTTAAAAGGAGAAACAGTTTACCTCTTAGACAACTGAATTTATTAAATAGACCTTTTTAACCCTTTACCACACAATCCCCAGTTTTAAAGATGCTTGAATAGCACTCTTTACCAAATTACAAAATTTTAGACTTCTCCAAATTCAAAGCTTTTGCAGACAAATCAGAGGTGGCTTGAATAATGGAATTAGTCTTATTTAGGATAAAAAACATTGCTAGAAAGGAGAAAATGCTGGTTACCAGCATTTGACTTTTTCCTTCAATGTTTTCAGAAGCTTTTTTTTTTCTTATGGTCGATAAAACTCGGGGAGTGTGTGTGAAAATTCTACTTACCAGGCTTACATATTCTTCTATTATAGGATTCTTGGCAGGAGCTTGCATTGGATTTGGCTATGGGTACCCTTGGGGCTGGGGCTGGGGTTGGGGCTGGGCTTACCATCCATGCTATGGGTGGGGCTATGGTGATTTTGACATGGATGTTGATGTGGATGTACATGTCCACAATGACATCGATATCGAAACAGGATCAGTTGCCAGCTTCGGAGGGGATGACTTTCAAGATTTTGGAAACGACACTGATGGTAATTTTGACTACAACAATGGTGACACTGGTGGATATGAAGGAGCTGACTTTGGAATGGCCAATTATGATGATGGCGGTGGTGGTGGAGGTGGAGACTATGGGGGTGGGGACTACGGAGGTTGGGGAGGTGGTGATTATGGTGGAGGCGGTGACGGAGGTGGGGGTGGGGGTGGAGGTTGCGGGGGCAGTGGATGTGGTGGAGGAGGTTGTGGAGGAGGAGGTTGTGGAGGTGGTGGTTGTGGGGGCTAAGACTGAGGATGAAGTTGAAGACAGAGAAGGGTTGGGATGGGAGTTTGGCTTATGGGGGTGTGGGGGATATTTGGGAGGAGTTTGGGGTGGGATGGGGTTTATGGTGGTTAAAACTAAAAGATCAAAACCCAGTTCTTCCTAAAGACATCAGAAATTATCATTTATGAATAGGTACACTAAAAAAGTATGGAACTGAAATTCATTGTGTAAATTCTGTATTTTTAGTCCTAAATACAAGCCACATTCACTAGAATTACAAGACATTGGCAAACACATAAGCACCTTGATTTGTTTCATAATAATAGCTGCTTATTGTTTTAACCCTTTCCCAAACGACAAATTTTGGACTGGTTCAAATTGAAAGAGTTTGCAGACGACAATTTTAAATTTGATGAAAATGGCAGAAAGTTATCAAAAAGGGTAGAAAACACTGAGGGAAAAGGAGAAATTGCTCGTTACGAGCAATTTCTCCTTTTCCCACAGTGTTTTCAAGAGACTTCTACTGCAGACACGTGAAAACCAGGGCTTGTTTGGGAAAGGGTTAAGGGGGCCTTTTCCGTTTTTTGCTGCAAATCAATTTTTTGGGAAACGCTGATAAATAACAGGTTGGTCACCTTTAGATTGGTTAAGTTCCCTGTCTACCTTTACTAGATAAAGTATGACATCATCATTGTGATTGGAATGGGATCCTACATAATCAGTGCATGTTATTGAACTTGTGACATTCTCACAAATCTATGCGAGTTTCTGGCATGAAACCTGAAAATACATTAAGAGGCTACATACCCCGTTTCGGAAATACCACTGAAAAATGTTTTTCTTACATGCATCTATCTTCTTTACTGATGTGTTATTAGCTATCACCTTACTTAATTCAGAGATGAATCATTTATGAAGTTTGACTGGATTGTAAATATCTGAATAGCCCCTTTTGAACCAGTGACTACCTGATTTGGCTTATACCATGACATCAGTGGATACTATGATAGTTTTAAAGTAACCATGGTACTCAAATTTGGGGACAAAAACAGGCTTGTACATAGGACTGGTTTGTTTCAATCTTTTACCCTTTACCAAACAATCCTGTAATTTCAAGACCCTGAGGAAGAGGGCTCTTGAAAACAATGTGGGAAAGAAGAAAATGCTGATAAACAGCAGTTCCTTCTTTTCCCATAAGGTTTTCTGTCCTGTCAGAGACTGGTAGCATCATTTGAGCTATATTTAATTTGTTGTCTGCAACAGCTTTGAATTTGGACTAGCTAGTAAAAGATTTTGTTGTTTGGTAAAGAGTATATGTACAATTTTTAGCCAACAAAAACAAAATAGAAAGTTGAATTTGTAATTATTACTTGCTCATGCTGCTGATGTTTAAACCAACATTCTGTTACATTTGATATTTTGATGATTGCTTAACAAAGCACTTTAACTATTTGGCAGACAACAAATGTTTTGACTTGTCCATATTAAAAACATTTGCTGACAACAAATAAAATGTGGACCAAATTGCCATTTGATCAGAAAAGGGGAGAAAACATTTTGGGGAAAAGAGAAAATGATGGTTACCTGCATTTTCTCTTTTCTCCACAATGTTTTTAAATGGCTTTTTCCCTAGGTTCATAAAAAACAAATGACTATTCAGTAAAGGATTAACATACACAGATTAGTTTTACATTATCATATCACTCATTGCTACCTAGAAAAAGGAAAAATATTTGAATGAAATGAAAATATGTTTGTTGAATTCTACAGAAAATCATCAGGGGAGAAGGAGAAATTCCTTCTTCACCACAATCCTGAGTTTAAACGATTCTAAGGAAAAAGCCTTTTGAAAATATTTTTGGAAAAAGAGAAAATGCTGGTAACCATGTTTTCTACCCATCCAGATGTGAATTTATATTTTTGAGTCACAATTATTTTGTCGTCTGCATAAACTATCAATTTGGGTAAGTCTAAAATTTTGTGGTGCGGTAAAGGGTTATGCAGTATTTCCTTTTTAGCTCCACTGGCCGAAGGCCAGCGGGCTTATGTCATGGCCCGGTGTCCGTCGTGCGTCCGTCCGTCCGTCCGTGCATTAACTTTTATTTCAAACATCTTCTTCTCTGAAACTACACATCCAATTTTCATGAAACTTCACAGAAATGATCCTGCCATGGTCCTCTTCAGAATTTCTTGAAAGAATTTGATTCCTTCAAAAACTCTGGTTGCTATGGCAACAAAACTGAAAAATATTGGAAATCTTTAAAAATCTTCTTGTCTGAAACCATAAGGCATAGGGCTACCAAATTTGGCATGTAGCTTTATGTAGTAGACCTCTATCATGTTTCTTCAAATTATAGCCCTGGGGTCAAAATTGGCTCTGCCCCAGGGGTCACAAGTTTTACATAGGCTTATATAGAGAAAACTTTAAAAATCTTCCTGTACCTAGCCATAAGGCCTAGAGCTACCAAATTTTGCATTTAGCTTGATCTAGTTGGGGTCTACCAAACGTGCCCAAATTATAGTCCTGGGGTCAATTTGGCCTCATGCTGGGGGCGGGGGGACAGGGTTTCACAAGATTTACATAGGCTTACATAGGGAAAACTTTTAAATCTTGGTGTACATAGCCATAAGGCTTAGGCTACCAAATTTTGCATAATTATAGCATTATCTAGTGGACAACTACAAAGAGGGCCCAAGTTACAGCCCTAGGATCAAGTTTGGCCCTGCACCAGGGGTCACAAGTTTTACATGGGTTTATGGAGTGAAAACTTCAGAAACCATCTTGTTACTTGCCATAAGGCCAAGAACTCCCAAATTTGGCATGTTATTCTTCTAATACACATATTCCCCATTTAGTCCGACTGTAGCCCTGGGGTCAGAGTTTTATAAGGGCTTATATAGTGAAGACTTCTCTTCATGGTTTATATTTATAAGCCAGTGGAGCGATACAGGGCCATCATGGCCCTCTTGTTTTGCTAATGCTCTAACAGACTTTTTATGCCAGTTATCTTTTAACACTTTACCACACCATGCCAACTGTTAATGACCCCAGAAAGAAGTCTTTTGAAAACATTGTGGGAAAAGGAGAAAATGCTGGTAACCAGCATTTTCTCCTTTTTGCACTAAGTTTTCTATCCTTTCAGAAGAAAATCCTTTCATTTAAGACACATTTAATTTGTTGCCTGCAAATGCTTTGAAAATGGACTGTTTTAAGGTATTGTCTTATGGTAAAGAATTAATCCTTAGAGCACTGCGATGAAACAGACCTTTTCAAGTTGGAAAAATAGCCAAAAGTTTTGGTATTTCAAGGTTCCTTTTGACCATAATATGTATCAAAGTAGAGGATGGTGTAGCTCTAAGATTAGATCGCATGTCCATTTCAGTCTGATCTTGATCTACGCTACCTTCAAATTAACTTAGGTGGGGTCCAGACCTGCAAGGGTTGAGGCATAATTTTGCTGTAGGGGTAAATCCTTAGGCATTTTTTTTGACACTATTGATATAACGTTTTCTTACTCCAGATATTATAGTTTTGTAGTATATGTATAATAAAAGATTTCATTATTTGAAGATTTGAAGTATGTGATTTTGAAGTTCTGGTGTGAGCTTTTTTTGTTGTTGATCAAATTTTTGGTAAGTTTTGTTACATCATATCAGTGTTATTTGTGAAATATGTATACACATTAAATTAAGTTTTGTTGATTTACTCATATCACTTACAATAGCTATTTAACCCTTTACCAGACAGTCCATACTTTTAACGACCTTGAGGAAGAAGTCTTTTGAAAACATGGGAGAAGGAGAAATGCTTGTATCCAGCATGTTCTCCTTTTTCCTAAATGTTTTCTATGTCATCAAGGTCAAATATCATCATTTCTCACCTTTAATTTGTCATCTTCAAATGCTTTAAATTTGGACCAGTCTTAAATGTTGTTGTTTGGTAAAGAGATAAACCAAATCTTAGATTGGCAAATAAATGAGGTGGACATTTTTTAAGTTACAAAAATAAAAGATCAAATTAGAAAAAAATAGGCTGCTTAATTTGAAAGTCTCACAGTGAAAAGCAGTATAGTAGATAGAAGATCAGACAGCTCATTCTTTGAAGCTAATCTAGATCTACATTGACAAAACCGAGTTGGTGTTTTGAAGCCTATAGGATGAATGTTTTTGATGACGCCTAGCTTTCTTAACTCTTTACCACACAATAAATTTCAGACGGGTCCAAATTGAAAGCATTTGCAGACGACAAATTCAGTGTGGCTCAAATGATAGAATCTGTCTTTAATAGAGGAGAAAACATTGTGGAAAAAGGAGAAAATGCCGGTTACCAGCATTTTCTCCTTTTTCCAAAATGTTTTCAAAAGGTTTCTTTTTCAGGGTTGTTAAAACTCTGGATTGTGTGGTAAAGGGTTAACTCTTTACCACACAATAAAATTTTAGACTGGTCCAAAGTTGAAAGCATTTTGCAGAGGAAAAAATAAAATATGATCTTAATCATCAAATTTGTCTATTATAGCATTGAAAACATTGTGTGAAAAGGAGAAAATGCTGGTAACCAGCATTTTCTCCTTTTCCCGCAATGTTTTAAAAGTCTTAAAAACACCCTATTGTTTTTTAGCTCACCTTAGCACAACGTGCTAAAGGTGAGCTATTGTGATCGCCCTATGTCCGGCGTCCGTCGTCCGTCGTCCATCAACAATTTCTTTAAACATCTTCTTCTCCTAAACCACTGGGCCAATCTTGATGAAACTTGGCAGGGATGTTCCTTGGGTGAAGCTCTACCAAAATTGTTCAAAGAATTGAATTCCACCCACAACTCTGGTTGCCATGGCAACAAAAAGGAAAAATAAGCAAAATCTTTGAAAATCTTCTTCTCTGAAACTAGAAGGTGCAGAGCTTTGATATTTGGTATGTAGCATCTCCTAGTGGACCTCTACTAAGTTTGTTCATTTAATGCCCCTGGGGTCAAAACTGGCCCCGCCCCGGGGGTCACAAGTTAGAGCATAGTCATAAAGAAGGAAAACTTTAAAAATCTTCTTCTCTGAAACTTGAAGGCGTAGAGCTTTGATATTTGGCATGTAGCATCTCCTAGTGGACCTCTACCAAGTTTGTTCATATGATGCCCCTGGGGTCAAAACTGACCCCGCCCCAGGGTCACAATTTCCAACATAGGAACAAAGAAGGAAAACTTTAAAAATCTTCTTCTCTAAAACTAGATGGCATAGAGCTTTGATATTTGGCATGAAGCATCTCCTAGTGGACCTCTACCGAGTTTGTTCATATGATGCCCTTGGGGTCAAAACTGGCCCTGCCCCAGGGGTCACAAGTTCGGTCATAGTAACAAAGAAGGAAAACTTTAAAAATCATCTTCTCTGAAACTTGAAGGCGTAGAGCTTTGATATTTGGCATGTAGCATCTCCTAGTGGACCTCTACCAAGTTTGTTCATATGATGCCCTTGGGGTCAAAACTGGCCCTGCCAGGGGGTCACAATTTCCAACATAGGAACAAAGAAGGAAAACTTTAAAAATCTTCTTCTTAAAAACTAGAAGGCATAGAGCATTGATATTTGGCATGAAGCATCTCCTAGTGGACCTCTACCAAGTTAGTTCATATGATGCCCTTGGGGTCAAAACTGGCCCTGCCCCGGGGGTCACAAGTTCGAACATAGGAACAAAGACGGGAAACTTTAAAAATCATCTTCTCTGAAACTGGAAGGCGTAGAGCTTTGATATTTGGTATGTAGCATCTCCTAGTGGACCTCTACCAATTTTGTTCATATGATGCCCCTGGGGTCAAAACAGGCCCCAGCCCGGGGGTCACAATTTCCAACATAGGAACAAAGAAGGAAAACTTTAAGAATCATCTTCTCTAAAACTAGAAGGCATAGAGTGGACCTCTACCAAATTTGTTCATATGATGCCCTTGGGGTCAAAACTGGCCCTGCCCCAGGGGTCACAAGTTCGAACATAGGAACAAAGAGGAGAAACTTTAAAAATCATCTTCTCTGAAACTGGAAGGCGTAGAGCTTTGATATTTGATATGTAGCATCGCCTAGTGGACCTCTACCAATTTTGTTCATATGATGCCCCTGGGGTCAAAACTGGCCCCGCCCCGGGGGTCACAATTTCCAACATAGTAACAAAGAAGGAAAACTTTAATAATTTTCTTCTCTGAAACAGGAAGGCATGGAGCTTTGATATTTGGTATGTAGCATCTTCTAGTGGATCTCTACCAAGTTTGTGTATATGATGCCCTTGGGGCAAAAGTTGGTCCTGCCCCGGGGGTCACAAGTTGGAACATAGGAACAAAGAAGGAAAAATTTAAGAATCATCTTCTCTGAAACTGGAAGGCGTAGAGCTTTGATATTTGGTATGTAGCATCGCCTAGTAGACCTCTACTAAGTTTGTTCATATGATGCCCTTTGGGTCAAAATTGGCCCTGCCCCGGGGGTCACAAGTTCAAACATAGGAACAAAGAAGGAAAACTTTAATTTTTTTTTTCTCTTAAATGGGAAGGCATAGAGCTTTGATATTTGGTATGTAGCACCTCCTAGTGGACTTCTACCAAGTTTGTTCCAAGGATGCTGCTTGGGTCAAAACTGGCCCAGCCCCTGGGGTCACAAGTTCGAACATAGGAACAAAGAAGGAAAACTTTAAAATTCTTCTTTTCTGAAACCGAAAGGTGTGGAGCTTTGATATTTGGTATGTCGCATCTCAGAGTGGACCTCTACCAAGTTTGTTCATATGATACCCCTGGGTCAAAATTGGCCCCGCCCCGGGGGTCACAAGTTGGAAGATAGGAACAAAGAAGGAAAACTTTAAATTTCTTTTTCTCTTAAACGGGAAGGTGTAGAGCTTTGATATTTGGTATGTAGTATTTCCTAGTGGACCTCTACCAAGTTTGTTCATATGATGCCCCTGGGTCAAAACTGGCCCAGCCCCGGGGGTCACAAGTTCGAACATAGGAACAAAGAAGGAAAACTTTAAAATTCTTCTTTAAAACTGGAAGGCGTAGAGCTTTGATATTTGGTATGTAGTGATTCTCTTCTAAGTTTGTTTGCCCATCTAAGCGCAACAAGTTCATTGAGTTCAAAATTGGGTCATCTTGGGTCATAAACTAAGTCACTAGGTCAAATCAAAGAAATACCTTGTTGGCACTCTCGAGGCCACATTATTTGCTCAATTGCCTTGAAAATTAGTTAGAAAGTTTGTCTTTATAAAGTCTCACAGAAGATTAATTTGGGTCAACTTGGGTCATAAACTAGTTCAATAGGTCAAATTAAAGAAATACCTTGTTTGCACTCTGGAGGCCACATTTATTGCTCACATGACCTGAAATTTGGCCAGAATGTTTGTCTTGATGAAATGCCCAATGAGTTTGGATTTAGGTCACCTGGAACCATAAACTAGGTCACTAGGTCAAAATAAAGAAATATCTTGTGGGCACTCTAGAGGCCACATTATTTGCTTAATTGCCTTGAAAATTGGTCAGAATGTTTGTCTTTGTAAAATCTCACATGAGTATGAATTTGGGTCAACTGGGGTCATAAACTAGTTCACTTGGTCAAATTAAAGAAATAGCTAGTGGGCACTCTAGAGGCCACATTTATTATTCATTTGATTTGAAAATTGGTTAAAATTTTTCTTTTGATATAGTCAAAGACCAGTTCAAATTTGGGTCACCTGGGGTCATAATCTAGGTCACTAGGTCAAATTAAAGAAATATATTTAGGGCACTCGAGGCCACATGTTTTGCTCAGTTAACTTGAAAATTGGTCAGAATGTTTGTCTTCATGAAATATGAGTTTGAAATTGGGTCACCTGCGGTCAAAAACTAGGTCACATGGTCAAATTAAAGAAAAACCTTTAAGGCACTCTACTAAGGTGAGCGACCCAGGGCCATCATGGCCCTCTTGTCATTAAGGATTCATGGCCTGGTAGTCTGAATGTCCTTATGTCAATCCATTTAAAATGCAATTTGATCAAAGGTATAACACTGTTCGATGTTTTGTGAGACATCTTTATTTCAAAATACATGTGTATTATATCTTTTTATTGAAAAATGTCCATTTTATTTGTTCCTTTTCCATATGTAAATCAATACACTAATCATAGTCAGGTATTTGAGTTTTTCTACCATTATTGTATCCACTGTTATTTTCAATGTAATGATTGTACTTTAACCCTTTCCCAAACAAGCCCTGGTTTTCACGTGTCTGCAGTACAAGTCTTTTGAAAACACTGTGGGAAAAGGAGAAATTGCTCGTAAGGAGCAATTTCTCCTTTTCACACAGTGCTTTCTACCCTTATTGACCACTTTCTACCATTTTCATCAAATATTGTCGTCTGCAAACTCTTTCAATTTGGACCAGTCCAAATTTTGTCGTTTGGGAAAGGGTTAAACACTGCTGTTTTCAAGGAAATCATTGAGGTACTGTCATAGCCTTGTTGTCGCCGTCTGCATCATTGTCATAAAAAAACTCTGACTTTTTCTCATATCTCTGTCATGATAATTTATTTCAAACTGAAGTTAGTTGTCAAGTATCAAAAAGGCCAACCCATATAAGATGGGCAGGTAAGCCTGAAATACCTTTGACAAAGTTAGGTCGCATTTTTTTTTTTTCTTTTTACAAAAAAGCAACCAAGGCCAAGCGTTCGTACATGCATGTGTTACTCTTGTTTTTTGTTTGCTTGAAATTTTATCCTCGATGACTATGACTACAAATCTAAATCCTTAACCCTTTCCCAAACAACAAATTTTGGACTGTTCCAAATTGAAAGAGTTTGCAGACGACAATTTTAAATTTGATGAAAATGGCAGAAAGGTCTCAAAAAGGGTAGAAAACACTGTGAGAAAAGGAGAAATTGCTCATTACGAGCAATTTCTCCTTTTCCCACGGTGTTTTCAAAAGACTTGTACTGCAGACACGTGAAAACCAGGGCTTGTTTGGGAAAGGGTTAAGCAGACAACTTTTTGGAATGTAACCTCCCTCATTTTTAGTGTCATACATTCATTTCTTATGTCACACCATTTTCTTACAAGCTTTGTAGGACATAATATGTGACTTCATGTTGGGTTTCTTTTAGAGAAATAAATCAGGTTTTATCCATAGAAATTACCTCATGTGCATGTATTATTTTGGGTTTTCTGACCTATTTTTCACAAGATACTGTTATGTAATAAAAAGAATCTGACATTCTTTGGCCTTTGAGATAAAATTTTATCAAACTTTTCTCCAAATATGTTATCAGGCTTGCTAGAGACTTGCTTAACCCTTTCCCAAACAACAAATTTTGAACTAGTCCAAATTGAAAGAGTTTGCAGACGACAATTTTAAATTTGATGAAAATGGCAGAAAGGTCTCAAAACGGGTAGAAAACACTGGGGGAAAAGGAGAAATCCCACAGTGTCTTCAAAAGACTTGTACTGCAGACACCTGAAAACCAGGGCTTGTTTGGGAAAGGGTTAATATTCTAAACATCAAGGTAACAGAAAAAGATAAAATTGGGTAAAATTATTGATTTTCGTTTGTATCATTCCATTTGAAAAAAAAAAAAAATACATGTATTTAAGAAAAGATTTTGTATAAAATGGTTATTGTTCACATACCACTGTTAAGTTAACACTTATCCTGCTGTTCAAGACCGTTTAGATGTATTTAGTGGAGACTGTAAAACAAGATCAGCCTGCACACAAGTGCATTCTAATTTTGTTCCATACTCTTGCTGCTTTATCAGAACTTTTTTAGTCCAACCCAGTTAAATGCCAGCAGGGATTGTGTATATGAGCTATGATCTGGCAAAAGGGGACTTAATGTGTTTCTGTGATGCGTTGTACCAAGCAAGCCATCGCATAATTATGGATCCATAATAGCCACAACAAACTTGATCATGGGACAGAATGGTCCTTTAACATACAGAAAATTGACCAATAGCGAAAAGTTTCTGCCCAGGTCAGCCTGTGCACACTGTGCAGGCTGACCTGAGTAGATATGTTTCACAGATGCATTAAGCCCCCTTTTCACAGAGCAAGGCTCATATATATATTATCCTTGATGCCAGTAATTTAACTCTTTACCAAATGACAATATTTCGGACTGGTCCAAATTGAAAACATTTGCAGATGAAAAATTAAATGTGGCTAAAATTATTGCATTTGTTTCTGAAAGGTTAGAAAACATTGTGAGAAAAGGAGAAAATGCTGGTGACCAGCATTTTCTCCTTTTCCCACATCATTTTCCAAAGGCTTCTTTCTCAGGGTCGTTAAAAGTCGCGGTTGTGTGTGTGTTAAAGGGTTAATCGAGAAAAATGGTATATATTTGTGTAACTGTCAACAATTCGAATAACGATAAGGGTTAAGCCTTTACCAAGCAATCCAGTGTTCTGACAACTCTGAGAAGGAACAGGTTTTTAAGTGCTGGTAACCAGCATCTTCTCATTTTCCCCACAATGTTTTATATACTTACAAGTACAAGTTCTAGCATTTGAGATAGAGTTTCTTTATCATTTTCAAATGCCTGCAATTTATATGAGTCTATTTTTTTTTTAGCATTGGGTTAATCACTCTTAAATTACACCACCATATCTGCTGTTTTGATGACAATACATTGGTTGGTGAATTAGAAGGTCACACTTACAGTCCATAATTAGATTTAGTTTTAGTGCAGTTTGCATTTTTGACAATACTATTTTCTTGATGTTTCTAAATATTTCAGTTACTCCTGTGATACTCAATACACAAGCTTATTTTTCTATTTATATTCAGCCAGTGCTTTACATAATTATCCTTCTTATACTATTAAACATAATGTATTTGAATTAAAAAAAAAACTAAGCCTCATGTCTCAATTCTTGTCTACCACATGTGCCAGTTACTTGCCTCTTGAATAACTCTTTACCAGACGACAAAATTTTAGACTGGCCCACATTCAAACCATTTGCAGACAACAAATTGAATGTGGCTCAAATGATAGGATTTGTTTCTGAAAGGTTAGAAAACATCGTGGGAAAAAGGAGAAAACACTGGTTACCAGCATTTTCTCCTTTTCCCACGATGTTTTCAATAGTCTACTTTCCCAGAGGTGTTAAAAGTCGTCATTATGTGGTAAAGAGTTAAAAAGACCTTCTTACATAGAATCACTTCAGATAAGCCTCTTACACTTTATTAGCATTACTAGGCAAATGTATAATGTAAATCAAAATCAGGATGCAAAAAACTTTAAAAATCTGATCATAGAGTTTTGCACCATTAGACATTTATTTAACCAGTTATGAAACACAATCCCGATAAAGAAAGCTTTAGAAAACATTGTGGGAACCAGCATTTTCTCCTTTTTCAACAATATCTTCTACCTGTCAAAGACAAATCCAAACATTTGAATCACATTGAGAATTTTGTCGTCTGCAGATACTATTAATTTGGACAAGCCTAAAATTTTATCGTGTGGTAAAGACCTAAATTACTTCAAGTAAATCTTTTACACTCCATTTACAACATTAATAGTGGGAACTGTAAATCAAGGTAAGGCTGTCATGTACAGAATAATTTTAAAGACCCCTATAAAATCACAGCATTCTCTACATAACCTCTTTGTCCAAGTCCATCACGTGCGTTTTACGTTGCCCCTGTGTTTCTTCAGACTAACTCTATGCTAAACTGGTCGTCGTTGTACATATACACTGTACAGATGGTGTCGCACCACTGCGAGACTGCTTCCGGGTCTTAGTGTCAAAAGTAGTCCCATATGAAATTTTGCGGTAGTGCTCACTTGTTGCACTGTTTCATGGAGCCGAGATGGCTTGGAGGTATATAATTTAGATTTGCTTCAAATTTGGGGACCAATTAGATGTATTTGTATTGTATTTTGACAGGACTATTTTGTATCACTGAAGGAACAAAAAGTTGGGGTCATGGCCGTGAATAGCATTCGGCATACTCGGGTGATCCGGTGATCAAGTCCCGGGACTGTATCACGTAGCTTGATATGCACCTACGTGGTACATTTCGCACGTCTCCGGAAGCACACCGTTTTACCGTTACTGAAATTGTAAGGCTCCTCTTAAAAAAGAAAACATGAGTCAATTTTCTATCGTTATCTTTTTGGGAATATTTCAGTCGATAAACAGATTGTACATTCAATTTTTAATCGGGCAGTAGACCGATTAGAGAGATGGAAAACTTCGGAAACCCGTCTACTCAGGGTAAACTGGTGTAACTGCAACTCTGAACAGCTTTTACTTACAGCGTTTTAACGCTTATACCTGCTGTGATGACCTTATTACAAAAACTACTTTTGACCCAGATAACCGCACTTTTGACCCAGATAAGCGCAGGAATAGTAATTAGCGGTAAACAGGCGTTAAGTAATGTCAAGTAATCCCATAATAACTTTTATGTAATAAACGGCGGTTACAATCTGTTTAGTATTGAAGTATGTCATAATTACAGTATTATCAAAATCTCTGGCCAGCAAAAAACTGAAGCAGTTTACTTTCAACACGATTGTAAGAAATATGGTCAGTAATTAGCAGCAACTTTATGAATGAAACGAGTGCGAATCAAGTGTATTGGGTGATGTGAACACATCTTGTAGTCGTCTGCTGTCCATGTCATTCGGCAAATTTCGAGTGATCCGTTGATAGTTATATACGTAGTTACGGGATCGGCCGAGTTGTGACGAGTGAACTCCGTATATGTAGCAGGTGTTGAAAAGATAATGGGTCATTTTGGTCTTGGGAGGAATAAAATCGCTACAGGAAAAATTGCTTGAAAAGAATTTGAAAATTTAGATTGCTCTGCCTAAGAGAAAACTGATGTAAATGCAACTCGTAACAGCCGAAAGTTTAAAATAGTAACCGGCTGGTCGTTTAATGTTAGCGAGGTGAAGCGTGTGAAGCTGTAGGGACAAAGGGTATAGAGTTGTGTAAAGGTTATGGCCCTCGCGGAGAGGCCATTACGTAAACATTTTCAGAATGGACTGGCGATTCATCCCTTGCAACCTTAGTACCCAGACTGTCCATTCGCAATACTGAGAGATTACGCATCTTTCAGCGTATGATATATTAACCCCTAGGCTGCTAAGTGCGACTCACTGACCTATTTTGCGGATAGTATAGATCAAAATCAGACTGCACAGAACGTGCAGTCTGATCTTGGATGTATACTGTCCGATAAGGAGATATTTCTTTTTCCAAAAAAGAATAAGTTTGATATAGAATTATTCGGGTTTTACCACCGTGTTGAAATTTCATTTCAATGTTTTAGCGGGATAAGGGTTGAATTGTTTTCACAGTCCCTTTTCCTCTCCTTCCAGCCATGGCACTACCATTTTACACTCACATGTTTCTTCTTGGTGAGTTTCTATAGACTGGAATCAGTCTGTAAACCTTTGACCAAACAATCCTGTGTGGCTTTGAAAATATCGTTGGAAAAACTGTATGTATTCAGCATGTTCTCTTTTTTCCACAGCGTTTTTCACCCATTTAAAAGATTTTCGAAATTTTGTCAAATAGAACATTTTCATCGAGGATAAAAAAACCCCCTGAAACGGTCACACAAATAAGCTCACTTACTGTTATATTCTCCATATCTGAATCAACGGACCAGGGAAAAAGTCTTTGCAGAGAGTGCAGATTCAGACCAGACTGCTCAGAACATGCAGTCAGATCTTGGATCTGTCATGCCAGTTTTCCGAGTTATTCTACTCAAGACAGCAATGGTCCTGCAAGATTTAGGCTGCTTTTCTAAGCTTAACATGTCTATTTTAACAGTTTAGCGCTCTAAGCGTGCAAATGTCAGCAACATGTTTGTCTCGTCAGCTATTCCACATTGGTCGATTCTCATCCTTTCCACATTTCAGATAAAGAGATCAAGGCTACCGCAGTTATGCTCTTACTGATTAGAATGACTCAAATACAATTACTTGTGTTTGCTATGGACAAGTAAAGTCGCTTTTGAAGACAATAAAAGATAAAGATCAGACTGTCCTTTGAACGCAATGCAATTCAGTATCACAGACGTTCATATCTTAGATCTAATTGTCTGTTTATTTGGGATGTATATGGGGGGAAAAAAACCGACCATGAAATTGAAGCCTAATGTTTGATATTGTTTTCCTGACTGTAAAAGGCTAGTCGATTAACTGAGTGTTTTAACTCTTAACCAAACTATCCTTTGTTAATGCCCATGAAAAAGAAGTTGAAAACATTGTGAGAAAAGGGGAAAATGCAGGTTACCATTTTCTCCTTTTCCCATGTTTTTTTACCCTTTCAACGATTCAGATCATCATTTGGTCTACATTTAATCGTCATGTGCAGATGCTTTTGATTTGGACAAGTCTAAAATTTTATCATTTGGTAAAGAGTTGACGGTTAGGGAGCTATTGGGTATCTACATTCTTTGAAAGTATAATGTAGGAGAAATTTGCCAGCAGACGTTTGGACTGGGCGATTTGGCCCGCTAAAAAATAAGTAGGACAGTTTGTCAAGATGAATACGATCTCTTGTTCAAAATGGAAAAATGAAAGGCCTACAAGCAGCCAAAAGTAAACATTTCCAAAGTTATAATGCAGACATATGTTATACGGCTTTTATATGTTACAATACAGTTACCAAAGTTACAGAAAAGAATATATGTATTTTTTCACTCTTTTAAAGGGTTGGTAGGTACTGCTGTTCATGATGAGTGATATCTAAAACTTGATAATGGGTATTGCTGATCAGAATTGTCACATATCTTTTACGTTCTATTGCTGTCGGCTGGCAAACATAACTTATATTTTAACCAATTGTTAAACTACTAATTTGTAAAAGACAGTTTAAAAAAGTGGGATCCTACGTAGCTCATTTGTAAAGGTGTAGGATATTTTGTCTAATACATAGTTCAAACATCTACCATCTGATTTGTGATTTCAAACCACTGTAATTATTCAGTGTCGACCGATTACAGTGCTTACAGCACTTTGATTAGCGTGTTTTATCAATTCCGTTGGGAGCTTTCATCGACAGAACGATAGATGTGAATAAATTCATCGTGGTTGTCCATGTCGTTGCTAAGCGATTTACAGGGCCGCCGCCATATTTAAGATCATGTGATTGGTAGTTCAAAATGGAAGCCGCCTTTAAACGGACAAGGTTAGATGTAGGTACGGAATCGGCCGATTTGTGACGAATGCGTGAACAGGTGTTCTTCAGAGGTCAAATTTTAGGGTGCCTGAGCTGGTTGGAATTTAGCGAAAAATGCAATCGGTTGATATATTGTTGTTTTTTTTTTCATTTTTTGTAGGACTTTGGTCATACTTTGGAGCGCAACAGACCGAGAAGCCAGAATTTGCTATTATTTGTGGAACTAGAAACATTGTCAATTTCACTCTATTTTTCAGTGCGGCCAAAAACCAGTGGTGTGACACCAGATATACAACACACCCTGTACGCGTTTTTCTGTATCAGGGGAGGTAACAAATGTAACTTTATGTTAACTTCGTCAGACGACTTTGATTTTGGAATAGGACAGATTTGCAGAAATGTGATGTGTCCAGACAGTCTTCGTAACCCATTTGACAAAGCGTCTCCAACACAACAGCTGCAGGTTACTTTTTCGTTTTAAAGCATACCCGGTCGGCTTGGCACCGACGTATGTATTGACATAGATCATGTAGGCCTATTTCGTGAAGCACTAGTAAGAAATGTGCAGGTCACGTACGTGAAAGTGGTGGCAATCAATTAATTTTCAGAGGTTTGGTGATAACCATTCCTTCTTTCAGGGATAGATGCATCACTTGCCTTTGTGTTAAACCCCAAGTTCACACTCCATCCCTCGCAGTAGAAGATTTGATTTCTGAAATCTCGTTTCAACGACGTTCATGAGCTACAATAGCACCAGTTCAAATAAAATACCACGATCCGTATTCACCAATGGTTCTTAACTTCGTCCTGAGTCTAATTCTAGATAAAGAAAGTAAAATGACTCCTGACTGGCTAAACCGTATGGTTTATGGTTTGGCCAATCAGAAATTGCGTTACTTTCAAATTTTTAAAATTCTTGAGAATAAGGCAAAGAATATTACTGGGAATGATTGATGAATACGAGCCATGGTGTTTCAATTGAAAACACTCCAAAATGGAGTCTAGATATGACAACAAAATTGGGTTGTATCATCAAAATATGGGATTTCGTTTTTAAAATTTGACCAGAAAATCTTTTCGTACCAGTGATTTGTAACGGATCAATTCAGTGGTCAAATGTTACGCCTAGTGTGGTTACGGAGCCAATGCTAATAGCTAACGTTATCTACATTATTGGCTGAATCAGTGTTCAAAGCATCGTAAAATACATCAAAACAATATAATCGAATAAACAAAGAATAAAAATTACATGTAGTTACAATTTATTACATAGAAAGCTCGTTTTAGATGCAAACACTACCAAACCCGATCACTAGTTGCAAGTCCTTTGAGTACTTCCGTATGTAGGCGGAAACAAGGGCTGTTTGCGGGCGACATAGATCAATATCAGACTGAACAGAACGTGCTGTCTGATCTTGCGTCTATACCGTCCACTTATTTTACTCAAGCTCATTAGATAAAAAATCTTTCAGAGTTTCAGCGGATTTTATTTTCAGTCGTCGCTAGAGAGGAAGATATATATACACGTTAGCGCTGAAACAGTTCATACACCACATGATGTACTGGGTCCGTATTCACAAACCATTCTTAGAATGTTCTTAGTCATATTCTCTAGAATTTTCTAAATTTAAAAATAATACAACATCTGATTTGCTAAACCATCCGGTTCAGCCAATCAGAACTTGTGTTTCATTTTCAAATTTAGAAAATCTTAGAGAATAAGACGAAGAATGTTCTAAAGAATGGTTGGCAAGTACGGACCCTGGTGACAATGTCCAGAGGAAGGCAATATCTAATTTTAGTACCAACACAGTCCTGTGTTCGAGTTCCTATCGTTCCTCATTTTTGAGGACTATGGTAAATTCAGAAACGAATCGGCTAGAGCCCTTATATTGTTGTTGTCAATCGTTTAACCCTTTACGAAACGACATCCTGTTTTAAGAACACTGGGGAAATCAGTTTTTGAACATTTTGTCGGAAAGAGAGAATACTGGTTTCCACCATTTTCTTCTTATTCCATAATGTTTTGTACATCATCAACACATGTCATAATTTGATTCACGTTTACGTTGTTGTCTGCAAATGCTTTCAATCTGCACCTGTCATTTTTTTTTCTTTCAGTGAATTACTCTCGCTGCCGGCTAGAAATTTTACCCTAATATAGCGGACGTTGTAGATCCAAGGCCAGACTGCACGTTCTAGGCAGTCTGATCTTGACCTACGCCTTCCGCAAAAGCTACAAGAGTCGCAATGAAAGAGTTAAAATATTTAGCAACTCTTTCAATTAATATGAATTACACTAGACCTAAGTTCAACAACCATTCTAAACTACATGTGCATTGTTATCTTATCCTATATTTAGAAAGTAACATACTTTCTGAGTGGTTAAAGCAAATGGTTTACCTAATCAGAAACTACATTACTGTGAAATTTCGACAATTTTCGAAAATTAGACGAAGACTGTTATTAACCATTGGGCTGCTGAGCGCGACTCGGAGGGCTTTTGCAGATAATGTTGATCAAGATCAGACTGTACAAAATGTGCAGTCTGTTCTTTGACCGACACGGTATTTTCTTTACGGTGGAATCAATTTCGAAACCGCAATATTTGGATTTCACAATTGAGTGGAAATTTTCGTTTCATTTATTTAGCAGTTTAACCCTTTACCAAACAAGCGCTGGTTTTCACGTGACGTGTCTGCAGTACAAGTCTTTTGAAAATACTGTGGGAAAAGGAGAAATTGCTCGTAACGAGCAATTTCTCCTTTTCCCACAGTGTTTTCTATCCTTTTTTGAGAACTTTCTGCCATTTTCATCAAATTTAAAATTGTCGTCTGCAAACTCTTTGAATTTGGACCAGTCCAAAATTTGTCGTTTGGGAAAGGGTTAAGGGTTAAGAACGGTCGGCGCTTGATGGCGCAACTGTTTGGCAATTTTTTTTTTCAGAGAATCAATGCTTGAACATTAGACCGAGTAAGTACCTTTTGACATAATATTGTGTAAACATATAACATATACTTGATAAAAAATATAGAAACAATTTCATATAGTATAAAGAGCACCGGAAAGACCTATAATAAAAAAAAATACGTTGTGAGAAAGTGAAGTACAAAATGGCAATTAAATATCATAAGTAAATATATCTGATTAAATATAAATGACCCATGCTCTGTGAAAAGGGAATTTAATGCATCTGCAAAAAGTATCGACCTAGGTCAGCCTGCGCAGTCCGCGCAGGCTGACCTGGTCGAGACTTTTTGCTATAGTTCCATTTTCTACATGCAGAAGGAACATTCTATTACATTATTCAGCTGGTTGTTAGACAAAACGGATTTTAAGGATCTATAATCATGTGACGACGTGCTTGGTACAATGCATCATGGGAATACATTAGAGTCCCTTTTGGCAGAGCGCCTGCTCAAATCGTCTTCATTGAAAGACTCTAGCCGTGGTACTAACTTGACACTAAAATGTCAAACTCTTTACCAAACGAACTAAGGCCATGAAACAGACGGCCTCTGACAACACCGTGGGAGAAGAGGAAAATGCTGGTAACCACCTTTCCAAGACAAATCCCCTCATTTGACTAACGTTTCTTTGGTCGCCTGTACAACTTATTTGTCCCCTGTAAATGTTTTCATTTAGACACGTCAAATATTTTGTAGTCTAGAAAAGATTTTAGAAAAATAGTTTTTAGCATTTTTCAGACAAATCTTTTTTATCAGCAGATTGCCTTTTGGAAACATTTTGGGAAGAGGAAAAAATACTCACAGCAGTTACCATTTTCTAACAGTTTTAGCCCACCCCTGGTAGCGCAGTATGTAGCGTACAGGACTTGAGAACTGGGGGTCGCTGGATCGATTCACGGCTTGGCAAATTTCTCTCCGAGGATTGATGATAGTCATTGCGGCAAGATTCATTCCTCTCTCACCGCTGATCATTGTTTCGACGATGGTTACGTGGGAAGTCAGCCAGTGACTTGGACAGAATAATGTGCGGAGTACTGAAAAAGAAACCCCAGGAAAGCATCAAAGATAGGTACACTGGCCGCCGCAACATCACTGAAATAATGTTGAATCGACATTAAACACCATACAATCAACCAATCTTACAGTTTTAAGTGTATTGGTGCATCGATTCTTAATCCATTTTGATTTTCCATGTTTTACAGCGCTGCTTACGAAGCAGTTTTGTTCCTGGAGGTACTGCGTTTATACATATTAAAAAAAAATATATCTGACAAAAAATATATCTGATAAATTAAGGCTTTCATATGAATGAGTCTTGCAATTTGTCACCTCCCGTCACGTGACCATTTTTGTTCTCAGGTAAACGCAATCCCATGTTTCTGAAAAGGATAACTTTATTTCCTACCTAGATCTATTTAGTTTCTGACTTTCCTTTGTCCACGTGTCACGTCTATAACATTTTTTCTAACAGATTAAAAAGGCACACATATTCATGTAATAAATACAAACTATCACGTCTTTTTCTTATTGTTCTCCAAGGAGCGTTTTATCCTTGGCCGGAGGCCTACAATAGTCAGAGCACATGTAAAATACAATAGTACAATATAAAACACCGTGTTGTATATATCAGGTTTGCAATGAGAGTTCAACCCCGATTCAAAATCAATGTATAAAGCTCTCAGCTGTAAAGACTGAGTAATGATAACAAAGATATGGAAAATCTGATGACTCTGGCCAAAGATGTCGAATCGCCCAGGACAACACCGTTCTGGTTGATGGAGCATATAGGTCAAGGTCATCAGGGTAAAAGAAATAATAACAATGGTAATGTGATTTAGTGAGCTCAGGTTACACGTATCTGACCACATACAAGTAGTATATCGTGGAAACCATGGAAATAAAGTAATGCATGATTCGAGAACCACTCCAGAAACGATCAGACTCTTCCGGCGACTATTCTCAAGGTCGTGGCCGTAGGTAAGTTTTGTATTACAAATGTTGAGAAAATTGAGGTATGTTAATACAACATGCAACGTCATAAAATGTGGACCAATCAAATCGTACATATATTTTGTTGAGACACCATAGAGGGCGAGTATGGAAGTGCCATAGCCAAAGAAAACTACGCCTATATAATCAAACATGAAAACCAAATAATTGACATACGGCGACTTTGAATGTAACCAATGAGCCGTAGTGCTATTGAATAACGTGATACAACAACAACTTCCAAATCCTAGTACCGTCCATTGTATATCAGAGTCACGTGATCTGTATATATTAAAATAGCATCCAATTTGATACGATATTACTACCAGTCCGACAAGATGTGTCCATATATTTATTGTTTCATTGTGTAGATGGAACAAACTCTTGACGTAATAAATCCAAGGCTGGTCCGCAAGGCGGTATCCTCTGTGAATACACGGGTTCCGCATTTCTGCGGGCACATACGGCGCTGTAATCGTTCTAAACGAACAGTCTTTTCTATCATTATTGTTGTGGTTTGTGACCCTTTGTTCGTGCATTTTGCTGTTTACATAGGACCATTTGTCCTAGATTTGATAGGCCTGAAAATACATAAAAAATTCGCTAATCAAAACGCATCAAAATCGTCTGTTGTCGCGCCTAAGGTAGGGCATGTATAATGGGACTAGCACAGTACTAAAAAATTGTGCATCACTCTGGGAAAATGGGGTTTAATGCATCTCCGTGATGATTTATACCAAGCATGGCACCACATAATTATGGATCCATAAAATCTGTTTTGACGAACAATCAACTGAATTATAAGGTAAAATGGTAAAATCTTCAAATAGCAAAATTTTCAGCCTAGGTCAGCCTACAAGGACTACACAGGCTAACACTGTTCGATACTTTTTGCAGATAAATTAAACTCCTTTTGTATAGAGCATGGCTCAAACATGTTTGACTGAACTAACGAACAAAACTAAAGCAATTATAGTTTTGCTTATTTTTTTAAACTGGGTAATATTTGTTTAAATTCATTTCATTTCATTAATTCAGCTTGTTTTTCTAAATTTCTTCCAAAGGAGTGTAATAGGGTATACTGTCTGTGCGATGAAACTAGGGCAGTCATGCATTAACCCTTTACCGGACGACAAAATTTTAGCCTTGTCCAAATTGAAAGCATTTGCAGACGACAGTTTCAATGTTGCTCAAATGGTGCATTTTTTTCTTGATAGGGTAGAAAACATTGTGGGGAAAGGAGAAAATGCTGGTTACTAGCATTTTCTCCTTTTCCTTCCCACAATGTTTTCAAATGGCTTCATTCAAAGGGTTGTTAAAAGGCCGCATTGTGCGTCAAAGGTTTAACTTACATTAATTTCTAAAGATAATATTAAGAAAACAAAATTCAAAATGTTAAATTTTGAGAATATCGTACATATCTACTTGAGGATGCCATTACTACAGATATTGCTGCTCTTAATAACCTACGCCATACCTACAAAAAGTCGGAAGAACCCCAACTTCACATTGTATACCATTATCTTCCGCTAGGTGGCATTTTTCAAATACATACTAGATCAATCTTCGAAGAATATGACATGCGCAGACAACGCTTCGCACACATGCAAACTTTCCCGCACCAAGAATAATATCATGAAGGTTTTTTGTAGAAGGTCAAGAAAATATGTAGCAGTGGTACTTAACAACCAAGATAGTATACAAAACAAACCCCACCCATGTAAAAGACATGTATGTACTCCTCATCACTTCCAACTTGCAAAAATCTTTAAGCCATTACCCTTTCCTTTTTTTTTTTAGATTAGTGCAGGTAAGTACGAACATATGAGCCATGCTCTGTGAAAAGGGGGCTTAATGCATTTACGAAAAGTACCGACCCAGGTCAGCCTGCGCAGTCCGCGCAGGCTGACCTGGGCCGAAACTTTTCGCTATTAGTCAACTTTCTGTATGTCAAAGACCCATTCTACCTCATGATGCAGTTGGTTGTTTAGACAAAATGGATTTTATGGATCCCTAATCATTTGATGTCATGTGTATATCATGTGATATAACACATTACGGAGAAGCATTTAGCTCCCTTTTGCCAGAGCACGGCTCATATTTCAAAGTATAATGTACATTGTACATAATGCACTATGTATAATTTGGGCCATTTTACACAATATAACAATCATAATTATATTATCTTTTGTAACCTGTATGAAACACATGATGTGAACGATGCGAATCGCCGCATTATTGTCTATTTGAGCCATGCTCTCGCAAAAGGGTTTTTAATACATCTCGGCGATGCATTTATACCAAGCAAGTCATCACACATACACGTAAGTATGGATTAATAACATCAAATTTGTATAACAACCGACTGAAACATGTGGTGGAATTGCCCTTGATATGCAGAAAACTGACCGATAACAAAAAGTTCTGCACGGACTATAAAGGCTGAACTAGGCCAATACTTTTTGCAGATGCATTAAACCCGCTCCCCTTTCACAGAGCATGACTCATTTACATATGCATTAATACACAATCGACTAATGTTTAGTATAGTGTGTCAATTGGCAAGGTTTAAATCAAATCGGTTTTCGGTAGAAAGATATAACACCAAACTCAAATAAATCTGATACACGTAGTTTACATTCCAAAAAAAAAAACCACTGTCCACACAATATTTAATTTCAAAATTCATGATACCTGTTCTGTGTTGCAGTTTTGGATTTTTATGTATATAAGGGGATATTTAAGTTTGTTTTTTGTGGAAGATCGAAAATTATTTCATCGAGTGAGCATCATCGGTAATATTTTCACAAATGGCGCAACCCCCCCCCCCCATTTCATGTGCTTCTAACCCCTTTTTTGTTGGCACTTGTTAAGTACAGGGGAGCTCTCGGTATTTCGTACCTGAGAGTTTATCATTCGGTAAATTCACTGGTCGAAACGGTGAAATGATCTAACCATAATCCACCATTATTTCATGATACACTACCGAAAAGCATGAAATAAAGTATAACGTAGATCTACAGTGTCATTTGGTAAGGGTTAAGCCAACTTGGTTTTCCGATAGAAATATTTAATGTAAAAATTAAATAAATCTCATAAACGATGAACTACATTCCTTAATATACATACACAGTAACTCCGAAATTCTTAATAGCCTACTCGTTGTGTGGTGTTATTTTGGATTTGTTGTGTGTATATCAGAGCTCTAGATAGAGGGAGTGATTTTGATTTCAAAATGTCAAATTTGAAAATATCAATCACTCTCCATTCAACCCTATGTTATGGGTACTCATCAGAATCGTCTCATCGAGACGATTCTAATGAGTACCCACAACATAGGGTTTGTATATAAAATACAAGTGACACGATATCGTCGTTTAAGTATTTAAATATTGAAGTTTTAGCATAAACATGATAAACGGAATCTAAATTGGCCTACTAGATCTATATGTGGTCATACAAACGTGATTTGATCAGAACAACAACAACAACAACATTAACAGCAACAACGACGACGAAATGAGCATTATTCGATGAATTTCAAATACAGTATAATCGATTTCTCTAAGAAATAATCCTATAAAAAGTGGTATCCAAGATCCATTATGTCGACTATTGCAGTGAACAAAAAATTAAACATTTGATACAAATCCATCACTTAACATCACACATGTACATGTATGTCACGTAATGCTACAGGCCGATTCACGAACTCCCCTTTTAAATGCTAAGGGACACTAGTTAAATACACAATAAAAAGCTACATGTTTAATAGTAATGACTCAGGAAGTTCAAATTATGATGCAGACCTGTATATGATTTACAACAATGTTGACACATAAGATAAAAAGGAATACCCCATTTGTATGGTGGCATATTTCTGCCACGAGATAACTATCGGGATAATTTAAGAAAACTACCGCGATAACTCAAAGTTTCCCGGAAATTTTATCTATATCGTGAAAAGTTTTCTAACGCGAAATTTCTCATTCGTGCACGAAGCCGACATTCGAGATAAAATCATCGGAATAGTTCTACCCGTTTCTCGATATATTTATATATAAAGAGAAAAATCACTATTTGGATGAACTCGGTAGTTTTTGACTGTACAAGACAGCAAATATATTCCGAAACCGTGTCGAAGATACCGTGAATGTCAGTTGTGGGCACGAAGGGGAAAAATCTTGCTAAAAGAGAGAATTATCGCGATATTTTAATTGTGAAACTTTTTATGATCATGATAATATTTCTAGGAAAGTTAATTTTATCGCGATAGTTTCTTGAATTATCGCAGTAGTTATCTCGTACCTTGTGGCAGAAATGTGCCACCATACATTCGGGGTTAGCCCGTACAGTAAACACTATTAAACACTGCGAAGGATTATTTATGAGAACAAAGATAACATGCTTCTTGTTATCAAGCACGAATATTTAATCAACAATAGTAACTTACAATAAACTGCTTTACCGACTCAAATGCAAGCGAAGTAGGCTACTAAGTCTTACCAAGCGCAAAGTGACAAGCTAGGCGCCTGGCGTGCAAACTTGTTCCAATATTCGAACCCGATCTTCGTGTTATTTAACCCTTAGGCTGTTAAGCACGACCTACTGGCCTCCTGCGGAGAGTGTAGTTCAAGATCAGACTGCAGAGAACGTGCAGTCTGATCTTGGATCTACACTGTCCGATAAGGAGAAAATTATTATTTTTCTCCAAGAAAATAAGTTTTAAATAATATTAATCTGTTTTTTTTTTTTTAACGATCGGCTTGAAAGTTTCATTTAAATTACATGTATTTAGCAGGGTAAGAGTAAACACGGCATGACGTAAAGTCTTCATTATGCATATACAATGAATATTTCTTGGAAATCCTTTCACAGTGTTTTCCGCTCAACCTAACACTAAGTAATTGAAATAAACAGGTTCCGTCATGCGAGAAAAAGCAAAACTCCAGGGTTCGTATTCACCATCCATTCTTAAGAAAAATATTAGGCTTTTTCTCCAATTGTCTAAATTTAAAAGCAACACAACTTTTGATTGACTAAACCGTTTGGTTTAATACGGTTTAGCTAATCAAAAGTTGTGTTACTTTCTAAATCTAGAATAAGGTAAGGTCGATGAATACGGACCTTGATTTTCTTTAACCTTTTACCAGACGACAATGTTTTAGACTGGTCCAAGTCGAAAGCATTTGCAGACGACAAAACAAATTTGTCTCGAAGGACGGGATTTGTCTTTAAAAGAATAGAAAACATTACACGCATATGCTCCTTTTCACAAAATGTATATTCTAAAGCATTTTCCTCTGGGTCGGTTAAACCAAATGGTTTAGCCAATCAGAAGTTGTGATACTTTCAAGAAGTTGTGTTACTTTCGAGAATAAGACTGACAGCATTCTTAAGAATGGTTCGTGAATACAGACCCAGGCTGTACATACCCTTTGCAGCTTGCAGGTAAAATAGTTTAGCACAACCAAATAATTAGGCCAATCAAGAACTGCGAAACACTGAAATTTAGAAAATTCGTGAGAATAAGACCCAGAATGAAATTTAGAGGGGTTGGAGGATGCGACCCACAGGCTTTCGTTTTATGACGAACATCGTCATCTATATAATGTAATATATAAGACTTATATACATGTTACATTATATAGATGACGAAGTTCGTCACAAATCGAACACCTGTGATGCGACTCCAGGACTCGTATATTGAAAAACACATTCTTAATTATTGTTTTGAAGGTAAATTTCAACACAACCCATCTGATTGGCTGAAACAAAAGATCTCAGCCAATCAGATGGCAAGTCTCGGTAGATCTTTATAGAGTTAGAATACAATAATAATTGTCATAGACCAGTTAGGGATGCAAATTATGTGCACGTTCCGTTCGTAATTAACTCTTTACTAGTCGACAAAATTTTTGACTCCACTGAATTGGGAGCACTTGCAGACGACAAATATAATTTGGCTCAAATTATGGACTTTGCTTTTGCTTGTAACAGGGTAGAAAACATTGTGGGATAAGGAGGAAACGCTGGCCTCCAGCATTTTCTTTTTTCCCCTCAATGTTTTCAAACGCCGTCTCTGTTAGGATTGTTAAAACTTGATTTCGTGTAGTTTCAGATCAACTCGATATTGCAACCAGCGAACACAGATTCATTCAATTAACCCTTTACCAACCGACTAAAAACTAGACCTTACCATATTGAGAGCACTTGCAGACGACAAACTGAACGTGGCTCAAACAATGTAATTGTCTTCGAAAGGTTAGAAAATATTGTGGGAAGAGAAGAAAATGCTGGTTGCCAGCATTTTCTTCTCTGCCTACAATGTTTTCAAAAGGTTTCTTCCTCAGGGTTGTAAAAACACGGTATTGTGTGGGAAAGGATTAACGTTCGGGTTGCTATGTCTGATCATAGTCCTCGGAGTTCTTACAGTAGTTAATTACAGTTAATTACAGTTAAATGTAGAATGAAATTGTTCAAACCTCGTGTCGATATAAAATCCTTTATACACAAACTCTATGCATGGTGGAGTATAATGTGGTATACAATCACTAAACACACTCATAAAATGCCTGGCTACAAAAATATCGCTCGATTTCCTCCCTTTACAAAACATCGCAAACGATACAGCGTAGTTCATATAAACAGGCTTGGATTCCGACCGTCATGCTCTACATTCGTTTCTTTTGCGGACAGTGAAGACTAAGATCGGACTGCACTTACCATGCAGTCGGATCTTGGGTCGCTACTGTCATATTATGTTTTGTGTTATATTTATAAAAAAAGAAAAAAGTTCTGAAATTGGCAAGTAAAGGACAGTTTTTCTCTGACTAAATACTCATTTCATTGGCCTGGCCTTCTAGATATAACGATACGGTTTCATTTACTTTGTATGGTATCATTTATATCGCGGCGGCGAGAGCACCTATCCATGTTGTCTTGGAGTTTCTTTTACCGGTACTTTACACACTGTTATTCTGAATTATATTTTTTCCCAGGCTACTGGCTGCTTTCTCACATGACCATCGTCGAAACAATGATCAACGGTGAGAGAGAAAATGAATCCTGTCGCAATTATTATCACCAATCCTTGGAAAGAAATTGGCCAAGCTGGGGATTCGAACCAGCGTTTTTGCAGTCTGATCTTTGTCCGCAAAATACATTTGAGCCATGCTCTGTGAAAAGGGGTTTAATGCATCTGCAAACAGTTTCGACCTACGTCAGCCTGCGCTGTCCGCGCAGAAAACTGTTTTTGCTGTTGGTAAATTTTCTGCGTGTCAAAGGACCTTTCTATCGCATTCTGCTACGTGGTTCTGCCGGTTTTTAGATAAACCGTACCCTGGCAAAAGGGGGCTTAATGCATTTCCGTGAATTGACCAACAGCAAAAAGTTTCGACCCAGGTCAGCCTGCGCGGAATGCGCAGGCTGACCTGGACCGATACTTTTCACAGATGCATTAAACCCACTTTTCATAGAGCATGGCTCATAGATAATTGAACTTTTTTATGCGACAACTAGCTTGGTATAGTGCATTACAAAAATTGATAGACCCTAGAACCCCCTTTTAACGGACCATGACATATTTGAGCCATGCTCTGTGAAAAGGGGGGATAATGCATTTGCAAAAAAGCATCGACCCAGGTCAGCCTGCGCAGTCCGCGCACCAGACCTTGGTCGAAATTGTTTGCTTTTGGTAAATTTTCTGCTTTTCAAAGGACCTGTGTAATTCATAATTAAGTAGGATTTTTTTTAATATATAGAAAACGGACTTTATGGATTATAATATGGTGATGACTTGCTTGGTACCATGCATCATGAAGATGCATTAAGTCCCGTTTTAAGATAGCATGACACATTTATATATGGATGGGTAAGGGTTAACACGGACCGACAGCAGTTTATTTCCGCTTCCATGAATCAACAATACACTTGGTCAAAACCTCTTAAATTTTTGCCTCTTAATATATAAGTACTACAAAGAAATACCACAACGTCTACAACTCCTTAAAGATACATCGA
Organism: Tridacna gigas; assembly: GCA_945859785.2. Taxonomy (NCBI): domain Eukaryota; kingdom Metazoa; phylum Mollusca; class Bivalvia; order Cardiida; family Cardiidae; genus Tridacna; species Tridacna gigas. The sequence continues at coordinate 50,945,497 of OX244029.2, forward strand.
TACTCGTTTTTAGCCAGTTTTTTTTTTTTAACCCACTTCATCTTTATTTTATGAAACTATAATTACTCTTGTATCTTTATGCCAAATGTTGTCGCTGACGGTTTCAAGGTTGCACAGATTACGACAGATATAGAATGCGTTTCATTTTTTTGCAACCTTCAAAGAAATCATTGTTGTCGTTTCCGGTTTTAGATGAGGACATATCCCTTGAGTTTCTCTATCCCTTACACCATATATATTGGTAATTTATCTACACAGCTGACCAAATTCTGAGCCATTCTACATACTTTTAAGTTTTAACAGCGTTTATTTTTTTCTCAGGCTGTAAGGATGTATCTTTAAGTCACTACAAGGGGAAAATACCACATTTTTCATTCACGAGAAAAAAGCGAATTATTGTGCGTAAAAGGCTGTTTAAGTCGTGAAATATTACAAGAACATCGAACAATGCAGACCCAGGATCGAACTGCAGTGATGTGCAGTCAAATCTTGATCTATACTCTCCGCACAGGCACCAAGAATTTCGCCACGCAAGTAAAGGGTCAGTTTACAACAGTTGCTGGTATAAAACCTTTTACAACACAATCCCAAGTTTTAACGACCCTGAAGAAGACGGCTATTGAAAACATTGTTGGAAAAGGAGAAAATGCTGGTAACCAGCATTTTCTCCTTTTCCCACAATGTTTTCTAGACTTTCAAAGACATATTTCATCATTTGAGCCACATTGAATCTGTCGTCTGCAGATGCTTTCATTTTGGACGAGTCCTTAATTTTTGTCGTTTGGTAAAGACTTTACCCTTTCCGCGCCATAGGCGAAAACATGGGCTTTTGCGGACGGAAAAGGTTCAGATCAGACTGCACAGAAAGTGCATTCTGGGCCTAGATCTTGGCCGTCCTCTTGTTTAGTCATGTCTGTGAAATAGGAATCGTTCTGAACCTCAGTTAGATTCCATTTTGAGATCGTAAAAAGAAATCGAGTGTATGTTTAGCGCTGAATGAGTTTAATGTTCTACAATCCACTTACACTTAATAAGCAGTACATACAATTTTTATTTTACACACAGTTGACTGTCTTTTGATCGGAAAGATAGAAAAAGCTGTTCAATTGGAAAGATCGAAAAGATTGGAGAGTTTTTTTCTTTTTTCATTCTAGCTCAGTGATAAAATGCAGGGATTGTGCTCTAGGGTCGTTTTCAACGGCCAGTCTAAACTGCGTTCTTAGTCTAATTTAAGATTATGCAAGTAACGCAATATCTGATTGGCTAAATCATTTGGTTTAGCCAATCAGAAATCACGTTATTTTTAAATGTAGAAAAATTTTTAGAATTAGATTATGAAAGAGTCGTTGGTGAATATGGAACCAGAAGTTGTAAGCTTGAATCCAGGCACAGCCCTTTAAAAAATTCTCTCCAAGAACTGGGACTCCGGTACACCATATTTCTTGGGGGTGAGGATGGGGGTGGAGGTGTTGATGGTTGAAGGCAGCCAATAACTTGAAAATACATGTAGGGCTGCGTGTTGTACCGGCAACAAAACCTTCAGAAAGCATAGACAGCTGCACTGGCAGCCGCCGTTTACCTAGATAACTGTTGAGAACGGCTTGAAACACCGAAGAAAGAAATCACTTACTCAAAAAAAAAAAAACCACTTTCGGTTATGAAGAAAATGTTCATAATTTTCCAGCTCTTTTCCTTTGCTTTACTTTAGTTGTTGATAAAATTTTGACTTATCCCTTCATGGTCTTCGATTGGGAAGTTTGATTCATTGTTTCAATTTAGTTGTGTTTGCCTGTTGGATGCTGAAGCCCGTTTTTAACACTTAGGCTGCTAAGCGCGACTCACTGACCTTTTGCGGACAGTGTAGATCAAGATCAGACTGCACAGAACGTGCAGTCTGACCTTGGTCTACACTGTCCGCTAAGGAGACATTTCCACCCCTCCCCCTCAAAATAACTTTGAAATAGCAGTATTCCGGTTTTTACTGTCAACTGGAAAGTTTCATTTCAGTATTGTAGCAGGATAAGTGTTTATAGTACAAAAGTTTTGTCGTCAGTGAACCTGTCCATGCGTAACTTGTGTTCTTTTATACTTGCTGGCGCACTAGGCACATTTCTGCCTTATCTGAGAAAAGAACCTGGATTCGAAATGAGAGATGAATAAATTCTCGACGATTCCAGAAGGCGGGGTGTGGAAGGGATTTTTTGTAGCTGGGATTCGAAATCTGCGTAACCTCTTTATTACCAGCGATATGTTTAACCACCAAAAGTCACGGATATGAAAAAAAAGTGGCTTTTTGGTTCAGTAGCTGTTGCGCTCAATTGAGCGTGTTCATTGGTCAGGGGTGTGGTTATTATGTGGGTGAGGCGGATGTTAACAAGCAAGACATCCACAACATAAGTTGGCTACCTTGATTATGTTTATACAACGGTGATAGTAAGACTTCACGTAGGAAGATGAATAGGTGAAGGATGTCAGGAAACCAAGGGCCTGTGTTTCGGGAAGGTTAATTCTAGAGCCGAACAGTAAGAACAGCGCGCCCCCCCCCCCCCCCCCCCCTTCTCTGAAATGATGTTTGATGTTTTGATGAATACAATGATTTTTTTTACGAACATTTAACCTGCTAAATTATTTAATTGAAACTTTCAAGCCCATGGTAAAAACCCAAATCTTTCTATTTTAAAGGTATTTTGAGGGAAAAAATATCTCTTTATCGGACAGTGTAGATCCAAGATAAGACTGCAGACTTCTGTGCAGTCTGGTCTTGATCTACACAGTCTGCAAAAAGGTCTTTGAATCGCGTTTAGCAGCCTAAGAGTTAAAAGATATTTTGAAAAAGTTTCGATGTTTGTTCCAAATCTCAGGCGGGTTAACAAGCAGTTTTATGACGGATTCCTGCCGATATCAAAACCCCACCTATTGCAATTTCAAGCTTTTTCGCTGGGAAAAGTCGTCCTATCGAAAAACGTAGATCTAAGATCAGGCTGCACATGCATATGCAGTCTGATCTTGTCTACGCTGTTCGCAAAAGCAAGCTTAGTAGCGTAAAGATTAACAAGAAATCTTTTTATAAAAGATTTTAAACAGGCATGAGAGGTACTGGAATATAAATATTGAATCTGTCTTGTGGCTCAATATGAAGAGAAATAATGAAACGAAACCTTACCAACAATTGACTCTTATTCTACTTTTCTTTTTTTTTTTATTTTGTTGAAAAGTGAAAATTTCAATTAGATGTATATTTCAAGATTACAAGTTAATCCAATTCATCGTTGAAAAAGGAAAAGGTATAATTATACCTATATAGCCATATAGTAATTTATGATTGGGTGACGCAGACAAATATCAAATTACCAAATATTAAAAGAAAAAGATCTTTCCCTATCATATTAATCTGCTATGATGTGACTATAGGCCCAGGTATCGATAAGCGGCAAGCAACGTTTGTATACTGTGTCATGAATGTGCGAATAAATATGTCAGCAGGGGCCTGCCGAAAAAACATGTGCACATTTTCGACCATCACAAATTACCATCTATTCACCTGTCTGGAAGGTCTCATTCTAGAGCAGGTCTTCCTGGACCGATATCATCTAAACCATTTTAATTTCGTTATTTGTCTTATTCTAGATTTAGAAAGTAACGCAAGTGATTCGCTAAACCATTTGGTTATCCGTTTAAATGCGATGCTTGCATACGATAAATAAGTAATGTAGACAAAACATTAGAGGGATGTGAGCTTGAGACAGCATGACCATTGATGAGAGAGAGAGAGAGAGAGAGAGAGAGAGAGAGAGAGAGTAATACTGTCTCTTAGTTCGACCAATAGTTTTTCCTATGTCTAAATACATGAAATATAATTGTTATAAAGCACATCACGTAAAGCACCACACCACACAAAACACTGGTAAGAAAATTCGGTTTGCAGTGACCATTTTCACCTGTCAGAAAATCAACAAACAAACTTCTCAGTTGCAGAGACTGTGTGACAATGGCTAAAACATGAAATATCTGATGACTTTGTCCAAGTATGTCAAACCTCCGTGGACACACTCGTTCTGGTATCTGTGAAAAGTAGATCACGGACATAAGAATGAAAGAGCTGCAGCTAAGTGTAATGTGACCTAGTGACGACACGTCACAGGCATTTGAACGAAAACATTTCCAGTACCTTTGGCTCAAAGGAGAGTAGGCAAAGATTAACTCTATAAAAAGTCCGCTGAACAGCGCCATCTTCCGACAGTTGCCAACGATGGAGAGCGTCCAGGGCTTAGCATAGCATACATTGTAAAAGTTTAGGTTTGTAAGAACTACGTGAAAGACCATAAAGTATGGACCAATCAGATCGTAGATTTCTTTCGTTGACAAGCCATAGTAAGACAAGTATACAGTACCATAGCCCCAAAGCAGGGCTCCCATGTAGTCCACTATGAAAGCTACATAATTCATGCTAGGTGACATGGACATTATAAGATGTGCAAATGCGCTATGAAGTAGAGATATACAACAATAGGTACCAAAAACTGATACAGTCACTTGCATGCTGGAATCACGTGACTTATAGATGATAAAATAATTAACGGTCTGGATTAGGAGTAGGAAGAAACCAATAAACTGCGTCCAGATATTGATAGTTTCATTGTGGACCTCAAACAAACTGATCATGTAGTACTTCAGTGGCTTATTTGTTAAGCGATATCCACTTTGGATGAAAGTCATCAACATTTCTTCAGGTATCTTTGAAGCTGTCACAGTTCTTTCAAGCACCTGTCTTTGCCCTCTATTGTTGACATTTTTGCCCCTGTAGTAAACTGAAGCCATGGATGATTTTTTTTTTACAGATCTGAAAATAAATTGACTATCGTTGTGAATAAATGTAACTCTGTGCCTCTTTGCTCTGATGTGTGTCGAACCAACCTACCATCTCCAACTGAAAGTTCTTGATGTCTGTGATGATCACGGTTATTTGGTTCCCTAGAAATGTTCGACCAAAATTCTTTTTGAATATAACGGGTTATGACATTGTTTAAGTCTGTTACAAAACACTTTTGGTCAAGCATCTTTAGAAAAAAAAAAACAATTAAGTGATCATAGTTACCAACATAAAAAATCAAAGTCCATAAACTCCATTTTGTATCACAACCGACTGAATCATGAGGTAGACTAGGCCTTTGGCACGCAGAAAATTGACCTAAAGCAACAAGTTTCGACCAGGTCAGCCTGCACAATTTTTGCAGATGTATTAATCCTCCTTTTCACAGAGCATGGCAATTTTCTATTGTCCAAAGTTTAAAACATTTTAACAATTTTCTTTTTGAGATCACGGCATTATAGCACCTTACACACAACATCTACAATACTTACCGAACGTTATTGCTCCTAAGAAATAACTTTTACAATATTTTGAAACATCACCGTTAGTGCCCCAAAAGAAATAACATCAACAATATTTTGAATTTTTACCGTAATTGCTCTAAAGAAATAACAGTATACAACAAATTAAAATCTTACCGTGGTTTTTCCTAATATAAAAAAAAAGAAAAACATTTTCACTGAGCATTGCTCATTTCTGTTGTTAAACAATTAAATTTCATGCATGAATATCAATTATTCTGAAATCATGCCGTTATTGCACTTTGAAAATAACATTTAGAATACTTTGAAACCTTACCGTAATTGCTCTTTAGAAATAACATTAACAGCATTTTGAAATCTTACCGTTTTTGCTCTCAAGAAATAACATCGACAATATTTCGAAATATTACCGTTATAGCTCTGAAGGCATAATACTTATCTACAACATCTTGAACTTTCACCGATATTGCTCCTAAGAAATCACGTTTACAAAAAATCTTACCGTTATTTGTCCCAAAGATAATATTACAATATTTTGAAATATTATTTTTATTGCTCCTAAGAAATGACATCTACAACTACTTCATAGTAAATCAAAGTCGTGCAAAACTTCACGCTCTTTCACCACGCCACACAATAACAGAAACATTTAAACGCTCCATCAGCCAAACAGATAACCCAGTTTACTGAAATCAAGGGTCGTATTTACACATATTTACACGTAGACGCAGCAGCAAACAAAATGTTGTCATGGAGAAACGTTCAGTTTGAAGACAGGGGCGTCCCTTGAGTAAAACTTTGTGTACTGCCTAAAAGGAGGGGATGGTGGCTAGGGATTTATACCTATAGGGGCGAAAGCTCTCGTACGAAACATCGATCTGGGCCTCTATATACATGTACATACGTAGACATGCTTCAACCAGTAGGCCACAACTTTAGACGTAAACTTGTGATATGATTTTCTTGTAGAATAATATTTCGGCTATCGTTTGGCACTATGGATGTTAAAAAATGACTTGTAAACGGCATGAAATCCGTGACTAGTGTAGTGAAAATACTGTGCGAGTTGTTTACCTTTGTATATTAGTGTGTAATACTGTATATGATTTATACTGTCGCACGCCGTTTATCTGTGCTATAGCGCTCCGCGGGCCATGCTAAAAAGTGCTCCATGTTTTCTAGATGTGTCTGCCTCTCATTTATTATTGTTCCATTTAGTTTGGTTCAATCTGTATCAAAAAATGTACCGACGTAAACGTCAGATTATGGCACGCGTTTACAAGTCGTCTTCTTGATGTGACCGCACTAAGTGCAGTGCTGTGACACGTTTTGTGGAACACCTTCGTTTGAAATTTAATACAAAATGGCAACGTCAGACAACCACCGAAATATCAGACCTCTCCAACAGTGGTGAGTTTAAAACGCAGACTGCCACAGAATTCGCTGTCTGAATCCATTTTTTCTTGCGAGATTGGTATGGTACACAGTCTGTTTCGTCATGGTTTTGTAAATAAAGCGAAATCAAAAAACCGAAATAAGAAATAGACGTGGTTCTATTTTTAGGAATGACAGACAACTCGCCCCAAAGACAACTCGCCCAAAAGACAACTCGCCCCACAAAAAAATCGTCGTGTAGTTTTATAAATACGTTCAGGTGATAGTAATAAGAGCGGGGCGAGTTGTCTCATAACTTGGGGCTAGTTGTCTTCTGAAGGTGAGTCGAGTTGCCTTGTGGCGAGTTTTTTTTTGGGGGGGGGCGAGTTGCCTTGGGACGAGTTATCTTTGGGGCTAGTTGTCCTGCACCCACTTTTAGATATGACGAATTTCAGAAAAGATTTGTTACATTAATTTGCCATGATTACAAATGACCTCTCAAATAACTTTAATTCTTCATTAAGCAAATAAATCTAAGCAGAAGAAAAAGTATGAAGAATTTTGTCAAAAAAGAGAAAGAAGACCGCTGGACAAGATCATGCGACTTGAGAAGGCGGAAAGAAGATCAAATGACCGTCATGTAAAGCAAAAGAGGTTGAAATTAAAGGCCAATAAACTATTTGAAAACACTGACGCTGACCTCTCCTGGCTTCTTTTTGAAAGAAGCCAACTTGTTAAATACTGTCTTGAGTGCGGAATGACCCCGGGACAGACTGTGGAGTAAACGGAATCCTCACAGACGCATAAGAGTGTTTCGAGGATCCTAATGGCACAAACGTTTTTCCACTGGATGGATCGAAAGCGGGGTCAAGAAAGGCAGGCCAACTGAGTTGAAAGACGCTGTCATTAAGAAAGTTTCAGAATTCATACGGTCGAATCGACGCTCAGGTAGTAGCTGCGATTGCTGGTATTGATAAGTCATCAGTGCAGAGAATATTATCAGATTAGTTATCGATGTCACGTGTGTGCGAGGTGGGTCCTGAGCCTATTTGCATTCAGTATCAAGGGGAGTATTTCGAAAAAAAAAACCTATTGACGTCGTGAAATGTGACTGACGTTGCATCCAGTATCAAGGCCGGTATTTTGAAAAAAAAAAACCTTAGTGACATCGTGAAATGTGAATCACGTTGCCCTGTGGCCCGAAAAGCTATATATAGTGTTCTTGAAATGCTCATGGAATTATTAGTTCAATACATACGGGCATGAAATTTTGGGATTTTATCTGTAAATGATCATATTAAATATATATCGTGTATTAAAAGTATTCATGTTTTGTTAGTGTGAGTAAACAGTAAATTATACGCTATTTTGGGACAACCCTCGTATCGTAGCGTTAAAAACAATAATAATAAAGTAATGGTCGTTTGAAGCACCTAATGGCCGTTTACTTTTGGTAACAAATCATAAAATGAATAGGTACATACCTTGAAGTTGCTTAAGTCTATGTTTAATTGCGAGTATGTCGAATTGCAGTGACTTTACAAATTGCACGGTTTTAATAGTTTTCAGTGAAGTCAGTTTTCGGTGAAGTCAGTTTTCAGTGACGTCAGTTTTAAGTGTAGTGAGGCACTCAGCAGGGAAATTCGATTTCGTTTGCGTACTCGATTTGTGAGCACATAAAACAGGGAAAATTCCTCTTGAATACACGTAGGAATGCTAAGACTTTGCAGTTTGATATATTCGTTGTCCGGCGGTAGGGAATCGGCGAGGTTACGACGTGAACAAGTTTCCAAGTGTCCTGCCACCTGACCAGACAACTAACAATATATGTGATGACGTGCTTAGTGTAATACATCTCGGAGATACATTTAATCCCCTTTTGCTAGAGCATGGCTCCTGTCCAATGACTTAACCCTTTACCACACAATCCCGATTTTAACGACCCCGAGAAAGAATCCTTTTGAAAACATTGTGGGAAAAGCAGAAAATGCTGGTAACCAATATTTTCTCCTATTCCCACTATGTTTCTACTCCCGATTTTTTACGACCCTGAGAAAGAAGCCGTTTGAAAACATTGTGGGAAAAGGAGAAAATGCTGGTAACCAGCATTTTCTCCTTTTCCCCCTATGCTTTCTATTCTTCTCAAAACAAATTTCGATTTTTCAGTCGCATATATTTTGTCGTCTGAAAATGCTTTCAGTTTGGACTAATCTAAAATTTTGTTGTTTGGTAAAGGGTTAATCACTGAGCCTAGGGGCTTATAATTCACATGAGTAATTAGAAATGCTGCTGTACTGTTTTGAGACATGCTAGTTCCAGCTATAATGTAGAACTCCTGCGTGGCTAAGTGAGAAATGTAGGACTCGTAACCTGGAGGCACCGGGTTAAAGCCTGGTTGGAAGTACTTAGTTTTTTGTAGGAGTATCCTTGGGCAAGACCCTTCAGAGCCTTCAGAGCCTCAGCCTTGCACTGGTGAACTCAGAACAAACATGTATAATATTATGTGAGTTGTCGCTGTGATATGATTAACATAACGTTGAAATCGGCTTAAAACACAATTTAATCCAGCTATAACGTAAAATTAACTCTTTGCCAGACGACAATATGTCAGACCTGTTATAATTAATAGTAAATGTGGCTAAAATAATGAGATTTGTCTTTGAACAGGATGAAAACATTGTAGGAAAAGGAGAAATGCTAGTCAACAGAGTTTTCTCCTTACCGACAATGTTTTCAAAAACCTAACTCGAGGTCGTTAAAACTCGGGATTGTTCGGTAAGGTAAAGAGTTCATCGATATATTTGAAGTACATGTATTTCTGGTTTGAATTACCAAGATTTTCTTGTACATGTATACGTATCATCTGGCAAAGAAAGATACATAGCTCTGATCTAGCCCATTATATATATAGTTTTGAATTATTGCAAAATATCGATGTTGTCAAGTTTGTTGACATTTAATGAATATGACATTCCATGGTCATGATTTATAAATCAGTTTTGATAGGAATAAGAAAATACTGCAAAAGAATAAGAAATAGATAAATACGTATATGTCGTAATGGGTTTATAGTTTTTGCAGATGCATTAAGCCCCTTTTTCACAGAGCATGACTCAATTGTGAAACTTGACAGCTGTTAGAGTAACAATTTCACTTTTTTTTGTAGGCTTATGATCTAGACCAACCTAGCAATTATCTCCTGGTCACGTGTTCAAAGTACTAGTAACATGATCAACTATTAATACACCGGGTCATTCAATACGTTGCTTCAGTTTCTGTTGGCTCCAAATCATCACGTTTTAACTATGCATTAATCACGGTGATTGTGAGTACCATCCAACCCCTTATCAAATCCATGACCCGTATTTTCAAGAATGGTTTTCTTTAAGACTTCGGGAACATAACGCACGAAGTGTTTCAGCACAAGAGCCATTAAGGCTACTAAAAGCACCATGACAGCAATGAGGAGTACCATATCCGGGTCACTGTGAGTTGTTATTCCAAGCTTTTGATCTCTAGAAATGGCATGCATGACGTAGAGCATATTAACAACAACCAACACGTGGAAGATCTGATGGCCATGACCTAAAATATCAAATTTTCCGGGCCAACTTTTCTCCGGTTGGTGAGCTGCGAATGTGATTGCTTGCAGCAAGAAGACAAGCAGTGCGACATTTATATGGTTTAACGAACTTGCTGGACACTCGTCGTCTTGGAAACACCGGATGTATCTGGATAAAGCCGGGAAAAAGTTTACTAAAGACTGAACGGTAAGACCGGCCAACATCATATACTTCCGGTTCATGTTATGAGGGTCATGGCCATACCATATTTTAGCCAGGCACATTATATTGAAGTTTAAAAACGATACCATAGCAACAACAGGCAGATAAATGTGTTCATAAGATTCATATGTTTCTTCATCGGCTATTCCGTAAAAGCAGGCTATGCCATAGCTATATGAACTGACTGCTACACCGATATAGTCGATCATTAAACAAACAAAATTTACATACGGCGACCGGGAATGCAGCGTATGTACCGAGGTACTGATGAACAAGCAAATAACGTTGCACACGCCAAACGGAATTAAAATTGCCATAACGTTATCTTTCCTGACGTCAAATTCATGAAAGTATCCGTAAAGCCTCAGCAGAACCAGCAACATTCCTATTAAATGCGTCCATATATTAACTGTTTCGTTGTGAAGCTGGAAAATACTAAATAGATAATATCGCCAAGGCTTGTACGGTACCCTGTATCCATCCAGAATGGCAGGCTCATGAAGGACAACGGAAACGCCTTTAGCCGGAAGTGTAGGCTGATGTGTCGACTGCCAGGGAATGAATGACAGAGTTTCTTTTACAAGCGTGGTCAAGTGGCTATTAGCCATCTTCGCTGAAAATAAAGAAGGGGCATACAAAGTATAAATGTTTGTGGAAATAGTGCTGCGTACTATGAAAAAGTGAAAGAAAATGTGCTCTCCACGGGCGTCACAAACCGTGATACAGTTTTACATGATAAACTAAAAACATCTGTATGGAATAACCAACGTAGAGTTGATCGTTAAAAAGTCGGAAACCTTGATCGTCTGGTTTTCTTATGAATTAATTGAAATCAATTCCAAACCAAAGTATACTGAATCGTCTTTTTTGTTCTCTGAGACTTTATTTCTAATTTTATTTATCATTTATCTCGGACAAAAAAAAGAAAAAAAAGGGATGGATGGATGGACAGATAGATAGATAGATAGATAGATAGATAGATAGATGGATGGATGGATGGATGGATGGATGGATATGGTGGATGGGTTGGTGGCTGACATACAGACACACAGACAGTCACACAGACTCTTGCAGACGACAACTTAAATGTAGCTTAAATGAATCGATATGCAAATGAAAGAGTAGAAAAATGTGTGGGAATAGGAAAACATACTGGTTACAAGCGTTTTTTTCCTTTTCCAAGAATGTTTTCAAAAGGCTCTTTTCTCAGGATTTTCAAAACATGGGATTGTGTTGCAAAGTGTCAATTGCAAATGAAAGGCCAAGACGTGTCCACATACGGATGTACATGTACATAAGGATCTAGTTTGTATTGTTCACCCTTAGGCTGCTTAGACTGAATGACCTTTTGCGGACAGTGTAGATCAAGATCAGACTTCACAGAACGTGCAGTCTGATCTTGGATCCACACTGTCCGTTGAGGAGATTTTATCCCTAAACAAATATCCTTGAAAGAGCAAATTTTGTATTATTTACTATCGGTTTGAAAGTTTCATTTCACTTATTTAGCAGGTTAAGGGTTAACACTTTGGTACATACATGTAGCGTGTATGTTGTTTAAAAATTTCAACAGCATTATACATATTTCGGTTATATCCCGACGACAGCTCACCAGATCAAATCTTTTCTTGGTTTGACCAGTGGTATGAGAATTGATGATGCGTATTGCAACACAATTCATTCCTCTCTCACCATCTAACTTTGTTTCGGGGATGATTATTTGAGAAAACAGCCAAATGATTGAAAAATAAAAATGTATGAATGAATTACTGGTATAAAGAAACTCCAGGAAAGCATGCTTAGCTGCACTGGCCGTCGCGATATAACTGAAATAATATTGAAAACGGAGTAACATATTAAACAAAGCTATTAATCGAAAATTTAATTAATATCTGATTATTGATTAATATATTATCTTACTTTACCTATCCTGGCGGTGCCTTGGGGCGAATAAGGCATCAATGTTACTCTTCTACTTTGATTTTTCTTCAGCATAAAGCCAATGTTATCTATCCATCTATATGTAGACTATACACACTTCTCGTGCACAAAATAGTTTTAGACGTTTTGTAAACGATAAAGCATCACTGCATTCCGAAATACTGTTCAAATTGTTCAAACAGCACATACATGCCAGAAATTAAAAAAAAAAAATACATTGAAATTCGACCTCTGATTGAAATCCTAATACACGTACATGTATATCGAATTTTCAAAAACTTGCGACATACGTATCCGATAGGCAACGAATTTAAAAAGAAAGAAGTGGTTTTAGAATGTAAGTAATGCTTATTACAGTTGATGAAGTTGACAACTAAATAATTAGTTGACTCTTTGCCAGATGGAAAAATCTTAGACTTGTCCAAATTGAAAGCATTTGCAGATGACAAATCAAATATAACTTAATGGTGAGATTTGTCTTTTCATAGACAGAAAACGTTGAGAGAAACGGAAAAAAATGCTGGTTATTAGCATTTTCTCCTTTCCCCACAATGTTTTCAAAAGGCTTTTTCTTCAGCGTTGTTAAATGGCGGTACTGTGTGGTAAAGGGTTAACAAATGATCAATTGCTGACGACTTTTCAATCTCGCAAAGGACAACTTTTGAAAAGAACATTATGGCAGAAGGAGAAATTACTCATAACGAGCAATTCTCTATTATTGTCCTTTTATTATCCCATTACTTTTAAACCTAATTCATGCCAATAATGCATTTTAAACGGCTTTTTCAACTCTTTACCAAACGACAAAACTTTGGACTGGACCATATTGAAAGCCTTAGCAAAGGACAAACTCAATAATGCTGAAGTGAAGATTTCTGTCTTTGATAGAATGGAAAAACATTGTGGGAAAAGGAGAAAATGCTGGTTACCAGCATTTTCTCCTTTTTCCACAATGTTTTCAAAATGATTTCTCCTCAGGGTCGTTAAAAGGCGGGATTGTTTGATAAAGAGTTAAAACATTACCAAATGCAGTCGACTTTTCAATCTTACAAAAGGCAAATTTCGAAAAAAAAAAAAAAAAAATCTGGCAAAGGGAAAATTGCTCATATCGAGGCTTTTTTTCATTGTCCTGATATGTGTTGTTGTTGCTTCTGTCTTAATCTTTAATCTGCTGAATAAGTAAAATAAAGCTTTAAAGCCGATAGGAATCAAAGTACTGACAGTACTGACAGACTAGCGAATTTGATTGATTGATTGTTTGTATGGTGTTTAACCCTGTTTTCAACATTATTTCAGTTATGTAGCAGTGGACAGTGCACATATCCATGCTTTCCTGGAGTTTCTTTTACCAGTACTCCGCACAATATTCTTTACAAGCCACTGACTGCTTTCCCACATTTATATTATAACCATCGTCGAAACGTGAGAGAGAAATGAATCCTGTCATAATGACTATCATCAATCGTCGGAAGGAAATTTGTTGATTCGGGGATCGAACCAGCGACCTCCTGTTCCCAAGTCCTGTACACTACCGACTGAGCTGCTGGGGCTATGCATGCTATTGGTTAACTGTAATCCAGTTTAAGTTCAACCCTTAACCTACTAAAAATGTTAAACGAAACTTTAAAGCCGATGGTAAACACCTGAATATTGCTGTTTCAAAGTTACATATTGGAGAAAATAATATATCTTCTTATCGGACAGTGTAGATCCAAGATCAGACTGCATGCTCTGCGCAGTCTGACCTTAATCCACACTCTCCGCAAAACGTCATTGAGTCGCGGTAGTGCTGGTAAAAGAAACTCCAGGAAAGCATGGATAGGTGCTCTGGCCGCCGCAATATCACTGAAATAATGTTGAAATCGGCGTTAAACACCATGCAATCAATTAGTCAATATCCAATAGCACAAAATGTAGTTAACTATTTAACTCTCTTTACAAAACGAAATCTTTTACGCCAGTCCAAATTCAAAGCTGTTGCAGACCATAAATTAAAAGTGGCTGAACTGATGAAACCTGATTCTAAAACGGTAGAAGACAATGTTGGAAAAGGAGAAAATGATGGTTACCAGCATTTTCTCCTTTTCCCACTATATTTTCAAAGGGATTTTTCCCCAGTATCGTTAAAACTTGGGATTGTTTGGTAAAGGGTTAATATTCAAGACTAGAATAACAGTTTAACATAACAGTTTAACTGTAGACAGTGATCTAAATAAATGACTGAAGTAATGACAAGGGTTCCCTGTCCAGTGAGGGTTAATATAACTAGGATTTGCTACAAGTTACCTAGGTGTATCTATTAATAGATTCATTCATAATATTACAGTAGTGTAGGAAAAAGTGATTCTCTGCTTTGCATAGGTCACTTAATTTACATATAAGCAAAGATCTTGTACCTTGTAAATGACATCTCGTTCAGTTTATTACTTTGTAAGACGACATGTTCAAATTGGAGTGGTAGAGCTCTGTGTTGTGTATTGGGCAAGGGAGGATTAGTGTCATCGTTTGAAATGATACCTGTCTGGCTATCACTCTGTCATCATCATCATCATGGGTTTGTTTACCTTCGCCATGCGGCGAGCAGCTATTGGTTCTTTACCAATTATTGAGCGACTATTTTTTTTTTCTTGAGACAATAATTTTTATCAGACAGTAATACCTCACGGTTAAATATCACTCTGTGTGTTGATTGATTGCTTTTATATGACATTGTTTTAGCCGGTCCTACACCTTCGAAGGTTTGCCAAACGTAGCAGCTCTGCGTTAAACATTGGAAATCGTAGAGCCACTATGGATAGCATGTAATGAGCCATGATCTGGCAAAAAGGGGCTTTATGTATCCCCGTGATGCACGATACCAAGCAAGCCATCACGTGATTGATTATGTATCCATTGTAGCCGCTTTTTTTTTTTTAACTCTTTACCGCACAATGCCGCCTTTTGACGCCCCTGGAAAAGAAGCCTTTTGAAAACATTGTGGAAAAAGGAGAAAATGCTGGTAACCAGCATTTTCTCCTTTTCCCACAATGTTTTCTACCCTATCAAAGAAAAATTGCACCATTTGAGCCACACTGAAATTGTCGTCTGCAAATGCTTTGAATTTGGACAAGGCTAAAATTTTGTCGTCTGGTAAAGGGTTAAACAACCGACTTAATCATGAGGTAGACTGGTCCACGGAGATACAGAAAATTGGCCGATGTATTAAGCCCCTTTTTTCACAGAGCATGGCTCATATGCTTTTTTCTTGGACAGTCTGATGGAGTTATCTCTCTTGCATGGTTGGCATAAAAATGAACAAATGTCGGGAGACAGCGCGTTATTGTCAGGACCGTGATACTCGGTAACCCGTAAAGTAGACAAAACGTTAACCAATAACGATAATGAATAAGTGATATGTGTCTTCTTTAGTGTAGATGTATGCAATCAGCAGTAAAAACGTTACTTTGGACTACCGGTATCAACAAGTACCATCTTGAGCAACATAAACACAGCCCAAAGTGTCTTATGTTACCCACATCATCCAAAAACATGATAATGAATATGATTTAAATGGTTTGGACTTTTCGTTTCGTGATCTAACTCTTCTATATGTACAATGCTGCAAATGTAAAAAGGAACCGGAACCGGAAGTCTGTAAATGATATGTATATATAACGCACAAGGATCACAGGGCTTGTTTCTTTAACTGCGCTGTAAACAACCTTTCCACAACAAAGGTAACTTATACGTATAATTATGGACGGTTTTCACATTTGTTTCCTGAGATCCATTCTATTTATAAATTCTATGGGCAGCTTTCCACTTGACGGAGATAACAAGCGCAGTCATTGACAAGGTTAGCCTCAAGATTTTTTAGAACAGTGCGTAAAAAGTTATGTAGGCAGCACGGAATTAGCCCCATCTTGTATAAAGATTACAAAAATTCAGACATGTCAAACTAAAATGCACTTGCACACTATAAATTATTTGTGGCTCAAAGTATGTGTTTTGTCTTTGAAAGGGTAGAAAACATTGTGGAAAAAGGAGAAAATGCTGGTTACCAGCATTTTCTCCTTTTCCAACAATGTTTTCAAAAGCGTCCCTCCTTAGGGTCGTTAAAATACTAAATTGTTTGATAAAGGATCAAAGGGCTTATTAATCATTAGGATGATGAATACCACAGGTAGCAGTATGTGATTCGTTATGGGATGTCTCTATAATGATACGTTTCAATGCCTGAGGAACATAACGCACCAAGTATTTCAACACCAGAGTCATCATGGCGATCAGGAACACCATGACACCAAGAAGTAGTACCATATCCGGGTCACTGTGATTGGTTATTCCAAGCTTGTAATCACCATAAATAGCATCCATCTGGAGGAACATATTCACAACAATAAGTACATGGAAGACCTGATGACCATGACCTACGACGTCGAATTTTCCTGGCCAAGTTTTCTCCGGTTGATGGGCTGCGAATGCGATGGCTTGCAGCAAAAAGACTAGTGGTAGGATAGTGATATGATTCAATGAACTGACAGAGCACTCGTCGTCTTGCATACAGTGGTTGTACCTGGGCACAACAGGGGAAAAATTTATCACAGATTGTAATGTCATTCCGCCTAACATCATGTACTTCCGTTTCATATTATGAGGGTCATGACCATACCAAAGTTTTGCAAGGCACATGATTACAAAGTTTGAAAAAGATACCGTGGCAACAACAGGCAGATGAATGTGATAATAGGATTCGTACGTTTTTCGATCAGCAAGTCCATAGAAGAAGGCAATTCCATAGCCGTAGGTGATGATTGCAGCCCCTATATAGTCCATCATGAATCCCACGAAGTGCGTGTACGGCGATCGGGCATGCAGTAAATGAACGGCAGAACTGATAAATAGGCAAATGACGCTGGACGCAGCGAATGGAATCAGTATCGACATAATTTTATCGTTACCGATGTCGAATTCTTGAAAGTACCCATAAAACCTCAGCAGTATAAGCATAATTCCTATTAGATGTGTCCATACATTAATTGTCTCGTTGTGAAGCTGGAATATACTGAATAAGTAGTATCTCCAAGGTTTATATGGTACCCTGTATCCTCCCAGAATGGAGGGCTCGTGAAGTACAACGGAAACGTCCTCGGCCGGAAGTGTTGGCTGAAGTGCCGTCTGCCAGGGAATGGATGATAGAGTCTCTTTTATAAGCGTGGTCAGCTGGCTGGTAGCCATCTTGTCTGAAAAGAGAAAAGAGCAAGACTGATTTAACTCTATCAGATGACAAAATTTCAGACTTGTCGAAACTGAAAACATTTACAGAAGACATATTAACAGTGACTCAAATGATGAAATTTGTCTTGGATATGGTAGAAAACATTTTTGGAAAAGAAGAGAAGGCGTGCTGGTTACCAGCATTTTTCCCCCTTTCTCAAAATGTTTTCTAAAGCTGTACTTTTTTGGGGGGCCGTAAAAATTCACCACCGTGTGGTGAAGGGCTGATATAAATTAGAAAATGTTATCAGAGAAGTGTTTTCCATAAACGTAAAAAAGGCGCAGAAAAAGTCTTTATGTTTTTCATAGGCTCTTTCTCGTATGAAACAGGTTGAAATGATGACAATGTCACAATGTTTTCCAAAGCACAGTCTATTAACCTTTAAGCTGCTAAGTGCGACTCACTGACCTTTTGCGGACAGTGTAGAATCAAGATCAGACTGCACAGAACGTGCAGTCTGATCTTGGATCTACACTGTCCGATCAGGAGATATTTTTTTTCTCCCATAAAATTTAAGTTTCAAATAACATTAATTGCGTTTTTACCACCGGCTTGAAAGTTTTACTTGACTTATTCAGCAGGATAAAAGTTAATGGTGTTGTATTTATCTACAAATTAAAAATGTGTTCTTATGTTAATGTCAAAACTAGCCGTATGAATGGCAGACACTTTCTGACTGAACCAATGAGTTTGTCTAATTTTAGAATAAGACCGTTATTTAGAATGATTGGCCAATACGCCCATAAAAGGGGAAAGGAGGGCAAAAAAAAACGTATATGGGTGGGAAAAAAAGGGGGGGGGGAGGTCGATAAAACATTAAAATTTTATGGGTGGGCTTCTAGGAAACGCGTCAATAAACATGTTACATGTACATGTACAAGATTACAAATTCTTATCTGTAATCGTATGATAACTCTTTTCCAAAATTATTGAGTTGCAGTGTTTTTTCGTACCAGTGTCACATTTATTTGAACACCGAAATTGAACCCTTAAAGGCACAATAGCGGCCAAAAAACAATACAGGCGTTAAAATGTATTTAGATTTAAATTATACCATTTAAAGTTATAGAAAATATTGTGAAGATGACAATCTGCTATCATGTGGTCGGTCCAAGTGTTAGTTAAAATCAGACAGAAAGTAAACAAAAGATGGAGTAACCTGGCAACTTTTAACCCAGTTTTGAAGTTTATGTCTCTTGGACACTTAGACCGACTGTACAATACTAGATTCTCATCTTCATAATAATTTCCGTACTTTTAATTAAATGCACTTTAACACCGACTTTGTTTACTTTTGGCAGCTATTGTTACTTTAAATTACTTTATCACCCAGTTTCGGTTGGCTCGGACATTAAAGTATATTTTGTAGTATTTATGAAAGAATTATCAGTATTTTCAAGAAATTTCGATTAACGGCAATTTGTTTGTGTGGTTTTTACCGCATTTTCAGTACATTCATATCACGGCAAACCGGGTATATGTCAATGCGGCCCTCGAGTTTCTGTGACAGAACTACCAACAACATACTCTCAAAGCCACTGGCTGCTTTCTCACATTTGTTAACAGTCAAAGTTATCTTAACACTTAGCTTGCTCTGCGCGACCCCGTGTAATTTAGCCGACAGTGGACAGTGTGGATCAAGATCAGACTGCTCAGAACGTGCAGTCTGATCTTGGATCTACACTATCCGATACGATATGTTTTCTTGAGCTTCGATATTGCAATTTTTGGGATTTTTCTACCGGCTAAAGGTCATCAATCTATTTATCTATCAGTTTAAATTTTTACTAAACGACATAAGTCTAGAACTGTCCATACTGAAAAGCATTTTCAGAAGACAAATTAAGTGCCACTCTAAATCTGAAATTCGTTTCTGGGAAAGTAGAAAACATTGAGGGAAAAGGAGTAAATGCTAGTTACTAGCATTTTCACCTTTTTCCACAATGTTTTCAAAAGTCCTCTCTCTTTAAGAACGGTAAAGCTCAGGATTGTTTAAAAAAAAAAAAACGTTAAGGGTTGAACTGTGAAAGAGAGGGAATGTTTTTCACAAATACTGTCATCGATTCTCGGATAGAGTAATGTCTGAACTAGAGGTTCGGACTCACAACAATTCGATTACATGTCTGACGCGTTACAACGGAGCTCTCGGCTCACCTGACGACACGGACGAAGACTATGATGATGATTGTGATGATGACGCTGTTGTTGTAAGTGATGATGATGATAACAATGACGACGACGATGCTGCTGATGATGATGATGATAGTGATAATGACAACGACGACGATGATGATGATTATAATGATAATAACGACGACGACGACGATGATGATGATGATGATTACGTTATTGATATCATAATTCATGATGAAAAGCTTAAAAAGCAGGCAGTGCACTTGCAGTTTCGATGCTGATTTCGTCAGAATATCACACAATCCATGTGACGTGGGAGATAATCTAACTGAATGTAGGCAGGACAAAACCCATTTTGTTGTGACTATAAGTCTGTTGATATTAGAAAAATAAATCATCGGAAAATTAATGAACGAAGTCGAGCGAAAAGAACCGGACAAAAACACGAAACACGTCGGTTCACCATTAGTTATTTATAACTGGCACATTAATTTTATATTAGCCTTTTTTTAAAACTTATATTTAACGTTTTGACTTCTCTTCACATAAATATAAAGTATTGCAAGCTGAAAAAAACCAGAACAAGAAAACATTGCGACAAAGAGACAAATTACTCGAAACCAACAATTTCTTCTATTGTCACAATGTTTTCAAAGGTTTACCATGAAAGAGAAGTAAAAAGATCCGTCTTCAGGAAAGGGTGAATGAAAGTACATTCTATCGATTTAAGTTAATCAATGACTGTACAAATACACCGGTATATAGCTTTTGAAACTATTGTGGGGGAAAAGTAGCAAAATCCTTGTTGAAAAATAGTTGGTCGTTTTCTCATAATGCTTTCGGCGTCAGTCGAAAAAGACCTTTTCTTTTTTTTCTGTCACCTGTGCAAGTTCCCGGTACGTATGAAAGGCAGGCCTGTATAGAAAGGCAGTTTATCTGTTGGTACACTTTCAAACCCTACAGGGAAAATATTATGGACCCAGATCAGAACCCTCGTTTTGCTGAGCCTGAGCTGGTTCTACAATGTTTGCAATTTTACATTTTTGTATTGAGAATACGGGTTTAAATTGACTTAATTGTGTAATATTATTTTCAAGAGCATTTTTGTCACGTTGGAGTGCCCGTCGGCAAGGCGCTACAGAGCACGAACACAGGCATCTGGTTTTTTTTGCATAGTCAGCAAAGTTTGTCAAGAAACAGTTGCCTGTGAGCACAATAATTTAGCCCAGCATTAAGCCTTATGGGACCTTATTTCCTTGGCCCGTACTGACAAACCATTCTAAATTGTATTCTTAAACTTGTTCCAGATGAAGCATGAAAGAAACGCAAATTTTGATTTGCTGAACCACTTGGTTTAACCAATCAGAAATTATGTTAATTTGAAATCTAGAAAATTCTTGAGAATTAGACTTTTAAGATGGCTGGTGAATACTGACCGAGTTGTATAAAAAGATCCGAAAAGATCAGTTTTCATAATAATTGATTTCCGGAAAACCAGCGCATTCAGAGAATATTAATTCTGTTTTGCTATCAGTCAACGTTATCAATTTTTTACCAAACGATACCAGGTTTTAAGTTTAACAGCCCAGGAGAGAAAGGTGTGTGAAAACATTGTGGGAAAAGGAAAAATTCTGCTGACCATCATTTTCTTCTATTCCCACAATATTTTTTAGCCTTTGAAAGACAAAATTAATCCTATTGTTTGAGCCATGTTATTTTTGTCGTCTGTAGATGCTTTCAACTTGGACATGTCTTAAATTTTGTCATCTGGCATCGATTTGAATAAAGAGGCTGAACGTTATCAGTTCTCAAGATAAATTACAAATATTGATTTTAACTGGTTACCGATAAAATACGACTCTCTGACTCCGATAGTCCACGGATTTTGAAATCATCTTGCAAAAGGAGCAATTGTAACCTGTAACCGGTGTTTAATTCTTTTCGCAAACTATGTGTGTGAGTGTTTTAAATATTCTTAGAGACAAATCTCATTATTTGAGCCGCATTTTATTTGTCGTTTAGCAAATACTTTGAATTTGGATGAGTCTTCAATTTTGCCGTAGAGAGTTAAAGAGGGAGAGCAGGGGAAAAGGGGAACGTCCCGGGTGGTAATCAAAAGACCATACTGCAGCTTTTCGATTTCAACCGAAATCCAGGACACACATAAATAACTGAACTGTCGCCGTCATATTGCTGAAAGTATGTTAAAATCAACGGGAAATTTCAATCAATCAATCAGTCAATCAATCAGTCATGTAACCAGCCGCAGTGCCGCGGATGTCGATCGCTCTACGCTGAAATAAATAACTTATTCGGCGCCATAAGTATTTTAACCCTTAACCCTTTCCCAAACAAACCCTGGTTTTCACGTGTCTGCAGTACAAGTCTTTTGAAAACACTGTGGGAAAAGGAGAAATTGCTCGTAACGAGCAATTTCTCCTTTTCCCACACCGTTTTCTACCCTTTTTGAGACCTTTCTGCCATTTTCATCAAATTTAAAATTGTCGTCTGCAAACTCTTACAATTTGGACCAGTCCAAAATTTGTTGTTTGGGAAAGGGTTAACCTGCTAAATAAGTGAAATGGAACTTTCAAGCCGATAATAAAAACCCAAATACTGCTATTTCAAAGGTAGATTTTGAGGGAAAATATCTCCTTATCGGACATTGTAGATTTAAGATCAGACTGCACGTTCTGTGCAGCCTGATCTTGATCTACGCTGACCGCAAAAGGTCAGCCAGTCGCGCCTAGCAGCCTAAGGGTTAATTGCTTTTCGCAACACCTTACGGTACAATAGCGGCCTTCAGGTACAGTTGACACAAAACGGAGGTATAGTAAAACCTGTCTTAGGGATCACCTCTATTAAGCAAGCAACCTGTATTAACTCTCTACCTAACAACCAAATTTTAGACTGGTCCAAATTGAAGGCATTTGCAGACGACAAAATAAATGTGACTTAAAAACTGAAATTTGTTTTGGGGAGGCTAGAAAACGTTGTGGGAAAAGGAGAAAATGCTGGTTACCAGCATTTTCTCCTTTTCCCACAATGTTTTCTAAAGGCTTCTTTCTCAGGGTCGTTAAAAGTCGGGATTGTGAGGTAAAGGGTTAACTCTTTCAGCGCCGAATTTCTAAACTCGGCCTCTTTCGACGGCTAAAGTTTCAACCCAATGACTCTCAGACTGATCCTTATCTTATAGACTTGACTAAACAAGCGGAAGGTATAGATCAATGATCAGGCTGCACGTTCTGTGCAGCCTGATTTTGATCTATGCCGTCCGCAAAAGCCCCTGTTCTCGCCTGTGGCGCTGAAAGGGTTAAGCAAGCATTATACTGCAATCTCAGTAAAAGATAACTAGGTTAAACTCTACCTGTACTAAGCGAGTACCTGTCTCAAACAAGCACTCCGTCAGTGTCCTTTACGGGCTTGTTTTTATCCTGTACCAAACCGGATCCCGCAGTTTAACGACCTCCGAAGATGAAAGCTCTTGAAAACATTGTGGGGAAAAAGAGAAATTACTTGTTACAAGCAATTTCTCCTCTTCCCACAAAGTTTTCTACCATAGTGAACGTTAGATCATTGGTACCAATTAAAATCAATTTCATCTTTTTCATTTGGAAATGGTTTAAACTTGGAAGCGTCCAAAAAGTGTCGTTTGGTAAAGACTTTACACAGATTCGACGCGGTTAAAAAACAAGAAGATGTCATCGGAAGATTCATGGAAAATCACCGATAAATTGCCACTGGTAGGTTCTCCGTTTCCCATCATGTTTTGCAAAGCTGTCAACACAGGAAACTGTTAAAAGAAATAGCGAGATGTCAGATGAAATCTACAACATCCATTTTATGGTGATGAAACCTTACCTGTTATATGAAAGATCCCTGTTTATATCAATTTAATCGAGATGTCAAGATCACATGTTTTACTCCTGGCCTTTTACTCAAATCACAAAATATAGTTTTTTTACCTAACTGATAAACAAGTGCATACACCTTGCCTCGTGGCGTCTCGAAAAACTTGTTTTTTAAAGTTCATTTCATGCTCACAAAGAAATTCGATCAATTTATTATTGATATTTTAACTTAATTTGTTAATCATTCTTTTAAAAATTATATCAATAATATGTTTGACACCGAACAGTGTGTACAAAAAAGCGCTATTCATTTAAAGGTAGGTAGTGTTTAGCACGGTTGATAGGGTTGACAAATAAATATTCACATAAACCGCCAGGTTGGATATTGACCGGGACACAAGAAAATGGTGGACTTCGCGTTAAACATGATATATGATGTACACTGGTCCTTTGGGCTTCAAAAAACTGACAAATAGCAAAAAGTTTCGGCCCAGGTCAGCCTGTGCAGACGAATGTAGGACGTTTTGGCCACGGACGTTTTGGCCAGGACGTTTTGGCCCGGACGTTTTGGCCACGGACGTTTCGGCCACATATAGTGAAAAAATGGACGTTTTGGCCAAAATAATTTTATATGTACTTTTTATGTAAAATAAAGCTAAAAAAAATTTTTTTTTTATTTGATCAATTGTTTAGACTTTTGTTGAACTTTTGTTGAAATTTGGTAATAAATTTTAGAGTTTTACAGTTTTATTTATTCCTTTGAAGTAAAGGAAAACATCAACAATTTAATGTTTTTAAATTATCTTCAATTTTCAAGTTTTGTCTTTTGATTGACAAACAGTTTGATTGACTAATTGCTTATTAATGATACTTTCTTGCATTTAATGTTGTTATTATTAGAAGTGTAAAGAGTTTCATTGTTCTTGTCTTTTAACACTACTGGTTCGCTACCAGTGGCGGCCAAGTACCAGTGGCGGCCATTCTTATGATATCGCGTTTGTGCGTTCATTTGCATATCAAAGCTCTCGATCATGTTGAAAAAGAAGAAATTATGTTTCAGATACCAAATAAAAATCGGAACTTGATGCAATGTAAGTAAAAATATAAACAAGTATCCCTGTTAACCCCCTAAGTGTCAAAAATTCACTTCCGAGGGACTGACCTTCATCATTTCTCCAACCGATTTAAGTCTGAAATAACCCAAAAGAACAATGTTTCTATATCAAAAATGTCAAATACACGATGATTTCTCACTTACTACATCAAATAGTCCATTTCTTTATTTGCTTAAGCAGTAACTCCCAGATATTCACGAGAGACACAAATCACGTTTGACTTGCAGAAGGCACGCGTTAAATGACGTCATGCAGAGGCATAGCTATCCAGGGCATCCAGTTCAGTCAGTCACTATACTCTTTTTCATAAACCACATTATTGCTTTTCAGGTTCCCCTTCGACGGTTGGACAAAAATGCTATAAACGGGTACAATACTACAGTATCATAATTATAAGTTTAATTTGTTCTTATTTCATATTTTAATGTATCAATAAAAAATCCATTTAAGTAAATCCATGATATAAATTGTATTCCTGTAGGACTGGAGAAAAAAAGGTATAAATTCAAGTTTTTCGATTTTTCGACAGACATCTGCCATATTCCTATTCAACGGAAATACTTAAAATGGCTATATCTGGCGGATAACTGTCCGACAGGCAACAAAAAAATACTCTATTTCAAGGAAAATTGTCAACAGTCATGGGGGTGGTATTTATGAAACACAATTTTGACCCTGCATGTCAGGGAGGGCGGTTATAAATGAAACATCGCCCAGGATACTGAAGAAGTTGCAAATTGCAGTAGTCAGGTAGATCTATCTAGAATACATGACTAGACAAGGTTTTTGAAGGAGCAATAAATAGTAGGTATCAAGGCAAAAAAGCAGTAAGTTTGTTTATAATGTGATGTTGGCGATCAAACAAATGGTTTAGATCTTTCTTTGGAAGATACTGACAGATCAAGATCAAGAATGGTAAACAATGAACAATGACTTTGATCTTCTTGAGGACACACTAAATTGAGTTGTACACACAACTACAGAATTGAAATTTTTAGACAGCCAAGTTCATCTTAAATCAATCGATGTATCTTACTCTGTACTAGATCTACAATAAATTTTTAGCCTTGTCCATATTAAAAGCATGTGCAGATGACATTACGATGTGGTTCCAATAAAAGAAGCCTTTGAAGTGAAGAAGACATTGTAAGAAAACATGAAAATGCTGGTAGCATACATTTTCTTCCATCCAATTATGTTTCTAAAATCCTTCTTTTTTTCAACTTTTCACATTTTTCAAAATTAATGAGCTGAACTTACAAAAATAGTTGAACTAATAAAACTTGTTTTCTTATAAAGCAAAATTCAGCTTTATTTAAGCTGAAGTTTTCATTGTTGGCTGCAAGGCTGGGTTTTATCCATGAGAATGCCATCATCAGCAAAGCCAAGTTTCCTGCAGTTTGAAGCCACACAGTGGACCATCTGTGTTCTATTGCTGTCAGCAAAGGTGTACATCTGTATAAACAATCAGTCCCTGAAGTCTGAGACTGTAACTTTTTTTCAACATTTTCAGTGGAAAAAGTGTGAGCTTCAACACCAAAAGTGCTAAAACCTCTATGAATCTGATTATCATGATGATAATAGATTTATTTTCCAAAACTTTATTTCAAGTATCACAAACATATTACCAAATAATTACAAAGAGTTTTGAACATATTGACTTTTGCTTCCAATGGTGATTGTATGAAGCAAAGTTTTATAAATATATGTGTATTAAGGACAAAGACTGTCATCTAGGGTTCTTTATGAAGTGTGAAATCCTCCAAGTCAACTCAGATGCCATTGACATAACACCTGTAACTCCATCTTGGTTGATATAGAGACAGATCTGGGGAAGAGAGGGCACTAACTGCAGCGGAAATATTAAGGCATATGTACCCGAAGCGAATAAAGGATCAATTTGCTTAGCATGTTGCTCTTTATTTAGCCAATCCTCTTGTCAATCCCTCCAGAATTAACTTGAGGAATTGATTCCAGAATTCTTGTCACATGTATTTCCACCAGCTCCAGCCAAATCTGAAATTACCAGATAAGATTTTCTGTTACAGTTTTTTAAAGCTCTTTTTATACAAATTTGTACTACTATTATCTAAATATGAAATATTAAACAGGTATTATGCAATATTCATAGATGTGTCTTGAAAGTGTCAAAATATCTATTTCAATTTGAATTACCAAATC
This sequence comes from Tridacna gigas, assembly GCA_945859785.2. Lineage (NCBI taxonomy): Eukaryota > Metazoa > Mollusca > Bivalvia > Cardiida > Cardiidae > Tridacna > Tridacna gigas. The sequence continues at coordinate 50,972,486 of OX244029.2, forward strand.
ATAACAAATTATACTGAAAAAAAAAAAAAAAAAAATTACATACATATATATACACATACATGCCAAATTAACGTCATATCTATTTGGGATTTCTGAATTATTTGTAGGCAACAGTGATAACATACTTAAGAGTTCACAAGAGGCTGGAAGAAAAGTGGAATGCAGAACATTAAAGAAAATGCAGATAGAAAGTAGAATAGCAGGAAGGAAAAAGAAGAAGCAATATGTGTGTAACTTCTGGATGCACTAACAAGCTTAAAAAGGCTTATAAATCAAAAACAGAAAATCATCATTTTTATTCTGTTTAACATGAAAGCATGATATGTGTTTAAGTGTTTGTTTCCAGGCAGTGAACTACATGTACTTGCCTTGAGTAAGAACAGACGTAGTTTCCCAAAGAGTGTGTAGGTTTATCCATGTTATTAATAATAATAGTTATTTTGTGTGTAGGAATTGTTGTCAGCGAAACAGTTTTACTGTAAAGAAATACATATATTTCACAATAAAGATCTTTATGAAATGTGACAATTCATCATTTTGCATCGTCTAATTTTCCTGTATGTGCACATCATCAACATTTTAATATGTGGTGCCATTAGCTAACGGAAGTCGCCTGACATCATTCTTCTTATAAAGGCATTTGTGACTGTGTAATACTCAAATTTGCGATTGTGGAATTACAAAATATAATTTTAATCTCTTCAATGACTCAGTTTCAACATTATCATTTTGTAATTGTATGTTTATGAAATGATATTGGCATTTTTGGTATCCTTATTGAAATAATGGGCAGTATTTTACCATCGTAACTAAGTACAACAACAAATGAAATGCTGTTTAAAAAACAAACTGAGCTTATACTCACCTGAATTCTGTTTTTCCCTCCGCATTTCCCCACTTTTCCGATAGAATACCATTAAATGTTGATTAACTGACATAACTACCCTGCCCCCTGTGCAACCTCAGCTGCCAAAGTCCATATCTATTTTTGGCTCGCGCATGCGTGTTTGAATTGTGAAAGTAGAAAATGTACACAGTAACTGTTGTAGGTTGTTCCTCATTAACTCTTTGTAGGGGTCATATAAAACATTAGACTCGCTAGAATATTGCAGAATTTCAAGAAAAATGGTTTTTCATTCGATATCTTCTGGCAATAGTAATATTACGGTAATTCTGTGTACAAAATTCGGTTGGCCGCCACTGGTACTCTTCGTGACTTGAGTCCGTCTGTTGACCGACGGGTTATTCATATCGTGCCGAGTTTCATTTACAGTTTATTTCAGATTTCCACTCGTGACTCTTACAATATTGAACCCTAGTTTGCCCACGTAAAGTATGAGCTGTGAACTTGAAGAACATTACCTTACAGATTAGAAAAGGTTTTAAAAAATGGCCGCCACTGGTCGTGAACCAGTAATGAATCTGTAGATCACACCACACTTTAATCATCTATTTCAATTAAAGAAATATGTGATTAATTAATTTGTTTGAAAAACTGTTAAGAAAGATCAAAGTTGCTAGTATAGAATTAATATATTTGTTTGATATGTAAATTTTTCTGAAAAAGTTCTGGTACATATATAAAGACATTATGAGGACTGTAGCTTTATTTCAAAATAATATTCAAGTGGCAACTTATATTAACAGTACAATGGAGATTATTACTACTAAGCGCGGTGGTCAGAAGTTATGTTTAGATGGATTTATGTATACGTGCAAACATGTTGCCAAACAGAAAAACGAGATAACTTGGCGTTGTGTAAAAAGAACTTCTTCTGGATGCAAGGCAATTTTACAAACTACAAAGGATTATGAAGATGCCACTTTACAGACAGTTCATAATCATATATCTGACAATGTTGGTGCCGAAATTGAAATCACTAGACACGGAATGAAATCAACAGCCAAAACTACAAATGACAAACCTAACCAGATTGTTACTTTCGCAACATCAACAGCATCAGACCAAGTGAAAGCCAGATTACCAGAAGCTGACACCCTAAAAAGAGTCCTCCGAAGAGTCAGGGCAGCTCATAGACCAAAAGAACCACAAACTCTACAAGAATTGAGTATTCAACATCCATGGACTCAAACTGTTGGTGATAATCAGACCGATTTTCTACTATTTGACAACGGGCCACATGCTGATGAACGAGTCATAGTGTTTGCTACAGAAGACCATGTCAGGAAACTAGCAGGCAGTGATAAATGGTGCATGGATGGTACATTTGCGGTGGCACCTCTCCTCTTTACGCAGCTGTATGTCATTCAAGGACTTGTGAATGGTGTTTTTCTCCCACTCGTGTATGCCCTCCTACAGCGCAGAACTCAGACAACATATGAAACTCTCTTTCGTGTTCTTGAACAATTTGGATGTGATCCGTCAACTGTAATAATGGATTTTGAACGCAGTGTGGAAATGGCTATTTTTTCAGTGTTTGGTGAACATGTGAACATCCAGTTTTGCTTCTATCACTTGACCCAATCAATTTGGCGTAAGATACAATCCCTCGGACTTACCAACAGATATGAGAACGACAATGAGTTTAGATTATTTTGTGGACAGATCGACGCACTGGCTTTCCTTCCACTGGAAGAAGTCAATGATGGAATAGAATACTTAAAAGAAACTGTACCCGAGGAAGCTGAAGCTCTTCTTAATTATTTTGATTCTACATATGTGTCTGGACAACTTCGCCCAAGAAGAAATAATGATGGCCTTATAGTCCGTTTTCGAAGAACACCCCCACTCTTCCCACCTAACAGATGGAACTGTCACCAAGCAACAATGTTAAATCAACCAAGAACAAACAACGCATCAGAAGGATGGAACAATAAGTTCCACAGTTTAGTTGGCCAAGACCACCCATCCGTCTGGAAACTCATTGAGACTCTTCAACGTGAATGTGCTCGTGTAAGTGCTGTTCTTTTACAAGATGAACGTGGTGTTCGACCAAAGAAGAGGGTTAAAAAAGTGTACATTGAACTTCAGACTCGACTAAGGAACTTGTGCGAAGACAGAATATCTGAGAGGAAATCGATAGTAGAGTTCTTGCGTGGTGTTTCCAGCAACCTGAGAGCAGGTCAACCAGACATTTAAATTTGAAGTGATGAAATTATAATTATGAAAGAAAGTGGTGTTATAATAGCCTATACAATTGATTTATGAAATCATTGTAAGAAAAAAAGAAATTGCTCAGAATGAGGATTTCTCTTTTTCTTCCAATGTTTTCCATCATATAAGAAAACATCAATTTCCTTGATCAATACTTTTGATTATCCTCTTCAGAAGCTCCCAATATGGAAGGATTAACTGTATTATGAAATCATTGTAAGAAAAAAAGAAATTGCTCAGAATGAGGATTTCTCTTTTTCCTCCAATGTTTTCCATCATATAAGAAAACATCAAATTCCTTGATCAATACTTTTGATTGTCCTCTTCAGAAGCTCCCAATATGGAAGGATTAACTGTATTATGAAATCATTGTAAGAAAAAAAGAAATTGCTCAGAATGAGGATTTCTCTTTTTCCTCCAATGTTTTCCATCATATAAGAAAACATCAAATTCCTTGATCAATACTTTTGATTGTCCTCTTCAGAAGCTCCCAATATGGAAGGATTAACTGTATTATGAAATCATTGTAAGAAAAAAAGAAATTGCTCAGAATGAGGATTTCTCTTTTTCCTCCAATGTTTTCTATCATATAAGAAAAAGAATTAAACACTTCATTTGAAATTAAACATCTTTATTTTAAAGCTTAAAATTGTGTCTGAGTTGTAAAATAAATTTAGGTTCGTGTTTTATTTCTTTTGTCTCATTTTATATTTTTATAATGTACTACCAAACCTTCTACACAATTGTCCATGGCCATCAGTATATAAGTACTTACTAAAGATTGAAAAGACACAGATACAAAGTCTTGAAACCATCTGTTATAATAAAAAATTGCAATAAAGGTCTAAAATGTTGATCAAATAAGTAAATTAAATATGTTTGTAGCTTTAATATCTATAATAAGTACATATATAATAGATTTGGCCAAAACGTCCGTTTTTTCAATATAGGTGGCCAAAACGTCCGTGGCCAAAACGTCCTGGCCAAAACGTCCTGGCCAAAACGTCCGTGGCCAAAACGTCCGTCCTCCGCTTTTGACGTACATAGATATTTGACTCGCGCTGTCACCGTAATGGAACTGAAATAATGTTGAAAGCGGCGTGAAATATCATCCAATCAACTTATTTCATTGCTATGTGTCAGAGAAAATATCGCTATTTGTCAACCCTTGGAGTACTCAGTAAACACTCAGTTACTGTATTAGACAGAGTAGATTAAAGATCAGGCTGCACACAGTGTGCAGTCTGATCACGTATTTTCACTGTGTGATATTTAATGAGATATACTGTTTTAAAAATGCAGTATTTTTCGGTCTTTTTTGAACCTAAATTTGATTATTCCATTTGAATTGTTTTGAGCTAAGGGTTTAACTCTCTACCACACAACAAAGGTTCAGACTTGTCCAAATTGAGAGCGTTTGCAGACCACAAATTAAACGTAACTCGAATATTGGTACTATTCTTGATCGAGTGGAAACGATTGTCGAAAAAGGAGACAGTTCTGGTTACCAGCATTTTCTCCTTTTCTTACAATGTTTTCAAAAGTCTTTTCCCTCGGTGTCATTAAATCTTGGGAGAGAATGGTTAAGAGGTTTTAAGTGGCTTATCGGGGGATTTAGTTAATTCCATTAGATCTACCAAATTTACAGCAGACGGATTTTGAAAACATTCTTGCAAAACTAGGATAATCGACTTGCTTCAAGGTGTTTACTTATTAATACAGGTGAAAACATTGTGACAAAAGGAGAAATTGCTCGTTACGAGCAATTTCTCCTTTTTGTCACAGTGTTTTCAAAAGCGATATACTGCAAGCAAAGACATATATAAACCGTCTACAGGAGATATCAAGTTAACCTACTTATAACTCTTTTGGCGTTAAATAAATCGTATAGACACTTTCTGTTAGTCAGTCAGACTGTAACTTTCAAATGTATGAACTTTCTTGATCATACTGATATTTGATTTGTTCAAAATATCTTAATGAAATATCACACTGCTTAGAAAGAGGTCATATAGCATGGGACATGCAACCTGATCTTGATCTGCACCCTCGGCACAAGTTACTTAAAACTGCCTTTTGCGCTGATAGTTTGAAAGAAAGTGTTTCGATTATTTTACAGTTTACAATAACTTAATCTTTTAACCCTTTACCGCAAAATCCCGAGTTTCGACTACCCCAAAAGAAAACGGACCTTTAAAAGCATCCCCCTTTCCCACAATGTTTTCTACCTTTTCAAAGAAAAATTTCCTAATTTGTGCGACATTTAGTTGTGTAGTCTGTAAATGCTTTCAAAATGGACCGGTCGGAAATTTTGTCGTTTGGTAAAGAGTTAACCCTTAGGCTGCTAAACTCGACTCAAGGACCTTTTGCGGACAGTGTAAATCAAGATCAGCATGCAAAGAACATGCTGTCTGATCTTGGACCTGCGCCGTCCGTTAAGGAGATATTTTCCCCCAAAAGAATAACTTTAAAATAGCAGCATATGGGTTTTTTACCATCGGCTTGAAATTTTCATTTAATTTATTAAGCAGGTTAAAGGTTGACTCGTATTGTATTTAACCCTTTACCACACAATCCCGACTTTTAACGGCCCAGCCCAGACAAAGAAGTCTTGTGAAAACATTGTGAGAAAAGGAGAAAATGCTGGTAACCAGCATTTTCTCCTTTTCCCACAATGTTTTCTACTTTTCCAAAAATAAGTTTCAATTTTTGATTTATGTTTATCTTTTCGTCTGCAAAAGCTGTCAATTTGGACTGGTCTAAAATTTTGTCGTTTGGTAAAGAGTTAAAGATTATCCTCGGTTGACCCATTTCCAACTGCATGCGATATTTGCAGCTGGTCTCTTTTGTAAACAATTTAAAAAAAAAAAGGTGAAATTTCTCTAGTAACGACTACTCTCTCTTCGAACAGTTTCCCAACATAACGTTATACATAACGTGTATTATTGAATTAAACCTTCATTAAATGCTATCATGCTCTAGAAACACTTGAGAAAGAAACCTTTTCGCGTTTGTAAGCTGTATAGTGAACCGTATATATTCTCAGTTTAACATTTTAAAGAGAGAGAGAGAGAGAGAGAGAGAGATAGAGACGGACGGACGGAAAGAAAGAAAGAAAGAAAGAAAGACAGACAGACAGACAGACAAAAAGACAGACAGACAAAAAGACAGACTGAGCAGGGAAAGAGAGACGGAGAGAGAGGGGGAGAGAGAGGCCAAGCAAAGGGAGAGAAGGGATCTTTTTATAGGATAGAATGTTAGTAATTTCATTATTTACATAATTACCCTTGAGCGGTTTAAGCTATTTCTGAATAAATTGATTTTCTCAATTTTCTAATAGTAGTTTCTGTGCATTAGGCTGCTGCATCTGAATTACTCAGATTTTCATCGAGACTTCGAGCCGTTAGTGACGACTTAGGGTCCCTCCTGAAAATACATTTGTGACCAGTCGGCACGTTACGCGCAGTTATCGTAAGGAGATATTGGCTATTCAATCTACACCGTTCGCTTCTAGACTCTACATTACGCACAGTAAGTATCTTCAGTGCGAAGTAAGCGGGCTCTAATGAGCGAATAGGGACGTTGTTAGCCGAGTCCAGAAAATTGGAAAATATATCTACATGTTGATAAGTCATATATAGGGAAGAGTCGGCAAAGTATGAAGTATGCTTTTGCTCCCCAACGAAAGGGGCAGGAGGGGGTGGGGAAGAGAGAAAGAAAGAAACTTGCCCTTTCTGCTCTCCCCCATTTTCCTACGACTGAGTAGTTTTTGTTGAGCTATCGAAAAGTCATCCAAATGAAATCCAATTGATATGAGCCATACTCTCGGGCAAAAGAGAGCTTAATGCTAAACCGTGATACAATATACCAAAATATACCGAGCAAGTCGTCACCTAATTATGGATCCATAAAATCAATAAAATCCATAAAATATTACAATCGACTTCACCATGAGGTCGAATGGCCCTTTGACATACAGAAAATTAACCAACAGCAAAAAATTATCGGCCAGATCAGTCTGCACGGACTGCGCAGGCTGACATGAGTCTATCTTTAAAAAAAAAAAAAAAAAAATGCATTAGAGCCCCCTTTCACAGAGCGTGGCTCATTCAGAGTAAAACTTGTATATACACTGCATTTCTTACAGCAGATATTCACGTATAAACATGATTGACATATAAAGGCTAGAAGGTCCAATACCTAATCGAAAATCAATAACCTTTATGTCTACATATGAGCCGTGCTCTGTGAAAAGGGGGCCTAATGCATCTACGAAAAGTATCGACCCAGGTCAGCCTGCGCAGTCCGCGCAGGCTGACCTGGGCCGAAACTTTTCGCTATCGGTCAATTTTCTACGTGTCAAAGGACTACTCTACCTCATAATTCAGCTGGTTGTTCAAAATAAGTGGCTATTATGGATCCATAATCATGTGATTGATTGATTAGTATAATGCATCACGAAGATGCATTAAGCATCCTTTTGCCAGAGCATAGCTCATATTTATTATTTTTGTAACAATGTTTCACCATTATATTTTTCTAACCATTCATTACAGAAGCCTGTGATATGATAAGTCAGATGAATTAGGCCTTTGAAAACAATGTGGGACAAGGAGAAAATGCTGGTAACCATCATTTCCTTCTATTCCCACAATGTTTTCTACCTGTCAGACAAATCTCATCATTTGTGCATCATTCCCTTTATCAGTTGCAAATGTTTTCAATTTTGACAAGTCCAAAATTGAATCAGTGTGAGGTAAAGAGTTAACAATTTAAATTGATAAATCCTGATGTGAGCTTGTTGCAGATGTTTTTTGTTATTTCTTTGAAAAATAATAATCTTGTCATCTGCAAATATTTTCAATGTGGACAAATCCATAATTTTTGTGTGGCATAGACGGTTGACCGTTTAACGTTTTCTATCTCCATACAAACTTACATCATACGGTTTTCATAATTTCCTTGTAGACTCAGTGGCCAAATCATCAAACTCAGAATTCCCATTTAATTACATGCATTTTTTGTAGTGTAAGAATCATTTTAGGCTGCTTCCGATCATGTAATTACAGGGAAAACAATACTGGTGCAAAGCTAGGTCTCTGGAGGTATTTACACTAACTTGCTATTATTGCTCCGCACCTGATATCAAAGTTGTAGCTTTCTGAAATCTAGCGGTGTATTTATTCCTTTGAATTTTGGTGACATCCCCATGGACGTTACTGAAAGTAAAGAACTTATTTCGATTTTTTTTTTCTTTTTTTTTTAAATCACGGATCAAAATCCGGATAAACAGTCCAGAAATGCTACTTTCCAGCAATTGTTCTCTTGTGCCACAAATATTTCAAAAGACATCTTCAACAATATGAAAAATGTCGCATGATGAAGATAGCATGGAAACTTAGGAGACTGGGAAAACAGCCTGCAAAATTGTAATTTTGCAGATGTAGATCGGTTTGTTTTACTCTTGTCAGTGTTAAATCCTTTACCAAATTATTCATCAACCACTCTGAAAGGCACTGGCTAGTCTGAAGTTAGATATTTTCTGATATGTCTGTTGCTTAACCCTTTACCGCAAAATGTCGCCTTTTAATGCCCCTGGGAAAGAAGCCTTTTGAAAACATTGTGGGAAAAGGAGAAAATGCTGGTAACCAGCATTTTCTCCTTCTTCCACAATGTTTTCTACTCTATCAATAGAAAATTGCACTTTCTGAACCACATTGAAATTGTCGTCTGCAAATGCTTTCAATTTCGACAAGGGTAAAATTTTGTCGTCTGGTATAGGGTTAACCAGTACTAGGCTGGAACTCTGACGTGTCTTGCTCAAGGAATCTCCTATGAAAATACTAGCGCTTCGACTGAGGGTCGAATTAAGACTTCCAGATTTCGAATCTTATACCTTCGCCATTAAGCCAAGGAGGATCCCCTTACCGATCGCAGGAGGCAAACCCCAAAGGGCGCATTATTGTCGTTTTGTTCACTTAGTTTGTTTTGTTTCGTAGTTGTCAATATCCTAAGAGATGACTTATTTCTCCACATTTTCCGTTGTAACTTTTACACGTCAAATAAGACTCTGAACAATGAAACTTCCGTACTGTCTAATTCTGCATGAAAATTCAGTACACGTCAATCTTCAGCCTAAACCTACCGAGAGCAGAGCGCCAAGACCAGAGTGGACATTTACGCCGTTTGTTTTGTTTTGTGTCGTAGTTGTATATGTCCTTGAAAATGACTAATTTCTCCACCTTTTCTATTACAAGTACTATAATGCTGCAAGCAAGAATATAAACTATCGATGTGTGTTGAAACGTAATGATCAGATGAACGGTTGATTAGAGGTCGACTACAGGTCGATCGTCTGGGGAAAAAAGTTGAAAACAGTCAGTCATCAATTAAGGCGTTTTGCAGTCGTATTTTTGTGTGAAATTGAGAACGGGTGGCTGCATCATATAGGATCTTGGACAGAATCCACCGACATGGGGAGGTAAATTAAGTAAAACTAAAAAAAAAAATCCCCATTGTGTATTTCTGCATTAAAATCTTCGCCAGACGACAACATTTTGCCCGCGTTGAAAGCATTTGTAAACGACGAGTTCATTGCGGGTCAAACAATGGAATTTTTCTTTAACCTTAAGCTGCTGATCGCGACTCACTGACCTTTTGCGGACAGTGTAGATCAAGATCAGACTGCACAGAACGTGCAGTCTGATCTTTGAACTACACTGTCCGATACGGTTTTTTCTCTCCGGTGAAATCAACTTTGAAACCGCAATGTTTGGGCTTTTAGTATTGAGTAGAAATTTGCGTTTCATTTATTCAGCAGCTTAAGTGTTAAAACGTTCGGATACATTGTAGGAAAAGGAGAAAATGCTAGTTACCAGTATTTTCTCCTTTTCCTACAATGTTTACAATGACCCTTTTCTCTCAGGATCGTTACAACTCGGAATTGTTTGTTAAAGGGTTGATTGCCATTTGCCTTGAAGACAAGTCGTTTGTCAAGCTGTTTTTGTACTTGTTGTGCTCCAAGCAAGCATATAAACTATGTTTGTATGTTTGAGACGCTTTGATTACGTTGAATGCTAAATACTGGTCGTTAATTGATTGATTCTATGGCGTGAAACGCCGTTTTAAACATTATTTCAGGTAATTAGCGGCAGTCAGTGCACCTATATGCATATGGAACTAATACGATACCCGCCACCTTATAATCCGTTTTACATCAGTATACCGGTGTATGTCGCACTCTCATGGAGGGTGGAAGGAGATATTGCTCTGTACGATCGATTTCTCATTGAACCCATTATTCGGTGTGACCTACAACGACGCAAATTTTTCTATGACTAGACGTTGTAAATTAATAGTTATTATTTACTTATAAGAACTTTAAGATATGTATCTGGACACAACTGTTCTCCTCTATTCACGCTTTTTCGCGATTTTCCCGTTATAGACAAACGTCAAACTCTCCTTTCATGACCTGACCTGTCCACTCTCTTCCCATCCTCTACAGAATCTATACTCTCAATGGCCGATCACATTCTGATCTCTATATCATGTGACTATATTGTATTACCAAACTGTAATTTTTACATAGTTATTACGTGGAACAAAAATAATAAAGTTTACTGAATTGAATTGAATAGAATATCCATGCTCTCCTGAAGTTTTTTTCACTAGTTTATACTTTGAACAACTTTCTTCCCAAGTCACTAGCTTCATTCAGAAAAGCATTCAAATGTGCACTAGCTGCAGCGATATAACAGAAAATTGTTGAAGATGGCGTAAAACACAACACAAATAAGTTAATTCAATGCTATTTCTTAATACCAGTACAAATTATTTGATTGGCTGAAACGTTCTGCCTCAGCCAATGAAATGCTTATCTTGGAATTTATGGTTATTATTGATTTAATCCTATGTGTAACGATCCTGTGTTTTAACGACGCTGGTGAAATAGGCTTTTGAAAACACTGTGGGAAAAAGATCAAATGCTGATAACCAGCATTTACTTCTTTTCCCACAATGTGTTAAACTCTTTAAAATCCTAATCCCATCATTTGAGCAACATTTGAATTGTCATCTGCGAATGCTTTGAGTCTGGACAAGTAAAAAATTTTGGTCTAAAATTTCAGTTGTCTAGTAGAGAGTTAATGTAAGTATGTATGAACCGTGTATAAAAAAAAAAAAACCCTTTGTATAATCAATAGAATATTTAGTGCAGTCGGGTTATCGAAAATACTCTCGAAAACTTCAATACTCATCAAAAGCGAGAAATGCACTCATTCATTTCTAGATCCGTCGTTGCCGCTCATTAGTGAAAGAACTTGGGAAATACTCAAAAACATAGAAGTAGCAGTTTTAAATTGCTCGAATGAGGAATCAGAACTACTGTCACTACGCCTTTTTCGATACGTATGTCCGTTCCAGACAGTACTTTGAATCGTACAAAAATGTTCAAATTATGTGCGACGAATCGTTTCACTTTATCATTCGTTCGTTCGTTCGTATGTTGATTCATTCAGTAAGTCGGTCGGTCGGTGAATGAGTGAGGGAGGGAGTGAAGGGTTGGTGGGTGAGCGAGCGAGCGAGCGAGCGATCGATCAGTCGGGTGGCTGGGTGGTCTGGTCGATCGGTCAGTCAGCCAGTCATGCCTGCGTGTCCTTTAAATACTGTAGGTGTTTTTAAAGTCATCCATGAATAGTTAATTGGAGGCATATCCTACATTAAGACGTCCCTTACATACTTTTACATGCGAAGAGAGAATATTTAGCCCGTTGCCCGTCTGGTCTTGTTCTGCTGTTTTTCGATTATCAAATTATAGTTTCAGCTTAACTTTATCCATTTCACTCTTAAAGAGCTCAGCAAAACTAAGCTTTTGGGGGATACTGTGGGTTAAGATCAGGATCCGTGTTCACTAACCATTCTTATGACCACTCTTAGTCTTATTCTTCAGATTTTTCCAAAGTTGAAAGTAACACACCTTTTGATTGGCTAAACCATTTGATTTAGCCAATCAGAAAGTGTATTACTTTCAAATTCGGAAAATATTGGAGAATAAGACAAGGTACGTTCTTAAGAATGGTTGGTGAATACGGACCCAGACCATTTTTAACAAATGGTTAAAATCAAGATAAAACTTCCAGAATGTGCAGTTTTAAGTTGGATCTACAATTTCCTACAATATGTGAAACGCGAAAAATATTATACTATCACCATATTTTTTACCCAAATATGTTACCAAGTAACAGAGAGTGTAGATCCAAGCTTTATCAGACTGCATGTTCTGTGCAGTCTGATCTTCTATACTATCTAGAAAAGCAACATAAGCTGTGTTCAGAGCCCTTATAGTCTTTAACCCAGTCCCGAACGACAAAAGTTTGGTCTTGTCCAATTAAAAAACATTTGCTGATGACAGACAGAATGTGGCTAAAATGTTAGAATTTGTCTTTGCAAGGACAGAAAACTTTGTATGAAAAGGGGTAAATGCTGGTTACCAGCATTTCCTCCTTTTTCTCTCAATGTTTTCAAAGCCTTCTTCCGCAGGGTCGTTAACACACGGGTTTGTATGGTAAAGGGTTAATACAGAAGATAAATATAAACTCTTATCCTGTCATTCGCGATAGTTGATGGTGATTTATTTTAGGGGAGACCAAGATCAGAGTGCACGTATGTGCAGTATGATCTTGTTCTACATTGTCCACCTCTGTATTAGTTAGTGATTTAAATCATATAATAATCAATAAAATTTTTGATAGGCAACAACGTAAATTCGCCAGTGATTATTTCTGTATCTTCATTGTCTTGTCTGTCCAAATTTGGTGTGACTTTCGAACCTTTAAACATTTATGAATGTCCTTATCCGAGTCATATTTCTATTTCAAATCTACACAATCAAGAAATACACCATCCACAGATTAATACAGGCATTACAAAGCATATTCGTTGACAGAATCTTCGAGAAAAAAAACATGTGCACGAGAAATCTAGGACGCCGCCTATAAATAGCGACAGTAGGAATTTTGTATTAAAAAATAGAACACTCGATTAAAATCGTAACTTCTCGGATAAGGAGAAATGAACAGTCATGGGTTTTTAAAATTCTATTTATAGGTTTGTTTACAAACGCTGGAAGTTTCTAGCAATGTTTATTTAGAACGTTTTTACGCGTGTCATTATCTGTCAGAATGGAGAATTTTCTCGAATGTCTTCAGCTTGACTATAAAATGATCGAGATTTTAGAGACTGTCATCAGTCTACAATAAAGACAGCAACAGGCACCATTGAAACCGAACTCCGCTACGTTATTTATAAATTTATACCGACAGACACAGAGAACATAATGGGGAAAATATTTATTCCGATGTTCACGCCGGCGGCTCACTACTACCAGCCCGTTCGCACACAGCGAAGATGCCAACAACGTGCACCAATGATGAGCCAGCCTTCACTGCTAGACGTGTTATTGAGTGATTACCTCGGTCAGATCTGTTCTCAGCCGACGTCAAAGAACTGCAGCAGGCCTGTTACAGAAGCACGACCATGGATTTGTAGTGTCAGTCTTACAGGATTCGAGCCCGAGGACATTGCTGTAAAAGTTGAAAACGGTGTAGTCCACATAACGGCGAAACAGATAGAGGAAACAGAGGAGGGCCACGATATGGTTGAGAGATATCGTAAAGTTCAGCTTCCAGAGAATATCGATGACGAGAAACTGAACTGTTTGATGACAGACGAGGGAAAAATGATTTTGAAAGCCCCATTCTTAAGAAAGAATCCACCCACAAAGTCTGAAGATACACCAGTGTCGACCGATGAAAGCAGTAAAAAGACGTCAACAAAATGTGCCAATGACAGTGAAGTAAAAGTATCAGATACAAGTAAGAAGCAGCCTGAAGTGATTGATATCCCGATTGAACACGATGACAAGTTGGAAAAGGCGAATAATTTCGAAGAAGGAGTCAATGAGGCCATAGCACATGACGAAATACTTGAAAAAGAAACACAACCACATGAAACTAAAGAAGAATGCGACAAAACAGACGAGAGAGACGGGGAAAACTCAGAAATCCATCTGACTAGACCGCATATCCCACGTGAAGAATCAATAGAATTCGTTATTCTTGGTGACGTCACACCAAACGAGGACCAACAGAAAACAGAGGAGATAAAAGTTCAGCCTGAAGAAAATACTTTGAATATCCAGGAAATGGAAAACGAGATCAGCCTTCCGTTCATGGACACTACAAAGGTCATCGAAACAGACGGGAAAAAGGAGTACGAAATTAATGTAAAACTACAAGATTTTACACCAGAAAACACCGTGATACGTTGGAAGAACAACACCTTGGAGATTGATGCAGAGAGAGAGGTGAAAGCAGATTCCTTATCGACCTACCAGAAAGTGCACAGAGTTTACACAGTGCCAGAACATGGTGTCATGAACGAGGCTCGAGCCTCGATGAATAATGACGGTATGCTTCGAGTGACTATACCACTGAACAACGAATCTTAGGACTTATACCTGAACTGTATATTGCATAGAACTCTGTACATTTGTGATGTTGGGACTTGTGCTCTTACGAAAAGTAGTTTATTATGAATTTTTTGGAATGATTTATATGTGAAATTCTTTAGTGGTATATCAATTACAGATTTATAAAGTCTTTAGTATCTCAAAAACATATGAGCCATGCTCTGGCAAAAGGGGGCTTAATGAATCTCCGTGATGCATCATACGTATCAAGCCATCACATAATTGTGGATCCATTATAGCCACCTTTTTTAACAACCTACTCAATCATGTGGTAGAATAGTCCTTGGGCATACAGAAAGTTGTACAATAGCGAAAAGTTTCGGCCCAGGTCAGCCTGCGCGGACCGCGCAGGCTGACCTGGGTCGATACTTTTCGCAGATGCATTAAGCCCCCTTTTCACAGAGCATGGCTCATGTGTGTCAATTTTTCAAGAAGTAATGCCGCACGACATATAGGTTTAACGACCTTGAGGAAAGAAAACCTTTGAAAACATTATCTGAAAAAGTGAAATGCTGCTGACCAGCATTTTCTCCTTTTCCCACAATATTTTCTAATCGATCTCAGACGAATTCAATCAATGACACATTTTTTAGTTCATGTCTGTAAATGCGATCGATATGGATGATATTTTCTGTATTGTAAAGTGTTGACCCCAATTTTGCTAAGCACGACTCTGGGCGTTTTTGCGGACAGTGTAGATGAAGATCAGACTTCACAAACGTTCATTCTGATCTTGGATCTACACTGTCCGATACGGTATTTTCCCTCAGTTGAAATCAACTTGAAATTGCAATATCTGGGTTTTAACTATTGAGTGGAAAATTTCGTTTCATTTATTTAGCAGCTTAATTAATTAATTAAAACCCTTTACCACACAATCCCGACTTTTTACGACCATCGGAAAGAAGCCTTTTGAAAATATTGTGGGAAAAAGAGAAAATGCTGGTAACCGGCATTTTCTATTTTTTACACAGTGATTTCTACCCTTTTCAAAATAAATTTTAATTTTTGAGTCACATTTATTTTGTCGTCTGCAAATGCTTTCAATTTGGATTGGTCTAAAATTTTGTCGTTTGGTAAAGAGTTAAGGGTTAAAAGGAACTTTGATAAGAGGAAAATAAGATGTTTTATTGATACGAGCGTAGGATGTTCATTATGATTATGTTTTCGAGCTTTTTAACTCATAATAATTTAAGAATGATGGTAGATTGTGTGCAAGACGATTAAAGATTAAAATGTTATTTGGTAATTCTTGTTATTTTCACACTTGTGGTAGCAGTAGCAATATATAGAGGATATTTCTTTTTTTCGGTGAAAGATCGAAATTTATTTCATCGAGTGAACATCATCGGTAATATTTTCACGAGTGGAGCCACTCGTGAAAATATTACCGATGAAGTTCACTCGATGAAATAAATTTCGATTTTTCACCGAAAAAAACAAATATTCTATTTATTTCATGCTTCTAACGCCTTTTTTTGTCGAGACTTCCATAAAAATCAGTACAAACTCCCCGTGGTCGGTATTCTCACTGGTCGTACCCGTGTAATAATATTTTCACCGCTATTTCTCGATATCCTACCGGAAAGCATGAAATAACATACATGTATCATGTTTAATTTGCTTCTATACCGTATAGATCAGATTTTTAGTAAACATGATAACGTATACCGGTATTATGTTTAAACGTCATTTCCGGTCATTGACTAAGACAAAACAGATGGACACCTAAGTCATTTTGTTGCTTTTGCCGGCAGAGTAGATCAAGATCAGAGCACACAGAAGGTGAAGCCTGATCTTAGTTCTCCACTGTGCGATATTTTCAGACACTTTGTGCCTTATAAACCGTTGAGATAAGAGTATCTCATTATCTCATACACTGAAAACATCTACTACTCGTATGTTGAGCAAGTTATAAATGGAACATTCCAACAGTTTGCATTCCTGTGTTGTTGGATAAGGTCGACTTGCGTGTGTAAGAGGTGCGAATCGGATGGGATTCTTGTCGAATCGGATGCAAACCTCTTTACACAAGCAACAAGATCTGATCTTACAACAGAAATGCAGGTTATTGTAATGTTTATTTCATAACTATATCCTCCCTTTAAGACTGTAAGAAAACTAAACTGGTCCCCGTTGTAGATTTACATATTTCAACTGGTACAGGCTGTTGTGTCGTTGCTTTTCATTGGGCTACACGTATATCACAGAATAGCCAATCAGAGCATCTTACACATTTCAAATTTGCTCCTTTTCCTCAATACATTTGAGCCACGTTCTGTGAAAAGGGGGCTTAATGCATCTGCAAAAAAGTATCGACCAGGTCAGCCTGCGCAGTCCGCAGGCTGACATGGGCCAAAACTTTTTGCTATTGGTCCATTTTGGGCATGTCAAAGGACCATTCTACCTCATGCTTCAGGCAGTTGTTAGATGAAATGAATTTTATTGATTCAGAGCTCTGTGATCACCTGCTTGGTAGAATGCAACACGGAGAAGCATTAACACTCAAGCTGCTGAATAAATGAAAAGAAAATTCCCACTCAGTAGTAGAAGTCCAAACATTGCGTTTTCCAAGTTGATTTCACCGGAAAGAAAATACCATATCGGACAGTGTAGATCAAAGATCAGACTGCACTGTGCAGTCTGATCTTGATCTACACTGTCCGCAAAAGGTCAGTGAGTCGCGATTAGCAGCTTAAGGGTTAAGATCCTTTTGCCAGAGCATAGCTCATGTATTTTTTTTTTTTTTTTTTTATTTAGAGAGGGCTGGCATTAGTTTCCTTTACTCTTTTGTCCTTTACACGTGCAGGCAAAATTCTGTTTTATGTGTCAGTCCCCAACTAGAACTTTTGATCCATAGCAGATAATCTAAATGTTGTCCCTTTAAAACGAGAAGGTCCTTCACTGAATCCAGCCTTAACGTTGCATTTTACTGTTCAGTAGTGATAAAGTATGTATACTAGTACATGAGCCACGCTCTGGCAAAAGGTTGCTTAATGCATCTCCGTGATCCATTATAACAAGCAAGTCATTACATACTCATGGATCTGTAAAATTCATTTTGTAGAACACTCGGCTGAATCATGAGATACACTGGTCCTTTGAAATGTAGAAAATTGACCAATATCAAAAAGTTTCTACCCATGTCCGCCTGCGCAGACTGCACAGGCTGACATGGTCAATACTTTTCGCAGATGCATCATGCCCCCTTTTCACAGAACATGGCTCACTATTGCTTGCTTCGTGAATCAATGCACCAAGGAAGGGCAAAATGAGTCAAATCCCAACTCCTTCAGTAACGGGAGGTAATTATGTATAATACCTTATTGACAGATGTAAGAGTATATTTCCTTTGCTACGACGCATAGACTTTTAAAAAAAAAGAACATAATGGCATATAACCGTTCATAACATTATGTCAGTCATATTACGGAGGCCATTTCACATTTTTTTGGGGGGTGTGTGTGTTTCTTAACTTTGTTTGGCAAGTACGTTGCACTACACGCTTTCCATGCCACGGGCTGCTTTTGAAAAGAAAAATAAAACCTGCAAGTATTGTTAATGGTTTTTGTTTGTCCGCGTTTGCTAGTCAGTAACTTGGTGGTAAGATCTTTGAGTATAGGTAGTCTGCGGTTCATAGGGACCCCCTGAATTTTGAAATATCTTGAAAATTCCGTATAAATTTTTATTTTCAAAGTCTTTTAAATTGACCCTACCAACTCTCACAGCGAAAATCATATTTTTTCTTCCGCAAGAAAGAGCATTTTGCCCATTCCAGTAGTGTAAAAAGTTTGTTCTGAAGCTTAACTTTCTTGGACGGTTTCGCACAGTGACCAGAACAGCAAACATAACTGAACTAGTGCATGACTTCAGTACCACACTTCAGTTATATATATATGAGGCCCTGAAATTGTTTTTTGTACAAATAATATAGTTCTATACCTAACCTTAGATATCGCTTTTATCATTTTCATACACATCTTTGAAGTCCAAAATGATGTGTCCAGTGTTCTCTTATATAGTGTCTGTTCTGCAATATTTGGTCTCAATTTTATTTTCGGCATGTTTTTATCTCTTCTGTTGTGGTATGTGTTCGAAACCACTTTTAGACTGGAAGGTCTTTCAGGGTTTGCTTTGAATTGTTTTTCGCCCTGATTTTTTCAGTTCGCCCAACATTTGCTCATTTGGATTTTGGTCACATTCAAAGTCTGGTAATCTTAAAGACACTGTGTCCCTTTGACTGGAAAAAATCATCTACAACAATACTTTAGAGCATGTTTATGGAACTTAACCGGTTCATACAACTCACCCTTCTTCATTTTATTGTTGTATGCTATACTTCATGATGTGAGCAAAAGTTTGACTGGGTTTCAGGAAAACATCTATGGTTGGACGTGGAAAAGGAAAGAAAGTGTAAACAAATGCGTGCAAGTCTCCGATGTTGAATCATAAAAATATGACAAAAATAAAAAGCGAAATAAGGGCCTCAAAAGTTGAAGATTTTGCTGTTCAAACAACAGACGATCACAGTTACTGCACTTGTATGTGAACTGTTTTCATAAACAAGTAAACCCTAAATTCGGAATAGCCTTCAACCCCCCCATCGTTTTTAAGCAGTTTTGTTCTTAAATTTAACATTGCATTGAATACAAAACATTCAAACTAAATTATCAAAAATTCTGAAAATTTCACATAGAGGTAGTAAAGGTAGTATTATTAGGTATGCAAATTTCCAGTACACTATCTACATAATTTTTCAAGATATTTCAAAATTCTGGGGGAGGGGTCTGTAAGAAATAATTCAAATTACCTATAACTATCTTGACCTTACTAGTGCAAATTTTAACCTGAATGGTTTAGAGAAAAAAAAAAACAATTCGACGAGGATGGGATTCGAACCCACGCGGGCAGAGCCCAATGGATTAGCAGTCCATCGCCTTAACCACTCGGCCACCTCGTCCTGCTATGTGAATGGCAGAAATACATTATATATTAACAATTAGCTAGGGTACAATCATCTATTAATCACCCTATCAGTTTTGAAACCAAGATGTCATAGCTAAATAGTATAAATCGTGAAAAAGGGGACAACCTGCAAATTCATCAAGAATGACGGCGATGTTTGTTTTCCCGTGTTTGATTTTTATTCATGGTAACTAATTTAATCGAACAAAAAACGTAAAGGATTGATGTACATTTAGGTTTGAATAGTTAATTGATTGTATATGGTTTCTAACAGCATTGTCAACATTATTTCGGTTATATCGGGGCGGCCAGGGCATCTGTCCATGCTTTCCTGGAGTTTCTTGATCAATACTTCGCACAATACTAGTATTCTTCCCAAGCCATCCATCATCTGCTTTCCCACATAGCGATAGTAGAGGCGATGATCAGCGGAGAGAGAGAGAGGGAAAAGTGAATCTTGTTACAGTCCCCAGAAGCTGGAGATTTGACCCGGCCACATGTAGGTTGGAAGAAGTATGTAAAGCGATCTAATTCATCCACAACTTAAAACACGACAGTTAGGTTAGGACTTGCTTGGTCTCAGTGCCAGTCTGTGTGTGTGCGTGTGCTTTTTTTTTTCCTTGCACTTGATTGTTTGGGGGAAAAATACAGAAGAGGTTAAAGGATTGTTGCCAAAACTCGTGATCTGAAGACTGCGATTAGAAATCAATGGTGCCTGGACCCAGGATAGGACTTAATCATTCTTTGATTCATTTTGTTACACACTTATGTCCCCTTTCGGACTTAAAATCTTCAATGAAAAAGCAAACACAGCCAAACGTTGGCACCAGTATGTGGTGCTGTTGTTTTTTCGTATCCTCGTCTAACCATGTCTCACAGTATGAGAATCAGTGCTGGTAAAACTTGGTTCAAAGAGAAGAATAGTAATACATCTAATTTTATGTGTTGACTAATTACTAACTGACTTCGAGGTTAGAATAGCAGATCATTTTATTACATCTTTACTGGATGACAAGATTTTAATATTGACCATATCAAAAGCATTTGAAAATGGAAAATTATATGTTGTTCAAAGGGTAAAAAATGTTCAAAACTTGCTGGAAAAAGGCGAAAATGCTGGTTACCAGCATTTATCCCTTTTCCCACAATATTTCGGACAGCCCCTGAACTGAGAGTCATCATGTGCAACAATTTTCTTCATGAAGGGTTAAAGTCATTTTCTTTACATTTTTTCTTATCTCTTATTACATGTAAGCTTGTAAAAGAAGAGATTAATTGATTTCTATACCATACCACTATTAAAACCAAACATGTATGAGTTTTACGAACAATGTTCAAGAAGGGATGATACTGGTACGTAGGTTTTGCGTCTAAATCGTGTAGCCCTACTTCGAGCATTCGTTTGAATTCGGCTGATTCCGTACCTCAATCGAACGCATCAACGGTTCATCCGAGATATACCGAATGCTTTCGTTAAACCCCTTTGTGATCATTTGATCAGATCCGGAATCGACCGATCTGTGACAAGTGCAAGTCAAAAGCACTGCTGAAACTGTGCGACGCTGAAAAAGTAAAATAAACTCACATTTAAGGTTTGTTTCTTTTGACATTTCTTTGTTTACGTACGATATTTTTGCATATTAGATGTAAAGTGATACACAAGCGTCAGAAATCTTTTATGTTAGTGTTATATCTTCACATAACGGTTGGTGATGTAAGCTGAAGTGAAGAGAAGAAAACTCGGACAGGATTTCCGGCCTTCAACCCTTCCAGCGGCAGATATTTGAAGTGGACAAAGTAAGACAGACCCATCTATGATATGAATATGCAAAGCCCTAGGGCCTGCAGCTTTTGAGCCTTTTTGCTTTTATCGAATACTGAAGAAAGATTATACATCCAACTGGTTTGCAGATTAAATTGGCCATGGAAAATTCGTTTGTGGAGTTTGGGATAATTTCAGGACTGTTTGCCCTTTACACTCAAAGTCAGTTAACTTGGCATTTTCGTCTTTTCTCTGTCCCAGTTGTTTTTCTGGGTCTTCTTTCTGAACTGCAATGACTTTAATCACTACCAAACAACCTTATTTCTACCTTCCATGCAAAGGCGAGCTCCAATTTTATTTTTTGATTGTTTCTCCACTCCCCTTCGTATCAGCCTTTCATATGTCTATTCTGGAATAAAATTTGTTCTTACCCGCATCTCTTCAAATGGCTCTATGCAGCATTATTTTTGTTGACTGCTAATAACATGGGCACGGATCATTAGACAAATCATTTGTCATCACAAAACACTGAGATATGTGTAAATAATGATACTTACCTTCTTGCAAATCCGTATTTTTCAATGTAAAATAACCATTGACCTACTTCAACTGAAATCAAAACATGGCTGAAACATCAATTGCCATGTATCGGCAGTTTTCACAGTTTCTCGGACATGCTACAGGACATGCTACAGGACAGTTCATTCAGGGGTTGTAGCATGTCCTGTAGGATGTCTGAGAAACTGTGAAAAATAATTTTTTTTATGATCGTCTCTGTACCTGGAGGCAACACACCAAAAACTAAAACCACATTCAGGGACAGTTATCTGTACTATATTTGCCCTCAATTCACAGTTCCCCCCTGCGTCTGTTTGTCCTGATCAGTGTTCGTACATGTCTGTTTGTGCTAATTTTTGTATCAGAAATTTTTTTTTTAATGCAATCCCAGGCTTTCACAACCTAAGAAGAAGGGTTCTGAAAACATTGAGAGAAAAGGAGATGGCCAAGGAAAAATGTGTTCTTGAGGTGGTGTGTTTTTTTGTAGGAATAACCATTGTAAAGATGGTGCAGAGCCCTTGGATAGTGCAGGTAAAATATGAGAAACACATGAATAAGTTAGCTGTCACTAATTTGATTGAACTCGAGTTGAAAGTAGCATAAAACATCCCTCAATCCTTCAAGTAATCAAATGAAAGGGCAAGACTCTAAGAGGCCAGTTTGAAAGATGCAATCATCTTTTACATTTGAGATTGGAATTACCTGGAATTGTGTCATAGTTTTTTGTGTATAATTGAAATTATTTTTTGACAACATAACAAAGTGAATGTTTCTCAGAATTTTCTATAATATAGATTTTAGATTTAGTGATTCAGATTGGCTATGGCACTTATCCTTGACTGATTAACCCTTTACCTCATAATACCACCTGTCAGCGACCCTGATATAGAAGCCCTTTGAAAACATTGTGGGAAAAAGAGAAAATGCTGGTAATTAGCATTTTCTCCTTTTCCCACAATGTTTTCTACCCTTCCAGACACAAATTTTAAATTTTGAGTCACATTTATTTTGTCGTCTGCAACTGCTTTCAATTTGGACAAGTCTAAAATATTGTCATTTGGTAAAGAGTGAAAAGCCTACATAACAGAAATATATAGTCTAAATAGTATGTAAGACATACCGGCTGATACTTTTCAGTGGCAATAGGACTGCTGTGGTCAGAACAAATTGGGTATGAACCTAAATAAAAACGTTATTGTCTAGACACTTTTATTTTGAGAATTTGGACAGCATTGCTTTTCACCATCATTTCTTGTTGAGTACTAAAGAAATTGCCCTATATCTCTGGGGAAATAATTTCTAACCCTTTACCTTACAATCCTGAGTTTGAACGACCCTGGAGAAAAGGGCGCTTGAAAAGATTGTTTGAAAAGGAAAAAATTGCTGGTAACCAAAATTTTCTTCTTTTCCCCCAATGTTTTCTTATCTTTCAAAGCCAAATCTCAACATTTGAACTGTAATTAATTTGTCGTCTGCAAGTGCTTTCAAATTAGACTAGTCTGATATTTTGTTGTCTGGTAAAAGGTTAAACACATTTTTGGAAAAAAAATCATCCTCGCCAGGGCTACAGATACTTTGTAATCTCAATCGGTCCGGTTGATTGATGGTGGCAAGTCTGTGTTACCCCACCCACTTTCTTTATCAAATTCCAAATGGAGATTGGTCTAGGATTTTCTCATCTCAGAGTCATTGACAGTAATGGCATCGATTAAAATTTCCTCAAAAATATTTTCTCCCTCATTTTCGTCCAATGATTCCTGCCTGTCGCTTTCACTATCATAAAAAATTCGCTGCAAAGCGTCTACGAATATCAGTCCACTGTTCGCAATTTTACTTCCGTTTTTGAGAATAACCTTGCAGAAGTAAATATGCATTTTTGTCTGCTAAAATTTCACCCGATTGGGTTGTTTCTTTGAAAAGAATGGTGTAAAATTGCTTACTTTCTACATTAGTTCTTGTCTTCAATCTTTATGAATGAGTGTACCAATAGTAAAAGCAAATACAAGGCAAATTTCTTAGGTACCCTCCTGGTGCGGATAGAAGTCGTGTTTACCACTGATGGGTGAGAAAGTGTGGCACAAGTTGCGGTGTGAGTTGTGTCTGCACTTAGCAGGAAATGGGTTAATTACTCTAGATTGCAAGAAGGAATTAATCTCGCATGAAGCAACGATGCATCATGAGATCTCTACAACCTATTTCTGCAAGTTTATTGGATAATGTTGCCAAGCCCTGTAGCTCAGTCGGTAGCATACAGGACTTGAGAACAGGAGGTCGCTGGTTTGATCCCAGGCTTGGCCAATTTCTTTCCGAGGTTTGATGATAGTCATTGCGACAGGATTCATTCCTCTCTCACCGCTGACCATTGTTTCGACGATGGTTATGTACGAAAGCAGCCAGTGGCTTGGAAAAAATATTTTGTGGAGCACTGGTAAAAAGAAACTCCAGGAAAGCATGGATAGGTGCACTGGCTGCCGCGATATAACTGAAATAATATTGAAAACGGTGTTAAACACCATACAAGCAATTAATTAGTTGGATAATGTCCCCTCTCTGAATACCCTATTGCCGCATAATTTTTTCCAAAATTGGGGGGGGGGGGGGCGAATAGTAAGGTAAAACGACAGAATTTTCTGATAATAACAATAACATTATGGTCAGAGTTTTAGTCAGTGCCGACTGTGAGGCGAACGCCATTCAGGTCAAAATAGCGGTTAAATTTCTTTGAGTGGGTCTGATCTCCCTCACAGAAAAAATAGCCCCTATTTACTTAGTCTTTACCAATAGCATTTAGAATTGAATTTTTAAACTATATTTAAAGTTACCAGCTTGCGCCTTTTTTGAAAATTCATTTTCCTGCCAGTGACTAACATACTCATTTTTCTGTAATGTGACTGAAATATTGTTGAAAATGGCCTAAAACATCATTCAATCAGTAAGGCGATAGCTGGTAGATCATCTGTAAGAAAAAAAGACATTATGTAAGAAAAAATATATTTGAGTGGTATTTTCATAATGGGTTACCCCTAAGCTTCACAAGGTTTTGTTTGATTTCACACCAGAAATTTGCAGAGGTTTGCGGAAATGTCACACAATAACACACATTGATTCCTGTCAGATAGTATTCACATAACTCTACCAAATCACAAAATATTATGCCCATCCAAATTCAAGATGGAAATTGAGTGTGGCGCAATTTATGTAACATGACTCTAAAAAGGGTAGAAAACATTGAAGGAGAAGGAGAAAATGTTGGTTATCAGCATTGTCCCATTTTCCCACCATGTTTTAAAAAGGTTTTTTCCCCAGGGTTGTTAAAACTCAGAACTTGTGGTAAAGGGATAAGTTGAAGTATGATGATATCATATTTGATGTCATATGAATAGATGGAGTATGATTAGCAAGTGCAAAGGGACCAACCAGTTGTTTGAATGCCAGATTTGTACCTTTTTACTGCAGGTAGCTGTCCAGCTTCTTTACATTTGCAGGGAAAAATATATGTTGTAGGCCTACTACTCACCAGTGTTTAACTTTTTACCAAATGACAAAATTTTAGACTGGTCCAAATTCAAAGCATTTGCAGACGACAAATTAAAGGTGGCTCAACTTATTGGATTTGTTTCTGAAAGGTTACCAGCATTTTCTCCTTTTCCCACAATGTTTTCAAAAGGCTTCGTCTTCAGGGTCGTTGAAACTCGGATTGTGAGGTTAAGGAATAATAAAATACATTAATATATACCAGAAAATTTTCCAGCTTACATGCATGTGTCATATGTGGATAAAACACGACAGAAAAAAAAATCCCTATCTTAATAATTGTAATAATCTACACACTGTAAAGAATATAGTTCCAAATATGGTATGATGACGTAATGATGATGTAACTCACACACGGAATATGTATGTATTTATTTGCAATTTGATTAGTTGAAATTTTACGCTGTAATATTCATCTGCCATTCATAAAAATGAAGTTACTGGCTAACTACACCATTATTCATTTTATTTCGTTTACCGTTTGCGAATAAAATGTCAGTAATTTGCAATATTTTGTCATTGAAGGTGTATATTATAAAAGGATTATAAATAGCCTTTGGTCTCACGTGATCAAATTTTCTCATGCTGCTCAAATCAAGTACAAACACCATGAAAGTTACTTTTACATGATATTCTGCATTTAAGTTGCTACAAAAAATTTAAATAGGTCCTTTTACCAGGCTTAGAGTTAATATAATCAAATGGCTGAAAGTCCCCAAAAGTGGAATTGTGGGAAGAATAAGTCATAAACATGAATGGATATAAAGTGAACTTTTCATAAAATGTTTATGAAATGAGTGAATGGATCAAGCTCAGAAAAGGGCACTCAAGAGTTGATCAGCTGGGCAACTTTCTATGACTATATTGCTTATGAGTAGTAAATTAAATCTTTACCAAACGAAATAATTTTAGACTCGTCCAAATTGAAAGCATTTGCAGACGTCATGACAACTCATTAGTGATTAAAATCAAGATATTTGTTGTTAATAGGGTAGAAAACATTGTGGGGAAAAAAAAGGAGAAAATGTTGGTTACTTGCATTTTCTTCTTTTTCCACAATGTTTTCAAAAGTGTTCTTCCCCAGGGACTTTAAAAGTCAGGATTGTGTGGCATTTAAGGTTTAATCCAGTGAACTGACATTTTAGCCAACACAGTTGACATGGTCTGCTTCTGATATGAGATGTTGGACTATAACACACATAATTATACGTACACGGTAGCTACTATGGGAAAGTTTGGTAGCTGCAGCAAAATCTGAAAGTAGGGTGCATTATCAAGATGCCCCGCCGGATAGCTTAGTGGACTAGCATATATTATGACATGTGACATTGTTGTTGCGGGTTCTGTACGCAATTGAGACAAACTTTCTTTACGGCAGTTTTTCGTCTCTCACCTCTGATGCATGTGAAAAAAGTAATTAGTGGCTTTGAAAGAAAGTTGTGTTAGTACTGGTGTGAGAAAGCCAGGAAACCATGTGTAGGTGTGGTAGGTCGTGATATGACCTAAGCTGTTAAAAGGACGTTTAGTGCTTTTGCAAAAAGTATTCATTCATGTCAGCCTGCACAGTCTGTGCAGGCTGACATGAGCGGGAACTTTCGCCATTGTTAAATTTCAGAATGTCAAGGCATGTCAAGGCATACAAAAGGACCATCCTATATACTGCATTATGCTGACAGTACTGTAGTATGTATATGAATTTCTGCGTAGTTCAGTTCTATTAACCATTTGCCATACAATCAAGAGTTTTAACTACCTTAAGAATGCAGGCTTTTGACAATATTGTGGGAAAGGAAAAAATTGCAGGTTACCAGCATTACCATATTTCATCTTTTGTCACAATTTTTTTAACCTTTTTCTTTTGGGAAAGAAAAAATGCAGTTTACTAGTGTTATTTCTTCTTGTCTCACAATGTTTTTACCCTTTCAAAGAGAAAGAAGCCGAAAACAGTGTAGGAAATGGAATGGTTGCCAGCATTTTCTACATTTCCCACAATGTTTTCTACCCTGTCAAAGACTAAATGCATCATCTGAGCCACATTTATCCCTTAAAGCCCCGAATTTAAAACCCAAAGGACAGTTTCATTCTAGATTAAGATCTAGATAATTACAACTTTGTGGCTGCCTTTAGTCTGTGGCATTTCAATAAAGCGGACAGTGTAGTCCACAGATCAGACTGCACATTTTGTGCAGTCTGATCTCAATCTATGCTGGCCACAAAGACAACTATAGTCCAGGCTGCTTTAAGGGTAAAATTATCATCTGCAAATTAATGCCTTCAGTTTGGACAAGTCTGCATTTTTGTTGTGTGGTAAAGCTGTAAGCCATACTTCATGATAACTATTGTCTGCTATTAACCCTTTACCAGTCGACAAAATTTTAGCCTTTTCCAAATGAAATATTTGCAGATGTCAATTTCAGTGTGGCTCAGGTGGTGAAAATTTTCTTTGATAGGATTAGAAATCATTGTGGGAAAAGGAGAAAATGCTGGTTACCAGCTTTTTCTCCCTTTCCGACGATGTTTTCAAAAGGCTTCTTTCCCAGAGGCATCAAAAGGCAGTATTGTGTGGTAAAAGGTCAATGTTTTGGGATTTGGACTGTTTGGTAAAAAGTTAGCATTAAATGTCCTGTTCTCTTCTGTAAAGGATGATAAAGGCTCAAAGTGGAGACTGAATGATGTAGGCTTGAACTATTTCATGTGACATATAATCAATTTTCCAGTAATATACAAGATATGGAATTGTATATATGTCAGTCTGAAGAGGTAGAGAGAAACAGAGAAATAAAGCGAGGGTGTGGGCGTGAACTGTTTGATTACTTGTGGAAATATCTGATCGTGTTTCGTTATTTCAACAGGGGAATGGCATGCTTAGTGATAGACTGCCAGAAAATGTAGATTTTGGAAGAAAAATCTCTCTTGGCAGTTGTGCTGTGGCCAGGTAGCAGTAAATTTTTCAGACAATGTAGATCAAGATCAGACTGTACAGATAATGCAGTCTGGCATTTTTACTTACTCTTTTAAAGGTAAAACTTTTGGATACTCACAGTGTTTGTCACGTTGAGAGGCAATGACGTGCAGGTCACAAAAGCTTTAACCCTTTACCACACAATCCAGAGTTTAAAAGACCCTGAGGAAATAACCTTTTGAAAATTGTGTAGGAAAAGAGAAACCATGCTGGTAACCAGCCTTTTCTTCTTTTCCAACAAGGTTTTCTACACTTTCACAGACATTACCATCATTTCTGCTACATTTGAGATGTTGTCTGCAAGTGCTTTCAGTTTGGACCAGACTAAAAGTTTGTCATTGGGTAAAGAAGTAGAAAAGCCTGCTTAACCCTTCACCACAGAACTCCAGGTTTGATCGACCTTGATGGAGAAGCCTATGGAAAACATTGTGGGAAGAGGAGATAAGACTGGTAACCAGCATCTTCTCCTTTTCCCACAATCTTTTTTCTACACTTTGAGAGACAAATCCCAGCTTTGGGCCATATTTCATTTGTCATCTGTTAATGCTTTCAATTCAGTCTAGTCTTAAAAATTTTGTTGTTTGGTAAAGGTTAAGTCTGTATGATATGACAAAAACTTTGGTCTTGTTCAAATTTTAAGCACTTGCAGGTGAGAAATTAATTAAAACCCAGATTGTGGCATATGTCTTTGAAAGAGACTAAGGAAAACAATGTGTGAAAAGGAGAAAATGCTGATTACCAGCATTTTCTCCTGTACTCACAATGTTTCACAACACCTTTTTCCTAAGGGTAGATAAGATTCAGGATTGGTTCACAAAGGGTTAATTATGCATTGATGAGTCAAGAAATCTGCAAATGAAAACATGTCAAAATGAATCTTAGAAAGTAAGAGAATGGGTGAAATTGAAATGATATGGAAATACGAAAAAGGGATTGAATTCTCCACAGAGAGAAAAACTGGAGAAGTCACAAAAATCAATAGCAGGATTCTGAACTTTTTCCGTATCTTGATAGATGATAGCATCTTTCCTCTGATTCCAGAAAATTGCTTGGAATGAAATACTGAATATCAGAAAGAGTCTGCAAAGCGGAATGTTACTAAGTCCACTTGTAATATGTGGTATTCTAGTAGGGTGGTTTTCTGTTTCACTGTTTTACTCTTTACCAAAATGCAAAAAAAGACCTGTCCAATCTGACAGCATATACACATGACAATTTAGGTAACTATGGTGTAAATAGTTTAGATTTATCTTTGAAAAGGTTGAAATTATCGTGAGAAAAGAAGAAAATGCTGGTTACCAGCATTGTCTCCTTTTCCCACGGTCTTTTTAACTCTTTATCACATAATGACGAGTTTTAACGCCTCTAGAAAATTAGACTTTTGAAAACATCGTGGGAAAAGGAGAAAATGCTGGTAACCAGCATTTTCTCCTTTTCCCACGATGTTTTCTAACCTTTCCGAAACAAATCCTATCATTTGAGCCACATTTAATTTGTTGTCTGCTAATGCTTTGAATTTGGACAAGTCTACAGTTTTGTCGTATGGTAAAGAGTTAAAACCTCATACATTCATTGAGGGTTGTTAACTCTTTACCAGACGACAAAATTTTAGCCTTGTCCAAATTGAAAGCATTTGCAGACGACAATTTCATTGTGGCTCAAATGGTGCAATTTTAATTTAAAAGGGTAGAAAACATTGTGGGAAAAGGAGAAAATGTTGGTTACCAGCATTTTCTCCTTTTCGCACAAAGTTTTCAAAAGGCTTTTTTCCCAGGGTCATTAAAAGGAGTCATTGTGCGGTAAAGGGTTAAAACTGGGGATTTTTCAGTAAAGGTTTTGCTTAAAATGCGATGTGTAGAACTAGATTTTGACCACAACAAATAAATTTTCTTGTATTTGATGTTTTGTAGAAAAATAATAAGGATGTGACTGTTTACTCTTAGTTTGAAGGAAAAAAGGAAACCCACAAAAATGTTTACAGAAATTAAGTATCAAAAGAAAAATGGGACATTCTTTGTCTTAGTTTTATAGCCGTCTTTGTTGGTTTTTAGACATGAGTTTCCAGGATTTTCTAAAAAAAAAAAGTGGCAAAACATGATATGGTTGTATGCCAATTTAAGTTTCATTTGTAAATAGTGTAGATGAAGAGCAGATTGTACAGAATTTGTAGTCTGATCTTGAGATCTTGAGATTTTTGAGTCTCTTGGGACAAAATGTTTATTTTGGTTAGTTGGAGCTGACTTAGTAACAGTCCTTTTTATTCACTTGTAATCTTAAGATTAATTTCAGTAAGGAAGAGGGTTTATAAAACATTGCAGTAAAAGGAGAAAATGCTGGTCACTGGCATTTTCTCCTTTTCCCACAATGTTTTATACCCTTTTTAAAGCCAGATTGGGTGATGTGTTTACCCACCCTTTTTAGTTGCTATCTGCAAAATATTATCATCAGTTAGAGGAGTAAAACAAATTTTAGGAGCTGTAAGGTAATAATATATTGTTCATGCCAGCTATAGAAGAAAATTGGTGTTTGAAACTGACTTTTGACCTTTACATGGTGCCTTCCCAATGTAATAATACTTTCACAGGCTTCTCTTGAAAATCGATATAATTTCTTTGCATTTTGTTTGCAATGTAGGATGCTTTTACAGACTGTTTAGACCTAGATCAGACTGCACAGAATGTTGCATTCTGATCTTAGTATTTTCATAATTTTAAAGATATTATAGTTAAAACAGAGTGTGAAAATACTTTATATGGGTATTTTATTATGATTGTAATGTGTTGATTTTATTTGCTTTGCATGCAAAGAGCTGTTGTCCTGTTTGAAGATATTCTGTAGGCGTGAATAGGGAAGCTTTGTTTAACTCCATACCAAATAACAAATTTTGGGACTGGACCAAAATCAAAGCATTTGCAGACAATAAATTAAAATGTTGCTTAACTGATAAGTTCTGTCTTTGGTAGAGTAGAAAACATTGTGGGAAAAGGAGAAAATGCTGGTAACCAACATTTTCTCCTTTCCCACAATGTTTTCTAAAGCCCTCTCTTTTTGGGTTGTTAATAGAGGGGATTGTGTGAGAAAAGGTTATAACACTGTACTAGACAACATTATTTTAGACCAGTCCAAATTAAAAGGGTCTTTGGACTACAGATTAGCTGTAGTTTACATGGTGATATTTGTCTTTGAAAGGGTAAAAAGGATTGTGAGAAAAGGAGACAATACTGGTAACCAGCATTTTCTCCTTTTTCTAGTCTTTTATTGGAAGGCCTCCTCCTCCTCCCTTCCTTGGGGTAGTTAGAACTAAAGATTATGTGGTAAATAATTAATGTGAAGATTAAGATCAGACTGTAAAGGTAATTTATACAATTATAAATGGGATAATAGGCCTCTTTCAACAGTACAGCCGAACCTTGCTTAAAAACCACCTGTGTTAAGCAAAACCATTGTTTAACCCTTTACCACGCAATCCTCAGTTTTAACGACCCTGAGAAAGAAAAGGCTTTTGAAAACAATGTGTGAAACAGAGAAAATGCTGGTAACCAGCATTTTCTCCTTTACCCACAATGTTTCCTATCCTGTCACAGACATTTTCCATCATTTGAGCTACATTTAATATGTTGTCTGCAAGAAACTTCCACTCGGAGGAGATTGCTTTCCTTGAATTGTATAGAAGCCGGTCTTGGAAAAAGGTCAGCTCAGTAATTTTAGCTTTTAACAAGCAATTGCTTCTTATTCCACAATGCTTTCTAAAGCTGTCAACTGCAGGGACGTAAAAGTTGTTTCTGTACTGTTTTAGATGACAAACTTTTTCTTTTTCATGTCATATTTTTCATAACTGATGTGTAACTATAGGAACTGCAAGCATAATGGAATACAGATATTGTATATCAAGAAAAAAAAAATGCTCAAAGTTGTGTAGTGGTTTCCTGTGTAAAGTTTAAATCTTTGTACTTTTAATGGGAAAAATCTTACCTTAAAAAAAAGTTATAGGACAAAAAAAAAATCCTCATTTATCTAAGGTTATTGTCTTGTATCTCCCCAGTTGCCTTCCTGTTGACTTTTAGACGAGTTTTGTTCTAGAAGAATTTCTTTGCCGTCATACTGCTTTATGCTTGGAGCCACTGAAATAAACATAGCACCTGTAGACATTTTCAATTTGGTAAAAAAACACAAATGATTGCGATACCAAGGCTTCTTTTTGTCAAAAAATTTCATTATGGCAAATAGTTTAAATAAAATCAGACTGCACGTTTTGTGCAGTTTGATTGTGATCTTTACTTTATCCAGAAGCAAGTCTTTAAATGTGGAAGGGGCTTTAAAGGTTATGTTTTCTGTCAGTGAAAAAACAACAACAGGATATTGAAAGGTCAAGGCTGTTTTTCTCAGAATGTCACAAAGTATCAGACAATATAAATATCTTGGGATTAGGGTGCAAAATCTGCACAGGCTGATCGACATCTATGTTGTCTGCAGAAGCATCCTTATACAACACTGTCACACAGAACTCGTTTTCACCATGTTCCGAAAATTGTCATCAAACGGACTCAACTGTGTTCGAATGGAGTGAATGTAGTAGCAACCTAATTTACGATCTGTTTACAAACTTCATGGACAGGCTAGGATGGGAAGGGTGCCCGCAGAACTTTGAGCCTGCTCAAAAATTTTTGTCGTCAGTCCCGTCTTTTATTTAGACTGGATGCCAGATTTGCACCTGTATACTGGATGTAACCATCCTGTTTCTATATGTTTGCAAAGAAAAGTACATGTATATCTTTTAGTATTTACTTAAGACTGTCTTAAAAAGTTTTTTTTAATTTACAGAAAAAAATCTAAAAAGGCCCCTTTAAAATGCAAAATTTGATTCAAGTGAAATAATGAAAAATGTCCTATAAGGTAAGGGTTAACTCTTTACCAAACGACAAAATTTCGGACTGGTCCAAATTGAAAGCATTTGCAGATGACAAAATAAATGTGACTGAAAAATTGAAATTTGTTTTAGGAAGGGTAGAAAACATTGTGTGAAAAGGAGAAAATGCTGGTTACCAGCATTTTCTCCTTTTCCCACAATGTTTTCAAAAGCCTTCTTCCTCAGGGTCGTTAAAAGTTGGGATTGTGTGGTAAAGGGTTAAGACATCAGCTGGTCCCTGTGGCAGGGATATGTCTATAAACTCTTTACCAGAGGACAAAATTTTAGACTCTTCCAAATTCAAAGCACATTTTGCAGATGACAAAATAAACATGGCTGAAATGATTGGATTTATAGTTGGAATGATCGAAAACATCGAGGGAAAAGAAAAAAATGTAGGTCACCAGCATTTTCTTCTATTCCCACAATGTTTTTAAAAGACATCTTTTCTCAGGAATGTTACAACTCAGGATTGTTAATATTTTAAGAAGGGCACTAACCTCTATGTTCTTGCTAGGGTAGTCTAGCTTGGAATTAACCCATAGTATGCAGAATTAACAAAAACAACCTTCTAAATTGGCAAAAACGGCCAGAATACTGTTATATCATAGTTTATTAGGGCAGAGTTATTGCAGCAGGACAGTGTAGATCTGAGATCAGACTGAAAATCTGCACATCTGTGTGGTCTGTCTGATCTTGATTGATACTGCCAGCAAGTTTAAGCAACCTAACAGTTTTAGGCAGTAAAGCAGCAGTAGATATTGTCTGGATTAGCCCCTACCACTACGTTATCGGGTCAGGCAATGCACAATAATGGCAGTCTCCAACTGGTGACCTCAAGCTTAGGCCTACATGCTTCCTATTGTTCCCAATTTCATGTGAATCACTCCAGTTTGATCAATGAATAAAAAGAGATCAGTTTTGTACAAAATATACATTTCCAAATATAAAACATGCTGTTGGGGTATGGTTTAAATATAAATTTGACTATGAATCATTTCTAACCCTTTCCGAAACAATAAATTTTAGACTGGTCCAAATTGGAAGAGTTTGCAGACGACAATTTTAAATTTGATGAAAATGACAGAAAGTTCTCCAAAAGGGTAGAAAACACTGTGGGAAAAGGAGAAATTGCTCGTTATGAGCAATTTCTCCTTTTCCCACAGTGTTTTCAAAAGACTTGTACTACAGGCGTCGTGAAAACCAGGGCTTGTTTGGGAAAGGGTTAAAGTAGCCCTATTTTGAGACGTTATGTAGGTCCATTGACATTTGGGATACTTAAAACATTTCTGATATGTAGTTTTTCTTGCTAAATAAGAATGTTTAAATGCTATTACTTCTTTGCAATCAATCTGACTTTCAATTCAGTCTGTAGTTGGATTTGATCAAGTGAAATAACAAAAATCTGTTACTTCTTGGTATTACCAAAGGGAGCCACCCTTATTGCGCCTTTGCCTGACATACTTTTGAAGTATGGTAGGATACCAGACTACAGTAGATATTCCAATTGACACCTGTTTCGGCCAGAATATAATATTACCTAAAAATATTTGATACTGTTAGGCAAAATTTCTATATTGTGCAATGGTGCCCTTAGGACCGACAATTTCATTTCTTTCAAATGTTTCTAAACCAAGCCTGTCCTATAATGGATGAAAGAATTTAATTTTGTATTGTTTGTTTGAATGGTGTCACATGCAGTTTTGAATACTATTTTAGTTATGACACGTTGACAGCAAACTTGTTCATGTTTTCCATAAAAGGCTCCACCTATGGCGCTGCAGTGCATTGCCCAAGAACTCTAAGCTCCTTTATGGCACGCTGCACCTTCAGCAGGGATTATGAGGTGAAGCAAGCTAGATCACAGGTAAAGTGAACTGTATGAAGGTGTGCTGTGATACAGTGTTCTGCAGAGAATTATTCTGTCCCTGTAACCCTTTACCACAGAGAAAATTTTGAGCTTGTCCATAGTAAAGAATTTACCAACAACGATTCAAATGTTTTTTCAAATGATACAGTATTTGTCCTTGAATAGGTAGAAAGCATTGTGGGAAAAAGAGAAAATGCTGGTTACCAGCATTTTGTCCTTTTCCCACAATGTTTTTAACCCTTTACCAAATGAAAAAATTTGCAATGGACCAAATTCAGAGCATTTGCAGACGACAAATGAAATGTTGCTAAAATGATGCTTTCTGTCTTTGATGGGTAGAAAACATTGTTGGAAAGGAGAAAATGCTGGTTACCATCATTTTCTCCCTTTCCCACAGAGTTTTCAAAAGCCCTCTCTTTCAGGGTCATTAAAAGTCGGGATTGTGTGGTAAAGGGTTAAAAGGCTCTTTCTTCAGGGTCGTTAAAAGTAGGGATTGTGTAGCAAAGAGTTTAAGTTGTAGAAATATGGGAAATTTTCGACATAAGTGCAACAAATGCATTCAAGACTCATTCTCAAATAATTTTGAAAGGGACAGAATTCTTCTTATTACGGTTTTATTTATGTCTTTAGAACTTTAGGAAAGTGAAAGTATTGAAGAATCAGGTGTTCTGTATTAAACCCGAATGCTATTCAATGCCTAAATGAATCCTTACCAGAGATAATATCAATGATCTGCATTGCATACAGCAGGACTTCTCACATGGCAATTGCTTCACCATCAGCACTGATTCAAAGCTGGATGGCAATGTTCTCATTGTCCTTGGAAAATTGTACGTTGTTTTACCTTTATTAATCGCCCCACTCCACCCCTTTTGGAAAATGTTACACCTCGGGGGCTTTAAAAAGAGACAATATGGTACGGTGAATCTTGATGTTTGAAAATGGCTTCAAATGTTTTGTCAAAGAAAATGTCAATAGATTAATCCTCTACCACACAATCTTGAGTTTTAGCAAACTTTACAGAAAAGGATTTTGAAAGCATAGTGGGACAAGGAGCGTATACTGGTAACCAGCATTTTTTTCTTTTCCATAATGTTTACTACCCTTTCAACAGCATATTCAAGTTTTTGAGTCACATGTATTAATAATTTTGTCTTCTCAGGAACTGCTTTCCATTTGGACAAGGCTAAACTTTTGATGTTTGGTAAAGAGGTAAGCAAAATAGAAGCTTTTCATGAATTAAGTGTGTCATTTTAGATCAGAGGTCATGAGGACGAATATTAGAAGCCCTATATGCTTTGAAGGAGGCCACAAAATTATCTGAATTCTATCAGTTTCAATCAGAATGATACTCTGTTGAATATGGGTAATATTCTCAGAAAAACAAGGCAACTGGGTTAAATGTCTTCTAAAATAGGTCACTAGGTCAAATTATGTGGACTGATTTTATTACATGGGTGCTCAAAGCAGGACTAATGTTACTTTTGCAGACCGTAGACAAAGATCAGACTGCATGTAATGTGCAGTCTGTTCTTGGATCAACACCTGGCTAGATCGAGCTATGCTTAATGTATCATATATTGGCCAAAAAGACTTTGAAATCACATATATTAACTGTATTTTCTTAATTATCAAGTTTGACCTTATTAGGGTGACTCTTCAAGTAAAGAAAAAGTAAAAAAATGAAACCATAAATTGAATAGAAAAAAAAAAATGTTTTGGAGAACAATTTTTTTTTAACTAGGCCTAGATTCAAAGGAAAATTTCATAGTCTTAGTGTCCCTGTATCTTCTCTTTTGATCCAACCCCCCCCCCCCCCCCAATTTGTTGAAGATAATCTGCGAGAAGTAATGGATTATAACTATGGCTTCTCAATTACGCTTGATGTCTCGCAATCTAGTGCTTATGAAAGGAGTCATTATTATTAATAACAGATTCTAATGGAGATGAGATTGGTGTTCTGTGATTTTTTTTTTCTCCCCACTTCTGTAACCCCTTTACCAGAATGATCAGTGCCATTACGAACTTCAGGAAGAAGGCTTGGAAGGAGAAATTGCTGGTAACCAGCATTCTGTTCTTTTTTTCACAGTGTTTTCCGTCTGTACCAAGACATATGCCATCATTTTGGCAGCATTTACTTTTTTTTCTTTAATGTTTTTTACCCTTTACTTAACACAGTCCCGATTTTTAAAGACCCTGGGTAAGAAAGCTTTTGAAAATATTGTAGGAAAAGAAGAAAATGCTGGTAACCAGCATTTTCTCCTTTTCCCACAATGTTTTCTATCTAATGGTAGAACTTATGCTCATTTGTACCGATTTTGAATTTGTCATATGTGCAATCATGTTTGAATTCAGAAGTCCAAAGTTTGCAACACAATCTTAACTTTTAACAACATAGGCAGAGAAGGCTTTTGAAAACATTGTTGAAAAAGGAGAAAATGCTGGTGACCAGCATTTTCTCCTTTACCCACAATGTTTTCTTCCCTTCCAAAAACAAGGTTCAGATTTTTAGTCACTTTCATTTTGTCATCTGCAAATGCTCAGAATTTGGACAAGTCTAAAATTTTGTTGTTTGGTAAATGGTAGATGGTTAATATTAATAAGAGACTCCAAATATTTGTCTTCAGCTGAAGGGTTAAGTCTGTAATGAGGGCCTTCACACTGGAACCCTGCTGACAGAATTTTCCAGGATTAGTTCTTTACCAGACGACAAAATTTTAGACTTGTACACCAATTAGAAAGCAGACGACAAATGGTGTACAAGTGCTTTTGTCTATAAAGGGTAGAAAACTACAAAGGAAAAGGAGGAAAAGCTGATTACTAGTTGGCACTTCCTCCTTTTCCTTAATGTTTTCTGACTCGAGATCTTAACGAATTGGGATCTGCAAACCTAATATTGTAGACACAGTAGATCAAGATCAAGCTGTTCAGAATATGCAGTCTGAACAACATGCAGGTTGAATTTGCAGTCTGGTCTTTAATCTACACTGTCTGCTTCTATGTTACATTGAAATTTCTTACAATTTTGGAATTTTAATACTAGTATATTTAATTGACTCTTTTTTTTTAATATGAATAGGTCCACTAACGCCTTACTACACATTCTTAAGTTTTAACGAGCCTGAGGTAGAGGGCTTTTGAAAACATTTTGGTAAAGGAGAAAATGCTGGTAACTAGCATTTTCTCCTTTCCCCAAAATGTTTTCTACCCTTTCTAAGACAAATGGTATCATTTGAGACA
Organism: Tridacna gigas; assembly: GCA_945859785.2. NCBI lineage: Eukaryota > Metazoa > Mollusca > Bivalvia > Cardiida > Cardiidae > Tridacna > Tridacna gigas. Next base: position 51,010,928 of record OX244029.2, read on the forward strand.
TTGTTTCAATTTTTTGTCTGCAAAATGCTTTCAATATGGATGAGTCCAAAATTTGGTTGTTAGGTAAAGACCTTATCCTGCTAAATAAGTGAAATGAAACTTTTAAACTTATAGTAAAAACCCAAATTTTGCTATTTCAAATATTATTTTTTTTTTAAATGATATGGATACGCATTTATCTCCTTCAACTGGACAGTATAGATCAAGATCACGGAATGTGCAGTCTGATCTTGATCTAGTCTGTCTGCAAAAGGTCCTTGAGTGGTTAGCAGCCAGAAGGTTAAAATTTTTCATCAATATTAGTGCTCAAAGGGAGTAATTAAAGCTTTATTCCTCAGGTTTGTAGATTTCATTTATGTGGGATGGTTTGGGTAAAAAATTAACCCTTTCCCAAACAAGCCCAGTGGTTTTTCATGTGTCTGCAGTACAAGTCGTTTGAAAACACTGTGGGAAAAGGAGAAATTGCTCGTAATGAGCAATTTCTCCTGTTCTCAGAGTATTTTCTACCCTTTTTGAGACCTTTCTGCTATTTTCATCAAATTTAAAATTGTTGTCTGCAAACTCTTTCAATTTGGACAAGTCTAAAATTTATCTTTTGGGAAAGGGTTAATAGGCTACATCACGAAGTCGCACTTGAGAATCTGAGGTTTTATATTTTGTGTTTTCTTTTTTTTTCTTTTTCTTCTTTATAACTCTGCTTTCTTTAGAGGTATACTGGTGTGTTATCTTTGTCAGACTATTTTAAAAAACATTGTAAGGAATTGATAAATTGACCAAAATAAGCTTTAGCTTTGTACCAAGACAACAAAATTGTAGACTCATCTTGAGACTGAGAGCATTTGCAGAAGAGACATCAAGTAATTGGCTCAAATGAACTGATTTGTCTTTGAAAGGGTAGGAAACATTGTATGAAACAGAAAAAATGCTTATTAAGAGAGCCTGTATGCACTAACCATGATTTTTTATAGCATTCTCAGTCTAATTTGCCAGAGTTTTTATTATTTCAAAGTAACACAACTTCTGATTGGCCCAATGAATATTAGGAGTTACAAGTATTACTTTCAAAAATCTAGAATAAGTCTCTAAATGCGATTTTGAGCAGTTGGTTAATATGGCCCTTTGTATAATATTTTCTACTTTTCCCACAATGCTAAATACAAGATCTGTTCAGGTTGTTGAAATATGGGGTTGTATGGTAAAGGGTTAATGTAACCAGCATTTTTGCCCTTTCCCACAGTGTTTTCTTTCCCATCAAACACAAGTTCCATCATTTGAGCCCTATTTATATTGTCCTCTGTAAATGCTTTCACTTTAGACAAGTCTACTTTTTTGTCATTTAGGTAAAGAATAACCCTTTAGCACACAATCCAGAGTTTTAATGACCCTGATGGAGAAGGATTTTAAAAACATGGAAAAATGAGAAAGTGCTGGTAACCAGTGTTTTCTCTATTTTCCTCAATGTTCTCTACCCTGTCAAAGACAAATTTCAACAATTGAGCCTCATTTAAATTATTCTCTGGAAATGCTTTCACTCTAGACATTTCTATATTTTTGTTGTGTGGTAAAGTCAAATCATAGATTATGCCTCAAAAAAATGTATAGAAGTGAATGCATAGTTGTAATAGGAGACATTGCTTGTAAGAAAGCTCTCCTTTTCCAGTTTTCTTTTCAAAGGTCTGCAGCAAGAAATCATGGGTTTGAATATATGAGAAAAGAGTTTTTTCAGGGGTTTTGAAGATATCAGATGGTCATTGTTCTATTGTGTAACCCTTTACTACCCAATCCTGAGTTTAAGAGACCATGAAAGAGAGGACTTTTGAAAATATTGTGGGAGAAGAAGAAAATGCTGGTTACATTTTCTCCTTCTCCCACAGTGCTTTCTACCCTATACATGTAATAGACAACTTCCATAATGTGAGCCAGATTTTTTTTTTTTTGTCGTCTGTAAATGCTTTGAGTTCGTACAAGTCTAAAATTTTGTTGTCTGGTAATGGGTTAAGGCACAGAAAGAAACTACTGGAGAGAATGGGTTTTCCAGGGTTTTCAAAGACATAAAGGCTTCTTGATGGTTTGACTCGTAAATGATGGGAGACCGCAGGAATGTTTGGAAGACAGGACTAATTGGACACCCTATTATAATTATATGGCTTCATGTTCTCGGTCATTTCAACTCGTTAGGAGACAAAATTTTAGACTTTAGACTCGTCCAAACTGAAAACCTTTGCAGAGGAGAAATGAAATGTTGCTCATATGATTAAAATGATCTAGTGAAGGATTGGAAAACATTGTGGGAAAAGGAGTAAGTGCTTGTGACGGGCATTTTCTCCTTTTTCCACAATGTTTTCAAGAGCCTCCTTTCTTAGAATGGTAAAGTACGGTAACTTTTGTAAGTAGGTTAACAGATTTCTTCTTGAAACGAGTTTGCAGCCAATGGCGTTTGAACTATCCTGAGGTCAGATATAGATAATCAACATGGCTTAGAGTTTTGATACATGTATATGAGCCATGCTGTGGCAAAAGGGGGTAAATGAATCTCCCTGATGTGTGCTACCAAGCAAGTCATCACATTGAAATTAGATCCATGTAGTCCCGTTTGTCTATCAACCGACTGAATCATGAGGTACACTGGTCCTTTGCCTTGCAGAAAATTGACTTATAGCAAAAAGTTTTGGCCCACTGGTCAGCCTGCACAGTCTGCATAGGCTGATCTGGGTTGATACATTTTGCAGATGCATTAAGCTCCCTTTTCACAGAATATGGCTCAGTTATTATTTTAAACATTGTGGTAAATGAATAAAGTACTTGTAATGAGTTTTATTTGTTGTTTATGCAATTTTCAGCCAGGCTTTCGAACTGCAATTTGTTGCTGTGATCATCAACTGAAAAAGTCAGGTGATTTAACTCTTTCCCACACAGTCCAGACTTTTAACAACCTTTATGATAAAGACTGAAAGACTGTTGAAAAACTTTGTGGGAAAATGAGAAAATGCTGGTAACCAGCATTTTCTCCTTTTCCCACAATGTTTTCTTACCTTTCAGACACAAATTTAAATTTTGGAATCATATTTATTTTTTTGTAGTCTGCAGAGCTTTCAAATTGCACAGGTCTAAAATTTTGTCATCTGGTAAAAAAGTTAAACCTATACCAAACAACCCAGTAATGCAGCAACCCTGAGGCTGAAGGCTGTTGAGAACATTGTGGAAAAGGGAGAAATTACTTGTGATTAGTTATTTCTCTTTTTTGTTACAAAACATTTATAGTTAAAACTGCTCTGTTACCAAAAGAAAAAGTTTTCTGCCTGAAGAAATGTGTCAACAATTAGACTGTCGGTCTGGTGAACCCTAGTATCAGAATGTTACCCTAGATATTAACCCTTTACCAAACAGTCCAGCATTGTAATGAACCTATCAATGAAAGCTTTTGAAAACATGATGAGAAAAGGGGAAAATGCTCTTCTTTTTTCCACAGTTTTTTACCCTAATAGATAAACATCCTCATTTGATTCTATTGTACATCCTTATGAAACAACAAAATTTAATACTGGTCCAAACTGAAAGCATCGGCAGACGACAGATTAGATGTGACGCAAATAATGTGAGTTGTATCTGAGAATACATGAACTATGTAAACCCTTTACTTCTAAAAGCCCTGAAGAAAAGGGCTTTTAAAACATTGCGGGAAAAGGGAGAAAATGCTGGTTACCAGTATTTTCTTCTCGGTAATTGTTTCTAAAATTAAGTCTTCTTTCTCAGCATAGCTAAAAGTCAGTATTGTGCAGTAAAGTGATAAACTGAGGATTGTCTGTTGAAGGGTTAAGTTAGGGCTGATAGATTACAATTTCAAGATCCAAGATCAGAATGCATTTTTTGTGCAGTCTCATCTTTAACTATACTTTCTGCAAGTGCACATTAAGTTGAGCTCTATCGTAAGCTAATATCTCTTTTCCAACCAACAGTCTCACACTCCTAGACTTGCCCAAATTAAAAGCATTTGCAGATAACAAAGTAAATGTTACTCAAAAATTCAAATTTGCTTATGTAAGGGTCCAAAACATACTTAAAAAAGGAGAAAATGCTAGTGACCAGCATTTTCTCTATTTCCAAGGAAGTGCTCAAGGTGAGCTTTTGTGATAGTGCTGTGTCTGTCGTGCGTCGTTTAGGCGTCAACAGTCTCCTGCTTGTATGCACTCTTAGAGACCACATTTTCTGTCAAATACTCATGAAACTTGGGCAGAATGTTTGTAGTAATAATAACTCGAACAAGTTTGAAATTGGGTCATGTAGAGTCAAAAAGTAGATCACCAGGTCAAAATTTAGAAAACCCTTGTTTGCACTCTAGAGGCCACATTTTTAGTCCAATACTCGTGAAACTTGGTAAGATTGTCTTTCTTGATAAAATCTTAGACAGGTTTGAATCGGGTCATTTCGGGTCAAAAAGTAGGTCACCAGATCAAATTTTAGAAAAACTGTGTGTGCACTCCAGAGGCCACATTTTTCATACTTATGACATATTTCTTGATGAATCGTCTCGGACAAGTTTGAAACTGGTTCATGTCGGGTAAAAAAGTAGGGGCCACATTTTCAGTCAGAAACTCATGAAACTTAGTCAGAATGTTTGTCTTGATACTATCTCTTCCAAGTTCAAAATTGGGTCGTGTCAGGTCAAAAAGTAGGTCACTGGCAAATTTTAGAAAAACCTTGTGTACACCCTAGAAGCAAGACTTTTATCCCGATACCAATGAAACTTGGTCAGAATGTTTGTTTTGACAAAATCTAGCACAAGTGTAACATTGGGTCATGTCAGGTCAAAAAGTCACCAGGTCAAATTTTAGAAAAACCTTGTGTGCACTCTTGATGCCACATTTTCAGTCTAATACTTATGAAACATCATCAGAATTTTTGTCTTGGTGATATCTCGGACAACTTTGAAACTGGGTCATGTTAGATGAAAAAATAGGTTACCCGGAGAAATCTCAGAAAAACCTTATGTGCACTCAAGAGGCCAAATTTTCAGCAGGAAACACATGAAACTTAGAATGGTTGTTTTGATGATATCTCTTACAAGTTTGAAATTGGGTCATCTCGGGTCAAAAAGTAGGTCACTGCCAAATTTTAGAAAAACCTTGAGTGCACCCTAGAGGCGAAACTTTCATCCCGATACCAATGAAACTTGGTTAGAATGTTTGTCTTGATGAAGTCTAGCACAAAGTAAAACATTAGGTCATTTCAAGTCAAAAAGTAGGTCACCAGGTCAGATTTTAGAAAAACCTTTTGTGCACTCTTGATGCCACATTTCCAGTCTTATAATGATGAAACATCGTCAGAATGTTTGTCCAGGTGATATTTCGGACAACTTTGAAACTTGGTCATGTCGGGTGCAAAAGTATGTCACAGGGAGAAATCGTAGAAAAACCTTGTGTGCACTCTAGAGGCCAAATTTTCAGCAGGAAACTCATAAAACTTAGTCAGGATGGTTTGAGGCTGGATGATATCTCTTAAAAGTTTGAAATAGGGTCATCTCGGGTCAAAACGTAGGTCACTCTGCCAAATATTAGAAAAACCTTGTGTACACCCTAGAGGCAAGATTGTCATCCCGATACTCATGAAACTTGGTCAGAATGTTTGTCTTGATGAAACCTAGCACAAGTTCAACATTGGGTCATGTCAGGTCAAAAATCAGGTCATTGGGCCAATCTTAGGAAAAAAAAAACTTGCGAGCACTCTAGAGGCCACATTTTAAGACCAGTTCTAATGAAAATTGGTCAGAATGTTTTTTAGCTCATCTGAGCACGAAGTGCTAAGTGTGCTCAGTGTGAGCTATTGTCATTGTGCTGTGTCTGTCGTCTGTTGTCCGTCATGCGGCGTCAACATTTTACTTTGTGTGCACTCTTGAGGCCAAATTTTGCCGTCAGATATGCATGAAACTTGGCCAGAATTTTTGTCTTGATGAAATCTTGGACAAGTTCGAAATTGGGTCATGCTGGGTCAAAAAGTAGGTCACTGGGCAAAATCTGTGAAAAACCTTGTGTGCACTCAAGAGGCCATATTTCCAGCCTGATACTCTTGAAACTTGGTCAGACTGTTTGTCTTGATGTTATCTTGGACAAGTCAAAAATTAGGTGATGTTGGATCAAAAAGTAGGTCACTGGGCTAAAAGTGGGTCATATTTTCAGCCTGATACTTTTAAAACTTGGTCAGAATGTTTGTCTTAATAATATCTTGGACAAGTTTGAAATCGGGTTATGTCGGGTCAAGAAGTAGGTCACTGGGCCAAATCTTAGAATAACCTTGTATGCACTCAAGAGGCCTAAAACTCATGAAAGTTGGTTGGAATCTTTGTCTTGAGGATATCTTGGACAAGTTCGAAATTTGGTTATGTCAGATCAAAAAGTAGGTCACTGGGCTAAATCTTAAAAAAAACTTGTGTGCACTTTAGAGGCCACATTTTCAGCCTGATACACTTGAAAATTCGTCAGAATGCTTGTCTTAATAATATCTTGGACAAGTTTGAAATTGGGTCATGTCGGGTCAAAAGGTAGGTTACAGCTAAATCTAAGGTAAACCTTGTGTGCTCTTAGAGGCCACAATTTTTATTAGGATACTCATAAAATTAGGTCAGATTGTCTGTCTTGATGATATCTCAGACAAGTTTGAAAGTGGGTCATGTCAAGTCAAAAAGTAGGTCATAAGGCTAAATCTAAGAAAAACCTTGTGTGCGCTCTAGAGGCCACATTTTCAGCCTAAAACTGTTGAAACTTGGTCAGACTGTTTGTCTTGATGATATCTTGGAGAAGTTGGAAATTGGGTCATGTCTGGTCAAAAAGTAGGTCACTGGGCAAAATCTTAGAAAAACCTTGTGTGCACTGAGGAGGCCACATTTTCAGCCTGATACACATGAAACTTGTTCAGAAAATTTATCTTTGTGATATCTTTGACGTCTTCCAAAGTGGGTCACATCCGGCCAAAAAGTATGTCATTGGACCAAATCATAGAAAAACTTTGTGCACACCGTAGAGGCCACATTTCAGCCTGATACTGATGAAACTTGGTCAGAATGTTTGTCTCAATGATATCTTTGACAAGATTGAAATTGGGTCACATTGGTTCAAAAAGTAGGTCACTTACAGTCATTTGTTTTACAGAATTACAACCACGATCTCTTCAGCTTTATCAATCCTAGATGACTTTACTCAGGTGAGCGCTTTAGGGCCAGTGGCCCTCTTTGTTTTTCTTTTCCACTATACTATCAAAAGCCTTCACTTCCCAGTGTCATTAAAACGGAATTGTCTGCTGGAGGGTGAAGTCAGGAATGAAAAGCTCCAATATAAGTAAAAATATCTTGCAAAGTATCAGGCAGTTTTGAGCCAAGATCAGAATACATCTGTAGTGCAGTCGGATCTTGATCTAGGCTGCCTGCAAGTTATATACCTTGGTGGTTTGACTCTTGACCAGGTGAAAAATTTTCAGACTTGTCAAAACAGAAGTAATTCACAGACAACAAATCAGATGATTCTCAGATGCTTGGGTTTGTCTTTGGAATTCCGAAAGGTAAAAACATTGTTGAAAAAGGAGGAAATGCTGTGTACCAGCATCCTTCCTTTTATCACAATATTTTCAAAGGCTTTCTTCCTTATGATCTTTTAAATTTGACATAGTTTGTAAAGGTGTAACCTTTTACCACACATAATCCCAAGTTTTAACAACCCTGAGGAAAAAGCCTTTTGAAAACATTGTGGAAAAAGGAGAAAATGCTGGTAACCAGCATTTTCTCCTTTTCCCACAGTGTTTTTTACCTGTTGAAGGACAAGTATTATTATTATTTGAAAACCATTTGAGTTATCTCAGTAAATTCCTTCAACATGGACAAGTCCACAGTTTTGCCGTGTGGTAAAGGGTTAAGGGTAAAACTACATAATGTCTCGAGAGAGAATGTGGTTTTCGCATCATGAGGTTCCCCCACCGCCAAATATTGACGATCCTAGAACCTAATCCAGACAATTTTGTCTATTTTTGGAAACAAATAGAAAAGATATTCTCTTAGTTAACTTCTTACCAGACTTCAAAATTTAAGACTTGGCCAAATTGAAAGCAGTCGCAGATAACAAATAAAACATGGCTTAAATTATGGGATTTGTGTTTGAAAGGCTAGAAAACACCATGTAGAAAATAAAGATGATGCTAGTTGGTAGCATTTTCTCCTTTTCCCACATTGTTTGTTAAAGCTATCTTTCACAGAGTTGTCAAATGTCCGGATTGTTTGGTAAAGGGTTAACGCATAACCTGTGGCAGAAGACTTTCATCATTTTTGCAGCAGATCATTTTCCGAAAATATTGGGATAAAAGCAGACATTGTTGTTAACAATTTCTCATTTTGTCACAATATTTTCACTTGTATTCATGTATTTAGGTTCTTAATTTGTGTGAATTTATCCCATTTTAACCAGGATGTTTTCAAAAATTATCTGCTGCAAATATATATTAGGAGGTAATGGGTTTAATTTGGTTTCATTGTTCTCCCAAGGATCAAAGTACAGCAAGTTTTGAATTCAAATTTTTTAAAGAACAGTATCATTATTTCTAAATTTAGATCTTCAGATTGATTTTCTCTCTCAAATTTTAATCCTTTGACTGAGCATTGAATGAACCGAATAGACCTTCATTCTAGGAACAAGACAAGCATTCATAATTTGAAGGGTTCTCCCAGGTCCAGTGTCTTCAGCTAAGTGGACAGTAGATTCAAGATCAGATTGCACATTTCGCACAGTCTTATCTTGATCTACACTGGCTCCAAAATCAGCTGTAGTTGTGAAAAGAGCTTTAAGGGTTAACTCTTTCCCAAACAACAAAATTTTAGACCAGTCCAAATTCAAAGCTTTTGCAGACGACAAAATAAATGTTACCAAAAGATTGAAATTTGTTTTGGAAAGAGTAGAAAACAATTAGGGAAAAGGAGAAAATGCTGGTTACCAGCATTTTCTCCTTTCCCACAATGTTTTAAAAAGGTTTTTTCCTCAGGGTCGTTTTAAGTCGGGATTGTGTGGTAAAGGGTTAACTCTTTACTAGACAACAAAGTTATAGACTTGTCCTTAATTGAATGCATTCATAGATGAGAAATTCAATCAGTTATGATGGCTCAAATAATGGGATTTGTCTTTGATAGAGGGAAAACATTGTGGGAAAAGGAGAAAATGCTGGCTACCAGCATTTTCTCCTCCCACAATGTTTTGGATAGTTAAAACTATGGATTGTGTGGTAAAGGATTAATCCTTTACCACATAATCCTGACTTTTAACGACCCTGAGGAAGAAGGCCTATTGAAAACATTGTGGAAAAAGGAGAAAATGCTGGTAACCAGCATTTTCTCCTTTTGCCACATGTGCAATGTTTTCTTCCCTGCCTAGAACAAATTTCAATTTTTTAGTCACAGTTAATTTGTTGTCTGCAAATGCTTTCAGTTTGGACAAGTCTAAGATTTTGTTGTTTGGTAAAGAGGTAACTCAACCACACAACACTTAGGAAGGAGCCTTTTGAAAACATTGTGGGAAAAGGAGACAGTGCTGGTAACCAGCACTGTCTCCTTTTCTCACAATGTTTTCTACCCAATCATAGACAAATTCTATCATATGGGCCACATTAAATTGTTGTCTGAAATGCTTTCAAAATTAGACATGTCTGAATTTTTCTAGTGTGGTGAAGGATTAAAGAAATCAATATGGAAACTTTTACTTTTACCAGAAAACAGAATTCTAGACTTGTCCAAATTGATAGCATTTACATACCAAGCATTAAAGATACATATATACTTATTTTCAGCTAGTTTTCAACTGATTTCATATTTATGTCATTGAAATATGATAATTCTTGTATCTTCATGCCATATGTTGCCCCTAAAGGATGCAAGGTTGCCTAGATTACGACGGATAGAAAATGCATAGATTACGACGGATAGAAAATGCATTTCATTTTCTGGAGGGCTTCAAAGAAGTCACTGTTGTCACATTTTCCATTTTTAAATTTTCAGTATTATGTATTTATCCCTTACACCATATATATAGGTAATTATCTATATTTACACAGCTGACTAAATTCTGGACCATTTTACAGTCTATCAAATTTTTTCCTCTCTGGCTGCAAGGATGTATCTTTAAATATGACTCATTTTCCTCTTTTTCCACCATGTTTCAAAAGCCCTCATCCTGTTGGACATGAAAGCATGCGATTACACGTGGTTGGTGAAGGATGAAAGCAACTCATTTGATAAGGTTAGCATGTGACAAAATGGAGAGTAATTTGAAAACCTTTCACATACAAAATCCATTATTTCTATCACATTTATAATGTCATCTGCAAATGCTTTCAATTTGGACCAGTCTAGAATTTTGTTGTTTGGTAAAGTGTTAACTGGACCAATTTAAACCCTTTACCACACAGTCCTAAGTTTTAACGACCTTTAAGATGATGTCTTTTGAAAAAATGCAGGTGAAGGAGCAAGTGCTGGTAACCACAGTGTTTTCAAACTCCTTTCTCACGCTTGCGAAATCATTGGAGTGTTTGGCAAAGGGCTACCACATTTGATTAAAAAAGCACTGGCAAAAGCAGAAACTGTTCATTTAGAGTATTACAACAAACATTAGTTGTCCTTTTAGTGACAATGTTTTCAGAAATGCTAGAAGCAATAAGTCATCTACAGGAGGTATTGTGTTGTTCCTGTTCCTATCAATCCATAGTTTTTTTTGACCCCATTAACAGAGGAAATACATCGTAAGAAAAGAAGAAAATCCCAATAACTAGCTATTTCTCCTTTTTCCAAAATGTTTTGTAACGTTTCAAAACAAGTCTAACATATTGTTTTGTCTGGTTTAGTCAGTTAACCCTTAGCCAAACAGCCATGTTTAATACTTAGGTTAAAAGCAGTTGCAGATAACAAAAATGTGCTCTTAATGAAGGATTTGACTGTGAAAGGGAACAAAATGTTGTGGACAAAGAAGGTAATGCTGGTTACTAGCATTTTCTCCTTTTCCCACAATATTCTCAAAAGTCTTCTTGTCAGACATGTTTAAACACAGGATTGTTTGATACTGAGTAAACCAATACTGTAGGTGAAGCATTACTGCCTAACAGCGTGCTAGTGCTTTGTGGTACTGTCAGCCATAGAAACCACTTGACGTATTCCATGATTCTATAATTTGATCGGTACAACTTGTCTACTGATTTTAATTCAGTTGTGTGTTCCGCCTTGAATTGAAATACATGTTTAAGAGAGGCATTTAATTTTGAAGAGGTTTTTTATTTCATGTGATGGATTTGAAGATGTGTACGACTGTTAATTCTTTTTTTTTTGAAGATATTTTTTAATGTGAAATTTAATCTGTTTAATCCGGGCGTTTTAACGGGCAACAAGTTTTTTTTGTTCATCCAATTTGAAAGCATTTGCAGATGACAAATTAGGTAAAAATTTGTGTGGTGTGGGCGATAGGATTTGTCATTTAAAGGGTAGGAAACATTGTTTGAAAAAGGAAATGCTGGGTACCAGCATTTTCTCTTTTCCCTACATATTTGTCTGAGGCCTTTTTAGTTGAATTTATTAAATTTTGAACTGTGGGCTGTTTGATCAAAGGTTTAAAAAAGAGAAAATTGACATATTTTTTAAAGAAGAAAGATGGGCCTCAGGCTCTGGTAGGTATTTTATTTCTTTTTACTTCAATCATTTACTAAACAGTCCCATGGTGTAACTCTTAAACCAAATGACAAATTTTTAGACTGGTCCAGATTGAAAGCACTTTCAGATGACAAATTAAATTTAGCTTAAAAGTGATGGTAATTGTCTGTAAAAGTGTAGAAAACCTTGTGGGAAAAGGAGAGAAGCAGATTTCCAGCATTTTCTCTTTTTCTCACAAGGGTTTCTAAAGGGTGTTTCCTTTGGTCATTAAAACTCAAGTTTGTGTAGTAAAGGGTCAATAACCCATGGAAAAAGGGTTGTGGAAAACATTGTTGGTAAAGGAGAAATTGCAGGTTGTCTGTTTTCTCCTTATCCCTCAATGTTTTCTTCTCTTTCAAATACAAATCCCAATTCTGATTAACATTTTAGATTAACCCTTGGACTGCTAAGCGTGACACAGTAGCCTCTTGCAGAAGATGCAGATCAAGATCAGAATGCACAGAACAAGTGCAGTCTGATCTTGGGTCTGCATTGTCCGATAAGGAGATATTTTCCCCCAAAAATAACTTTAAATGGCCAAATTCAGTTGTTTTTTTAGTATTGGCTTGTAAGTTTCTTTTTTAATCCTTTCCCAAACGATGAATTTTAGACTGGTCCAAATTGAAAGAGTTTGCAGACGACAATTTTAAATTTGATGAAAATGACAGAAAGTTCTCCAAAAGGGTAGAAAACACTGTGGGAAAAGGAGAAATTGCTCGTTACAAGCAATTTCTCCTTTTCCCACAGTGTTTTCAAAAGACTTGTACTGCAGACACGTGAAAACCAGGGCTTGTTTGGGAAAGGGTTAAGTTACTTAGCAGCTTAAGGGTTACATAGATCTGCAGACCTCTTTTTTGCAGTATTATGGTAGACCATTTTTCCAAACATTGTGACAAAGAGAGAAATTGTTTCTCTTCAAAAAGCAAACTGTTTCTCCTGTTACAATAAGGTTTTCTATGGTATTACATTAACCCGTTTTAACTCTTTATCAAACTCAAAAACTTTAGACCACTCCAAATTCATAGCATTTGCAGATCACAATTTAAATTTTATTTAACCCTTTCCCAAACAACAAATTTTGGACTGGTCCAAATTGAAAGAGTTTGCAGACGACAATTTTAAATTTGATGAAAATGGCAGAAAGTTATCAAAAAGGGTAGAAAACACTGTGGGAAAAGGAGAAATTGCTCGCTACGAGCAATTTCTCCTTTTCCCACAGTGTTTTCAAAAGACTTGTACTGCAGACACGTGAAAACCAGGGCTTGTTTGGGAAAGGGTTAAATGATGGAATTTTTCTTTGATAGGGTGGAACAAATTGTGGGAAAAGGAGAAAATGCTGGTTACCAGCATTTTCTCCTTTTTCCACGATGTTTTCTAAAGGATTCTTCCTCAGGGTCGTTAAAAGTCAGGATTGTGTGGTAAAGGGTTGAGCCACATTCTGATTTAACCCTTTACCATACGACAAGAGTTTAGACTAGTCCAAATTCAAAGCATTTGCACATCACAAAATATATGTGACTAAACGGATGAAATTTATTACGAGAAGGGTGGAAAACATTTTGGCAAAAGGAGAAAATGCTAGGTCCCACAATGTTTTCAAAAGGCTTCTTTCTCAGGGTCATTAAAAATTGGGATTGCATGGTAAAGGGTTAATTCACTAGCAGACAAAGTAGATCAATACCAGATTACACACAACATGCAGTCTGATGTTGGATCTACACTGTCACCAGGGCTTCTTTGCTAGAATTCTGAACCTTGTTGGGAAGGACCAGCAGTGCCTATGTATATAACCACTTATTCCCAGAGCTCCAGATAGAGGGAGTGATTTTGATTTCAAAACTAAAAATGTTAATCTGAGTCTCCACTAAACCCTATGTTATGGGTACTCATTAGAATCGTCTCATCGAGACGATTCTAATAAGTACCCACAACATAGGGTTTGGAAGAGAAACAGTGGATTTAGAATACCATCATTCCCTCTTATCTGGAGGTCTGTATTCCCTTTACCACAATTGTTTCAATGTCATCAATGTTTTCAGAAGTCATCTTCAGAAGGGTCGTAAAAATGTTGGGATTGTGTGGTAAAGGGTTAAATGAAAGCTAGCCAATATGTAAAGCTTGAAAATTTTCAGATGTATGTGGGCTGTTGGATAAATCTGTGGAATTTTATTGTTAAAACCACATTTCTTGATATTTAAAGCTAAAAATTTGCATATAATGGCATGAACATGTTATAAACTTGATACACAAATTTTTCAGTTGTAAAACATTTTAAAGCAAAATACGTGTAACCGTAGTAAGCCATGTAATGTGCATTGCCAGGCTCAGATTTTCTCCTGATTCAAAACCTGTGCTTTTGTGTAAAATGAACATTCAGAAATGTGTAAAGATGCAGCTAATTATGCAAATAGTCAAATAGCATCATTATTGAACGGCATTTATGTAAAATATCATCACTGTGGCAATTCCGGTTATTGCAATAACATAGTTTTTGTCTTGTCAGTGCAAGGTAATTTTTGACGCAATGATGTTTTCATTGGATGTTGAATTACGCACGTTGATAAAGTTTTCTGTTGGACTCGACAAAAAACCAAAACAGATCATCAAATTTAGTTAGAAGTTGACATTTTAAAGTTCTCATGGTATTTTATTTGTCTATAAGTTGCATGAGCAGTTCAGAAATGATTCAAAACACCGCTTTCAGATGATCCTAGGAGGACGGCCGGTTAGCATATTACGGCGTCAATTTCGGCTACTGTGTGTTACCAGGTGAATAACGACCAATGGTCTACAGTGAGTGTCATATTGGACGACTTGGGTGTGTCTTGTTTCCATAGTACAAGTTTTTCCTTACACAGGACCATAGTAATGTCTGAATTGAGCGAGCACTTGTTGTTTGAGGGGATTATTTAGAAACAGTATGCTGATCTCCTGAATTGTAATGACGTTGATGTTACATTTTTTACATCCGGAGCCTGGCAATGTAGGTTTAGATGTGTTTTGTGATACTCTGTTGAAAATTTATTTCTTTATGAATTTGTATGAAATTTGGAGGATGTTTTGGAATAGATTGTTTGATATGCATGCTAAAAATGATATTAATTGGTTGTCTAGTTACTAGCTCCACTGGCCGAAGGCCAGCGGGCTTATGTCATGGCCCAGTGTCCGTCGTGCGTCCGTCCGAACTTTTATTTCAAACATCTTCTTCTCTGAAACTACCCATCCAATTTTCATGACACTTCACAGAAATGATCCTGCCATGGTCGTCTTCAGAATTTCTTGAAAGAATTTGATTCCTTCAAAAACTCTGGTTGCCATGGCAACAAAACTGAAAAATATTGGAAATCTTTAAAAATCTTCTTGTCTGAAACCATAAGGCATAGTGCTACCAAATTTGGCATGTAGCTTTATGTAGTAGACCTCTATCAAGTTTCTTCAAATTATAGCCCTGGGGTCAAAATTGGCTCTGTCCCAGGGGTCACAAGTTTTACATAGGCTTATATAGAGAAAACTTTAAAAATCTTCCTGTAGCTAGCCATAAGGCCTAGAGCTACCAAATTTTGCATGTAGCTATATCTAGTGGGTCTCTACCAAGTGGGCCAAAATTTTAGCCCTGGGGTCAAAATTGGCCCCGCCGCTGGGTTCACAAGTTTTACATGGCTTACATAGTGACAACTTAAAGAAATCTTCCTGTTTTGATTTTTTTTTGAAATTAGCCTTGCATCAGGTGTCTTATGTTTTACAGAGGCTTCATATGGACAAAACTTGAAAATCACCTTATTTATAACCATACAGCATAGACTTGAATTATTTTGGCATGTGGCTTTATCTTGTGGACCTGTACCAGGGTTCAAGTAATTATAGCTCTGGGATCAAAAATGGCTTTGCCCTGCGGGTCTCAACTTTCACACAGGCTTTTACAGAGAAAACTTTGTAAGTCTTCATTTTGAAACCATTTGGCTCAGAATTGACATGTTTAGTATTTATGGTTTATATTTATAAGCCAGTGGAGTGATACAGGGCCATCATGGCCCTCTTGTTTTATTTTTACAACAAAGTTTCACGAATTTATCCAACAGCCCTTGTACAAATTAAATATGGCTAAAGTGACACATTTTCTCTTTGCAATGATAGAGAACTTTTGGAAAAGGGAGAAAATGATTGTTACCATCATTTTCACCCTTTCCCATGTTGTAAAATGCCTTTTTCCAACATTTAGCTTGAAAAAAAAAAAAGCATGGGGTTTTGGGGAAAAATGTGAAAAGAATGGATGTTGAGTAAACTCCAATGTTCAATTTTTGACCAAAGCACAGAAAACATATTGAGCAACCCTCTGTGAAAAAGGAGTTCAGTATAAATGGTAGTGCATTACACCAAGGCAGTGGATGCATAGTGTGGGTGTATTTTGTCTGAAAACTGGCTAAACCATGAAGAAGAATGGTCCATTGAGATGCAGAAAATTTACCAACAACAAAACAGTTTTGATCAAGGTCAGCTCACATGGACTGCCCAGGCTGACATGGGTCGATACTTTTAGAGGATGCATTAAACCCCTTTGTCACAGAGCATGGCCCATTTACATTATACAGTCTGGAAAACAAAATAAGTGATGGTCATGTATAGTTTGGGTTCCTGCCCTTTTGATTAATTGTTACGGTAAGTCCATTAATTGATGCAGCAGGTGGGATTTAGAGAAAGTGTGATAGTTTAGTCAGTGTTAGCAACCCTGAGGAAGATTAGGTTTGTGAATTCACTGTTTTGGGAATTAAAAAGAAAATGTTGGTAATCAGCATTTTTTTCCTGTAATGTTACCAAGTTTTTAGCTCTACTGGCTGAAAGCCAGCAGAGCTTATGTCATGGCGGGGTTTCCGTCGTCCGTCCGTCAGTCTGTCTGTCCGTCCGTCCGTCTGTCCGTCCGTTAGTCTTTTTCTTGTTTACGTGATAAAGTGTGCATTTGTTGCCGGATTTTCATGAAACTTGCACAGTTTGTTTATCTCATCAATAGCTTCAACCCTATTGAATTTGAAAAAAATCCAACAAACAGTATGGGAAAGGTAGCCATTTCAAGTTGAAAATTTCCAGTTCTTGTTTACGCGATAAAGTCTGCAAATAACTTCAGATTTTCGTGAAACTTGCACAGTTTGTTTATTTCATCAATAGCTTCAACCCTATCGACTTTGAAAAAAATCCAACAAATAGTATGGGAAAAGTAGCCATTTAAAGTTGAAAATTTAAATTTTCTGTTCTTGTTTACGCAATAAAGTCTGTATTTCTGGTCAGATTTTCATGAAAATCACACAGTTTGTTTATCTCATCAGTAGCTTCAACCCTATTGATTTTGAAAAAAAAATCGAAGAAACAATGTGGGAAAAGTAGCCATTTCATGTTGAAAATTTCCAATTCTTGTTTACATGATAAAGTCTGCATTCCCTGCCAGTAGAGCATATTCAGGCCCTTCAGGGCCTTCTAGTTAATCCTTTCAAATTCAGTCACTTGAGCCACATTTTAAAATTTTCTTGTCTGCAAATGTTTTTAATTTGGATAAGTCTGAAATTTTCTTGTCTGGTAACTCTGTACAAGACGACATTTTAGACTTGAAGTTGTCCATATGGAAAGCTTATTCAGATAATGTATTAACCCTTTACCACACAATCCCGACTTTTAACGACGCTGAGAAAGAAGCCTTTTGAAAACATTATGGGGAAAGGAGAAAATGCTGGAAACCAGCATTTTCTCCTTTTCCCACAATGTTTTCTACCCATCTCAAAACAAAAAATAATTTTTGTGTCTGGTTTATTTTGTTGTCTGCAAATGTTTTGAATTTGGACTAGTCTGAAATTTTGCCGTTTGGTAAAGAGTTAAAACTGTATTATTTTGAATTTATTTATTCATTGATGATGATGGCTCAAATATGGGATTTGTCTTTTGAAAGAGTAGAAAACTTTTCACAGGATTATTTAACTCTTTACCATAAGACTAAATTTTACACTTACCCAATTTGAAAGCATTTACAGATGAAGAATAAAATGCAACTCAAAAACAGTTTGTCTTTGGAATGGCAGAAAACATTTTGGACTTCGGAATGGTAGCGAACATCATGGTAAAAGGAGAAAATGGTGGTCACCAGCATTTTCTCCTTTTTCCACATTGTTTTCAAAAGGCCTCTTCCTCAGGCTCAATAATACTCAGCATTATGTGGAAAAAGGTTAAGACTGGGGATTGTATGATAAAGGCTGAATAAAATCCCTGCAGTTGACAGTTATGAAAACCTATTTGGAAGTGGGAATATCATATATTGTGATTTGTCAATGTTATAGGGAGTAGCTGCTTTTCCTGGATTTTCTTAATTCAACTCAAGTTGATGTACCAGTATATTGCTTTACATGACATATTTCTCTTTTGTGTTACACTTAGAAAGTGGTTTGCGTGCCATTTGCCACAATGTTTTCAGTAGTCATCAGTGGTTAAAAAAGGTTTCGGTATGAAAGAGCAGAAATGCCAGGAAAGAGCTTAAGCCTTTACCACACAGTCCCGAGGTTTAACGACCCTGTTGAAGAAGCCTTTTGAAAACCTTGTGGAAAAAGGAAAAAATGCTGGTAACAGGCATATTCTCCTTTTCCAGCAATGTTTTCTACCCTTTCAGAGACAAATTCCACAATCTGAGCCATATATAATTAGTTGTCTGCAAAAGCTTTCAATTTTGACAGGTCTAAAATTTTGTCATTTGGTAAAGAGCTTAAATGCAACTCAATACAAATGATTGTTATTTACCATGCAAGATCTTTTCTTGCGGATGACAAACATGCATTGATTAATAGGTGGGCGTTCATTGTGAGGAAGTGGGCGTTTTACGGTTTTAACCCTTTTAGCGCCTTTCACAACCTTAGTTGCCTTTGCGGCCACAGTGTAGATCAAGATTAGACTGCACGAAACATGCAGCAAGATCTTTGATCTGCACTGTCAACTTAATGCTGTGATGTGTTGGAAAAAAGCAACCATTAGTGTTGTGATTATTTGGGTCATATTTCCAGCCTGAAAATGTCTGTTGGTTTGTGTGATGCTCTAAGAGTTGAAAGTCCCTGGATGTTGCGACATACCATTCTTGATCTATTGCTTCAATTCTTTGCCTGCTTTGTGCAACCTGCAGTTTTGTTCAGGACTCTTTTGATGATTCCAGATTTACAAAATTTTTCAGGCTTGACATGTAAAAATCAAAAGATGATTTATACCTTGGCATGATTACTGTTACGAAATAAAACTGTTAGGAAATAAAACTGAAAATGTTCCTTTTAGTACGCCCAAAGGGAGGCATTATGTTATGCCCCTGGTTGTCCATCCATCTGTTTGCAATTTTGTATCTGTTTTCCATCTCTTGAACCCTATGTCTGATTTTTCAAATACTCCACATGTTGTGTAACCCCTTGATGAAATGATGTTCAGAGAAGAGGCTCTAAGGTCAAGGTCAAAACATGGGAGTCAAAGGTCAAAATGGCTCTCAGGTCATGTGTGCTCTATATCTCTTGAATCCCTGGTCTGATTTTGAAAATAGTTCACTCGTTTATTCACCTTAGTAAGAGGATATAAAGAGAAGCGGTTTCAGATGCCAGACTCTAAGGTCAAGGTTACAGCATGGGGTCAAAGGTGACATGCTCCTGATAGCTTCCTCCTGGTGGATATTGCTTTGCTAAATTGTAGGCTCTGTTTTTATTGTTTACCAAACAACAAGTTTTAGACTGACTTCTAACTTGAAACCATCTGCAAACAACAAATTCAAAGGTGATAGAAAAAAGCCAAATTTCTTTGGAAGAGGGTAGAAAACTGTTTTGTCGGCAAAGGAGACAATGCTGTTTATCAGCAGTTTCTTCTTTTCCAAGAATATTTACAAAAGCTGCCTTCTTTAGGGTTGTTAAAACATCGGGATTGTGTGATAAGGGATTAAGGTTTTCTTTTGGTCAGAAAATCTCAGAAGATATTGAACAGTGCAGATCAAAGATCAGACCATACCAAAACACCAGTCTGTGTTCCACACCACAAAAGGAACTTGCTTATGCATTAAATTTTGAGTTTAACCCCTTAGAGCGCAAAAATTAAGCCCAACAGAAATTTTTATCGTAGAAATACGACCCAAACAATTGCAATTTCATGGTTGCATTTGTCTACAGTGTATCAGCAAAGCGGACAGTGTAGATCAAAGATCCAGCCGCAGGTTTTGTGCAGCCTGATCTTGATCTACACCGGCTGCAAAGGCAACTGTAGTTGTAAGAAGTGCTGCAGGGGTTTAAAGGAGATTTATTAATCCAGCAAAAGTAATCTAAGAATGAACTCTATACCTTATGATGAAATCTAAAGCATCATTGTAGATGACTGACAAACAGTGATTCATATACAATTTAATAGCATCTGTTTTTGAATGTGTCAAAAACTTCTTGGAAAAAAGAGAAAATGTTGGTAACCAGAATTTTTATGCCCCCCTTCAACGAAGTGGGGGTATATTGCTTGGCACATGTCGGTCGGTTGGTCCGTCAGTCGGTAGACCTTACCTTGTCCGGATAATAACTAGACACAGAATTGACCTAAGTTCTTCAAATTTGGCACAGACATGCGTCTCAGAGTGTAGATGATCCCTATTGATTTTGAGGTCAATCGGTCAAATGTCAAGGTCACAGTGCCCGTCAACATGTTGATATATAGACCAAACCTTGTCCAGATGATAACTAGACACAGAATTGACATAAATTCGTCAAATTTGGCACAGACATTTGTCTCGGAGTGTAGATGATCCCTATTGATTTTGAGGTCAATCAGTGAAATGTCAAGGTCACAGTGACTGTCAACATTTTGATATATAGACCAAACCTTGTCCGGATGATAACTAGACACAGAATTGATGTAGGTTCGTCAAATTTGGCACAGACATTTGTCTTGGAGTGTAGATGATTCCTATCAATTTTGAGAGTAATCTATCAAAGGTCAAGGTCACATTGGCCCTCAACTTAATGATATATAGACCAAACCTTGTCCAGATGATAACTAGACACAGAATTGACATAGGTTCTTCAAATTCTGTACAGGTAATCATCTCGGAGTGTAAATGATCCTTATCGATTTTGAGATTAATCCATCAAAGGTCAAGGTCACAGTGGCCTTCAACATAATGATATATAGACCAAACCTTGTCCAGATGATAACTACACACAGAATTGACCTAGGTCCTTCAAATTCTGTACATCTTGGAGTGTAAATGATCCCTATCGATTTTAAGGTTAAACTGTGAAAGGTCAAGGTCACAGTGACCACCATTTGATTCAGGGGTGCATGTATACATGCAGTTTAATCTGAGGGTCTACACTGGCTGTTCTCCTATAAACTTAAATACCTAGAACTAATACACACAGATTCTAGCTTCACTTACAATTACCTTAATCCTTTCCTGAGATGACATCCATATTTCCCAATCAATTCTTTTGATATCAGTTTATGAACTGTGCCACTTCCTGTATCAATGTGGCAGTAGGGGGGCATGACTGTTTTACAAACAGACATCTGTTTCCTTTATCATTAGTGTTTTTAGCTCCACTGGCCGAAGGCCAGCGGGCTTATGTCATGGCCCGGTGTCCGTCGTGCGTGCGTGCGTGCGTCCGTCCGTCCGGTCGTCCGTCCGTCCGTCCGTGCGTTAACTTTTATTTCAAACATCTTCTTCTCTGAAACTACCCATCCAATTTTCACGAAACTTCACAGAAATGATCCTGACATGGTCCTCTTCAGAATTTCTTGAAAGAATTTGATTCCTTCAAAAACTCTGGTTGCCATGGCAACAAAACTGAAAAATATTGGAAATCTTTAAAAATCTTCTTGTCTGAAACCATAAGGCATAGGGCTACCAAATCTGGCATGTAGCTTTATGTAGTAGACCTCTATCAAGTTTCTTCAAATTATAGCCCTGGGGTCAAAATTGGCTCTGTCCCAGGGGTCACAAGTTTTACATAGGCTTATACAGAGAAAACTTTAAAAATCTTCTTGTCTGAAACCATAAGGCATAGGGCTACCAAATTTGGCATGTAGCTTTATGTAGTAGACCTCTATCATGTTTCTTGAAATTATAGCCCTGGGGTCAAAATTGGCTCTTCCCCAGGGGTCACAAGTTTTACATAGGCTTATATAGAGAAAACTTTAAAAATCTTCTTGTCTGAAACCATAAGGCATAGGGCTACCAAATTTGGCGTGTAGCTTTATGTAGTAGACCTCTATCATGTTTCTTGAAATTATAGCCCTGGGGTCAAAATTGGCTCTTCCCCAGGGGTCACAAGTTTTATACATAGGCTTATATAGAGAAAACTTTAAATATCTTCTTGTCTGAAACCATAAGGCCTAGAGCTACCAAATTTGGCATTTAGCTTGATCTAGTTGGAGTCTACCAAAAGTGTCCAAAGTATAGTCCTGGGGTCAATTTGGCCTCATACTTGGAGGGGGGGGGTTCACAAGATTTACATAGGCTTACATAGGGAAAACTTTTAAATCTTGGTGTACATAGCCATAAGGCTTAGGCTACCAAATTTTGCATATAATTATAGCATTATTTAGTGGACAGTTACAAAGAGGGCCCAAGTTACAGCTCTAGGATCAAGTTTGGCCCTGCACCAGGGATCACAAGTTTTACATGGGTTTATGGAGTGAAAAGTTCAGAAACCATCTTGTTACCAGTCATAAGGCCAAGAACTCCCACATTTGGCATGTTATTCTTCTAATACAATATTCCCCATTTAGTCAGACTGTAGCCATGAGGTCAAAGTTTTATAAGGGCTTATATAGTGATGACTTTTCTTCGTGGTTTATATTTATAAGCCAGTGGAGCGATACAGGGCCATCATGGCCCTCTTGTTTGAGAACCCGCCTTCCTTGGGTTAAATTGTTTAAAATAGGGAATTTTTTGATGAAGGGTTAACCCTTTACCACACAATTTTAAGTTTTAATGACCTGAAATGATAGGCTTTTAAAAACATTGTAGAAAGTGGAGAAAATGCTGGTTACCAGCATTTTCTCCTTTTCCCACAATACGGTCAAGAAATATTTTAATTGTCTGCAAATCCTTTCCATATGGATGAGTCCAAAATTTTACTGTGTGGTAAAGTGTTAAGCCATAGTATGCTAGCTTTGTAATAACACTGATACTAGCTATTGCAATGGTTTATACTCTCCTAAAACCTTCCATCAACTTAGTATCAAAATACCATGCAAAGAGCTAAAAACACTTTGAAGTGACATAAACGACTGTAACTCAATCAAAAGATGACATTCATTAGGAGGAATTTGTTTTTATGACTGCACATCCTCTTCTGACTGATGGCCTCAATTATTTATTTATTACTGGCAAAAACCGGTTGGCACATGCACAGTAGGGTACATTTTGTAGCAATGGTGATATAACTATTTTGGTATTATTATTCCATTCTGATAATTTTAAACTCTTTACCAAACAGTCCTTAGCAACCAGGACAAAGAATGATTTTAAAATGGAGAAAATGCTGGACACCAGAATTTTCCCCATTTCCCACAATCTGGGTTGAAAATCATATGGTTGTGGTTGTCATATTACAAAGTGCCCAGGAAAATGGTAGAATTTTGGTGAATTGCAAAGGAAAAAGGCTGTTTCTGTCTGTTGTGCTCAAATTTTATTGATGAATCTGTTTTATATTCCTGCAAACTTATGTCTGGGTCTAGTCATACCATAATAATGTCATAAAAGTTCATACCCTTTGAAAACACCCTGTCATAGAACTGTTAGTTTCAGTACTTATTGCTTAAACCTTAAAGATACATGTATATCTGTACTCGTTTTTAACCAGTTTTTAACCCATTTGATCTTTACCGTATGAAACTATAATTATTCTTGTATCTTCTTGCCAAATGTTGCCTCTGGCGGCTGCAAGGGTGCACAGATTATGACTGATAAAAGATGCATTTCATTTTTTTGCAGCCCTCAAAGAAATCACTGTTGTTGTTTCTGGTTTTGAATGAGGACATATGCCTTGAGTTTCTCTATCCCTTACACCATATATATTGGTAATTTATCTATGTTTACACTGCTGACTAAATTCTGAGCCATTCTACACACTTTCAAGTTTTTAAGAGCATTTTTTTTCTCTCGGGCTGTAAGTATGTATCTTCAAGCTGCTAAATTAAATGAAAGGAAAATTTCCAATCAATAGTTAAGCCCAAAATATTGTAATTTCAAAGTTGTCACAGGAAAAAAATACTGTATCGGACAGAGTAGATCCAAGGTCAGACTGCATGATTTGTGCACAGATCTTGTTCTACACAACACTCTTCAAAAGTCGCGCTCAGTAGCTTAAGGGTTAAAATTTCATGACATTTAAGTGTTTGCAAAGAGTATTTGTTCATGGTTTCACCACTATGAAGTTTGGGTCTGTCCCAAAGACAGTCCAATTGGGCTTTTTGGCAAATGTAGATGTTACTCTTAAAAGAGCGAAATCATCAATGATTTTCATATTTTTCTTCTCTGACAGTAAACAAATTTCAATTTTTGAGTCATATTTATTTTGTTGTTTGCAAAAGCTTTCAATTTGGACTACCGTTAGTCTAAAATTTTGTTGTTTGGTAGAGATAAGTAGTGCCTGTCCCAAAGACAGTCCCATTGGGCTTCTTGGCAAATGTAGATATTACTCTTGAAAGAGCAAAATCATCAATGATTTTCATATTTTTCTTCTCTGACAGTAAATGACAGTCTTCGGAAATGAAATGCAAATGTAACTGATAACAGATTTTGAAGTCAACTATTGATGTATAATGGCTAAAATTGCAGTGATACTATTGAAGGTTACTAACCTGGTGACGCTAAGGTATTGATGGGATTTTATAGCTAAGCTCTTTACCAAACAATCCCAAGTGTTACTGACTGAGGGAATAGAGGTTTTGAAGACATTGTGGGAAAAGGAGAAAATGCTGGTAACCAGCATTTTCTCCCTTTCCCACCAATGTATTCTACCCTATCAAAGACAATAATTATCATTTATGCCTCATTTAGTCATCTGCAAATGCTTTCAATTTGGTCTAGTCCAAAGTTTTGTTGTTTCATTATAACAGTTAGATCTCGTGTGTTACTAACTTTTTACCACACAGCAAAATTTTTGGCTTGGCCAAATTGAGAGCTTTTGATTAGCAGACGACAAATTAAATGTGTCTCAAATAATGAACTTGTCTCTGACAAGGTCGTAAACATATGAAAAGGAGAAAATGCTAGTTACCTGCAAATTCTCCTTTTTCCCACAATGTTTTCAGAAGCCTAATCTTTGTTAGGGTTGTTAAAACTCAGGATTGTGTGGTAGAGGGTTAACAGAAAATTCTAGCTGTTATCTAGGCTAAATAATCTATGAAGTGACAAAAATCTGCAGGACATATGATTTATGTGATAAGAGAAATAATATGTAATAATAATCATGTGTAAATATAGAATAAAAACAAAAGAAATGTTGCATGAATTGTGCACATTATGCACATTTTTTCATGATTGATTGTGCGCCAGATAAGATAATTATGTCAATTTGATTTGGCATCAAATTTGTGTAAAAGTACATTTTGTTTGGTTTCTGGAGAATATTAAATGATACATGTATTTAACCCATGTCTCTACTACAGTAGCAGTGGAAGGGCTCACAACTTGGAGACCCTTGTTTGAGCCTCACCCAGGGAGCGCTGGATTTTTCATGGCAATGTCATCAGGCAAGATGCTTCAAAACCTCAGCCTGGTAACTGTTGAAACAGAGGACACATGTGAATATGAACCATGCTCTGTGAAAAGGGCACTTAATGTATCTGCAAAAATTATCAACCCAGGTCAGCCTGGGCTGTCTGTGCGGGCTGACCTGGGCCGAAATTCTTTGCTCCTGGTCGATTTTCTCTATGTCGAAGGACCAGCTTACCTGATGATTCAGGCGGTTGTTAGACAATATGGGCTTTATGGATCCGTGATCATGTGATGAATTGCTTGGTATCATGCTTCATGGAGAGATGCATTTAGCTCCTTTTTGCCAGAGCATGACTCATATGTAAGCTGTGGCTGACATACAGCAGAAATTGTAATGAAAGTGGGATAAAACCATTCAGTGAAAAAGCATTGGAAGATAATGATTCTTTATCTGCTGACAAAAGTTAGACATGCAGACAATAAACTGGATGTGGCTCAAATGCTGGGATATGTCTTTCGGTTTGAGCCATGCTCTGTGAAAAGGGGGCTTAATACATCTGCAAAAAGTATAGACCCAGGTCAGCAAAAACTTTTGGCCCAGGTCAGCCTGCGCAGACTGCACAGGCTGACCTGGGCTAAAATTTTTTGCTTTTGGTAAACTTTCTGATTTAGTCGGTTATGTGATGAGTTGCTACTTGATTGGCATCATGCATCACAGAGATGAATTAAGCCCCCCTTTGCTAGAGCACAGCTCATGAGTATAAAAGCTTCCCCTGAGGGTCTCAAAAGTGCATGGCTGTTTTAAGTGAAGGGTTTTTACCTAGTGTTGGAAAGGTCATGCTAATTAGGCAGGAATGTTGAATTAATTTGATTATCATAAATAACAGAGGAATTACAAAAATAATGCTGAACTCTTCACCATGGGACAAATTTTTAGACTTGTCCAAATTGAACGCTTATTTAGACAATAAAGTACTGAGGGCTAAAATGAAGAGAAATTTGCTTTTGAAACAGTAGAGGACATTATGGGAAATATTGTGGGTAAAATGGGTAAAATGACCAGGTTTTCACTTTTCCCTAAATTATTTCAATAGCTTTTCACGTTCTTCGATTGTATCTTTATTTATTCAGTCAAGGGGAGACATGGCCAATTACTTGTGGCTCTCAAACCCTGGGCCCAGTGCGGACTAAGTGATCCAATTTGATCATCTCATTTTCAGTCCAGTACTAGTGAAAGTTGGTCAGAATGTTTATCTTGATAATTTTTTGGATGAGTTATGAAATGGGTCACATCTGGTTAAAACAGGGACAGTGGGACAAATCTAAGAAAAACCTTATGTGCACTCCAGATACCTCATTTGCAGTCTTATATTCATGAAGATTGATCAGGATCTAAATCTTCTTGATGTTGTCTCAGAAGAATATAAAACTATGGTTATAAATATAGGTCAAAGTGGGTTACTGAGAAAAATCTTAGAAAAACCTTGTAAAAACCTTGTGTGCACTCTAGAGAGACCTCATGTGATGTCTAATATTCATGAAAATGGGAAATAATCTTTTTCTTGAAGCTGTCTTGGAAGAATATGAAACTGGGTCATGTCAGATTAAAAGGTAGGTCACTCAGAAAAACCTTGTGTGGGCCCTCAAGGCTAAATTTTCAGTCCAGTACTCATGAAACTTGGTCATAATGTTTAACTGGATTATCTTGAATAATTTTCTGGAATGGGTTATGTTGGACTCACAAATAGGTTATGGGGACGCCAATCTCAGAAAAACCTTGTATGAACTCAGAGGCCACATTTTCAGTCCAGTATATACTCATGAAAGTTGGTCATCAGAATATTTATGGATCAGAATGTTTGTCTTCATGATAACTAGGATAACCTTGAAAATGGATGACATGATGGTCAGTGTCATTGGAGAGAATCTTAGAAAAAGCTGGTGTGTACTCTAGAGATCATAAATTATTTTCAGTCCAATACTCATGAAAGTTGGTCTGAATGTTTGTCTTTATGATTTGTCACTAAGGACAACTTTGAAAATGGGAGAAATGTTATACAAACCTGACGTTGACTCTAGAGGCCACATTTTCAGTTTACAGTTTAATGAATCCAGATCAATTTATTTAGGAGAGCGTTGTAGGGCCAAAGGTCTTCTTGCAATCTTCTTTGCCACAGGTTTAACTCTTTCCTATGTTGTGGAAAGTACAAATTTGTAAAAGGAACTCTTTGAAAGCATGGATAGGACTGCACTTGCTGCAGAGATTACTGAAATAGTGTTGAAAATGGCATGATACAAACAAATAACCAAATAGACAAACAAATAAACAAAGAAACCTTTTACCTTTTCAGGTTGTTTTAAACCATGGACTGACTGACATTAATACTGGAGTTACTCCCCACTGAAACAGAAAATAATGTTTGGAATCTTTGAAAAAAAAATAGAAACAGTGTGATGTGAAGCTTTGCCAAGACAAAATGTGGTGGTAAGTTTTATCTTTCTTTATTCATTACCTAGCTGATCAAGCTGGAAGCCTCAGTGGCTGTAATCTGCAGCTTGTGAGTTCTTTGGCCTAGCAATCAACAGTTTAACCATTATAGATTGCTTAGGTGCATGTTTTGTGCAGTCTAATCTTGATCTACACTGGCTGCAAAAGCAACTATAGTTGTGAAAGGTGCTTTTTGAAACAGGGGCTTATGAAGACATTTTGGGATATGAGAAAAGCTCCAATAGCCCAGTTGTAACAAATTGGGCATTTAACCCTTTACCACACAATCCCGACTTTTAAGGACCATGAGAAAGAAGCCTTTTGAAAACAATGTGGGAAAAGGAGAAAATGCTGGTAACCAGCATTTTCTCCTTTTCCCACAATGTTTTCTAACCTTTCAGAAACAAATGCAATCATTTTAGCCACATTTAATTTGTCGTCTGCAAATGCTTTCAATTTGGACCAGTCCGAAATATTATCGTTTGGTAAAGAGTTAATTCATGGATTGTGAGTTCAAACTTTTGGCTGGACAAAAATTAATCATTTTTAAATAATCACACATTTTGATGACCAGACACTGAAGGAAGAGGCTTTTAAAAACATTGTTGGTAAAAGGAGAAAGTGCCAACAGTTTTGTGATATCTTACACTGCTAACAGTCCTTGGGTTGTGAGGTCTTACAAGTTTTGCCTAGCTAGAATTAGCCCTATATCAAACAAACTTGCATTTGAACAATGCTCAGGAAAAAGCTATGGAAAGCTATGCCAGATGGAGAAAATACTCCTTTCCCACAGTATTTTCTACCCTGTCAAAGACAAATCCCACGATTTGAGCAGCATTTATTTTGTCATCTGCGAAACCTGGACAAGTCGGATGAAAGTTTTCTTGCCTGGTAAAGTAGTTACTCTTTACACAACAATAAAAATGTAGACTTGTCCGAATTGAAAGCATTGCAGACAACAATTTAAATGTGGCTCGAGTGATAGCATTTATCTTTGAAAGTCGATGCACCATAAAACAACATTCATTCATTCATTCATTCATTCATTATCTTTAAAAGGGTAGAAAACATTGTGGGAATAGAAGAAAAATGCTGGTTACCACGATGTTTTCAAAATGGTTCTTTCTCAAGGTTGATACAACTCAGGATTGTGTGGTAAAGGGCTAAATCATACCCTTGGATGTACAGTTAAGCAGGAGATTTCATTCACAGAAGAGTTTATCAATTACAATTCTGTTTGTAGCATGCCTGATGTTCTAATTTAAGACATGACTCGTGGTTTTAACCATTAATCCTTTACCTCGCAATCCATAATTTTAACGATCTCGAGGAAGAAGACTTTTATAAAAATTGTGGGAAAAGGAGGAAGTGCTGGTGACCAGCATTTTGTTTTTTTCCCACAATTTTTTCTGCTCTATCAAGGATAAGGTCTTGCATTTGATCCACCCTTAATTTTGTTGCCTGCAAATGCCTTGAATGCAGACAAAGTCTACATTTTTGTGGAGTTAATGTGCTGAATTCATGAAATCAATCGGGAAAAGCCAGCCAAATATTATTATTTCAAGGTTGCTTTGGGCATAATATATAACAAAATAGTGTGTAGAGTTGATTCCTGATCAAACTGTTCTGTGCAGACTGATCTTGATCTGTGCTGTCTGCAGAAGCAAGTGAATCCAGGTGCAGCACCTCAATGGTTAGCTCTTAATATCAGTAACCCTTTACCACACAATCCTGAGTTTTAATGTCTCAGTGAAAGAAGCCATCGAAAACATTGCAGCAAAAGGAGAAAAAGGTTGTATTAGCATTTTCTCCTGTTCACTCAATGTTTTCTATCATATCAAAGACAATTCGGTTATTTGAGCCACATTTAAATGGTCGTCTGCAAATGTTTCGAAGTTGGACAAGTCTACATTAAGTGTTGTGTGGTTAACAGAATGTGAAACTTGTTCTTTCAGAGGCTATAAGTTTTCCTGTCATTAACAAATCAAATGCCACTCCTGAGTGATGGAATTCATGTATGGAAGGTTAGAAAACATTACGAGAACATATACCATTAATGTTTTTTGAGAGCAGTTAAACAGAACTGTTTGGTACAGGGCCGAAGAATACCAAACATGCAGTTTGATCTTTGATCTGCATGGTCTGCTATTGCAATAGCGTTTGTTTAAAACTCCCATGAAATTGCACGGTGCATGACATTTCATGAAAAGGGCGTTTCGTCAAAATCCATTTATGTTTTAAAATACTGAGTGTGAAACTCCTACTATAATTATTTCATGAAAAGGTCTATCTGGGAGGAAGATTTGAGCCACAGTTTGTCTGGGTTAGGGTAAGGTTCAGGGCTAGGGATTGTTTTCGATAAATGTGGATTTCAAGAAAATGTCATGTATCCGAAATTGCAATGCCTTAGTCTGTTTTCTCGATGGAGAATATGTTGGAACGCAGGTCGTGGCTTGGGAAGAATACTTACAGAGACTGACATTAGAAACTGCAGGAAAGCATCAGTAGGTGCACTGGCCTCAGGATTATAACAGAAATAATTGAAACGAAAACATAGTTAACCCTTTTTTCTCCTTTTCCCACGATGATTTCAAAAGCTTTATTTCTCAGGGTTGTTGAAACTCTGGATTGTGTGGTAAAGGGCTTAGTAAACACTAAAGAAATACATAAATTAGATTATGAGCAAAGCTCTGGCAATAGGGGGGGTTGAATGCATCTCCTTGATAGGCTATACCAAGCAAGTCATCACATGATTATGGATCTGTAATATCCAGATTGTCTAACAACTGACTGAATCATGAGTTAGAATGGTCCTTAGACATGCAGGAAATTTACAAATAGCAGAAAGTTTTGACCCATGTCAGCCTGCACATATTGCGTAGGCTGACATGGGTTGATATTTTTTGCAGATGCATTAAACCCCCTTTTCACAGAGCATTGCACATATTATAAGTGTTTTCAAGATGCAGTACACTGGTATATCAGGGAAAGGATTCAGGCCCATCTCATGTACATTGAATATAATGAACCTTCTGAACTGATGGAGGCTAATTTTAGAAAGTTATTGAAGTAGGAAAGCTTGTGATTTATAACAGAATGGATTATGCTATTTGTGGGCTAACCCTGAACCCTACCATTGCCAAATGTATGAATTCAACCAAACTCTTTAACTCTTTGCCACACAATCCTGATTGTTAATGACCCTGAGGAAGAAGGCTTTTGAAAACATTGTGGGAAAAGAAGAAAATGCTGGTAACCAGCATTTTCTTCTTTTCCCACAATGCTTTCTATTCTTTCACAGCCAAATCTCATGACTGTAGCCACATTTAAATTGTCGCCTGAAAATGCTTTGAATTTGGACGAGTTTTTGTCATTTGGTACAGAGTTAAGCAGCTGAAAATACAATCCACAGCTTTTTAAAACATTGTAGGACAAGGAGAAAATGCTTGTAACAAGTACAAAAATTTCTTATCCTACAAAGCGTTCAAAAGTCCTTGGGGTCATGAACTCTATTCCAGATGAGTCATGATTATAGACTTCTAATTGAAAGCATTTGCAGACAGAAAAAAACAACAGGGCTTAGATGATGGGATTTGTCTATGGAAGGATAGAAAACATTGTGTAGAAAGGAGAAAATGCCGATTACATTTTCTCTCTTTCCTAATGGTGTCTTTGAAAGCCTTTTCCCTCATGATTGTTAAACATGGGACTGCTTGGTAAAAAGTTGAAAAATAGGATTGATTTGTTAAAAAACGATAATCAGCACTTCGTGCAAATTCACCCCATGCAGCCTTTAGCGTACAAAGCAGGTCGAGTGTATGTAGATAAGTGAGTGCATTTTTTATTGTAAAGGAAAAAACATGATTTATAAAATGCTTGTTTTTTAACCTTTAACCCTTTCCCAAATGACAAATTTTAGACCGGTCCAAATTGAAAGAGTTTGCAGACAACAATTTTAAATTTGATGAAAATGGCAGAAAGTTCTCAAAATGGGTAGAACACACTGTGGGAAAAGGAGAAATTGCTCGTTACGTGCAGTTTCTCCTTTTCCCGCAGTGTTTTCAAAAGACTTGTACTGCAGACACGTGAAAACCAGGGCTTGTTTGGGAAAGGGTTAAGAACAGTACTAAATTTTGTCTGTGAGGATAATTATATAAGTAAATAAGGTCTATCTGAAATGAAAAGTTTGTAAAAAAGTTTAACATACATGTATTTTATAACCACTTGTTGTAGTATCTTTTGCTCAGCTGTGAGCCTACCACTTTTGAAAACATGGTCACACTGGGGATAAATAAAGAGATTGCTTGTCATCGGTAAATACTTTTTGTGCTTCAGTGTTATTACCTAGTGTCCAGAACCAAACTCTGATATCAACCCTTAACACTTTACAGCACAATGTTGACTTTTAACAACCCTGAGAAAGATGGCTTTAGAAAACATTGCAGGAAAAGGAGAAAATGCTCTTAACCAGTAAAGTAACATTTTACACGTGTTAATTGGTAAAATTTCCATACATTTAGTTCCATCGATGTCAGTTTTTATCAAAAACAGTAAATATCAGTAAATCCTGGAGTTTGTCCTTATTGATGTCCTTATTGATGGTTTGAAAAGTATTGCCTTACTGAGTCCAAAAATAAAACATTTTTAGCAGGGCTTTTAGCTTACCTGTGCACAAGTTGCTTAAGGTGAGCTTTTGCAATCGTACTGTGTCGGTTATGTGTTGTCAACTTTGTAATGCTGTAGAGGATACATTTTCAGTCTGATAATCACGAAACTCCTGGGTCAGATTATCTCAGACGAGTTTGAAAATAGGTCATGCTGAGTCTAAAACTAGGTCACTAGGTGAAATCTTTGAAAAAATTTGTGTACGCTCTAGATGCCACATTTTTTTTTTCAATACTTATGAAAATTGGTCAGAATTTTTATTTTGATGATATCTTGGACGAGTGTGAAAATGAGTCATGTGGGGTCAAAAACTAGGTCACCTGGTCAAACAGACAGGTCAGATCTTCGACTAATATTGGCATGTGCGGATAATGGGTGCATATCACATATTGTGATCCAGCCGAGGGATTTGATCTATAGATGACATTTTCTGCACATATCATATTCTTCTAAAATAAACCTGTCTGATGCATCACTATCCTGTACAGGATGAATATTAATCCATGGTGCGTAAAAAAAGTTCAGGCGGAAAATGGCAATAAATAATAAGTCTGTGGAATAATCAAACCAGTTTTTGCTACAAATTTCTCGTAAAACAAAATGATTTCAAACGGGAAAAATATTTTTTTTGAAATACCAGTTGTTTACTGCAAATCTCTGTAGACAGATAGACATGAGGAAAGCTGGGATTTGTGCAACAGACTGACCAATTTTAATTAGAATTAACATCCCAGCACCTTAATGGGCTTTTACTGGGGCTTTTTCCCAAGCTTATAAGGGCTATGTTTATAAATGTGGCTGGTGCATAGGTTATATGCTAGCTAATCATTGCTGGATGAATTGTACAAGGTACTGTTTTAGGGAGTAAACATATATTTTATTTTGAAATTTGTTGCATTGATATGCCACCTTGAAAAGTAGTCTGGTTCTGTTCCCAGAATGCCCATGTCAGATAGGTTTCTATTTGAAAAATGCAACCTAGCAAACATAATAGGATTACCATTTGGCAAACCTCGGGTGATCCGGTGATCAAGTCCCTTGGCTGTATCACATAGCTTGATATACACCAATACGGTATATTTCTTTGCCGGAAGGACACAGTCTTATGGTTATTAAAATTGTAAGGCTCCTCTTAAAATAGGAAACATGAGTCACAATTTTTTATTGATATCTTTCTAAGAATATTTCTGTTGGCAAACATTTTGTACATCCAATGTTTTGCATGGTTAATCAGTTCTTTAGAGAGCTTTCATTGAAAGATTGATAGATGTGAATGACTTCACCATGGTTGTTCGTGTCGTTGCAAAGTGATGTACATGGTCATGTTTAAGATATGTGACTGGTAGTTCAAAATGGAAACGTCCTTTGTATGGATGAGGTTAGATGTAGGTACGGAGTCGGCAGAGTTGTCAGTATAGGATTACCCCAGGTTTGAGGAATGTAGTCACATGTCATTCTATGGGTGGAAGTGTTAACAGAATCTAAATGCCAGGTAATGATATAGTCTAAAATGTATTGGTGCAGTTTTTGATCCATATCCTGCTGTATTAAAATTTTGATAGATTCACTTACATTTACTATCATCTCAGAGCTTTTACATGACTGAAACCATTAATGGAGCAGGAAAGGATGTGGACCAAGATCAGTCTGCATGTATGTACAGGTTGGTTTGGATCACTTTCAACAGGTAAGAACATAATAAAATTATTAGGTTCATGAACATGGGTGAACACTATGCAAGAAGTTATCAAACAGAATACTAGGTTGGGTACCTCCCGTGATACAGCAAGTGCATAGGGATTGGTACGGGCTACTAAAAACGGGCAGAATTCTGTCCATCTATTTTTAGAACAGCATTGTCACGAGACTAATAGAGACTCATGGGAGGTCACTCTGACCTCCTGAGCAGAAGATTTTCCAATAAATTTGACCTCACAAATAAGTGAATTGTACTTTTGGTATCACCTTTTGATGTTTATTTTTGCTGATATTCTTTTAGTTTCGATTACTAATTTCAAACTGTGCAACAAATTGCCATGTTACCTGTACAGCCAAGCTGGAAATGCGTAACTTCTCTGATTGGCTGTGATAAACATGGTCATCCAATGAAATTTTTAGCAACAACACAATAGCGTGTACTAGTTGAAATAAGTATATCTACAATTGGGACCATTTTAACCGAATACCATGCAATCCAGAGTTATAACGATCCTGACAGAGATGGCTTTTGAAAACATAATGGGAAAAGGAGAAAATGCTGGTAACCAGTATTTTCTCTTTCCTGCAAAGTTTCTATACCCTTTCACGAACATAACATGGCTTTAATTGTGAGGTATTATCTCACAATTAAAGCCATGTTAAATTTGTTGTCCACAAGTGCTTCAGTGTGGACAAGTGTAAAATTTGGTGTCTGGTAAAGGCTTGATGATGTTGAATTTTTGAAAATATTTTTCATTCGACAAGGCCTGGTTCTCCCATAACACTGTGACAGATGGTTTAACTGTGGCGACAGATGCTTACTCTAAGTTTACATTGAGGTATTAACCTTTGCCAGCAATTTGCAGCAGCCTTTGAACACCCACACAAATAATGTTCTAAAGGTCCTGTTGGAATTTGATGTATACATGTATCCTAGGGCCCTTCCCTCTTGTGCCTTAACCCTTTACAACACAAATCACTAGTTTTAATGACCCTGGGGGAAAACCTTTTAAAAAAAATGTGGGAAAAGAAGAAAATGCTGGTAACCAGCATTTTCTTCTTTTCCCACATTATTTTCTAACCTTTCATAGAAAAATCAAGTCATTTGAACAACATTTTATTTGTCATCTGCAAATGCTTTCAATTTGGATGAGACTTTAATTTTGTTGTTTAGTAAAGGGTGAACCAGACAATCCTGTGGTTTAATTCTTTTCCAAACAACAAGATTCTAGCCTGGTCCACAAATTGAAAGCATTAGCAGATGACAAATTAAATGTGGCTCAAATAAGGGAATTTGTTTCTGATAGGTAAAAAAGCATGGTGGGAAAAGTAGAAATGCTGCTTTCAAAGGTCTTTTACATCAAGGTTATTAAAACTCAGGATTGTGTAGAAAAGGGTGAATGACCCTGAAGTAGAAGGCTTTTGAAAACATATTGGTCAAAGGAGAAAATACTGGTAACAAGCATTTTCTCCTTTTCCAACAATGTTTTCTTCCCTTACAAAGACAGAGAATTTAACGATCTCTTGGGGCAGTTTGGTATAGAGTAAAGTACAAGAATTTGATTTCTAAATACTGCTAGTGCTATTTTGTGTTGAAAAAGCAACAATTGGAAACTGAGAGAAAAGGAGAAAGTACTGGTTACCAGCATTTTCTCCTTTTCCCACAATGTTTTCTGCTGTTTCAGAGAGAAATTCCATCATTTAAGTTACATTGTGAACAGTCAGTCTACAGATGGATGGTCTAAAATAGTCTCAAATTTTGTTTTCGCGTAAAATGTGAATACACAAATACATGTGAAAATATTGCCACAAAAGGAGAAATCGCTTGTAAGAAGTTATTTGCTAGCAAATGAGCTGGCACAAGACCAATAAAAATCAGCTGCAGTCTGATCTTGATCCACACTGTCAGCTACTCTTTTTTTTTTTTTAACTATGACAAAGTCGTTTTCAATAGAAGTGGAAATCTGGTTTTAGAGCTCGGGGGGAAAAAAGTGGAATTTCCAGAGTTAGTAATGAAAGAGTTAATGCTGTAAACCCTTTAGCGGAAGCCTAAAATTTTGATTCGACCAAAATTCAAAGCATTTGCAGACATCGAACTAAATGTGGTTTAACCCTTTCCCAAAGAACAAATTTTAGACTCTTTCAAATTGAAAGCATTAGCAGATGACAAATTGGAAAGTGGTACAAAATGCACTGACATTCTTTGACTAGGTAGAAAACATTGTGGGAAAGGTT
This sequence comes from Tridacna gigas, assembly GCA_945859785.2. NCBI lineage: Eukaryota > Metazoa > Mollusca > Bivalvia > Cardiida > Cardiidae > Tridacna > Tridacna gigas. The sequence goes on from OX244029.2 coordinate 51,047,414, forward strand.
GGAAATGCTGGTAACCAGCATTTTCCGCTTTTCCTACAATGTTTTCAAAAAGCCTCTTTCTGAGGATCATTAAACTTGAGATTGTATGGTAAAGGGTTAAATGATTGGGATTTGTCTTAGAAAAGGTAGAAATCATAGTGGTAAAAGGAGAAAATGCTAGTGACCAAGCTTTATTCCTCAGGATTGTTTGGTAAAGTCTTAGAGTATAAGATTGATGATGCAGGATGGTGTTTATTGCCCTAGTTTAGCATGTTCGGGTCAGAATCTAGAATATGGAAATTTGGACAGAATGCTGTTTTCACTCTGAGATAAACAGTCAAAGCCTTTTAACCCCTTAGACTGCTAAGCCCAACTCACTGACCTTTTGCAGACAGCATAGATCAAGATCAGAATGCACAGAATGTGTAGTCTGATCTTGGATCTACACTGTCCAATAAGGAGATATATTTCCTCCAAAAATACCTTTGAAATAGAAAGTTTTGTGTTTATACTGTGGGTTTGAAAGTTTAATTTCTTTTATTTAGCATGATAAGGATTAAGAAAACAGCTTGTCTTGAAATTGAGATGGGAGGTGGGGGGAAGAGATTTATAACCAAATTTTATGTTACTTGTACTCAGGTACCCTTTGCATGGGAAGGGACCAAATCCTGTTGTTTTTTTATCCTTTTGTAGATCAAGATCAGACAACACATTCTTGAAATACACACTATTTAGAGCGATTTGCTCCTTTCCTCAAAATGTTTCTATACTGTCATGAAATGCTAATTTTATTTTTTCGTTTGTATTGTGATCATCATATTACTAAATGCTTGAGACAAGCATTCCTATTTATTCAAAAGCCTTCTTCCACAAAGTGGTTCAAAGTCAGGATTGTTTGGTAAAGGGTTAAGCAAACCTGAAAACATTGTGGGAGAAGGAAAAATGCTCATTTTCTCCTTTTCCCACAGTGTTTTCCACCCTATCAAACACAAAACCCAACATTTAACTCTATACCAAACAACATTTAGGACATGTCCAAATCCAAAGTTTTTGCAGACGACAAATAAAATGTGGATCAAGTTAGTGGATTTGCCTTAGGAAGGTTAGAAAACATTGTGGGAAAAGGAGAAAAAGCATTTTCTCCTTTTCCCAAGTTTTCAAAAGCTTTATTCTTCAGGGTCTGTATAACTCGGTAATGTGTGGTAAAGGGTTAAACCACATTTAATTTTTCATCAGCAAAATATGTAATGATTTCCATATGGACAGTCCAAATTTTTGTGTTGTGGTGAGAGTACCAGTGAATTGCTTGCTGCCAGCAGTTACTTTTTTTCACAAGGTTTCCCATACTGTTGAAAAACCTTATTTTCCTGTCTTTCAAATTTTTTGTCCTTTATTATGAGTTTTGCAATAGCTTTTGATAGGTCTCAGAATAGGTTTCCCCTGTGGTTGAGGTGGTGGGCTCTTTGTGCATGTTCTGCTAGTAGAAGTAGGCTAATGCATCTACAAAAAGTACAGCTATCTCAGCCTTTGCGGACTGTGCAGGCTGACCTAGGCAAAAACTTTCGCTATTGGTCAATTTTTCTGTATGTCCAAGAACCAGTGTGCCACATAATTCAGTTGGCTGTTAAAAAATGTGGCTAATAGCTATTATGGATCCATAATTAGGTCATGGCTTCATTGGTACTATCATGCATAATGCAGATCCATTAAGCCCCCTTTTGACAGAGCATTGCTCATTTTCTTTTGGCTTTTACCTTTTTTTTAGCTCCACTGGCCGAAGGCCAGCGGGCTTATGTCATGGCCCGGTGTCCGTCGTGCGTCCGTCCGTCCGTCCGTCCGTGTGTGCGTCCGTCCGTCCGTCCGTCCGTGCGTGCGTGCGTTAACTTTTATTTCAAACATCTTCTTCTCTGAAACTACCCATCCAGTTTTCATGAAACTTCACAGAAATGATCCTGCCATGGTCCTCTTCAGAATTTCTTGAAAGAATTTGATTCCTTCAAAAACTCTGGTTGCCATGGCAACAAAACTGAAAAATATTGGAAATCTTTAAAAATCTTCTTGTCTGAAACCATAAGGCATAGGGCTACCAAATTTGGCATGTAGCTTTATGTAGTAGACCTCTATCAAGTTTCTTGAAATTATAGCCCTGGGGTCAAAATTGGCTCTGCCCCAGGGGTCACAAGTTTTACATAGGCTTATATAGAGAAAACTTTAAAAATCTTCTTGTCCGAAACCATAAGGCATAGGGCTACCAAATTTGGCGTGTAGCTTTATGTAGTAGACCTCTATCATGTTTCTTGAAATTATAGCCCTGGGGTCAAAATTGGCTCTGCCCCAGGGGTCACAAGATTTACATAGGCTTATATAGAGAAAACTTTAAAAATCTTCTTGTCCGAAACCATAAGACATAGGGCTACCAAATTTGGCATGTAGCTTTATGTAGTAAACCTCTATCGTGTTTTTTGAAATTATAGCCCTGGGATCAAAATTGGCTCTGCCCCAGGGGTCACAAGTTTTACATAGGCTTATATAGAGAAAACTTTAAAAATCTTCCTGTACCTAGCCATAAGGCCTAGAGCTACCAAATTTTGCATTTAGCTTGATCTAGTTGGGGTCTACCAAAAGTGCCCAAATTATAGTCCTGGGGTCAATTTGGCCTCATGCTGGGCGGGGGGGGGGGGGGGTTCACAGGATTTACATTGGCTTACATAGGGAAAACTTTTAAATCTTGGTGTACATAGCCATAAGGCTTAGGCTACCAAATTTTGCATAATTATAGCATTATCTAGTGGACAACTACAAAGAGGGCCCAAGTTACAGCCCTAGGATCAAGTTTGGCCCTGCACCAGGGGTCACAAGTTTTACATGGGTTTATGGAGTGAAAAGTTCAGAAACCGTCTTATTACTAGCCATAAGGCTAAGAACTCCCAACTTTGGCATGTTATTCTTCTAATACACATATTCCCCATTTAGTCCGACTGTAGCCCTGGGGTCAAAGTTTTATAAGGGCTTATATAGTGAAGACTTCTCTTCATGGTTTATATTTATAAGCCAGTGGAGCGATACAGGGCCATCATGGCCCTCTTGTTAGCTCACCTTAGCACAACGTGCTAAAGGTGAGCTATTGTGATCGCCCTATGTCCGGCGTCCGGCGTCCGTCGTCCGTCGTCTGTCGTCCGTCGTCCGTCAACAATTTCTTTAAACATCTTCTTCTCCTAAACCACTGGGCCAATCTTGATGAAACTTGGCAGGGATGTTCCTTGGGTGAAGCTCTACCAAAATTGTTCAAAGAATTGAATTCCACCCACAACTCTGGTTGCCATGGCAACAAAAAGGAAAAAAAAGCAAAATCTTTGAAAATCTTCTTCTCTGAAACTAGAAGGCGCAGAGCTTTGATATTTGGTATGTAGCATCTCCTAGTGGACCTCTACCAAGTTTGTTCATTTGATGCCCCTGGGGTCAAAACTGGCCCCGCCCCGGGGGTCACAAGTTTGAGCATAGTAACAAAGAAGGAAAACTTTAAAAATCTTCTTCTCTGAAACTTGAAGGTGTAGAGCTTTGATATTTGACATGTAGCATCTCCTAGTGGACCTCTACCAAGTTTGTTCATATGACGCCCCTGGGGTCAAAACTGGCCCCGCCCTGGGGGTCACAATTTCCAACATAGGAACAAAGAAGGAAAACTTTAAAAATCTTCTTCTGTAAAACTAGAAGGCATAGAGCTTTGATATTTGGCATGAAGCATCTCCTAGTGGACCTCTACCAAGTTTGTTCATATGATGCCCTTGGGGTCAAAATTGGCCCTGCCCCGGGGGTCACAAGTTCAAACATAGGAACAAAGAGGGGAAACTTTAAAAATCATCTTCTCTGAAACTGGAAGGCGTAGAGCTTTGATATTTGGTATGTAGCATCTCCTAGTGGACTTCTACCAAGTTTGTTCATATGATGCCCCTGGGTTCAAAACTGGCCCCACCCCGGGGGTCACAAGTTTGAGCATAGTAACAAAGAAGGAAAACTTTAAAAATCTTCTTCTCAGAAACTTGAAGGCGTAGAGCTTTGATATTTGGCATGTAGCATCTCCTAGTGGACCTCTACCAAGTTTGTTCATATGATGTCCCTGGGGTCAAAACTGGCCCCGCCCCGGGGGTCACAATTTCCAACATAGGAACAAAGAAGGAAAACTTTAAAAATCTTCTTCTGTAAAACTAGAAGGCATAGAGCTTTGATATATGGCATGAAGCATCTCCTAGTGGACCTCTACCAAGTTTGTTCATATGATGCCCTTGGGGTCAAAACTGGCCCTGCCCTGGGGGTCACAAGTTCGAACATAGGAACAAAAAGGGGAAACTTTAAAAATCATCTTCTCTGAAACTGGAAGGCGTAGAGCTTTGATATTTGGTATGTAGCATTGCCTAGTGGACCTATACCAAGTTTGTTCATATGATGCCCCTGGGGTCAAAACTGGCCCCACCCCAGGGGTCACAAGTTTGAGCATAGTAACAAAGAAGGAAAACTTTAAAAATCTTCTTCTCTGAAACTTGAAGGCGTAGAGCTTTGATATTTGGCATGTAGCATCTCCTAGTGGACCTCTACCAAGTTTGTTCATATGATGCCCCTGGGGTCAAAACTGGCCCCGCCCTGGGGGTCACAATTTCCAACATAGGAACAAAGAAGGAAAACTTTGAAAATCTTCTTCTGTAAAACTAGAAGGCATAGAGCTTTGATATTTGGTATGTAGCATCGCCTAGTAGACCTCTACTAAGTTTGTTCATATGATGCCCTTGGGGTCAAAATTGGCCCTGTCCCGGGGGTCACAAGTTCAAACATAGGAACAAAGAAGGATAACTTAAATTTTTTTTTCTCTTAAATGGGAAAGCATAGAGCTTTGATATTTGGTATGAAGCATCTCCTAATGGACTTCTACCAAGTTTGTTCCAAGGATGCTGCTTTGGTCAAAACTGCCCCAGCCGCTGGGGTCACAAGTTCGAACATAGGAACAAAGAAGGAAAACTTTAAAATTCTTCTTTTCTAAAACCGAAAGGTGTGGAGCTTTGATATTTGGTATGTTGCATCTCAGAGTGGACCTCTACCAAGTTTGTTCATATAATGCCCCTGGGTCAAAACTGGCCCCGCCCCGGGGGTCACAAGTTCGAAGATAGGAAGAAAGAAGGAAAACTTTAAATTTCTTTTGCTCTTAAACGGGGAGGTGTAGAGCTTCGATATTTGGTATGTAGCATTTCCTAGTGGACCTCTACCAAGTTTGTTCATATGATGCCCCTGGGTCAAAACTGGCCCAGCCCCGGGGATCACAAGTTTGAACATAGGAACAAAGAAGGAAAACTTTAAAATTCTTCTTTAAAACTGGAAGGCGTAGAGCTTTGATATTTGGTATGTAGTGATTCTCTTCTAAGTTTGTTTGCCCATCTAAGCGCAACAAGTTCATTGAGTTCAAAATTGGGTCATCTTGGGTCATAAACTAGGTCACTAGGTCAAATTAAAGAAATACCTTGTTGGCACTCTCGAGGCCACATTATTTGCTCAATTGCCTTGAAAATTAGTTAGAATGTTTGTCTTTATAAAGTCTCACATAAGATTAATTTGGGTCAACTTGGGTCATAAACTAGTTTACTGGGTCAAATTAAAGAAATACCTTGTTTGCCCTCTGGAGGCCACATTTTTTGCCCAAATGACCTGAAATTTGGCCAGAATGTTCGTCTTGATGAAATACTAGATGAGTTTGGATTTGGGTCACCTGGAACCATAAACTAGGTCACTAGGTCAAAATAAAGAAATACCTTGTGGGCACTCTAGAGGTCACATTATTTGCTTAATTGCCTTGAAAATTGGTCAGAATGTTTGTCTTTGTAAAATCTCACATGAGTCTGAATTTGGGTCAACTGGGGTCATAAACTAGGTCACTTGGTCAAATTAAAGAAATAGCTAGTGGGCACTCTAGAGGCCACATTTATTATTCATTTGATTTGAAAATTGGTTAAAATGTTTCTTTAAAATGTTTCATTTTGGGGTCATAATCTAGATCACTAGGTCAAATTAAAGAAATATCTATAGGGCACTCGAGGCCACATTTTTTGCTCAATTGACTTGAAAATTGGTCAGAATGTTTGTCTTCATGAAATATGAGTTTGAAATTGGGTCACCTGCGGTCAAAAACTAGGTCACATGGTCAAATTGAAGAAAAACCTTAAAGGCACTCTACTAAGGTGAGCGACCCAGGGCCATCATGGCCCTCTTGTTTATTTATTTTCAGTTATGCTCGCATATTGGCCAACTACCCTTATGTAGTGCTCACTGTTATCCTTGTGGTCAATGTCACATGTCTGATTGTAACAGTTACAATTGGTGGATTGCCAAGTCTTGAGGAACCAATGGTGGTAAGTTGTTTTATAGATTCTTTTTAACTATTGTCTCTTGGTGATAAAGTAATCATGATTATTTGTTCTGTTTAATAGTAAAAACAGCTATGGATTTGTGTGTTTGTTTGAATGATGAGTGTTAGATCTCTACCAGGATTCAAATGATAGCTCATAATTATAGCTTGAAATCACAATTTTAGGTAAAAAACAGACTTGCTATGGGGCCACAATTGACCTTTCTGCAAACGCAAGTTTGGCACGCCCACCTTAGTAACGCAGTATTTTGGTCGCTATGTCCGACAAACAAAACAGAAAATGGCGCCGACTACATAGAGAAAGAGCGTTTTTTTCTGTTTTATTCCAGCTTATATTTCGCTCTAATTGAAGCACCCAAAGTTTTTTCACCAACTTTTCTTATCAATTTGAACTAAATCAGTAACGTAACAAGAAAAAAAACTTTGAATAATGTCATATTTATAAGAAATTGAGAAGCAAAAACAGCGCAAATATGTTGTAATTCCATGTTCTGTCTCACAAATGTGAGTAGATTGCTGTTGGCAACATCTATAATATTAGTAATAGGGAAAGGGGCATAACTTTGTAAGACATTTTGTCAGTATATAACATGTCAGTTTGACAGTAAACAATATAAGAAAAGGACTTACAATTTAATCCTTTACCACACAATCCAATGCTTTAACGACCTTGAAGGAGAAGACTTGTGAAAACTTTTCTTTTTTGAGATGTTTTCAACCCTTTTAAGACAAATCTCACCATTGGAGCAACGTTTTATTAGTCAACAGCAATTTTTTTTTTTTAAATTAGATGAATCAAGTGTTATGTTGTTAGGTTAAGCTTTACTTAACACCTCTAACACCTGTTTGAGTAGAAATCAATTGGTTTTATTGTAAGTAATCAATTAAGAAAGTGGTTTGTCGCAATTTTAACAGAATCTGATGTATGTTGTAAAAACTTTTAAATTGGAGGTATTTTTTGTCACTTGAGGTGATAATAAGGATTATACTGATTTTGAATGGACATGCATTTATCAGTTATGCGATGATCATGGGGAAAACAAACAATTGGTCGAACCAGACCAAAGTGCAATTAACAGTCACATGTAATCGTCTCAGTGGAACAGGAATAAAATAAGAATGCTCCCTAAAGTATTAAAACAAAAGTCAAAGAACATCTGACGTTTGCAAAGTCAACTTATTTATGAAACAGGATGACACAGGGTTGTCAATAAAATATACTTTTTTCTGTTGCTCGTTTCGTACAACGATTACGACTGTCTATGAGTTCGAAAGATGTTCATTGGGTAAGATTGCAATAGGTAGTTTAACAGTAAACTTTGGCATAATTGTTCTTTCTTTCCCAAAAGATTAAAAAAAAAAATGCTTTTCTGTTGTTTGGTAGAGAGGCTGATTTTTAGGAGTCAAGGTTAAATCTACCTGCGACATTTACGTTAATAAAGGTTTTTGGAATGGATAAATTTGGTCTTCCATTCAGCGTATATTGTGTAACAATTATCTTACCACATGATTCTTATCTGCAACTTTAATCCATTTTGAAATAATTATTCTGTAATCCAATTTTCTTTGTCTATCAGTAATAAAGGCCGTAACTTTGTCTGACCCTTTTGTTTATATAACAAAATATACTGCATTTTGATTGGCTGATATGACCTGTCAATCAAAATCGGCAGAAAAGTCAATTTTCATGTAGGGTTCTGTAGAGAAAACTTTATCAGGCTCCTTGTTCAAAACCTTCCGGCCTAGAATTGTAATGTTTGGTATGTATGGTTTGTACATATTAGCCAGTGGAGCGATGCAGGGCCATCAAGGCCCTCTTGTTCTAAAACTACTCAACCAATTTTTACCTCCTCACAGAAAAGATCCTGCCATAGTCCTCTTCACAATTCAGTCAAAGAATCTGATTCCATATGTACATTATTATGATCCATCAAAGAAATGGTTTATGTTGGCACAGCTTAATTTTACTTCATAATTGTTTAATTATCAAAGGGCAATACCTCAAACTTTTCCATGACAGATGTTTGTTTCTATTGATCTTCCTTGATTATCATGTTATAATGTAACATTGTTGTTATACTATTTTCAAGTTTCCTTGATGGAAGAAATAAGTTTTCATTCGTACTGATTTATTGCAGTATTTATGTTTTTAGCTCACCTTAGCACAACGTGCTAAAGGTGAGCTATTGTGATCGCCCTATGTCCGTCGTCCGTCGTCCGTCAACAATTTCTTTAAACATCTTCTTCTCCTAAACCACTGGGCCAATCTTGATGAAACTTGGCAGGGATGTTCCTTGGGTGAAGCTCTACCAAAATTGTTCAAAGAATTAAATTCCACCCACAACTCTGGTTGCCATGGCAACAAAAAGGAAAAAAAAGCAAAATCTTTGAAAATCTTCTTCTCTGAAACTAGAAGGCGCAGAGCTTTGATATTTGGTATGTAGCATCTCCTAGTGGACCTCTACCAAGTTTGTTCATTTGATGCCCCTGGGGTCAAAACTGGCCCCGCCCCGGGGGTCACAAGTTTGAGCATAGTAACAAAGAAGGAAAACTTTAAAAATCTTCTTCTCTGAAACTTGAAGGCATAGAGATTTGATATTTGACATGTAGCATCTCCTAGTGGACCTCTACAAATTTTGTTCATATGATGCCCCTGCGGTCAAAACTGGCCCCGCCCCGGGGGTCACAATTTCCAACATAGGAACAAAGAAGGAAAACTTTAAAAATCTTCTTCTGTAAAACTAGAAGGCATAGAGCTTTGATATTTGGCATGAAGCATCTCCTAGTGGACCTCTACCAAGTTTGTTCATATGATGCCCTTGGGGTCAAAACTGGCCCTGCCCCGGGGGTCACAAGTTCGAACATAGGAACAAAGAGGGGAAATTTTAAAAATCATCTTCTCTGAAACTGGAAGGCGTAGGGCTTTGATATTTGGTATGTAGCATTGCCTAGTGGACCTCCACCAAGTTTGTTCATATGATGTCCCTTGGGTCAAAACTGGCCCCACCCCGGGGGTCACAAGTTTGAGCATAGTGACAAAGAAGAAAAACTTTAAAAATCTTCTTCTCTGAAACTTGAAGGCGTAGAGCTTTGATATTTGGCATGTAGCATCTCCTAGTGGACCTCTACCAAGTCTGTTCATATGATGCCCCTGGGGTCAAAACTGGCCCTGCCCCGGGGGGTCACAATTTCCAACATAGGAACAAAGAAGGAAAACTTTAAAAATCTTCTTCTGTAAAACTAGAAGGCATAGAGCTTTGATATTTGGTATGTAGCATCGCCTAGTAGACCTCTACTAAGTTTGTTCATATGATGCCCTTGGGGTCAAAATTGGCCCTGCCCTGGGGGTCACAAGTTCAAACATAGGAACAAAGAAGGAAAACTTTAATTTTTTTTTTCTCTTAAATGGGAAGGCATAGAGCTTTGATATTTGGTATGTAGCATCTCCTAGTGGACTTCTACCAAGTTTATTCCAAGGATGCTGCTTGGGTCAAAATTGGCCCAGTCCCTGGGGTCACAAGTTCGAACATAGGAACAAAGAAGGAAAACTTTAAAATTGTTCTTTTCTGAAACCGAAAGGTGTGGCGCTTTGATATTTGGTATGTTGCATCTCAGAGTGGACTTCTACCAAGTTTGTTCATATGATGCCCCTGAGTCAAAACTGGCCCCGCCCCGGGGGTCACAAGTTCGAAGATAGGAAGAAAGAAGGAAAACTTTAAATTTCTTTTTCTCTTAAACGGGAAGGTGTAGAGCTTTGATATTTGGTATGTAGCATTTCCTAGTGGACCTCTACCAAGTTTGTTCATATGATGCCCCTGGGTCAAAACTGGCCCAGCCCCGGGGGTCGTAAGTTCGAACATAGGAACAAAGAAGGAAAACTTTAAAATTCTTCCTTAAAACTGGAAGGCGTAGAGCTTTGATATTTGGTATGTAGTGATTATCTTCTAAGTTTGTTTGCCCATCTAAGCGCAACAAGTTCTTTGAGCTCAAAATTGGGTCATCTTGGGACATAAACTAGATCACTAGGTCATATTAAAGAAATACCTTGTTGGCACTCTCGAGGCCACATTATTTGCTCAATTGCCTTGAAAATTAGTTAGAAAGTTTGTCTTTATAAAGTCTCACATAAGATTAATTTGGGTCAACTTGGGTCATAAACTAGTTCACTGGGTCAAATTAAAGAAATACCTTGTTTGCACTCTGGAGGCCACATTTATTGCTCAAATGACCTGAAATTTGGCCAGAATGTTTGTCTTGATGAAATACCAGATGAGTTTGGATTTTGGTCACCTGGAACCATAAACTAGGTCACTAGGTCAAAATAAAGAAATACCTTGTGGGCACTCTAGAGGCCACATTCTTTGCTTAATTGCCTTGAAAATTGGTCAGAATGTTTGTCTTTGTAAAATCTCACATGAGTCTGAATTTGGGTCAACTGGGGTCATAAAATAGGTCACTTGGTCAAATTAAAGAAATAGCTAGTGGGCACTCTAGAGGCCACATTTATTATTCATATGATTTGAAAATTGGTTAAAATGTTTCTTTTGATATAGTCAAAGACCAGTTCAAATTTGGGTCACCTGGGGTCATAATCTAGGTCACTAGGTCAAATTAAAGAAATATCTTTAGGGCACTCGAGGCTACATTTTTTGCTCAATTGACTTGAAAATTGGTCAGAATGTTTGTCTTCATGAAATATGAGTTTGAAATTGGGTCACCTGCAGTCAGAAACTAGGTCACATGGTCAAATTAAAGAAAAACCTTAAAGGCACTCTACTAAGGTGAGCGACCCAGGGCCATCATGGCCCTCTATTTTTCAAATGGGTTAAATTTTAAAATGTTGCTAAGTTTGTATATTTCAGTTTTTAGTTTCAAAACTAGCATTCATGCAAAACAAAAAATGTTTTATCAAATTTACAACATTTTTGGAACCTTCTTGTCAAAAATTGTTCAAGTTTACAACTGGCATGACTGATAGTAGAGTAGACCTTTGTTTTCATTGACATTATTTTGGCATGTTAAAAAATATGACATATTTTGGGCTATGTGTATTTTCACTTTGAAATTTCATTGCAATGAAGGCTTCATAGGGATAAATGCTTTTAGTCAGTCAGATATAGTTTATTCTTTAGAAGGTGGAGTTATACAGGGCCATCATGACTCTTTTGATGAATTATGTCAGTCTTGAAATTGCCTTGTATTAGGAAAGATTTTGATTCATGGTAAAGAGCTTTTGATAGATCATCTAGATGATTTGACTCATTACCTCCAAAAACTAATTGTGACCAGATCTGCTAGAACATCGTTGTTAAAGAATCAATTTACTCAACCGAACTGAGGATTAGTGTTTTACTGTACCTGCTTATTGTTTATTCATTTTTAGGTTAGATACATAAATACATTATATATGAGCAGGCTCTGTGAAAAGGGGGTTTGATCTTTGCAAAAAGTATCAACCCATGTGAGCCTGCGCAGTCCACACAGGCTGACATGGGTAAACACCTTTTGCTATTTGTACATTTTCTGCATGTCTATGGACCATTTTGCCTTATGATTTAGTCTGTTGTTAGACAATGGATCTGTAATTCATTCAAAATTTTAAGGACATAATTATGCTTTGTTGTCTGCAAATGCTTACAATTTTGTACAAGTCTAAAGATTTGTTATTTGGTAAAGAGCTCAGAGTTTTTATTTATAATTCAGGGTTTTGAACCCAGGAACACAGAGATAAGTAACAAGTTGATTGCTTACGACAACCTCTTAGATGATCCAACAGTGGTGTCAAACATGTATGACAAACGGCAACAGGATGCTATCCTACAAAGTGAGAATAACATGTTGCTCTACATGGACAATGTAAATGACGTGACCAGGAGAAATAGTACACGGTTTCGATACAAAAGAGCTCGATGGAAAAGAAATCCCTTCTTCTGTGAAGTTCCAAGTAGGTGACAACTGAGTTTAAACCCTGTGCCATGTAATTTTGAGATTGACTGATTGGCGTCTTATGCCGCTTTCAACATTATTTCTGTCATATTACATCGACAGTTCACACATTCATGTGATTTTGAGTGTCAACAACCCCGAGGAAGAAGGTTTTTAAAAAAGATCATGGGAAAGGGAGAAAAATCCATTATCTTTGCTACTTTTTGAAAGACAAAAACTATCATTTGAAAACCATTTGAATTGTTGACTTGAAATTCCTTCAATATGGATGAATCTTCAAATATTGCCATTTGGTAACGAGTTAATTGGCTACATAGCCTGTTAATGAACTGTTAGATGTCACACTAGAGTTTTGTAAAGACTTATGAAATGGCACACAATCAGCAAAGTGTGAAGTACTTGGATTCGTTTTCAAATCAAAAGGGTGACGTCTTACCTCTTCTGATGAAAATAGAGTTACCTATTGAAAATCTACCATCTTGTTACTTAAACACTGAAAATTGCAACTATTTACATCACATAAGCAAGCATTTTTCACAGTTGCCAAGAAAAAGCTCTATGCATTTAGTCGTATTTATCAGTGTTTTTAGCTCACCTTAGCACAACGTGCTAAAGGTGAGCTATTGTGATCGCCCTATGTCCGGCGTCCGTCGTCCGGCGTCCGTCAACAATTTCTTTAAACATCTTCTTCTCCTAAACCACTGGGCCAATCTTGATGAAACTTGGCAGGGATGTTCCTTGGGTGAAGCTCTACCAAAATTGTTCAAAGAATTGAATTCCACTCACAACTCTGGTTGCCATGGCAACAAAAAGGAAAAAAAAAGCAAAATCTTTGAAAATCTTCTTCTCTGAAACCAGAAGGCGCAGAGCTTTGATATTTGGTATGTAGCATCTCCTAGTGGACCTCTACCAAGTTTGTTCATATGATGCCACTGGGGTCAAAACTGGCCCCGCCCCGGGGGTCACAAGTTTGAGCATAGTCACAAAGAAGGAAAACTTTAAAAATCTTCTTCTCTAAAACTTGAAGGCATAGAGCTTTGATATTTGGCATGTAGCATCTCCTAGTGGACCTCTACCAAGTTTGTACATATGATGCCCCTGGGGTCAAAACTGGCCCTGCCCCGGGGGTCACAATTTCCAAAATAGCAACAAAGAAGGAAAACTTTAAAAATCTTCTTCTGTAAAACTAGAAGGCATAGAGCTTTGATATTTGGCATGAAGCATCTCCTAGTGGACCTCTACCAAGTTTGTTCATATGATGCCCTTGGGGTCAAAACTGGCCCTGCCCCGGGGGTCACAAGTGCGAACATAGGAACAAAGAGGGGAAAATTTAAAAATCATTTTCTCTGAAACTGGAAGGGGTAGAGCTTTGATATTTGGTATGTAGCATTGCCTAGTGGACCTCTACCAAGTTTGTTCATATGATGTCCCTGGGGTCAAAACTGGCCCCGCCCCGGGGGTCACAAATTTGAGCATAGTAGCAAAGAAGGAAAACTTTAAAAATCTTCTTCTCTGAAACTGGAAGGCGTAGAGCTTTGATATTTGGCATGTAGCATCTCCTAGTGGACCTCTACCAAGTTTGTTCATATGATGCCCCTGGGGTCAAAACTGGCCCCGCCCCGGGGGTCACAATTTCCAACATAGGAACAAAGAAGGAAAACTTTAAAAATCTTCTTCTGTAAAACTAGAAGGCATAGAGCTTTGATATTTGGCATGAAGCATCTCCTAGTGGACCTCTACCAAGTTTGTTCATATGATGCCCATGGGGTCAAAACTGGCCCTGCCCCGGGGGTCACAAGTTCGAACATAGGAACAAAGAGGGGAAACTTTAAAAATCATCTTCTCTAAAACTGGAAGGCGTAGAGCTTTGATATTTGGTATGTAGCATTGCCTAGTGGACCTCTACCAAGTTTGTTCATATGATGCCCCTGGGGTCAAAACTGGCCCTGCCACGGGGGTCACAAATTTGAGCATAGTAACAAAGAAGGAAAACTTTAAAAATCTTCTCTGAAACTTGAATGCTTAGAGCTTTGATATTTGGCATGTAGCATCTCCTAGTGGACCTCTACCAAGTTTGTTCATATGATGCCCCTGGGGTCAAAACTGGCCCCGCCCCGGGGGTCACAATTTCCAACATAGGAACAAAGAAGGAAAACTTTAAAAATCTTCTCTAAAACCAGAAGGCATAGAGCTTTGATATTTGGCATGAAGCATCTCCTAGTGGACCCCTACCAAGTTTGTTCATATGATGTCCTTGGGGTCAAAACTGGCCCTGCGCCAGGAGGTCACAAGTTCGAACATAGGAACAAAGAGGGAAAACTTTAAAAATCATCTTCTCTGAAACTGGAAGGCGTAGAGCTTTGATATTTGGTATGTAGCATCGCCTAGTGGACCTCTACCAAGTTTGTTCATATGATGCCCCTTGGGTCAAAACTGGCCCCGCCCCGGGGGTCACAATTTCCTACATAGGAAAAAATCTTCTTCTCTGAAACTTGAAGGCGTAGAGCTTTGGTATTTGGTATGTAGCATCTTCTAGTGGATCTCTACCAAGTTTGTGCATATGATGCCCTTGGGGCAAAAGTTGGCCCTGCCCCGGGGGTCACAAGTTCGAACATAGGAACAGAGAAGGAAAACTTTAAGAATCATCTTCTCTGAAACTGGAAGGCGTAGAGCTTTGATATTTGGTATGTAGCATCGCCCAGTAGACCTCTACTAAGTTTGTTCATATGATGCCCTTAGGGTCAAAATTGGCCCTGCCCCGGGGGTCACAAGTTCAAACATAGGAACAAAGAAGGAAAACTTTAATTTTTTTTTTCTCTTAAATGGGAAGGCATAGAGCTTTGATATTTGGTATGTAGCATCTCCTAGTGGACTTCTGCCAAGTTTGTTCCAAGGATGCTGCTTGGGTCAAAATTGGCCCAGCCCCTGGGGTCACAAGTTCGAACATAGGAACAAAGAAGGAAAAATTCTTCTTTTCTGAAACCGAAAGGTGTGGAGCTTTGATATTTGGTATGTTGCATCTCAGAGTGGACCTCTACCAAGTTTGTTCATATGATGCCCCTGGGTCAAAACTGGCCCCGCCTCGGAGGTCACAAGTTCGAAGATAAGAACAAAGAAGGAAAACTTTAAATTTCTTTTTTTCTTAAACGGGAAGGTGTACAGCTTTGATATTTGGTATGTAGCATTTCCTAGTGGACCTCTACCAAGTTTGTTCATATGATGCCCCTGGGTCAAAACTGGCCCAGCCCCGGGGATCACAAGTTCGAACATAGGAACAAAGAAGGAAAACTTTAAAATTCTTCTTTAAAACTGGAAGGCGTAGAGCTTTGATATTTGGTATGTAGTGATTCTCTTCTAAGTTTGTTTGCCCATCTAAGCGCAACAATTTTATTGAGTTCAAAATTGGGTCATAAACTAGGTCACTAGGTCAAATTAAAGAAATACCATGTTGGCAGTCTCGAGGCCACATTATTTGCTCAATTGCCTTGAAAATTAGTTAGAAAGTTTGTCTTTATGAACTCTCACATAAGATTAATTTGGGTCAACTTGGGTCATAAACTAGTTCACTGGGTTAAATTAAAGAAATACCTTGTTTGCACTCTGGAGGCCACATTTATTGCTCAAATGACCTGAAATTTGGCCAGAATGTTTGTCTTGATGAAATACCAGATGAGTTTGGATTTTGGTCACCTGGAACCATAAACTAGGTCACTAGGTCAAAATAAAGAAATACCTTGTGGGCACTCTAGAGGCCACATTCTTTGCTTAATTGCCGTGAAAATTGGTCAGAATGTTTGTCTTTGTAAAATCTCACATGAGTCTCAATTTGGGCCAACTGGGGTCATAAACTAGGTCACTTGGTCAAATTAAAGAAATAGCTAGTGGGCACTCTAGAGGCCGCATTTATTATTCATTTGATTTGAAAATTGGTTAAAATGTTTCTTTTGATATAGTCAAAGACCAGTTCAAATTTGGGTCACCTGGGGTCATAATCTAGGTCACTAGGTCAAATTAAAGAAATATCAATAGGGCACTCGAGGCCACATTTTTTGCTCAATTGACTTGAAAATTGGTCAGAATGTTTGTCTTCATGAAATATGAGTTTGAAATTGGGTCACCTGCGGTCAAAAACTAGGTCACATGGTCAAATTAAAGAAAAACCTTTAAGGCACTCTACAAAGGTGAGCGACCCAGGGCCATCATGGCCCTCTTGTTTAAGTAATTTTGATTTACTGCAAAAAAGACCTCTAAGCAGACCCTTTAATACTTGGTACAAGTGGAAATATTGTGCTTAAAAGAGAAGGTCTGCAAGACAAATTCTATTTCTTCCACAATATTTTTTTTTATCCAAAATACAGAAGATTTCTGCAGATTCCATCGGTTTATAAAACTGGGAAGGGAGACAACTTTGGTTTATCTGTATTGTTCCTCTGAAAGAGAGCTGTGTTTACTTCCCATCAATCTTAATGTAAGAACTGTTTGTTAACCCTTTACCGAACAAAATTTTAGACTGGACCAAATTGAATGCATTTGCAGATGACAAAGGAGACTAAAAAATTGAAATTTGTTTTGGGAATGACAGAAAACATTGTGGGAAAAGGAGAAAATGCTGGTTAGCAGCATTTTCTCCTTGTCCCACAAGGTTTCCAAAAAGCTTCTTTCACGGGGTTGTTAAAAGTCGGGATTATGTGGTAAAGGGTTAATTTGAGAGAGATTCTCCAGTCAAACATAAGATATCTTTCGGTTATTAAAACATTTTATTTTTTTAAGAAGGAGTTATAAAGAGATGAATTTCAAGTTTTTTAAATTTTTTTGTCATTCAAAACAAAAATACACAGATCTAGATAATAGTGTGATACATATACCAAGATGAAATTTTGACAACTCATTGCCTCTTGAAATAAATATTATGTGCTTCAAAAACATCCTTGTAGAAGAGTAATTATAAATGAATGCAATAAAACACATCTAAGAGACCACCTTAATTAAGTAACCTCCTGCTTAAGGTACCATTATTGCTAGGCTGTTATAAAAGGAAACAATGAGGTGTTGTCATAGCCCTGTAGTCTGTGTTGTTGTCTGAAAACTGTGACATTTTCTGTCAATACTCAAGATATTTAATTCAAGCTTGGACTGGTTGTTAATTATAAAATGGGAAACCATGCCATTGAGGCAGGTACTCCTAGAAAAATTTATGCATTTTTATGTACCCTTTTCAACTTCAGTTTTACAAAAAATAACCACAATCATGATTAGTAAAAAATTTTATCATCCAGTAAAGTTTTTATGTGCATTTTGTTTATTTGGCACACTTTGATTTTTTTTTTTCAGATCAACAAATGGTTAAAGTTGTCTACAGTAGTAGAACACAGGATGATCTTTTCACTCTATCTAATATTCGGGCCATGTGTAAACTAGAGGGGAAGTACATTACTTCCTCACCTATCTATAAACGTAACTGCATCAAACGGAATGATAAAAAGACATGCTGTCGTCCCCTTTCTCTAGGAAATTACATTGCTCTTGTCACAGGGAAGGCAAACTGTACCATGATCACAGAAGCTGATGTTGATTCAATGAAAAGTACTATCACTGAGTGTGTTGGATTTTACCGTAACTATTCTCTAAATATGGACTGCGATCGAAGACATTCACCTCATGGGTTTTCAAATTCAGGTTGTCGAGGAATTCCTGGTCGGTGTCGAAAGTTCAATGCTGTGTACAATATAATGCATTTTATCTCTGATCGCTCATTCCAGAGAAGTAATGCCAAGTTGAACTTGGCAATGTCTTTTCTTCCAATATCATTCCAATTAACAACCTCTGAAAAACTTGATGATGCGATTGAACTGTTTCTTCAGGTAGAATCCAGTAAAAATGAACCAGGAAACGTGGACATAGTGGCTGCTGATTTTGGAATAAAGGATCATTTGTTCCATTTTTATTTATCCAAAGATAGCAAATGGATTGTTGTTAGTGGCGTTTTTATATTTTTCATTATTTGGATTTTTACGGGCTCTATTTTTATAACAATCATGACTTTTATTACTTTGTTTTGGTCCATTGAACTGGCATACTTTTTATACAGTTCAGTTTTTGAGATTGCATTTTTTCCGTACATGAATGTTGTTACTATTTTGATGGCTATTGCCATTGGAGCTGATGATGTTTTTATTTACACAAAAATCTGGCATCTTGCAAAAAAGGAGAGAAACTGCGGAACTCTAGAGAAACTTGTCTCGGACACTTTGAAACATGCTGCTCTATCCATGGTTGTGACAAGTATGACAACAGCTGGTGCCCTGTATGCCAATATTGTTAGTTCTATTACATCTGTGAAATGTTTTAGCATATATGCAGGGACCACAATGCTGTGTAATTTAGTCCTCATGGTTACCTGGATGCCTGCTTCGATAGTTGTCATGGAAAAATGGTGCAATTTCTGCTTCATTAACAGCCCAAAGTTTTACAAGAAAATTCATGACTATTACAGATCATTTTTTGAGCGGATTTTACCAGATGCTGTGCTTAAGCTCACCTATATATGGGTTATACTGTTTGGAGCAATAGGGATTGTAAGTGGAGTTATCATTTTTGAATATCCAAAGCTACGTCTTCCTACCTCATTCCACTTTCAAGTATTCCGTGGAGAGCATTTAATGGAGATTTATGATCAAGAAATGAGAAGAAGCTTCCATTTTGAGACTGCCAGAGAATTTGGAAAGCCCTTAATGCCCCTAACGTTTGTATGGGGTATTCAGGACAGGGATAATGGGGACAGTCTGAACCCTCACAATAAAGGTCAGTTACAGTATGACCTGAGTTTTAATCCTGGGACACAGGATGCACAACTGTGGCTGAGAAAGTTTTGTAGAGATTTACGTGAAACAAAGTTTTATAAGAAGGTGGCAACTTTTGAAATGACCAATTGTTACATAGAATATTTTATACAGTACATGAGGACAGCTTGTAATGAAAAAGAAAAGTTGTGTTGCAGAAACTCCGTTTTTCCATATTCAGAGACTGTATTTAATATCTGTGTTCGACAATATCTGCAGCTGTCATCTAAACAAAATCTGTACCTCTTAGACAATCAGTCACCAGGACTCAAATACAAACACAACAGAATCTCGGCTTTAGTTGTACAGTTCTCTTCCAACATGACCTATACCTATGAATATGAAACAATGAAAGATTTTTATGACTTTGTGAATAAGTGGTTTACAGAACAGCTTGAGACAGCCCCTCGTGAAATGCAAAATGGTTGGTTTGTGAGTGAACTGAAGTTTTACAGTATTCAGAAAAGTCTTGCTGAAGGCTTACCTGTGGCATTTGGAATCTCAATCTTAGTGGCCACCATTGTTACTTTCATTACCTCGTTAAATATATTAATTACTTTGTATGCCATGTTTACAATTTTGTGTATTATGTTAGTGACCACCGCTGCCATTGTTCTCATGGGCTGGGAACTGAATATTTTTGAATCGGTTGTAATTACTGTGGCAGTTGGCTTATCCATAGATCATACCTTACACTATGGAGTAGCGTATCGTCTTGCCCCAGATCTGGATCGCCATAATCGCACATATTGCTCACTTGTTCGTGTTGGAAATGTTATCTTTATTGCTGGTTTATCAACTTTCCTTGCAGGAGTGTTCATGTTGCCATCAGTTACACTGGTTTACCAGAAGTTTGGAATATTTCTGGTGCTGGTGATGGCAATCAGCTGGTTTTACTCCACTTTCTTCTTTCTATCATTGCTCAATCTGTTCGGACCACAAGGAGGATTTGGTCAGTTTCACTGGCCGTCGTTGGATTGTTGTTCATTTCTACCCCAGACTCACACAGACAGAACTGTATATACAATGTCAGAGTCAACTATGTCTACATCAAGTTCTGGCTATCCATATCATCCCAGCATTGACACCAATGCTACTGAACACGACTATGTCTCAGACAGACCTGGGGACTCGAACCCAGGTACACCATATCATTACAGACAACGACCAGGTCGATATTACTCCAGACCAAAAAGTGAAAGCATGAGCCCAGATAATCAGTCCCACAGAAAATTGCTCAATGGGGAAGACGGTGCAGGGAATGACAGTAAATTGACGGTGGAGATTCATGACACCTCTCAACATAATACTGAAAAACTGTGCACTGAAGTATGAAAGTAAGCTGTGATGGTAGTGACCCCCCCCCCCCCCCCCCCCATTCTTATCTCACTTCTAGATTCCTAGACTGTACATCTGATTGACTGAGGCTGACCATCTTGGCCAATCAAATGGCTAGTCTTACAGGTTAGAATAAGAACAATATTTAGAATGGTTTGTGAATACAGTATCAGAGAGATGTGTAAAATTATGGCTTAACCCTTTCCCAAATAAAATTTTAGACTTGCCCAAACTTAAAGCTTTGATGTATGACAGAATAATTGCAACTCAAACTTGAAAATTCCCCTTTGGAAAGAAAGAAACTATTGTGGGAAAAAGGAGAAAATGCTGGTTACTAGCACTTTCTCCTTTTCCAACAATGTTTTCTTAAGGCATTTTCTTTAGGGCCGTTAAGGCTCGGGATTGTGTGGTAAAGGGTTAACTCTTTACCAAACGACAAGGTTTTAGATATGTACAAATCCAAAGCATTTGCAGACGAAAAATTAGATGTGGTTCAAGTGGTGGAATTTTCTGTAAAAAGTTAGAAAAAGGTTGGAAAAGGAGAAAATGCTGGTTCCCAGCATTTTCTCCTTTTCCCACAGTGTTTTTAAAAAACTCTATCTCAAAAGTCATTAAAACTCAGAATTGTTTGGTAAAGGGTTAAGGGGTATTAGTAAGATGAATACATAACTTAACAGGCTTATCTTAGTCTTTACCTAACAATCAAGTGTTTCAAAGACCCTGACCTATAGATATCATTGCAGAAAAAAAGGACAAAATGTTATGTTCAATGTATTTTAATCCTTTACCACACAATCCCGAGGTTTTATGACTCTGAGAAAAAGGTCTTTTAAAAACATTGTAGGAAAAAGAAAATGCTGGTGACTAACAATTTCTCCTTTCCTACAATGTGTTTTACCCTTTTAGAGACAAATGCCACCATATGAGCCATGTCTAATTTGTTGTCTACAATTAATGCTTTGAAATTATACAAATCTAACATTTTGTTGCTTATTAAAAGGTTAATTGTTTACCAAGCAACAAAACATTAGAATTGTTGAAATTGAAATCATTTACAGACAACAATATATATGTAACTCAAATGATGGAGCTTGCCTTTAATAGGGAAGAAAACATTGTGGGAAAAGGAGAAAATGCTGGTTACCAGCATTTTCTCCTTTTCCCGCAATGTTTTAAAAAGGCCTCTTTCTTCAGGATCATTAAGACTCAGGATTGTGTGGTAAAAGGTGAATAAGCAGTTCAAGATTTGTGTTGAAATCCAGGCTAAAATCCTGTTTTGTTAAAGTTTGTAAATCCTCTATAGGTCCTTGGTGTGAGTCAGTCAGACTTTTGCTTCAGATAAACAAATTGACTGTGTTTGTGGTAAAACCAGCTAAAAGATGTGTAAATGATAAATACATGTATTGTTATATTGCTACATTGTTTGTTAGTTGATCTAAGTTGAAAACTGAGTAGAACTGTAAAAGCAGTAGGAAAACTAAAACTGCATCAAGCCAAACAGGGGTTATTGTCTTAGAATTTAATATATTACAAAGTGATCCCATTTTTAACCCTTTCCCAAACAAGTGCTGCTTTTCACGTGTCTGCAGTACAAGTCTTTTGAAAACACTATGGGAAAAGGAGAAATTGCTCATAACGAGCAATTTCTCCTTTTCCCACAGTGTTTTCTATCCTTTTTGGGACCTTTCTGCCATTTTCATCAAATTTAAAATTGTCCTCTGCAAACTCTTTCAATTTGGACTAGTCCAGAATTTGTCGTTTGGGAAAGGGTTAATCATGTTGAGGCATAAGGCTCTTTGCGGCCAGTATCTTTTCCTATCCCTAGAATTGTTTTTTATCCTTTCCGAAACAAATAGCATCATTTCAGCCACATTTTGCTTTGAGGACTCTTACCATGGCAAAATTTTAGACCTGTCCAATTTGAAAGCATTTCCAGATGACAAATACAATGTGACTCAAATGATGAGATTTTTATGAAAAGGTAGAAAACACTGGGGGAAAAGAAATGCTGGTTACTATCATTTTCTTTTTTCACCATAATGTTCTCAAATTTTGAAACTCTTTACCAAATGAAGAAAATGTAGACTTGTTCAAATTGAAACATGCAGAAAATTGACCAGTAGAAAAAGTTTCGACCCAGGGCTTTCTGCACGGGCTGAACTGGTTCCCTACTTTTTGCAGATGTATTAAGCCCCCTTTTCACAGAGTATGGCTCTTGTATTTTGATTTTATGTTGTTTTCAGTGGAAAATGGGAAGCCCTATCGAAAGCAATGTTTCCAATAGTTTTAGCCTTATTGAATTTGTCGTATGAAAATGCTCGCAATTTCGGTGAGTCTCACACTTACATTTTGTTGTGTAGTAAAAGCTTAAAACATCGCGCCTTGAATCACTTTTGTAGCAGACATGTTTGAAAAAAAAAATCCTTCTTAAATACAGATTTTGGTTTACCAGTATGAATTAAGGTCTAAAAAGTTAACCCTTTACTACACAATCTGGAGTTTTAATTACCTTTACAGAGGTTTTCAAAATATTGTGGGAAAAGGAGAAAATGCTGGCAGCCAGCATTTTCTCCCTTTTCCACAATATTTATTTTTTTATTTTCTTTCAAAGCCTTGTCAACTGCAGGTACTTTCAATACATTATGAAATTTTATTGTCTGGTGATCAGTTCAACATGAAAATTATTTTTAAAAGAGAGAAATATTGTCATGAGCAATTTCTGCTTTTACCACAATGTTTTCAAAACAAATGAATTATATACATGACCTTAGGTTGAATATGTAAGTACAAGTGAAAACATTGTGGTCCAAGAAGAAATGACTGGTTATAAGGACTTTCTTCTGTTATTGTAATGCTTTCAGTCATGTGAGACAAAAAATGTCATTCACTGGACGTTATTATGATAATTATTGAGGTTGACTCTATTTTCTAAAAGTAACCACTTTGTAGAGGCATCTTTATGTAGACCAGTATAAAATTCTTCAAATGTTTTTAATAAAGTAAGGATCAACAACATGAAAAAGACTTGGATTTAGTTGTCATTCTCTCACCTTCTCTAACCATTTACCACACAATTCAACATTTAACAACCCTATGGAATGGGTATTTGAAAACATTGTGGGAAAAAGAGAAAATGCTGGTAACCAGCATTTTCTCCTTTTCCCACAATGTTTTCTACTCAATCATTGACAGAAAATATCATTTGAGCTACAATTAAATTGTCGTCTGCAAATGCTTTCAGTTTAGTTCTGTCCATGATTTTGACGTTTGGTAAGGCGTTAACTTTAAATCTTAGACGGCCAAGCTCAATCTATTTTGCCTTGGATGAGACTGTACATCAAGATGAAATTGCACAAAATTTGCTGTCTGATCTTGGGTCCTTCACTGTCTGTTATAAAGAGATATAATGGCCGAATTGACCTTAAAAGGTCAGTACTTTGGACTGAAAACTTTCATGTGTTGCTCTACTGGCCAAATTCCTCGGGTGCATGTTATCAGTGGTCCTTTTAGACCTTTAAACCTTAAAGATTATGAAAATCTTTCTGTAACATTCAATCCTGCGATTATGTTAGACAAAACTTAATCCTGATTAACTAGAGATTTTGCACGGTTAGCGATGGTTGTATGATCTTTCTTATACTGGATTCTTCAACTGCACTTCGTTAAAGTATAAATTTTGAGATTATCTGAAATTGGGTCACTCTGAACCAGAGAGTGGTCAATTAAGAAGAATCTCGCAAAAGTCCTTGGATGTGCTCTTGAGGCCATTTTGTCTGTCCAATGATCACGAAACTTGGTCAGAATGTTTCTCTTAATAATGTCTTGTCAAGTTTGAAAATGGGTCATCTTGAGTCAAAGAGTAGACAATATATCAGACTAGAGGCATTCTAGAGGCCTACAGGTTCAGTTTATTTCTGATAAAATGTGGCTCGAATATTAGTCTCAGAAGAGTGGGAATAAAACTTTGTTACTGTTGGTAAAAATGTAGGTCACTAGCCCAAGTAATAACTTGAACAAAACAAAAGATGAACTTTTTATCGAGTTTTAAAATTCATTTTTCTGCCAGCGACAAACAGTTGGACCATCCTTACAATAACAGACTCAAATTTAAAACAATTCCATACTCTTTTAAGTGGTACGATTGAATTTAAATATAGTTCCCACATTATTTACCGTCACTAGGCCTTTCATGGTACATGTATGTATATATGTAACCTTTACGGTGAAAGGTCTGTTATTACACGACCATTTTGTTCTATCCAACAACATTCGAAAACCCTGAATCGAGCTGTACTGGCAAAATGATTTGTATAGTTTTTAACGCCGTTTTCAACATTATTTGTTATATCATGGCTCCCGATGCACCTATCCATGCTTTCTTGGGAGTTTTATTATCAGTACTTTGCACAATATTCTTCCCAAGCCACTCGCTGCTTCCAACATAACCATCGTCGAGACAATGATCAGTGTTGAGAGAGGAATGAATCCTGTCACAATGCGTCCTCAAACCTTGGAAAAAACTGGTCGAGTTGTGCATTCGAACACGCGACTCCTTGGTCACTTGCGGACTGGTCATGCGTGAATGAACTAGGACAAGAGCGTTAATAGGTTGCCAAAAATATACACTTCTTTTGAGCGAAGAAAATACAATCTACCGAAACTCAGAATTTTACCGTATATGCTTGACTAAACAAGCGGAAGATAAAGATCCAAGAACAGACTGCGCGTTCCGTGCAGCCTGATTGATCTATGCCGTCCGCAAAAGGCCCGTTGTTTCGCTGATAGGGCTGACAGGAGTAACCTAGTGCTGGTGACTCCAAGAAAAAAACATGAGTGACGTTTTGGCTTGATATTACTGAAATATTATTACAAGGGCGTAAAGCACCTTTCTTGTCTGCCCGTACTACAGGTATGTTCGTTAATAGGATATTCTGGTTTGAACCCCGCTAGCGGGACTGATCGCATGGAGTGTCCTTGGGCAAGGCTTTTTATAGCGATAGAAGTATAGCTTAGTACCAGCATGGAATTGGATTTAGATGAATAAGTGAGCTGTAACCTTGATATGACAGAATTACATGAACTATTAACGCTGCTTAAAGACCATTCAAGGCAAACTGGAAGGTCTCCATCCGAATCCATCAGCCTTGTAGTGGTCTTCTGTGGCTCAGTAGTGAGGCGTAGGATCTGAGAGCTGGACTGTCTCGGTTCGGTACTCGCTCGAAGGAAAGGGCTTTTCGTAAGACTTGCCTTTGGCAAAGCACTTCAGAGTCCTAGTCTGGTACTTGTGAAACATGTGACATTTAAATTTATGAACAAGTGAGTGAAATATCGCTGTGATACGACAGTTCAAAATAATGTTGAAAGCGGTGTAAATACTAATCAATCAATCAACCATAAGTCACATAGGGAAAATTATGATGGGGCGGAGGATGAGGAAGCAAACACAAAGACAATGTTTATGAATCATAGTCATAAGTATCATTCATTCTCATAATTACGCTATTATAAGATATAATAAAATAATAAAACAGAAATAACGGAACAACAACAAGAATGAAACAATTTAACTCTCACTTCATGACAAGTTTGCTGCACATGAATGTTTGGCAGCACTCGTGTGAAATATATGGATAAAATATAGGAAGTTGAAATGTTACCTATTTTTTTTTTAATGTTGAAACAATGATGCAAAAGGATAAAGTCGTTCGTTGATACAAATTTATCCTTTTGCTACTAGTGGTTCAAAAGTGATCAGCCATAGACGCAATAAAGGGCCGTCACAATGTTGTCCACCTCTCCGAGGACAACTTTCATTTCTGCCATACATTCATTGTCGTCTGCAAATGCTTTCATTACGGATGAGCCTGAGATTTTGGCAAAGATAAAATAAAAACCCCAAACAATTACAGCAGTGCAAAACATTTGATTTAATATTGGTTATACTTCGATTTGTTCCAAAATTACGCCCCCCATAAAACCATAAACACCTGTATATAAGCATGTTGTGGTCTTAAAATATTTCCTGGTAACTGCATTCACAGCTATTTTAAAGTATTTGTAAAACTGCTGATCAAGTGAGTAACTTAGCAAGTTGTAATACTTAAAAACAACAATACAAACAACTGACGAACAAAACTGAGATTCAAAGGGTAGTCCAACATAATACTGTTTGTATCTCCTTGGTGTCTATCAATACCACAATGGCGTGTCCACGTGTCCAGTCCAGTTGAAGGTCTATCTTGCAGCCAGGTATTTTCGTCCTACAGGATTGAAAGAAACGGATAAGATTAAAACCTACATTCAAAGCTTTACCATTAATCAGAAAGCACTTTGTTGTTATGACCTTGAAGAAGAATAGTTTAAAAACATTGCTCGAAAAGGAGTAGATACCGGTAAATAGCATTTTCTCGTTTTCCCATTTTTTCTCCCAAAAACTTTCTTTCTTTGGGTCGTTGAGATATCGGATTGTTTGGTATTAATTCAAAGTTGACAAAACATTAACCTACTGAATCAGTTAAAAAAAACTTTCCAGCCGATATTAAAAACCCAATTATTACTATTTCAAAGTTATTATTAGAGGAAAAATATCTCTATAGGACAGTGTAGATCAAAGATCAGACTGCACGTTTTGTGCAGTCTGATCTTGATCTGCACAGTCCGCAAAAATTACTTGAGCCGCCGTAGCAGACTAAGGGTTAAGATATAGTTACCTGTCATTGACTCAGGTGTAATGAAATCTTCCATGGCAGTGGTACGGAAATTGTTACCTGCAATAGAAAAAGAAAAAAAAATTATAATTCTACTATCAAATTACGTAAAACTAAAACAATTGTTCGTATTAAATAACATATTGTACAACTCAAATATATAAAACGATTGTCTCATTTCAGTTTTCTCTGCTTTAAAAACTTTAAATAACGTATTAACAACTTCATAATTTGAAACAGGTCTTGGGAACAACTTTGTTATTATGATCATCGGATGGATCAAGGACTGGTATGTAAGTATAGAAGAAGTAGTTGTGTCTACAGAAGAAAATGACTCAATATTTGCAAAAATGGTATCCTGAGAGATGAAATAATCCGTCGGAAAGTATGTAGGTTACTGCAACAATTCCCATACTAGCAGTATATGGGCACCCTAGAGGCTAAACAAAGAGTGCCGCCATTAACTACTTAACTTGCTTTAGGCTGATTTGATCCTTTGTCCCGACATTAGCCGATTAATCACAAGGCAGTCCCACTTACATGTATCTGAAAGCCTAATATTATGGGTTTTGGATAAGAACAATTTAGGGATCGAACCTGTAACATTCCGTACCGGAGGTAGACGCCCTAACAGCTAATATACAGACAATTCTAAGTTCTTATCGAATACTGATTTTAAAAATTATTTAACTTCTAAATTCTTATACATAACGTAACTACAAATCTACTTTCTTTATTATCATCATCGTCTTCACATCTTAGTAATCATCATTTATCGCCTTTTGACTTTGATACCGTTATCACTTAGGCTAACTCCAAACTTACATGGCCATGTGAACAAATACAAGTTAAGTTTCTTCTCAAAGTAATCATTTGTATACTTACGTCCTGATGTGTCGGTGTGGAAGTAGTGAGAATCCGAAATATCTTTTTGGGTGACTCTATCATATTTCTTTATCACTCGAATTTGTGCGTCTGTCAGCCTGTAAGAAGACGAATGATAATAATGACAATAATAATGCTGTTATATCCTCGATCGTCCATGATTCGTGCTCATACGCAAGAACCGGTTGATCAATCAATGGCGGTATCAACAATAATTAACTACATCGGGGGAAAAACCCTATTGGAGACTGTGCTTTGTATGCGTGTTGTTGTTTTATTTCTTACCGCTTCCAATTATTTTAAACGTGTTAACGTTTAAAACCAACCTTGATCACATTGCTATTTCTGGAGATACCGTCCTTAAACCGTGCCCCGGATGAATGACATCATACACACTTTCCTTCACAGGCCAAGCTCATTTCAATCGTCGTTTATCATTGTTATGTTAACTTAGGAATGAAATCACACAGGATACTTGCGGATTTACGCAGAAATAAGTCTTTTCTCAGTAGAACTGTCATGTATTTATGTCATAGTTGATAGTTGCATTATTACAGGTCTGAACTTATAAAAGGACACCTCTTCCTAAAACACAAGATACAATTACTATGGCCTTACTGTCGAAAAAGTGGGTGGGATTGTCAAATGCGGAAATGCTGGCATGCTGGAAAAAATATCTCGGGTGTTTTTATGACAGTAAAATTTCTTGGACAATGGGAATAAATAAATTGTGTTATTTTGGAGATATGTATGTCTCCAATTAAGCCTCTATTTGCTCTTCTAAAACGCAGTTTGATGCAATTTTCGGTAATATAGCTTTTGGAAGGAATTCGAAAGCTGGCGACCTACTTAAGGACGCCATCTTCTCACCCGATTAATCGGTATCGCTGTAATGTTTGAGGGCACGATTCAAGGACGGGCACTATCCAAGGACGGTGGACGATACATAATAATAATAATAATGATAATAATAATAATAATAATTATTATTATTATTACACAAAGGCACAGTATCGCGTTCGCAACCTTTCTTTAACTCCTTACCATACAATCTCGGATTTTAACGACCCTGAAGAAGCCTTTTGAAAACATTGTAGGAGAACGAGAAAAGGCTGATAACCAGCATTTCCTCCTTTTCCCACAATGTTTTCTACCGTATCAAAAACAAATCCTATCATGAAGCGACATTAAATTTGTTGTCCTCAGATGATTTCAATTTGGAATAGTCCTAAATTTTGTCGTGTGAGTTAAAAAGGTTATTTGAATAGTGTGTTGGTGAAAAAATCCGCCTATCATTATAAAAATAGGAACAGGAAACAAAACGTGCCCACTTACGATCGAGACGCAATAGGACCGTAATCCTTCTTCATTGTAGATGTGGTGTGCGCCCTTTCAAAGTTGGGACTCTGATAAGCCATTCTGGCTGGTAAACCCTCCCTTGTATTGGTGATATGTGGATCTGCAGCTTGTAAGTCTAACATGTTTTCACTGTGTGTTAAGTATCGTAACTTCTTCGGATGAACTTTCACCGATTTACCTAGATTAAAAGATTTCCACAATATTAAGCTTCTTATTTGAAGAATGAAATAAAACAAAGGCACTAACTGACAAAGTGTATGAGCCACACTCTGACAAAAGAGGGCTTAATGCATTTCCGTAATGTTTTATACCAAGATGCATCATACTAAGTAAGCCAACACATACTTATGGATCCACAATATCCACTTTTCAACAACCGACTTAATCATAGGTAGACTGATCCTTGGAAATACAGAAAATTGACCAATAGCGAAAAGTTTCGGCTCAGGTCAGCTTGCGCGAACTGCGCAGGCTGACCTGGGTCGATACTTTTCGCAAATGCACTAAGACCTGTTTACACAGTGCATGGCTCGTATATATTCTGCTGCAACACTTCCTTCCCACTGCAAACAAGGATTTTTTTTTTTCCAATCACTTCAAATCCGAGTGATACAATGAAGCTATCTCTGTCAAAATTTGCCCTAGCATCATTTCGGAACATATTTTAATGTCCTTTGTTCTACAGTCTAGCAACAGGAACGTTGAAAGGAATTGTTGTTATGCCTACCTGCCGCAGGAATGTCTTGGTCATTCTTTGCTGTTCCGTCAAACTTCAGTTTGGTTTCCGAGGAGAAGTCAAAAGGCTGGTAGCCAACAACAAAATGTGTTGATCTCCCGTCCTCTAAACGATTTTTGGTCTCTTTTGTTCGGCTAGCTCTTCTGTTGGAGGCAGCACCACCACGTGTAAACATCCCGGTAAAATTATGCTGCAGGATAAAACATGATTAAATACAGTATGCCAGTGTGAAAAAGATTAAATACGGTATGCTAATGTGAAAAAATCTACGTAAAATGTGCTTCCCCCCTGTGTTTTGGCTTGTTTGTTTGGCACTTTTCACTATTTTAGCACCATTTACTTTACTGTGACACTTAAGTGAGATCTTGATGAAGTGGGTGTTGTTGGTGCTTGGCTGTGGTAACATGCTTTACCAAAATGATATGTCATTCCTTGATGAATGGCGAGATAGTTAATCAGTCCATTGAATGCACTCAGTGTCATAAGATCACGGCTTCTTTCGAAAAAAGACAACACAATTATACAAATATGGAGGACCACAAGGAAAGAACTAGAAAAGGAAGAATACGGAAAGAAGTAGTCAAGAAGAGCAACAAGAACTAGTTAAATGAATGAATATTTCTTGTCATTTGTTCAGCATTGCACTATATTTTTATAACTTATCCATTACTTGTACATTCTTTTCACTGTTTGTATTATTCTTACATGTAAATTTGTATATACATTGCACAAAAGGACAAGTACTGTGTAAAGTGTACACAAATTTCTAGTTGTTCTTTCGCTGAAGGACTGATGCTTTTTAATAACAGAATCTATTTCATGAAGTTTCTCATTCCTGCTTTGTTATCAGTCATCAGGTCCAATAATATGAAGCCAAATGCAATCTGTACATATTGTATGAAATGTTGAAGATACATCTTCGTTATGTTTCGTTTCTCCTCCATACTTGGTATTCTTGCAAGCAGTGTAAATGTTTGTACCATGCGACATTTACTTACAGCAGCTTCAGAGGTATCTTTAGCTGGAGGTGGGTACGGCATGGCCTCATCTGTCTGTAGATAATCAAAGTATACTCGGTGCCGCTCCGCGAGGGGCATTGGCTTGTAGTCTTTTGATGGCGATTTAAAGTCTGAATGATTCACTGTAAGTAAATGTTTAAGTCATGACTATCTCATTACTAGATTTACATGTATCTGTTTAATTGTTTCTGCCACTTTCTATATCTATCTGAGCCATGTTCTGTAAAAAGCCGGCTAAATGCATCTGCGAAAAGTATCGACCCAGGTCTACCTGCACAGTTCGCGCAGGCTGACCTGGGCCGAAACTTTTCGCTATTGATCAATTTTCTGTATGCCAAAGGACCATACTACCCCATGATTTGGTCGATTATTAGATAAAATGGACTTTATGGATCCATGATCATGTGATGACTTGCTTGGTATCATGCATCACGGGGACACATTGGGCCCTCATTTTGCCAGAGCATTGTTCATATCTAAATTTTTGTTTCCCTATATTTCACTCTCTTCTTGTAAGTCTTACAGCCACTTTCTATCCGTTGACTATTCCTGTCTACATGTAGGCCTATCACCTTGCGCAGCTTAGTTTGTCTACCTTCACGTTCCTCTGTGTTTCTGTGTCTTTATATCTGTCTGTTTGTCTGAACACGTCTTTGTGTTGCTTCGTCTACCTTAAGCAGAAATAACTGAATCCTACATGAAATCATAATCTTTTGTATGATAAAGTGATTAATCTTTATTGAGGACTGCCAGGACATCCCTGCAACAAAGTTTTGCGTCATTAGAGTTGAAATGGAAGGTGAATTAAGAAAAATATCTTTTAACTTTTAGAATGCAGAGAGACAAAAGTGTTCTAGATAATGTGGTTCCTTTCTGTCTCGAACCATAGGTTTCGGGTTTAAATTGAATGATGAACACTTTGTATACAACTTGCTTAGTTCCGAGGATGCAATTACCGACAAATGACAATTAAATGCAGGAATGACAATTAAATGCAGGAATGTTTCTCAGGTAAAAATGCAATGTAATTACCACATGTAAAAGTAGTTTATAGAACAAGAGAAATGCAGAATTATTGTCTCCTGCAGGTTATATACAACTGAGCCTTGCTCTTGGAAAAGGGGGTTTAATGCATATGCAAAAAGTATCGGCCCAGGCCAGCCTGTGCGGACTCATCCAGGTCAGCGTGCGCACCCCGCGAAGGCTGACTTGGGTCGAAACTTTTTTGCATTTGGTAAATTTCCTGCATGTCAAAGGACCAGTCTAACTCATAATTCAATCGGTTGTGAGACAAAATGGATTTCATGAGGTGATGTCTTGTTTGGTATAATGCATCACGGAGATGCATTAAACTCCCTTTTGCCAGAACACTGATATCTTACATGATCGTTGTCTGTCCGTCTGGTGCCTGCTCAGATCACAACTCATTATAATGCTGTCTTTGTCACGTTTATCCAAATTCAGTTCAAGAGCCGTCTTGCCTTCAGAGTTCTGTATGTAAGAGTCAAAGATAGTTGACGATGGCAACAATGGGCATTTCATATGGCAGATGATATCATAAATAAAGATTTTTAAACATCGTTATGAACGAGTGTTTAATTACGCCAACAACAGCATTGTGTAAACTGAGAAATGTATCAAAAGAATGGCTTCTTTCTGATATATGTCGTTTATCTTAGAAAGGGATAGTATTGTCAAAAATTGAATAAATTTCAGCAGTTTGGTAAATTTCTAAAAACGAAGCATACCATGTAACATATTTAGAAGCCTTACGTCATGTTTGCGACAGGTGTCAATGCCATATTAACATTATATAAGTCGCCAAACATATACGCCAAACCAGAAAACGGGCCATTTTCTTTATTCAGCAGTTTCAAGACCAATGCCATCGCTTATTACCCGATTCATAGCTTGGGGAAAAAAGATAAAAAAAAAAAGAGTCAGACTAAGAGAAGATGGATTATCCAGATAGTAATTCTGATGACTTGATTAAACAGTTTGAGGCAACTGAAAAGGAACACCTCTACTGTATTTATGCCATCTGTAAGTACTTTACTTACTGTATATGGTTGATATTTATGATTCTGAAAATCTATTGAATTCGAGCTAATCCCGAACCGTGCCTGATTTGGGTCAATGTGGAACAGCTGAAAGAGAAGTAGATATATAGTAGGCCTACAGCTGAATCTTTTTTTGTCAACAAGTATATATACATTTTAGGCGGCCAGTATATGCCAATAGTCGTAAAAATAGTCCAGGCTAAAAATAAAAGTTCTAAAAATCTTATCAAACAATTCTGATATACAAGTGCAGCTTTTAAGGTACTCTAAAACATACACGACTGACCTATGACAACAAGCAACTTTACTGATAGTGTCTGTTGTCAACTTTGCTTCATGGTTTCTTGCTCGGCAATTGGGGCATACATAATGTATTTAATATACATCGAATTTCGAATCACAAAATGTGATTATGACAAGATTTATTTCTAAGGTAATTCTGATTTATGTGTTATCGGTATATACATACTCGTTA
This sequence comes from Tridacna gigas, assembly GCA_945859785.2. Classification (NCBI taxonomy): domain Eukaryota; kingdom Metazoa; phylum Mollusca; class Bivalvia; order Cardiida; family Cardiidae; genus Tridacna; species Tridacna gigas. Next base: position 51,081,166 of record OX244029.2, read on the forward strand.
CACTGTTCTCTGCCTGAGTTTAAACATGCTTTCAAGTTGATTTGAAATACATATAATTTTCGAAGAAACTTTTTGTGTCATATAATGTTATCTAGCAGGAATAGCCAATATCACTAGATTCAATTTTCACTGTCCTCACTCTGTGATTGTTTACAGTTGCTACACAAAAACATTTAGTTTAGCGATTCTATATGGTGGTGTGGGATCAAAAGTGTTCATTCAAGTAAAAACAGTTTTATGCAGTGAGAGAGAAATTAATCTAACTTCGTCAGTCCTCTGAAAGAAATTGGTTAAATCAATTATTTTAATTTGCAACCCTTCGTCACAAAGCCATCGAATCTTTGCTGGATCTTTTTGGCAAAATAGGCGGCATACTGAATTGTTCATACTATGGAAAAAAAATGCAAGAAAATGTAATATTTTGTTTGGAAAACAGTCAAAGTTAAAACTGTTGGTTTAAGCGAAAGTAAGACTTACTTTGCCAGCATTTGGTGTTGGTTTAACAAAGGGCGGCAGTCGTAACGCCATCGATGATAAGGCGAAATCTTTTGAATAAATGGTATCGGCTGTTTTATCGTCATGCCCGAACTGAAAGAAAATAGAAAAGGCAGTGTAGAAAAGATTGAATATTTCTTTTAACAGGCTAATTTGGTTAAATACAGTGCTTACTTTTTCCTCTTACTTTTGGAAAACAAGTATTGAAGTCAACGAAGAAGCAGTACGAAAGCATGTAAGCTAACTATGCTTACTTGTATTTTCAAAGTAAAAGTGAACAGAACACCAATAAAAATATCATGGTGCATGTGACATATTTTTGTCAGCTAAAAAATGTCATTCATATCCAAAGATCGTTTAAGTTCCTTATGTTGCGTACCAAAGGTCGTTGTGCCATCCTCACCGACTTAGCGTCAGAGTATTATTTTCATCTTTACAAAGACCAAGCCAACAGACAGAAATAAGTTTACAAGTAAAGAGTAGCAAAAAAAGCCATCCAGAAATATTCAAATACATGTAGATCTACCTGAGAATTGTTAAAAATGTAAAATTAACTCACATGAAAATGGGCGTCGTTTTGATACGTTCTCCCTTCTGCTGCATCTGTAACATTGCAAATATCGTAAAGGTTAATCCAGAAAGTAAACAATTATTTTCATTTTGTAAACGCATTTACTTCTTTTCCGTGTAAAACCATGGGTACAGATAAATGATATCTCACTGCAACACGGATGGATATGTAACAGTCTGAGAGGTTTCGTATATTTCATTTGATTTATATATGGCTAACTCTTACTGTGACAACGAGAATTACGGTCTCATACTTTCATTGTGTTCAATTGACCAGGGATACCAACAGTGAAACAAACACCTTTTACATAAGTTCTGGTTCGTGTAAAAAAAAAACCTTTGTAGATTGATTTTTATTTCAGCTAGTTGATAATGGCAGAAAAGAGTTATACAGTCTCTTTTTTTCCTGCTTTCTGCATTTGCCAAACGATACCCCAGACAGAAGGTTATCAACAACAAAACGGTTGACTCGCAGTTCATCATTAAATTTTAAGTTCTGTTTTTATAGCTACATTTATACTATTGCAAAGAGATTAATATATATTCATTTTTAGTTTTTTTTTCTAAAATCCTCAAATAAAGTTGATGTTTCAAGTTGCAATCTATTTTCCAAGTCAACACCACACATACCTTTGAAAACCCCAGGAACCGTAATTTCTCTTGCATATTTCTGTAACTTGTTGATGTTAGCGTAACACTCATCCTCATCCTCTTCTTCTGGTAGTTCGTCATCAGCATCGCCTTTTCCTGTCTGTCTGAAAACACAAGTAAACAATCCAATCGTTAATTATTTACTATCTCTTTGTTTCCTTAGCTTTCAGATACTGAGGGATATCCATGTTCTTGATCAGACGGCGTAGATCAAGATCAAACCAATGGCATAACAGCGTCTTACGCATTTTAACATGAAATAATAGACTGTTCAATACCTTATCCTTGATATGGGGCTGTTTATCAGCTTTCTCTTTTATAGCGGCTATACAAAAACTCTTTCAAAATTCACATGATAAGACTTTTACAACAAAAATCGGTTTTCTGCTTCTGCTGTTCATGCACCAATAAGATTGAACGATGCGTTGTATTGTATCTTATTTTATTATTATTTTTTGTTTGATTGATTCTGGCTTTTTTTCCTTTATTTATTAAGCATACGCTTAATAGATATGAACATGTAACTGACGAGGATCTTTGTGGTTCAAGTCAGAGAATAAGACCGTTGAACTATTATTGTTCGCATAATTATGAAACATATCACGCATAGCTTATCCAGCAGTTTTCTTTGACATTTACCAGAAATTGGATGACAACTGGATAAACAAGATAACTTTTTGAATATTGAAACTGCTCCTTTTTATCGCAAAACAATTATTCATTACTTGCAGCTGAAGAACATATATATAATACGGTGACACATATACAGTTTCGACAGCGAGTTTTCAAATTACATGAACATCTTCAATGTAGTGTATTTTGAAAAATTCTCTCAAGGACGTTATTTTGAAAGCATGTGCATATTCAACTTGATGGTATGAAGGGAGGGAAAAATGATACACACAGGAGACGTGCTGAATATACATTTTTCTCAGCAGGCCCTTTTATTCACACTTCAAAAATGAGTTTCTATGAGTAATGTTTATTCCTTTTCCAATCAGAAAATATCTATTAATAACAGTTCATATTGTTATCATCTTTCACTAAAGTAATCATTTGCTGGATGAATTTTATTGAACAGAATAATACGGTGCCAACAGGACTTTGATTTTGCTTAAACCTCATACAAGATATTTTCTTGTTCAACCTAGAACAGTATTAATGATCGCAGAGCTTTTTTTTTTTTTAAAGTTCACAGTCTTTATTCTATATTTATCCATATGGGTATTCAAGAACTTCTGTCTCGGCCGGTTAGACCACTCTCTCTTCTAGGTAATCAGGAAGAAGAACACTATGTAAGCATACGTATTTAAATGTTTGTGAATATGCTACTTAACTTGATCCTTTCATTGCCTTGACGTAAACTGGAGCTTTTGCGGCCGGCATAGATCAAGATCAGACTGCACAGAAAGTTCAGTCTGATCTTGGATCCATAACGTCCGCTTGTTTAGACAAGCCCGTAAGATAAAATTAGCCATGCTCTGTGAAAAGGGGGTTTAATGCATCTGCGAAAAGTATCGAACCAGGTCAGCCTGCGCAGTCCGCGCAGGCTGACCTGGGCCGAAACTTTTCGCAATTGATCAATTTTATGTATGTCTAAGGATCAGTCTACCTTATGATTCAGTCGGTTGTTAGAAAAAGTGGCTATGTGATGGCTTCATTGGTAGAATGCAACATGGAGATGCATTAAGCCCCCTTTGGTCAGAACATGGCTGAAATCTTCTTGAGTATTGGAGGATTGTATTTTCAGCCGTTGAAAGAAGTCGAGTTTATCTATTGCCGCTAGAAGAGTTCAAGCTTGAAAGTTATACAACTTACAGTTTTTTCTGTAATGCAGCCTCGCCCGGAGGTACAGTTCTCGGCCCAAAATCTTCATTTACAGTCGTCATGAAATTTCCAACTACAAGTACAAAAACATGCGTGATTATTGCTTTACAAAGACTGACAACATAATTATGAACGTATATCTTTGGCTTTTCCATCCACCGATAGATATATACTTCCAGTTCAATCACTCATAGACTGGAATATGACAAAGAAGTTACACTTTCTCCCTCGAGGTGGGAAGCAAGTTTCATGATGCATCTCCGTGATCCACTGCCAAGCGAGCTATCACATAGTTATGGATCAATTAAATTAATTTTGTCTAACAACCAAATGATTGATGAAGTAGAACAGTCCTTTGGCATGCAGAAAATTGACTGATAGCAAAAACTATTGACCCGGATAAGCCTGCGCGGACTGCGCAGACTGACCTGTGGCGTCGATACTTGTTGCAGATGCATTAAACCCCCTTTTAAGAGAGCACTACATAAATGTGTCTTTCAAAGAAAACATCGAGGGAAAAGGGGCGATGCTTGTAAAGATCTATTACTTCTCTTCCTTCAAAGTTTTTAATAGTTATAGATAATATAAATGCAGCGATAAAAACACTTCTTTGTAGGTAAAGGGCTAATGCTTTGGTCGCCAAATGAAATTTCATTTTAGCCCTAGGATACAGATCTGTATAATGTTAAATGGCCTTGATACGAAATAAAATCCTAAATGAAGATCGTAATGGTCATAATTGATCTTTAAAAACCTTTCCATTCCCAATGGGAGCTAGAACCAAACTTTGTGGACCGCGCAGATCAAGATCAGACTGCATAATTTATGAATGCTAGTTTGTATCTATATCGTCCACTTTTTCATATTAAATGATTTCAAAAAATTATCTTCGAACTGTATTTTTGGCTGTTTCGATGATGAAGTTGTTTAGGCGATATAAGTAACCGACGGATAAGTCGAAATCTTTTAATGTAGAAAGTATGTACATTGTACATATCGTATACACATTATTTATAATTATTTTTCTATCGACTTAAAGACTCTGTACGAATGACTTATTGTTGATTCAGACCTCTTCAATATTATTATTGATTGGTATGCTGTATTCATAGATTATAATAAACAAGTTAATGAAAAATAACATGGTTTTAGTTATTGTGTAAAGCATACGACTCTAAAACTTCGAACATTTTCTCTGTTTTGTTGTTGGAAAATTACGCTCATTAAAGCATGATACACGTATGAGAAGAGGCTGAGATAGTAGATCCTTGAAAACATTGTAGGAAAAGGAGAAAATGCTCGTAACGAGCATTTCCTCTTTTTCCAACAATGTTTTATAGACTAATCCCACGACCTGAGCCTTAAATGATTTAAGCACTTGTATAACATGGTCATAGGGGAATCATCTAGATGGGATCCGCTGTATTTTGCAAATTTTCTATTTAGATCAAAGATCAGACTGCGTGTTCTGTGCAGTCTGATCATGAATCTACACCGTCCGATGAAAGAAAGTAACATATGCCTGCTTGTTTGTATGATGGTAATCGCCGGATTCGAAATTATTTCAGTTATATCGCACCTGCCAGTGCACCTATTGATGCTTCCCTGTAGTTTCTTTTTTACCAGTACATCGCGAAGTTTTCTTCCCAGGCCACTGAATGGCTGCTTTTCCACATAATAATCTCGGAAACAACGATCGCTGGTCAGAGAGGAATGAATCCTAGCACGACGACTATCATCAATCCTCGGAAAGATTGATTGATTGATTGTATGGTGTTTAACGCCGTTTTCAACATTATTTCAGTTATATCACGGCGGCCAGTGCACCTATCCATGCTTTCCTGGAGTTTCTTTTACCAGTACTCCACACAATATTCTTTCCAAGCCACTGGCTGCTTTCCCACATAACCATCGTCGAAACAATGGTCAGCGGTGAGAGAGGAATGAATCCTGTCGCGATGACTATCATCAATCCTCGGAAAGAAATTGTCCAAGCCGGGGATCGAACCTACGACCTCCTGTTCTCAAGTCCTGTACGCTACCGACTGAGCTACGGGGGCTTGGCTTCCTCGGAAAGAAACTGGCCGAGCTGGGGATACGAACCAGCGACTACGTGGTTTCAACTCCTGTACGTCATGAACCGACTGAACTACCGAGCTCGGCTCTACATTGGCAGGAAAATCGATTGTAATTGAGGTCCGCTTTTGAAATAACATGTACATAATTTCTAATATAAAATGCTTTTAGTAAAAAATCTTTACTGCAAATATTATAGCTATTTACGTATTTGAAACATATTTTGAAGGGCTCGACAAATATTTGGATTGAAACTGACCTCTGCAAATCATATCGGAAAAGTAATTTGCAAAAACTCTCCACTGCTACCCAAGACAAAAACGATCATGCCTCGATTCTTTACCAAGCGACTGAATTTCAGACCAATCCAAATTGAAAGGATTTGCAGACGACAACTCAATTGTGGCTCAAAGGAAAAGAATTGTGTAAAGGGTAGAAGCATTGTGGGAAAAGAAGAAAATGTTGGTTTCCAGCATTTTCTTCTTTTCTCACATTGTTTTCGAAAGCGCACTACCTCAGCGTCGTAAAAATCCATTGATATTTGGTAAAGGATAAACAATGAAACATTGTTCACCCTTACCTTGTCAAACGGTACCATGCGCGGATTTTGCGGAGAATATCGAACCGGATCAGTCTCTATATACATGCAGTCTGACCTTGATCTACACCAAAGTTTAAACGAATTTACCTATAGCCAGCCTCGAGTAATTTTTTGGGTATAGAATAGATCAGGCCAAAATCGAACGATACGGATTTATATGCAAACAGATCAGTCCACCCTCTTTGTGTGTGTGTGTGTGTGTGTTTTCTGTATGTGTGTGTTTAGGTCGATTTCAACATTATTTTGTGGGAGAAAGTAGCAATAAGCAATGCCAATCTTTGGTACAACCCACAACACGGCGCGAGTACTTGTTAAAGTTATCATGAGACCGATGCAAAGTTTCTTCTACCCGAGTAAGATTACTTCGCACTATATTCTACCCAAACCACCGTCGAAAATAATGATCAGCGGAGAGAAAGGATTGAATCCTGTTGCAATGACATACGAGAAATAGGCATAGCTTGGGAATTCAAACAACGACCCTCTTGTTACAAGCCATTGACGTAACCGGCTGAGCATCCAGGCTCATCCAAGCGTCTTTGCAAAAAGACTTCAAAAGATCGAGACGCTAGGAGACAGTACTTAACCCCTAAAGCGCCCTTCACGACTATGGTTGCATTTGCGGCCAGTGTAGATCAAGATCAGGCTGCACAAAACGTGCAGCCTGATCTATGATCTACACTGTCTGCTTTGATGAATCACTGGAGACAAAAGCAACTATGAAATTGCAATTATTTGGGTCGTATTTCTAGGATTAAAATGTCTAGCAGGTTTATCCGGCGCTCTAAGGGTTAACCCTTATCCTGCCATATAACTATAATAAAACTTTCAAGTCGAAAATAAAAACCCAAATATTGCAATTTCAAAGTTATTTTGTTGGGGGAAAAACATTTCATTATCGGACAGCGTAGATCCAAAATCAGACTGCACGTTCTGTGCCGTCTGATCTTGATCTACACTGTCCGCAAAAGGTCAGTGAGTCGCGCTTCGCAGCCAAAGGGTTAAATGTAACATTTAAACAGCCCCACACGTACTTAATAAATCTTTTGACTGCTACAGAATTGAACGTGCATTTCTAGCCCATAGTTCAAAACCAAATGAGAGGCGCTCTGGCAAAAGGGGTGTTTAATGCATCTTCGTATGACATTGTATAAAGGGAGCCGTCGACTAGTACAGATCCAGTTTGTCGACAAAGTGGCTGAACCTAGCCTGGGTTCCAGCCCGATCATTTTAACCCTAAAGCTGCTAAGCGCAACTCACTGACCTTTTGCGGACAATGTAGATCAAGATCAGACTGCACAGAACGTGCAGTCTGATCTTGGATCTACACTGTCCGATAAGCAGATATTTTTTCTCAAAAAAAAAAAAAAAAAAAAAAAAAAATAACTAAAACTGAAATAACATTATTTGGGTTTTTACGATTGAATTGAAAGTTTTACTTAACCCTTTCCCAAACAAGCCCTGGTTTTTACGTGTCTGCAGTACAAGTCTTTTGAAAACACTGTGGGAAAAGGAGAAATTGCTCGTAACGAGCAATTTCTCCTTTTCCCAAAGTGTTTTCTACCTTTTTGGAGAAATTTCTGTCATTTTCATCAAATCTATAATTGTCGTCTGCAAACTCTTTCAATTTGGACCAGTCTAAAATTTGTCGTTTGGGAAAAGGTTAACTTATTTAGCAGGATAAGGGTTCACCTTAAAGTGACGAATAAACCCACTGGATATTTTCGGTCTACAATAAGACCCACATAATATTTGCAATTTAATGATTGCGTTTTGTCTTCTGTGTTTCAGCGAAGCGGACAGTGTATATCAAAGATCAGACTGCGCGTTTTGTGCAGTCTGGGTCCGTATCCACCAATCATTCTTAAGAACGTTCTTAGTCTTATTCTCCAGAATTTTCAAAATGTGAAAGTAACACAACTTCTGATTGGCTAAACCGAATGGTTTAGCCAATCAGAGGTTGTGTTACATTCAAATATTGAAAATCTTGGAGAATAAGACAAAGAATGTTCTTAAGAATGGTTGGTGAATACGGACCCTGATCTTTGATCTACACTGTCCGCAAAAAGCTACTATAGTAGTAAAAGGCGCTTTCAGGGTTCAATATTCGGACTTTGTCAAAAATGATGTAATAATTACGGAACCGATCATCAGTGTTGCTACAGAACTGTAAAGACTGAAAGGAGACCGCGATAAGGAGTAATTAAAAGATTATTACTGCCTGCACCCAAGTTAGATTGAATCATGAGTTAGACTTTTTTTGACATGCAGAAAATTTACAATTTTAGCAAAACGTTTCGACACAAGTCGGCCTGCGCGGACTGGGCAGGCTGACGTGGGTCGATACTTTTTGCGGATACATTAAACCTCCTTTTCACAAAGTATGACTCGATTTTATTAATGCAATTTCAACGTTTTTTTTTTTTATTTATTTCACCTGTTAACTCTCAACATATCAGACGGTGTAGATGCAAGATCAGACTGCACGTTCTCTACAGTCTGATCTGGATCTACAGTCTCCGCAAAAGCTCAAAAAGTCTCACTTAGCAGCTTAATGGTTAATTTTAGTAAAATGTAATAAATCGATCTCTTCTTGTAACCTAGAAATATGAGGAGGGTCAAATATTTAGTGACAATTCTAAAATCAATCTGAAACGAAAATTGCTAGAACGTTAACAGGCAAATCTAGTTTCGGAACCTGTCATAATATGGAAAGTGTGGCATAACAGGGACCAGCTGGTCATTTTTGCCACATCTTGGCATGTGACAGCAATGTTCTAGTTTTTTTTTTCTAAAGTACATGTAGTTTGAACAGCACTTCACCTTTCAAATTATCCCATACTTTTGTGATCCCCTATTTCAACGAAATATTGAAAGAAGAAGAGTTAATAATTATTAGTACTATGAAGGTAAGAATCAAACTAATTGTGTGGTCAACCAATATAGTGGTCAATGTATTGGCTATTGAATTTATAATCAGTAAATCCTGATTCCATAGCTACTGCTGTTGCTAGTCAAGTGTGAGTTTCCCTGGACAAAACAATACAGAGCCATAACTGAGTAAAAGTGAAACTCATGAAATACACAGTGTCATATCAGGGTGCCGTGGCCGTGATATGACAGAGATAATGTTGAAAGTGGCTGAACTCTTTACTAAAAAATCCAAGGGTAAACGACACGGAAATAAAATAGTTTTGAAAACATGTGGAAAAAGGAGAAAATGCTGGTATTCAGCATTTTCTCCTTTTCCCACAATGTTTTCTGCCCTTTCAAAGACGAATTCCATCAGTTGAGCCGAATCTTAGTTGTCGTCTTCAAATGCTCTGAATATGGACGAGTCTGAAATTTTGTCGTCTATGAAAGATTTAAAACAACATTAACATGTATTAAGGAATACGTAGCCAGGGCTGGGAATGGAGGATAAACGGAGGGAGAGGCTGACATGGGGCAAACGCAGGGTTAAACTGTACTTACCGATGTCGTTATAATCCCCACCACGGAACACGTGCGACACTTTATCCATATCTTTCATATTCTTTTGTACAGCGTTCACCGATCTCTGCTCTTTGTCGTCGACCTCGAAGGCCATGCTACCTCTCCCGAATGCTCTTTGTTGCTCACTAATCTTTCTAAAGATGTTACAATAAGGATTAACAGATGTTAAGAACTTTGTCTCAGAGCTTTATTTGGGATCTGTGTAGGTGAACTACTCATAATTCTTATTTGGGGTGCGCTCTGGCAAAAGGGGTATTAATGCAACTCCGTGATGGACCGTACCAAGCAAGTCATCATATACATAAAAATAATCCATAAAATCCATTTTGTCGAATAACCGACTAAATAATGAGGTACACTGGTCCTTTGACATGCAGAACATTGACCAATGACAGAAAGTTTCGACCCAGGTCGGCCTGCGCGGACTCTGCAGGTCGACCAGGGTCCGTATTCACCAACCATTCTTAAGAACCTTCTTTGTCTTGTTCTCCAGAATTATCTACATCTGAAAGTAACACGACTCCTGATTGGCTAAACCAAACGGTTTAGCCAATCAGGAGTCGTGTTACTTTCAGATGTAGAAAATCTTGGAGAATAAGACTAAGAATATTCTTAAGAATGGTTGGTGAATACGGACCCTGAGTCGATACTTTTTGCAGATTCATTAATCCCATTTTCACAGAGCATGGCTTATCTAAGAATGTTATGCTAGCATTCCATCGGATCGGCTGAGAGGTTTTGTGCCTGGACAAGCAGACATTCTGTCCCAGTTCGATACCCATTTCGGCCAAATCCTTTCCTAGGATTGGTGATAGGCATTGCAAAAGGATTGATTCTTCTCTTACGGCTATCAGTTGATTCGACCATGCTTATGTGTTAAAGCAGCCAGTGTCTTGGAAAGAATGTCGTGCTTACATATCACTGAAAAACAACTCAAGGAAAAACAATGACAGGCGCACTGGCCGCCACCATATAACGGAAATAATGTTAAAAACTCCAATCAACAAGCTTCGAAAAAAAAAAGGCCTGGATTCTACACGACAACCTCTATGTTACTTGTGCTACCTTTTTCAACCAAGTAGCCACGATTCGACAAGACTACCCCTAAAGAGCACCCTAACAAGTTTTTTGATTGGTTGAAACTTTTTGTTCGTTCTAGCCAATCAAAAGACTAGTATCATAAAATGCAAAGTCCACCATAGGTACGTAAGAAAATGCCAAACAGTGGTATCTTTATGCTGTGAATTGCATGAGACAGTTGGCCTCCGCGACAGGTGTTTTATTGTGATACTTACCCGTCGTTATCGCTCCCCAAAGAGAAGTTAGTATTTCGTTGTCTCCAGAACTTGTCGGGATCAAGAGGCAGTTGTAAAACGGCAGTGTTCACACGTGGGTACAACGGTAACGTACGTCTACGTATCTGTAATACAAGTTCATCCGACGATTACGACAGCAATTTTCGTCCATACATTGATTTTTTTTTTGTTTTGTTCATAACCCTTCCAATGTCAAAGGCGAAAACAAGGGCTTCTGCAGACGGCATAGATCAAGATCAGACTGCACAGAAAAGTGCATTGTTGATCTTGGATCTATACCGACCGCTTGTTCAGTCAAACTAGTAAGATAAAAATCTTTCCGGGTTTTAGTCGATTGTATTTCAGTCGTCGAAAGAGGTCGAAATTAAATCTTTGGTGGTGAAAGGGTTTAACAGAGTGAAAATATATATGAACCATGCTCTTTGAAAAGGGGGCTTAATACATTTGCGAAAAGTATCTATCCAGGTCAACCTGTGCAGTCTGCACAGGCTGACCTGGGCTGAAACTTTTCGCTATTTGTCAATTTTCTGTATGTCAAAGGACAAGTCTACCTTATTATACAGTCGGTTGTTAAAAAAAAGTGGCTATTATGGATCCATAATTATGTGGTGGCTGAATTGGTATCATGGATCGCGGAGATGCATTAAGCCCCCTTTTGCCAGAGTATGGCTCATATAGTTGACCCCCATGTGTACATTTATCAGCAAAGCCAGAGGTTACCCGTTGTTTCTATCAAGTATAGGCCAATATCCAGTGGCCTTCTCAAGAAATTAGAAAATGGCATCTCAGTCGATTGCGTTTTTTTTTTTTTGCTATTCCACGTCAAATACGACTACCATTGAAAAATTACAATGAAAAACATTGCCTTCCTTGTTTGGAGCCCATGTTCGAATATGTGGACACAGGCACACAACAGGTCCCATAGAAATAACAAACTTGCACTCAGTTTTTATAGAAATCATCAAACGAACAGAAAAACACATTTCGAGACCCCTCCTTTCATTTTCTCTCATAAAGCAGTGCAGCTTAAGTGCTTTGCGTCAACTTTTTAAATGGAACTACTTTTGACCAACATGACCTTGGAGCAATTCGCAGTGATGTGTCACGATCTAGGCACATTGTTACTTACGTCGGTCGCAAAACTTGAAGTGTATTCGGATGGACCAACTCGTCTGTCTAACATAAATCTCGGAGCCATGTCCTGAAAATATATTGGGTGAAAGGGATTAACTGTTTTCCAGAGGACAATATTCTAAACTCTTTCTTGCAGAAGACGAATAGGATGTGACTCAAATGACGAAATTTGTCTTTGAAAAGCCTGAAAATATAGTGGTAAAAGGATAAAATGCTGGCAACCATCATTTTCTCCATTTACCACAATGTTTCCAAAAAGCTTATTTTATCAGTTCGTAAAAAGACAAGATCTTTAGTGTAGGATTCGTCAACTCATGTCCTAGAATATGTGTTTGATAGTTTGCATTATCTCAACATCGATACAGTTACTTAACAGTGACAATTCACGATTTCAGGTTTTCCCGACTGTTGTAGATAGCAAAGCATACACTTGCGGACTACATCTTAACTCGCTACCAGACGACAAAATTTTAGACTTGACCAAATTGAAAGCATTTGCAGACGACAAAATCATTGTGACTGAAAAATTGAAATTTGTTTTGGGAAGGGTAGAAAACATTGTGGGAAAAGGAGAAAATGCTGGTTACCAGCATTTTCTCCTTTTCCCACAATGTTTTCAATAGGCTTCTTTCTCAGGGTCATTAAAAGGCGGGATTGTGTAGTAAAGGGTTAACTCTCTACCAGACGACAATATGTTATACGAGTCCAAATTGAACGCAATCGCAGACGACACATTTAATATTGCTCAAATAATGGCATTTGTAATGGCATTTGTCCTTGAAAAAAACTAGTCTATATTGAATGCAACTGCATACAATAAATAAAATACCCCGGTGTGGTCGGGAATGATGGGATTTGTTATTGAAAGAATAGAAAATATTGTGGAATAGGAAAAATGCTGATTACCAGCATGTTCCCACTTTCCACCATGTTTTTGAAAATATTTCTCTTTAGGGTCGTTAAATGACGGGGACTGTTTGTGCCATTTTCTCCTTTCTTACAATGTTTGCAGAAACCTTCTACCTCAAGGAAGTAAAACAAAGAATAATTTGATAATTAACCCTTTACCAGACGACAAAATTTTAGCCTTGTCCAAATTGAAAACATTTGCAGACGACAATTTTGATGTGGCTCAAATGGTGCAACTTTTCTTAGACAGGGTAGAAAACATTGTGGGAAAAGGAGAAAATGCTGGTTACCAGCATTTTCTCCTTTTCCAACAATGTTTTCAAAAGGCTTCTTTTCCAGGGGCGTCAAAAGGCGGCATTGCACGGTAAAGGGTTAAACATGTACATTGTAAGAACTGAAGAAGTTTACGAACGATTGTAGAATTATAAGCACACACGGACTGGTCAATAGATACAAGCCATGCTCTGGGAAAAGCGTGTTTGATGCATTGCCGTGATGCATTATACCAAGCAAGTCATGATATAAGTATGAATCCATAAAATTCATTTTGTATAACAACAGACTGAATCAGGATGTAAAATGCTCCTTGGACAAACAAAAAATTTACCAATAGCACAATAGCAAAAAGTTTCGACCCATGTCAGCCTTCGCAGGCTGACATCGATACTCTGTGCAGTCACAATTAACCCCTTTTCACAGAGCATGGCTCATACATTGAACTATGAGAGAGTTGTATACTTACCGGCCAGTTAATGATTCGCTTCTCTCCACATATTTCGGGCTGAAAAGATATAATAATGATATCATATTAACTTGCCACTGTCTGTTTACTAAAGTAGGGCGATGACAAACAATAAGGACCTAGATATAACACCGCCAAACGCCGACATGGTACTCAACATTAGCTACCTGGAGAAAAGTACAAAGTGATTTCACACGCTAGGCAGATAATTGGCCCGCAACTTGCGAAATGAGACCTTCGGACATCTGCGTAAAGTGTCGTCTAGGATTAGCCTGCGCAGTCCGCGCAGGCTAATCCGAGACGGCACTGTACGACTACATAAGATTTTTTCATACGGTTGACTTTCGTGAAACAGAAAATCGCACAAAAACGGGAAGTGTCGTCTCAGATTGGTCACCGACTGCACTGGCTGATCTGGGACGACACGCTTTTACGCATATGTCCGAAGGCCGCTTTTCGTGTGTTGTACGCCATATTGTAGACTATGCATGACATTAAAGGCTACGAATAATGGTACTTAGGCTACGCATATTATAGGCTATACATAATGTTGTAGACTTCGTATGATAGCATAGGTTATGCATGGTATCGCAGGCTACGTATGATATCATAGGAAAGCATGATTTCATACACTCTCTTTCACTACGGATCATTCACATTCACCTCTGTAGTTGGCTCAGAAAGTAGTCCGTCATCACGTGATATTTTCGTCACATGACCATAACTCAAAATGGCGACACAAACGCCGGTGAAAGAAGGACCATTCGGCATACCTCGGGTGATCCGGTGATCAAATCCCTCGGCTGTATCACGTAGCTTGATATGCACCTACACGGTACATTTCGCACGTTTCCGGAAGCACACCGTTTTACCGTTATTGAAATTGTAAGGCTCCTCTTAAAAAGAAAACATGAGTCAATTTTCATATCGTTATCTTTCTAACAATATTTCAGCCGGCAAACAGTTTGTACATTCAATTAGCTTGGTTTATCAATTTCCGTTGGGAGCTTTCATCGACAGATCGATAGATGTGAATAACTCCATCGTGGTTGTTCATGTCTTTGCTAAGCGATTTACAGGGGCGCCGCCATGTTTAAGATCATGTGATGGGTAGTTCAAAATGGAAGCCGCCTTAATACGGACGAGGTTAGATGTAGGTACGGAATCGGCCGAGTTGTGACGAGTGAAAGAAGGACCAGTCGATTTTTTTTTTTACGATTGGCGTAAGATTCTGATCAGTAAAGAAGCTTGAAAAAATAGTTCCATTGTATACAGGTAAATTCATCAGTTTGAAAATACCTATAATGTATCCGGAATCATATTTCCTTTGTCTACTTTATTATGTTACACATGAAACAGTTAAACAGTAACAAAACATGTTTTCCTCGGTTTGACAACATTCTTGTCATTTAGCCCGTTGCAGAGATGTATGGTGAGAATAACGAACGACAACTCTGCTCGTAGATTGGATTTCATAGGCTAGGAATAATATCACAGGTTACATTCATAATAGGCTAAGCATGATATTATAGACTATGCATGATATCATCAACAATCACTATCCTCAATCCTCGGAAAGAAATTGACCGAGCTGGGGAATCGAATCAGCAACCCCCAGGTTTCAAGCGCTGTACGTTACCAGCTGAGCTAGCGGGATTTGCAGGGTTGTTTTTTTGGAATATATAGGGGTCCAAGATTAGTCACAATGGTTGGCGAAACAGCCAAAATTTTTATTTGTTCTTGCATCGATTATTTCTGTTTTAATCATCTTTTCCGGTATATAAGAAAAAAATTTTTTCTCACCAATTCCGGTTTTACTTCTTTAACTCTAAGTTTTTTTTTTTTTTAAAGGACATTGTTCTGTAGTGTGGAGCACCTTCCAAAATATGGGCCGCAACATACGAAATGAAACCTTTTGACATTTGCGTAAAGTGTCGTCTAGGATTAGCCTGCGCAGTCCGCGCAGGCTAATCCGAGACGGCACTTCACGACTATATAAGATTCTGTCATACAGTAGACTTTCGTGTAACAGAAAATCACATAAGAACGGAAAGTGTCGTCTCGGATTAGTCAATACGGACTGCACAGGCTGATCTGGGACGACACACTTACGCATATGTCCGAAGGCCCCTTTTCGTGTGTTGCACGCCATATAATATTTCATCTTGGTATGAATTGTTATTTGACAGTTCTATATTTTTGTTCTTTTCCTTTTTACCTTCGTGGTTCCTTTGTCGTGGAAGTCACCCATTGTGGTGCTGGTCCGGAATATATCTGTATCTAACAGCTTGCCGCTAGCATTGCCCATGTCGAAATGGTGGACTAGCTGCAAATATAGAAAACAAAACATGAGCCAGTAAAATGAAAACCCCTTTTTCCAAACAACCCCGGGATTTAAGGATTTTGAGGTAAAATGCTTTTGAAAACATTATGGGCAAAGGAGAAAATGCTAGTAACTAGCATTTTCTCCTTTTCCCATTTGTTTTCTTCCCTTTGACAGACAGGCCCCATTGTAAGTTGAATTTGGAGGAGTCCAAATTTTCTCATTTGGTAAAAAAATTAAATTCAAAGAATATCTTCAGCGACTTACTTTCGTAGCGAATTTACTTTTCATTTTTGTTCCGCTACATCACCGTAACGGTAGCAGGCCTTCGCCTGGCCGAGGTTTTAAGACGTTTTTTGGGGGTTTAAATTTTAACGCTTTCGCAGATGACTAGTGTGAAAATGTAGTGGAAAAAGAAGGGATTGGTCGCATAGGAAAATATTGTCCATTTGAAATGTCTGCCGACTGACGTCCTCTACCAAATTTCTCTCCAACTATGAATATTTGGAATGATTTGGGTCTTCGGTGTTGTTGTTCTTTGCTTGTTTTCCATATTATTCAGTTATTTCGCCGAGACCAGTACACCTATCTATTGATTCCTGGAGTTTCTTTTACCGGTAATTCTTATCAAATTCTTCAAAAGCCAAAGGCTGCATTCATACATATTCATCATCGAAACTGAGATAAGCAGTGACAGAGGGATAAATCCTGCCGCAGTGGTCATCATCAATCCTCGAAAAGGAATTGATCAAGCTTTGAGTCGAACCAGGAACCACAGTGTTTAAACCCCCGTACGTTAATGGCCGAGCTAACGGTCTTGGCATTATTTCGAATTAACCGATGTTTTCTGATTACTGCAAGATCGAATTATCGGATTCTAGATATGTTAAAATAGAAGTATAGATAAAAAGCATATTACATTACGATGAACATAAATCATATTTGGATTTTAAACAATACTTGAGTGTGACGGGGGAGGTCATTGTATTGGTATTTAATCTGTATTTTGTATACTAATCCTCCGGTTAATCCGTTAATAAAACACAAGAAAAGTATATCTAGAAAACCGACAATCGATATGTAATATTAATTTATTATTACAAATAAGCCAAGCTCTGTGAAAAGGAACTCAATGCATATGCAAAAAGTATCGACCCATGTCAGCCTGCGCAGTTTGTGCTCTTTGTAAATTTTCCGCATGTCCAAAGACCATTCTACCTCATGAATATGTCGGTTGTTAGACAAAATGAGTTATTTGGATCAATAATTATGAGATGACTTACTTGATATGATGCATCATGGAGTTGCATTATACCCCTTTTCACCGTGGCACAAATATTAACCCTTTACCACACAAGCCTTTTGAAAACATTGTGAGAAAAGGAGAAAATGCTGGTAACCAGCATTTTCTCCTTTTCCCACAATGTTTTCTAC
Organism: Tridacna gigas; assembly: GCA_945859785.2. Taxonomy (NCBI): domain Eukaryota; kingdom Metazoa; phylum Mollusca; class Bivalvia; order Cardiida; family Cardiidae; genus Tridacna; species Tridacna gigas. The sequence continues at coordinate 51,098,739 of OX244029.2, forward strand.
TCTTCCCAAAACAAATTTCAATCTTTCAATCAGATTTATTTTGCCGTCTGCAAATGCTTTCAATTTAGACCAGTCCACAATTTTGTCGTTTGGTAAAGAGATATGGTGGTATATTTATATGAACGGCGCTCTGGAAAAGGGGGTTTTCAATACATTTCTGTCCTCCATTATATCAAGCAAGTTATTTCATAGTTATGGATCCATAAATCCATTTTGTCTAACAACCGTCTGAATCATGCGGTAGAATGGTCCTCGGACTTGCAGAAAAATGTCCTTAACAAAAAGTTTTGATCCATGTCAATTTGTGTGTAGTTTTTTTTAAAACCAATAATGATAAAATGAAATGTAAAATTAATCCATAAAGCGCTGGAACCGACTTAAATTGTTTTTGCGGACAGTGTAGATCAAGATCAGACTGCACACAATGTGCTTTCTGATCTTGGAATTTCACTGTCCGCTAATTTTTTGCACATTCTGGCCAAAACAAGCTTGAAATGAAAATATTTCAAATGGTATTTCCTGTTTAAAGAGGTCCATTTCATCAATTCAGCATTCTAAGAGTTAATATGTATGAAGATCTTTATTTGGTAGATCAAGAGCCGATACATTTTTGTCATCGCTCCGAACATTTATTAGGACAATGGTTTCAATTACTGACTAGGCCTGGCCTGTAACAACTGTATAGTACTAACGGGGTTTTAACTGGATCAGTACATTTATGAGCATGAAATGGTACAAGTAAGGCGTTTGTTTACCTGACTGGTGGTTCCTGTCTGTAGACTCGGGTCCAGAACAGCCCCCTGTAAATAGATATATAGGAAAAAGGTAAACATAAAGAAATCATAATTACATGGAACACTTTCTTTACATGTAAATGATATTGAGGATGCATCGCATTTTCTACTACAAAGTCCCTTTTTTAAGCATATCAGACCTTTAAACAAAGGCTTACAGAGTTCTTGCTGAAACGATTTTGTCTTCAAATCTTAGAGTTTAGTAGAGCTCCATATATTGAAAAAAAAGAGATCAGCTTTTGAATTTGATAAGAATAAAGACCCGCAAACTCTATTAAGTTAAGTGTGGTCTGTGAGGTGTATTTCATTAAATTTATATAAATCTGAAATTTCATGCTCAGTTCTCCGGCGTCCGATAATAAATTTTATAAGCACTGCCCCCGGGGCAAAGTGGCGTGCAACACACGAAAAGGGGCCTTCGGACACAGGTGTAAAAGTGTGTCGTCCTAGATCAGCCTGTGCAGTCTGTGACTAATCCAAGACGACACTTCCCGTTTTTTTTGCGATTTTCTGTTTTACGAAAGTCTACTGTATGAAAAAATCTTATGTAGTCGTAAAGTGCCATCTCGGATTAGCCTGCGCGGTCAGCGCAGGCTAATCCGGAACGACACTTTACGCAAATGTCCGAAGGTCTCATTTCGCATGTTGCGGGCCATTAGTAATGAACAGCTCAAACCAATCACTGGTGGAATGAGTAAGCGAGCTGTTGCAATCATCTGACTGAAATTCTGTTAATACACTGTTCATACTCAGTTCTGATAAAGGTTATTTCATTCGTGTCGCGCAAATATAGAGTTACATTCAAACAATAATTAATTCTCTGTTTACAACGACGTCGAACTACAAACAATGTCAGTTAACCCTTTACCAAACAAATTCTTACTTTTAGCGAACCTAATACAGATGGCTTTTGAAAAAATGTGAGATGAAGAGAAAATGCTGGTAACCAGCATTCTCTCCTTTTCCCACAATGTTTTCTACCGTTCCAATGACAAATCCCATCATTTGAATCACATTAAATTTGTCGATAGCAAATTCTTTCAAATTTGATCAGAATAAAATTGTGTCATTTTGGTAAAGGGTAAATACGTTATTTGGATAGAATGTTCAGATGTTCAGGCTGATAATCTTTTCAAAGCTGTCATTAAGTCATTCGATAGTTTCCATATCTATTTCACTTTCACTTTTCTACTTACTCACGGCATTTCAACATGTGACCTTATCCATTTTTATCATTATTATTTTCTTTTTTATAGGCTTTTTAAAAATGTTTTATTTCGTTTTTCAAGGCGATTTTTCGTACAATGTTTTTTTCTAAGGGCTTCTGGAGAAGTTGGGTAAATTATTCTGCAGATCTACGTTTCGTTGCGACGGTCCATTATGATGTCGGTCATGCGTCCCTGCACTTCCGGTAGAACGTCGGAAACCATGTTCTTGACTAAATCCTCGCTTAAAATGGTTGATTATATAAAATTGATCGATTATTTGGACTGTGTTTTACGCGGGCTTACAACATTATTTAAGTCATATCGATCGTGGCGATAGCTTACTTACTTATGTATGTCCTGGGTTTCCCACTTGCTAGGCTAGGGCTCTGAAGTGTCTAGCCGGCATCTGGGTCCGTATTCGCCAACCATTCTTTAAGAACAATTCTTAGTCTTATTCACCAGGATTTTCTATACTTGAAAGTAACACAACTTCTGATTGGCTAAACCACTTAGTTTAGCCAATCAGATGTTGTGTTACTTTTAAATTTAGAAAATCTCAGATATAAATACTGAAAATATTCATAAGAATGGTTGGTAAATACGGTCCCTGACTGGCTGCAATTTTTTGACTCAGCCGATCATTGGTCATGTCTTAGAATTAAAATAGATGGTGAATACAGCTAAACGCTAAATGTTTCACATTTTAAGTGTGTGAAAGAGTAAATATGCTGTGGGTATGGAAAGCGTCAAAGATAGAAATATTAATCAAGATTAATTGCAGACTAGCCGGTTTTTCTATTGAATCGTTATCAATGACATGTTTTATACTGTGAATGGTAGATAAAGTTTTCTTTAAAGCTAAAAGAATATGTTGGTTAGAGCACAATAGACTGTAGTTACTGATTTGAGAGGGGTGGGGAGGAGGGAGGAGAGAGAGAGAGAAAGAGAGAGAGAGAGAGAGGCTCTCTTTTTCACACACATTCAGAATGCGTCACTAGATCGTAAATTTGTCGACTCTATGACAGACGATAAGAAGTTAGACTTGCCCATTTTGATAACATATAGCAGACGACAAAATAGATGTGACAGATATCATAGGACTCGTCTTTGATAGGGAGTTTAGATAATTGTAAGGGGGAAAATGCTGGTAACCAGAATTTTCTCCTTTACCATCAGCGTTATCTGAAGTTCTTTTCCAGAGTTGTGGTAACTCGGGATTGATTGCTAACGGGTGAGGCACTCTGAGGTCTGATTTTTGTCACTTTTTTCTGTATCGACCGCCAAGTGCGACTCAGTGCGCAGTCTGATCTTGGATCTGCATCATCCGATACGCTGAGGGTGTTCCGGCGAGAAGAACCTTGAAACCGCAAAATTCTGGTTTTACGTTTGGCAGGAATTTTTTAATTGAGACACACTCTAAGAAAACAGGGTTTAATGCAACGTCGTGTTGGATTATACTGAGCAAAGCCTCACATACGGTAGCCCGATTTTTTGTCTAAAAAGCGACCGAGCCGTGAGGTATAATGGTCCCTCGACAGGCAGAACTTGTAACCCTTAAGCTGCTAATCGCGACCCACTGACCTTTTGCGGACAGTATAGATCAAGATCAGACTGCACAGAACGTGCAGTCTGATCTTTGATCTACACTGTCCGTTACGGTATTTTCTTTCCGGTAAAATCAACTGTGAAACCGCAATGTTTGGACTTTTAGGATTGAGTAGAAATTTGCGTTTTATTTATTCAGCAGCTTAAGTGTTAACAATGGCAAAAATTTTCGACTTATGTCAGCCTGCGCGGGTTGCGCAGGCTGACATAAGTCGATGCTTTTTGCATATGCATTAAATCCCCTTTTCGCACAGCATGGCTCATTTTATTTATCTATTTCCTGTACTAGCATTTTAAAAAGATGATTAAACAAGAAATTACCGAAAAGTCTGTCGAATGGCTTGTTCGCCAGACATCTCTGTTCAGTTTATCACTTGTATAGTTGTACTCCCCACCTTGCAGTACGTGCGATTTCGTCAACACGTTCCGAATTTTGTGAAAACGGAGATTTCTCTCGGGGCCGTATAGCCTGTGATACTTCTCGTCTACCTCGGCCATCTCGCGCTTTTATTTTCTGGGAGAAGAAAATTTTCCAACAACTCCACTGAATTCTTTCTGGATAAAACCACCCTCAAGTGAATTATCCTTGTTTCACGATGTTACTTCCTTCTATGGTACAAAAATTACATATTTTATTTGATCAGTTATAATCCATTTGTAATAAAACATGAAAGTAAAAACCTCTAAACAAAAGGTCCGACGTTGACCGATTGCCCGCCTTAGCAACGACGTCAGGTCTAATCGGAACAATTTTGTTAATCCGCTTTTATCGTTACAGTGAAATTTATTGGCCGAAGATTATTTCCTAACTTTGATTTCGAACTTATGTACCCTTTTAATGCAAATATAACCAGTTTAAATGCAGTGTCTCTTTAAACGATCAAAAATTCACCATTGTAAGTCCTCAGATTTATAAGTTATAGTTTATAACATGACTTAACCCTTTACCAAACGATCTCGGGTTTTCATGGCCCTGGGAAAGAAGGCTTTTGAAAACATTGTGGGAAAAGGAGAAAATGCTGGTAACCAGCATTTTCTCCTTTTCCCACAATGTTTTCTACCCTGACAGTGAGCATCAGCTCAATAGTACCAATTTTGAATTTGTCGTCTGCAGATGTTTTGAATATGAAAGAGTCTAAAATTTGTCGTTTGGGAAAGGGTTAAATAACCCTTGCTTCTTTGAGAGAAAAAAAAACTACGTGGGATATTTTTACCCTTGCCTAAACAATCCCGTATTTTCACGACCCGAAAGAAGAAAAACTTCTGAAAACATTGTAGGAAAAGGAGAAAATGTTGGTAACCGACATTTTCTCCTTGTCCCACAGTGTTTTGTACGCTTTCAAAAATAAAGACCATAATTTAATCTACATTCAATCTGTCGTCTGCAAATGCTTCAAATTTGGAAATGACCGAAATTTTGTTGTCTGGTCAAGAATTAAATTGGAGAGAATCTAAAATACTGCAATCCTGAAGCTGTGGAAAGCAGACCCCTATCACGATATAACCGGACAGTGTGGATCGAAGATCAGACTGCACGTTCTGTGCAGTCTGATCTCGATCCACACTGTCCGCAAATGCATTATATCCTATTTCAAGCGAGCAAAGAGCTAATTCATTCATTTGTTGCGTTAGACAATAGACCTGTATAGAGTGTCGTTTGTTACTGTTCGATTGATATTCGATATTTAAACATATCACGAAGAATTAAACGCGATATATACATTTGAACAAACTGATAATCTAGTACTCGCTTTATTACGAACGTCGTGGCGCGTGGAAAGGACCGGTCGTGTTAGGTTCTATCCGTCTTCTGCGATGCAACGCCCGGCCGGGTAGATCAGTGGCTAGCATGACCTGGTGGTTGCGAGTTCGGTATCCGATTTGGGCAAGCTTTCTTTCCGGCGTTTTTTCGCCTCCAGCCTCTGATGCATACGAGAAAAGTAGTCAGTGACTTGCAGAGAAAGTTGTGTCAGTGCTGGTGTGAGAAAGCTGGGAAACACATGCATAGGTGCATTGACCGCCGTGATATGACCTATGCTGTTAAAATGGAGTTAAACTCCAATACAAACAAAACTCCGCGGTGTTTCTCTCTCTCTATCTCTCTCTGTCTGTCTGTGCGGTTGTGTGTGCGTGTCTGTCCCTCCCCCGTTTATCCAATCGTAATTTTCCACGCTCATCAATGCATATCAAATGGCAATAGTTAAGTTGTACATGTATGTCTATTTCTCTGTTAGTTTCGGATACATGTCAACAAATTACTTTACAAATAGTGATACCCCTGCTTTTGATAGGCTCCGAAAATATTGTGAGAGAAGGAACAATTTTTGTCTTGTTTCCTTTTCGTAATGAGTTCCTCATCAATAGCTGACGGCATTTTACCGTGCCTTTGTAGCATAAACTGTTGCGTCTCTTGGATCAGAAATTAGTCTCCAAAAAGCCTGTATGAAATGGGGGTTAATTCGAAGTCGAAGTCTTCGTTTCTTCGTTATCTCTCCTCCATCTCCTGTTTATCTCTCACAGGTAAAGCACATTGTCTTTCTCTACCCAATTTCTAGTTTTTTTTTTTCATTCAAAGATTGAAGCTAACAATTTTCTTTCATGTATGAGAGTTTTACAGAACTGACCTACGTATTATGGAGCTTTATTTCATGCTTTCCGGCAGGATATCGAGAAATAGCGGTGAAAATATTTTTCGATATTACACGGGTACGACCAGTGAGAATACCGATCACGGGGCGTTTGTACTGATTTTTATGGAAGTCTCGACAAAAAAAGGCGTTAGAAGCATGAAATAAACAGAATATTTGTTTTTTTCGGTGAAAGATCGAAATTTATTTCATCTCGTGAACATCATCGGTAATATTTTCACGAGTGGCGTGGCGTAGCCACTCGTGAAAATATTACCGATGATGTTCACGAGATGAAATAAATTTCGATCTCTCACCGAAAAAAACAAATATCTTCTATATATTAACGTTTTGATGTGGCTCCGGTTTGATCGTGCGAATTTATTTGGGAATAAAGAACTTTGATGTACGACTCGAATATGTACTGTTGAGCTTAATTCTAATGGTACTCAATTCTAGCGGGATGTAGCAGTGGTTCAGAGAGTCTGTCTCTAACATCAGACCTTCCGGATTCAATTCCATTGATGAGCGGTTTCAACCTTTCGAACCGCTATCACCTTGGCGTAAGTACTGGTCAGGTTTTCCTGGAAGGAGTCGTTAATATACATAGCATACGTAAGTAACTTCTTTAACGATAGATGTAAGATAGACACCCACCCCTTGAAAAGATGAATAAATAAATGAATCAACGAACGAATGAACAAACGAACGAGCGAGCGAGCGAGTGAGTGAGTGGGTGGGTAGGTGGGTGAGTGAGTGAGTTAAATGGTTTGAAAGCACCATGAAAAAATCACTATTTTCTCCTTTTCCCACACTGTTTTCAGAATTCTTCTGTAAGATCTTTAAAACACAGGATAGTTTGACAAAGGGTTTAATACAAACATAGGTGACTCTCTGAAAATGTTGCTCATTTCGACATTGCAATGTGGATAAAAGGGGAAAATGTGCTGTCGTTTTATACATCACCTACACAGTCATGACCTTTTTCGTCTCGCACCAGGTCATTTCTAAAAACATTGTGGCGAAAGGAGAAATTGCTAGTAATGAACAATTTATCCTTTTGCCACAATGGTTCCGAATTTTTTCTGTAATGCTATAAACCAGAATAATTGTGTAATGCATAAAGGTCAACTACAGAATTTGACTACATGTATTTTTGTTTGAAACTAGGAAAAAACATGAAAACGGCTGCAAATAACTGTAGAAAACGGCTGCAAATAACTGTAGAAAACAATTTGTTTGAAACTAGGAAAAAACATGAAAACGGTTGCAAATAACTGTAGAAAACAATTGTTTTAAATTGCTTTCAGATAGCACTTTGATGTTTATGAAAAATTCCATTATGATTGCGTAATTATTTTATTGCGCAAAGGGCATAACCCTTTGAACGCTGAAGGCCCACAAGAGGCGTAAGATGAAAATAAAATTCGTAATGTTGGCAAATTTAAATGAGCCGTGTTCTGTGAATTGGGGGATTACTGCATCTGCGAAAAGTATCGACCCAGATCAGCCTGCGCGGAATTCAGCCTGCGCATTCCGCGCAGGCTGACTTGGACCGAAAACTTTCGCTGTTTGTCCATTTTCTCGATGTCCAGGGACCAGTCTACGCCATGATTAAGTTGGTTGTTAAAAAAGAAAGTGGCTATAATGGATCCAAAAGTATATGGTGGCTTGCTTGGTATTATGCTTCACAGAGATGCATCTGGCTCCCTTTTGCCAGAGCCTGGCTCAATTAATACAGTTTAAAAGTTTGTTTAATATTATGAGCCTGCCGATCTGTCAAAATTCCAGTCGCTGGCAGAAAAATAAAAAAAGTAAAGTAAGCAATTTTAACCCTTAGGCTGCTAAGCGCGACACCTGACACTTTGCGGACAGCGTAGATCAAGATCAGACTGCACAGAATGTGCAGTCTGATCTTGGATCTACACTGTCCGATAAGGAGAAATCTCCCCCCCAAAATAACTTTAAAATAGGAAAATTTGGGTTTTTAATATCGGCTTGAAAGTTTCATTTATTTTATTTAGCAGGATAAGGGTTAATTCTAGTTTTACAATTCGTTTTTAATTTCTCATGGTATTAATTGAATTTGCTTGCAATTTGTATCCGTTTGCGGGCCTTTAACCCTTAGGTTGCTAAGCGCGACCCAGGGACCTTTTGCGGACAGTGGAGGTCACGATCAGACTGCACAGAACGTGCAATCTGATCTTGTATCTACACTGTCCGATCAGGGGATATATTTGAGTTTTTACTATCGACTTGAAAGTTTCATGTGACTGCTATTTTTCAGTGGTATTTCCTGAATGGGCTACATATCCTTTTAAGGTATCTGAAGATTTCGGGCCAGAATTTTTCAAAAGTTTGTGGGAATGTCATGAGATCAGTAATAAACGTCTATAATTAGTATGCAGGGTCAAATTGAAATATGACGTCATAAGAATTATTTGATCTCATGATAATAAACGAAATTACCGCTTGCAAATCGAACGTTACTTGAATGCGAAATTTACACCTTTTGACTGCATGTAGTCATTTTGTTTCTTTATATTTCAGGGAAAAGCATGGTTTGTAGTGTTTGTTAGATCTGGGTTCGTATTCACCAACCATTCTTATAGAGAATAGATGGTTGGTGTCTTGGATGGGTTAAGTTTATCGGGCAAGCCGGAGGAATTTATCTGGTGAGCCGAAGGCGAACCGGATAAATTCCGGAGCCGAGCCCGATAAACTTAAACCATCCAAGACACCAACCATCTATTCTATTTATCCTGTCACGCACTGTAAATGAACAAAACAAAACAAAAAACAGACATGATACAAAGACTGTACTTTTATTCAATATCTTATGGTACTGATACCATAAAATTCCCGAGCCGAGCCTGACAAAATTTCCTGGAATCAAAGACACTACTGTATATTCTTCAAATTTTCCAATCCACGACACTATTCTGTTTATCCTGTTTCACATTTACAAACATAAACCCGACTAGATAGAATATTTCGCTCGAAATTAAGGCACGTATTGACATCTTTCGCACTATGAAAAAAAAACACACTTGTATGGCGAACTGTGCAAAGCGCTTTTGGTATGCAGCTGTAATAATGACGTCATGAATAATATTGACTACGTCATAAGCTGACGTATACCCTCGGAAGAATGTTGTGGCGAAGAATTTTAATTTATTTTAAATAATAAGAAAAATAAGCATGTGCATCGAATTTTAAGTGATAATTTTACTTTTAAATATTGATTTCGTGTACCGGCACCTAAAAAAGGAGTTCCGGCTAGTCACATGACCAACTAGCCTAATAAACCTTGATCACGTGACCAACTGACATAATAAACCTAGTCACGTGGTCAAGTGACCGTATATCACCAAGTTTATATGACCCCCTGTTATACGACGGAATTTATAGGAGGTGACAGGATAAAAGAACGTTCTTAGTCTTATTCTTCAAGATTTTCGACATTTGAAAGTAACACAACTTCTGATTGGCTAAACCATTTGGTTTAGCCAATCAAGAGTTGTGTTACTTTCAAATGTAGAAATTCTTGAAGAATAAGACTAAGAATATTCTTAAGAATGGTTGGTGAATACGGACCCTGGTGTTTAAAAAAAAAACCCAACAACAACATCAACAACAACAACAACAAAAAAAATAATCTGCAGAAGAGGAAAACAGATCGAAAAATGCCCCTTTAAATGTTTTTTTTCCATTACTGTTATTCACATTATAGATCACTTGTATTTCTCTTAACAAGCAAATTTATGCTTCTTTTCCTTCCTACAATGTTTTCCGTGTCAATAACAGTAGACTGCTATTTAAAATAGAATGTCATGACAAGCCAGTTATGAAAATGATAAGATCCATGTACTGTAACAAGTTTACTACCACAAATTTCAACACTTGATTAAAATTGAGCCCTTAAATTTGTCCTAATGCGGCATGATAACTTGAAAATTTCATACAGATCTTGATTTTAGACCGATAAATACTAAACCTGCTTATTTTTATATTTCTTTGCAAGCGCTAACATTCGGTAGAAAGGCACAATTTTGTTCGACGTTTAGATAACAGGACGGTCATTTTGCAATTGGCGACTTTGTCTATTTTTATGACACCAGGTATGACGTCATCGGAATTATTTAAATTCGAGCCCCCATAATCGACGTTTATTATCATGTGACATTCCCACATGCCTTTGCAAATAACAACAATAACAACAGCAATGTCAGTTCATTTATTCCAGTACATTAGTTTTCATTTTCGATTTCAGACAACTTCAACGGTTAATTTCGAACTACGGTCCCCAGCACCAAACACGTCTTTCTTGCGGCATAAGGTACCACTGGTCGTTACAACCGCCACATTGGTTGGATCTGAAACAGTTTTAGGACTCATTCAAACCTTTACCAGCCAACACATGATTTGACGACGCTGGGGAAGAATGACTCTTGAAAACATTGTATGAAAAGGAGAAAATGCAAGTAAACAGCATCTCCTTCTTCCCTATAATGTTTCATTTTTTACCCTTTTAACCCTATACACTGTACAACTCATCTCTAGATTTAACGACCATGAGGAAAAAGCCTATTGAAAACATATCAGGAAAAGGGAAAAATGCTTGTAACCAGGATTTTCTCCTTTTCCTACATGGATTTCTTCCCTGTCAAAGACAAATTCTTTCATTTGAACCACATTAAAAAAAGTTGTCAACAAATGCTTTCAGTCTGGAAAAAGCCAGCTCTCATTTTTTGACTCGGATAATTCATGTTCTACAAAAGTTTTGTCGAGTCTAATATATTGTTATTTCGTAAAGAGTTATCTCCCTGCAATACAACTTTTATGTTTTTGCGGGGGGGGGGGGGGGGGGGGAAAGGCAATTGTAAACACTGTGAGAAACGGAGCAGTTACTGAGCAATAAAAGAAGTGTTTTTTTTTAACCTTTATATTATTCTCTTTCATTTTCCATGTCTTAGTTGCGTTTTTGTCGAAACAGTGTTTTTAGGGAGATTGTACACATTTTTATCCAGGCAAATTGTACAGATCATCACGGCTGTATCAAGCAAGCGCTCATTTAAAAGCAATCAGAACATAATCTCATGCTATCGGCAAAGTTTGGTGATTCATTGTGCAGCGCATACCGCCGAATCATGGATATACATTGTGCGCCGATCACCCATTAGAATATTCTTCGCTTTTTTTCCGACTTGGAGAAGCCCACTTTTTCTGCTTAATAATGCTGTCCAAATCTTGACACTTAAATTGCTAATGAACTGACCCAAGTTTACCAAAGTCCCGACTTTTAGCCTTAGGAAGAAGGCTTTAGAAAATATGGTAAAAGGAGAAAATACTTTTAACGTCCCCGAGGAAGGGTGTTGAAACCACAGTTTGAGAGGGAGGAAAATGATGGTAACTTGCAATTTTCTCACCCTGAAAACCTGTTTACTACCTTTTCGAGAACAAATTCTGTGATTTCAGCCTCAGCTCATTTGTCGTCTGCAAATACTTTTAATTTGGATAAGGCTTATATTTTGTCGTCTGGCAAAGAGTAACTAGTACACAAAAATATCCAGCTAATGTTAAAACCCAAAATAATGCGATTTGTAACTCTCTTCGATCGACAAAACCTCACTTTCTCGGATAGTACAAACCAAAGATCACACGACATACGTTCTTTGCAGCCCTATATCGATTTACACTGTCAGCAAAAAGTCCACCAAGTCGCTCTTAGCAGCCTTATGCTGCAATAGGAGAGCTTTGGAGGTTTGGTTTTGGCACTAGCAGGCATACTTTTCATAAGTTTTCCTGTTAGCTGAGAAGTTTTTAATTCAGCCAGTCAGACAGCGAATCTTGGAAACTGGAACTAAATGTGAATTCAGAATGGTTGGTGAATATGGCCCCGGAGCTTCCATGTTAACCCCCCCCCCCCCCCCCCCCCAGCTGAAGTTAACCCTTCGGCTGCAAAACACGACTCAAGGACCTCTTGCGAACAGTATAGATCTTGATCTACACTGTCCGATATGGAAATATACCTTTGAAATACACGAACTGTAACAACATTTGGGTTTTTTACTATCGGCTTGAAAGTTTCATATCATTTATTTAGCACGTTTAAGGGTTAACTCTTTACCAGACGACAAAAACGTAGACTTGTCCAAATTCAAAGCTCAAATAATGGAATTTGTCTTTGATGGGGTAGAAAACATTGTTGAAAAAGGAGAAAATGTTGATTACCAGCATTTTCTCCTTTTTCCTACAATTTTTCAAAAGGCTCCTTTCTCAGGGTTGTTAAAACTCGGGATTGTGTGGTAAAGAGTTACGGTAACGGGTTCGATACAAGATACAACCTTGGTCTCCCCAGTAGGAACTTACATGCAAATGGTGATGTTGTTTTTGAACAGAGGACAGCCAAATGGTGCTTCTCTTTCACAAGGGTCCATATCACATTCTACCCACGGGCTGTCTCCAGGGCACTGGGTGCATCCGGGTCTCGTGTCCCCAGGGCGACAGTAACGCACGGTTGGGATCTTCGCAACTGCGACTGTTAATTTTTTGGCAGATAAAATAGAAATTCACTGATAAAAGAGGTTTAACCCTTTCCCAAACAAGCCCTGGTTTTCACGTGTCTGCAGTACAAGTCTTTTGAAAACACCGTGGGAAAAGGAGAAATTGCTCGTAACGAGCAATTTCTCCTTTCCCCACAGTGTTTTCTACCCTTTTTGAGAACTTTCTGCTATTTTCATCAAATTTCAAATTGTCGTCTGCAAACTCTTTCAATTTGGACCAGTCTAAAATTTATCGTTTGGGAAAGGGTTAACGCACCTCCGTGGTGCATGATACCAAGCTGTAACATAATTATGGATCCGTCAAAGTTTGCCTGACAAGCGACTGAATCTTTAGGCTGAATGGTCCTTTGACATGCAGAAAATTCATTAACTCTTTCGAGGCCAAATAAATAAACTCCACTTCTTTTAACAGCTGAAAATACAATCCACTTAAACCCAGAAAGATTTTTATCGTATAGGCTTGACTAAACAAGCGGATGGTATAGATCAAAGATCAGACTGCACGTTCTATGCAGTCTGATCTTGATTTATGCCATCCGCAAAAGTTCCTGTTTTTCGCCTTTGGCGCCGAAAGGGTTAAAGCAAAAAAGTTTCGACCGATGTTAGCCTAGTACGTGGTTTAATACAAATACTTGCTGTAATTCGAGGTTCAAAGTGTTATATATTTTTAACATGAACGTGTTACGCTTAGGTAAAAGAATTAAATTTTTGTGCTTAATCAACTTAAAGATTAAAAAAATGAACCCATTTCCTTCTGAAACAAAGTTGCAGCCGGCGATTTTGTAAACACCTTTATAAAAGTTTTGATTGATTGACTGATTGGTTGATTGACTGATTGATTGATTGATTGACTGATTGATGTTTTACGCCACTTTCAACATTGTCAACATTATTTAAGTCATATAACGGCGGCAGCTCACAACTTCATATATTTTCTGGGCTTCAGCAGTACTATATTAGGGCTCTGAAGTGTCTTGCCCAAGGACACCTTCATGAAAAATCCGATGGATCCAGTGAGGCTTGAACCTGTGGCCTCCAGGTCACGAGTCCTACACTTTAGGCCTACCACTGAGCCACGCCGGTTCCTATAAGAATACTGAAAATAAAACTGATTTAATCCTTTTCCTTTGGGAAGGAGTTAAAAAGGAAAAAAATGCTCATTGGGACACAAGTTTGCTATTGAAACACGTCCAATATAGAATTTCTCTTTCATACATTGCCACATACTTGTACATACATCTACGACTTTTAAATAGGCTCTTAAGTCACGAGGGGCGATTGCTTGTTACGCGCCCCTTTACTCTCGGTGTTTTCCAAATCATTCGACAAGGACATTTTCAGTCTTCAAAGGTGTCTTGTGTAATACCTATCAGTTATCGGTATATCCGGAATTCAGATATCCAGAATGTAGCATAAAATTAAATGGAAATATCCATATGTTTTCCAGTATGCATTGTTCCTGTCCCCTTTTTTAATGAATTCAGAGAGAATAAATACTCCATGCTCGAAACCAGCTACCGGTAAGTCCCTAACAAAAGTACCCGCCTGTGTTACAGGGCCAAAGGAACAATCGTCCCCTATCTTGGTAGATAACTACTCCATGTAGCCTTTGCAGCGATTACAGACTGATGGCTAGTAAACAAAAAAAGGTATAACAGTAACGGTTTTGTAACGTTTATACCGAGAGAAATAGGGGAAGTTATACCTCTGTAGTTCCTAGCTATATCTAAACTCTGGGTGGAATAACGGACTGACTCAACCTGCTAAAGGAATATCTATGTGTACAGACTCAGACTGGAATGAGTCAGGAGAATGACTGTCACGTGCCACAGGCCGTATCTTACCTAGCAGTATAATGGATCCGTGTGCAGTCTCGATCTGACCAGAATAAGTCAACAGACTTACCCTGTCTCTCGACTACAGGCCTTCAACCAACCTACCACGGAAATGAAACTATGTACCGACTCAGTCAGACTGGAACGAGTCAAACAGGCCATGTCTACTACTGCTGATTGATTACTGTAACCCGTTATTGCGTCTTAGCTATTAAGACAACACAGCTGAACCTGGTCTGCAATTATTTCTGAGTCCAGGTTGCACTTCTGTATGTCTCAAGTAGCTTCACACTGTAATACTAAAATCAAAATTATTTCTACTAGCTATCTTCGCTTAGATGACACGCACACCTCGAAGGGCAGAAAGCAACTCTCTGCCTACGGCAATTTTTGCTGTTTATATAGGACAACCAGGCATGCGCACTCACTACTGACCTTTGACTTCAAATCATACTACTTCAAGTACTTCCGCTACAGCGGGTATATAGCAATACTAATCAAAGAGCGTTTCTCGCAAAATATAATTCAGATCAGACTTAACGCAATAAAGAAACGGAAAGTTCAATCAATTTCTACCAAAGAAGAGACATGTAATAATCTTTAACAACTTACATTAACAGTGAATTTGAGGATTGACTGTGCTTGCAGACAACCGGAAATTTACATGTGAATTCTAAGACGAAAGTAGGGTAATGTGTAAAACTTCGGAAACTGGTCGTCTTCGTCACAGTTTCAAAGGAAAGCAAGAAGGGTAGCGACGGAAGCTAACTGTATTACACAGAGAGAACAAACATCCTTAACTGCGACTACAACTAAAAACAATACAACCACTAGTAAGGTTTTCATGTTGGATTATGAAAAATCGACCTAATTTGACACCTTATCAATTCCGGGATCGTCGCATTTCAAAATAAATTAGTGTTCGAGGTTACTCTGTCACAGATTGTTATGTGTCGGTGTGACCTTACAGCTTACGCTCGGGAAATAGTCCCTTACTAATATCGCCATTGCAGATATTGTAAGGTATCAGCAACATTTACAACAACACATTGTCATGAAATTGACATATTTTCCACAAGAAATTTATATTTATGGCATGAATAAACATATGCTGAACTTTCCACTCACATTCTGTTTTATTCCAGAAGGACAAACGTGTGTTTATATGAAACAACTTCGGAAAACCACAAAAAACATTGACGTTGTTGAGAAATGTACAAACAGGTACAATAACAATTAATTATACAATTTCAAGTAACGCACTGCGTAACCCTTTACCAGACGGCAAAGTTTAAACATTTGCAGGGTACAGATTTAAGTTATTATCGTTTAATACCTTTTCAATCAGGCCTACTCTGTGTTTCTGCGCTCAATTGAAAGTGAAAGTGAAGGATATATCGACAAATATATTGCCACAGTTAGCCCTTTACCAAATGAGAAATTTTGAGACACCTGCGAATCGAAACCACTTGAGACAAAGCTGCGAAAAGTAACGGAAATCGTCTTTGAAATATTGTAACAAAAGAAAGAAATGCTGGTTACCAAGATCGATGTAAAGTCAACATGTTTAACAAAAAGGGCCATGATGGCCCTGGATAGCTCACCTGAGTCAATAGGTGAAATTTCACCCCAGAGTCATAATGACCCAAGTTAAAACTCATCTGAGACATTATTAAGACAAACATTCTGGCCAATGGTCAGGTCAATTGAGCTGAAAATGTGGCCTCTGGAGTGTCCAAAATGTATTTCTTCAATTTGACCTAGTGACCTAGTTTATGACCCTATGTGACCATATTTCAAACTCATCCAAGATATCAAGACAAACTTGTTAACCAAGGTTCAGGTAAATTGGGCAAGAACTGCCGCCTCTAGAATGCCCACAAGGTATTTCTGTAATTTGACTTAGTGACCTAGATTATGACCCTATGTGACCCAATTTCAAACCCATGCAAGATATCATCAAGTCAAACATGCTGACAAATTTTCAGGTCAGTTGAGCAAAAATTGTGGCCTTTAGAACGCCCACAATACATTTCTTGAATTTGACCTAGTGACCTAGTTTATGACCCTATGAGACCCAATTTCTGATTGATCCGAGATATCATCAAGTAAAACATGTAAACCAATTTAGCTAGAATTGTGGCCTCCAGAGTGCCCACAAGGTATTTCTTCAATGTATTTCTCTAATTTGACCTAGTGACCTAGTTTATGACCCTAGGTAACCCTATTTCGAACTCCTACGAGACTTCATCATTACAAATATTCTAACCAATTTTCAAGTCAGTTGAGTAAGAAATGTTGCCTCTAGATTGCCCTCAACATAGAAAAGATTCTGACCAATTTTCAGGTCATTTGAGTAAGAAATGGGGCCCCTAGAGTGTTTACAAGGTATTTCTTTGATTTGACCTAGTGACCTAGTTTATGACCCAAGGTAACTTGATTTCAAACTCATCCCAGATTTAATGAAGACAAACATTCTGACCAATTTTCAAGTCAATTGAGCAGAAAATGTGGTATCTAGAGAGCCCAGGTGGTATTTCTTTAATTTGACCTAGTGATCTAGTTTATAACCCTAGGTGACCCAAATTCGAACTCATCCGAGATTTCATCAAAACAAACATTCTGATCAATTTTCAGGTCAATTGAGTAAGAAATGTGGCCTAGAATGCCCACAAGGTATTTCTCTAATTTAACTTAGTGACCTGGTTTATGACCCCAGGTGACCCAAATTCGGACTCATCCGAGATTTCATCATAACAAACATTTTAAACAATTTTCAGGTCATTTGAGTGAGAAATGTGGTCTCTAGAGTGTCTACAAGGTATTTCTTTAATTTGACCTAGTGACCTAGTTTATGACCCCAGGTGACCCAAATTCGAACTAATCCGAGATTTTATCAAGAAAAACATTCTGACCAATTTTCAGGTCAATTGAGTAAGACATGTGGCCTCCAGAATGTCCACAAGGTATTTCTTTAATTTGACCTAGTGACCTAGTTTATGACCCCAGGTGACCCAAATTCGAACTCATCTGAGATTTTATCAAGACAAATATTCTGACCAAATTTTCAGGTCAATTGTATAAGAAATGTGGCCTCTATAGTGCCCACAAGGTATTTCTTTAATTTGACCTAGTGACCTAGTTTATGACCCCCAGGTGACCCAAATTCGAACTCATCCGAGCTTTCATCATAACAAACATTCTGACCAATTTTCAGGTCAACTGAGTGAGAAATGTTGCCTTTAGAGTGTGCACAAGGTATTTCTCTAATTTGACCTAGTGACCTAGTTTATGACCCCAGGTGACCCAAATTCGAACTCATCCGAGATTTCATGAAGACAAACATTCTTACCAATTTTCTGGTCAATTGAGCACGAAATGTGGCCTGTAGATTGTCCACAAGGTATTTCTGTAATTTGACCTGGTGACCTAGTATGACTCCAGGTGACCCAAATTCAGCTCATCCGAGATTTCATCAAGACAAACATTCTGAGCAATTTTCAGGTCAATTGAGTAAGAAATGTGGCCTCTAGAGTGCCGACAAGGTATTTCTTTTATTTGACCTTGTGACCTAGTTTATGACCCCAGGTGACCCAAATTCAAACTTATCCGAGATTTCATCATCACAAACATTATGACCAGTTTCCAAGTCAATTGAGTACGAAATGTGGCCTCTAGAGCGTCCACAAGGTATTTCTTTAATTTGACCTAGTGACCTAGTTTATGACCCCAGGTGACCCAAATTCGAACTTATCCAATATTTTATCAAGACAATTATTCTGGCCAATTTTCAGGTCAATAGAGCAAGAAATGTGACCTCTAGTGTGTCCACAAGGTAAATGTTGACGACGTACGACGGACGACGGACGCCGGACGCCGGACAACCACAAAAGCTCACAACTTGTCCAAGCATGAAGTAGATCTAAACATCTCCAGTAAAAACAGAGATATCATAAAATTTCAAAGTTATTGAACGACGACAGGACTTTGGCAATAACTCGACGTTTTCTTCAATAACAGCCAAGCGAACTAGTGACTACTACCATGGTTTCATCGCACTATAGCCTAAAGCAGTAATAAATGCTTTACGCAACACTTCCCGTGGGTAGGATGACAGCAGTTGTTGATTGCTGAATCTATCAAAACGTTACACATATTGTGAAACAGATTGAATTTGGTCTGGCTGTCATTTCACCCATCACGTGATCTTTGAAAAGAGTACCAACGGATCAAACCTCTTAGTTAAATCTCATAGTACTTATCACACCGTTTAAGCTGCTGCTGCGGCTTATGTACGCGTAGATCAAAATCTAGCTGCACAAAACTTGCAGTCCGATACCGGATTGGAGCAGATCCGACCTAATGCCGGATTGAATTTACAACGTATGGCACTTTATTCACTTACACTATTAATTACGCATTCAGAGAGTTAGTTTTCTTCCTGCACTTCAAAGATCAAATTGAATCAAAGCACTGAACTCACGAATTTTCTAAATTTGAAAGTAACACGATTTCTGATTGACTAAACCAAATGGTTTAGCCAATCAGAAGTTGTATTACTTTCTAAGTCTTGAATTAGACTTAGAATGAAATAAAGAATGGTGAATATCTGCCCTGATCTTAAAACTACATATACACTATCTGCTATTTAGACATTCTAACTAAAAACCAAGAGGGCCATGATGGCCCTGGATCGCTCACCTGAGTAGAGTGCCTTAAAGGTATTTCTTTAATTTGACCTAGTGACCGAGTTTATGACCCCAGGTGACCCAATTTCAAACTCATATTTCACGAAGACAAACATTCCGATTTTAAAGTCAATTGAGCAAAAAATGTGGCCTCTAGAGTGCCATAAAGGTATTTCTTTAATTTGACCTAGTGACCCAGATTATGACCCCAGGTGACCCAAATTTGAACTGGTCTTGGACTTTATCAAAAGAAACATTTTAACCAATTTTCAAATCAACTGAATAATAAATGTGGCCTCTAGAGTGCCCACTAAGTATTTCTTTAATTTGACCAAGTGACCTAGTTTATGACCCCAGTTGACCCAAATTCAGACTCATGTGAGATTTTATAAAGACAAACATTCTGACCAATTTTCAAGGCAATTGAGCAAATAATGTGGCCTCTAGAGTGCCCACAAGGTATTAATTTAATTTGACCTAGTGACCTAGTTTATGGTTCCAGGTGACCCAAATCCAAACTCGTCTGATATTTCATCAAGACAAACATTCTGGCCAAATTTCAGGTCATTTGAGCGATAAATGTGGCCTCCAGAGTGCAAACAAGGTATTTCTTTAATTTGACCCAGTGACCTAGTTTATGACCCCAGTTGACCAAAATTCAGACTTATGTGAGATTTTATAAAGACAAACTTTCTGACCAATTTTCAAGGCAATTGAGCAAATAATGTGGCCTCGAGAGTGTCAACAATGTATTTCTTTAATTTGACCTGGTGACCTAGTTTATGACCCAAGATAACTCAATGAACTCGTTGTGCTTAGATGGGCAAACAAACTTAGAAGAGAATCACTACATACCAAATATCAAAGCTCTACGCCTTCCAGTTTCAAAGAAGAAATTTAAAGTTTTCCTTCTTTGTTCCTATGTTCGAACATGTGACCCCAAGGGCGGGGCCACTTTTGACCCAAGCAGCATCCTTGGAACAAACTTGATAGAGGTCTACTAGGAGATGCTACATACCAAATATCAAAGCTCTACACCTTCCCGTTTAAGAGAAAAAGAAATTTAAAGTTTTCCTTCTTTGTTCCTATGTTCGAACTTGTGACCCCTGGGGCAGGGCCCGTTTTGACCCCAAGGGCATCATATGAACAAACTTGGTAGAGGTCCACTCTGAGATGCAACATACCAAATATCAAAGCTCCACGCCTTTCGGTTTCAGAAAAGAAGAATTTTAAAGTTTTCCTTCTTTGTTCCTATGTTCGAACTTGTGACCCCCGTGGCAGGGCCAGTTTTGACGCCAAGGACATCATATGAACAAACTTGGTAGAGGTCCACTAGGAGATGCTACATACCAAATATCAAAGCTCCACGCCTTCCTGTTTCAGAGAGGAAGATTTTTAAAGTTTTTCTTCTTTGTTCCTATGTTCGAACTTGTGACCCCCGGGGCAGGGTCAGTTTTGACCCCAGGGGCATCATATGAACAAACTTGGTGGAGGTCTACTAGGAGATGCTACATACCAAATATCAAAGCTCTACGCCTTCCAATTTCTGAGAAGAAGATGTTTAAAGTTTTCCTTCTCTGTTCTTATGTTCGAACTTGTGACCCTCGGGGCAGGGCCAGTTTTGACCCCAACGGCATCACCTGAACAAACTTGGTAGAGGTCCACTAGAAGATGCTATATCAAATATCAAAGCTCCACGCCCTCCTGTTTCGGAGAAGATTTTTAAAGTTTTTCTTCTTTGTTCCTATGCTCGAGCTTGTGACCCCCGGGGCGGGGCGAGTTTTGACCCCAGGGGCATCATATGAACCAACTTGGTAGAGGTCCACTAGGAGATGCTACATACCAAATATCAAAGCTCTGCGCCTTCTAGTTTCAGAGAAGAAGATTTTCAAAGATTTTGCATTTTTTTCCTTTTTGTTGCCATGGCAACCAGAGTTAAGGGTGGAATTCAATTCTTTGAACATCTTTGGTAGAGCTTCACCCAAGGAACATCCCTGCCAAGTTTAATCAAGATTGGCCCAGTGGTTTAGGAGAAGAAGATGCTTAAAGAAATTGTTGACGGACGACGGATGACAGACATAGGGCGATCACAATAGCTCACCCTGAGCACGTTGTGCTCAGGTGAGCTAAAAAGGAAGACACATGCACACATTTTTTCAAGATCTTTATATCTATTAATAATGGTCTTTGTACAAATTGTATACAAGTGTATGTGGGACATTTAAAAAAATTTAAGAACAATAAAAATAACAAAACCAACAAGAATGCAAAGTTCATATTGACTCAACAATTAAGCATAATCATAACACGTACATTTACGGGGAATAAAACTAGATTTTGAACAAAAACCTTTTGAGGGATAAAAATGATGTTTTTCAGCAAGAAATCATAAGGATGTGACTGTATACTCTTAGTTGGGGGGCGGGAGGCTGAAAATTTGATACATTTTAATTGACATTAATTCATTTGCTTTAATACAATTAATTTGTGTACTGGATTCAAATCCATGAAATTCAAAACCATAATTCAGCGACTCTACTTACTAAGCTATGGAAGTAACTGATCTTCTACTTTGTACAAAATACACTCGCCCCTTGTTACGTAACAACGATTATCCCTGTTACTAACAACATGTAACTGGAAATTTTACAGAAAAAAAGACAAAAACCTGGGTAATTCCTTGTGTTTGCTACATAGATTTTTCTCTATATTGTAGTTTTAAAGTCAACTTTGCCTACGTATGAAAAATAACCAGTCTTTGGATTGATTTTCTAAAAAAAAAAACTTGCAGAACAAAATCTGGTTGGATGCCCCATTAAATGCACATTTCAATTCTCTTAACATACATGTACATGTAGTAAATGGTTTCCACTCTTGTATATTAAATCACATCTATCTAATTTTCTTGCCAAATTCAACTCAATGTACTTTTTGCAGGCAACAAAGATCAAGTGCAGAATGCATGGAATGTACAGTCTGATCTTGGATCCACTGTCCTATAGGGACAGATTTGTCGAGCGGAAAATCCTTTTGAGCACAGTATTTGAGATCTTGCCTTTGACTTGAAATTTTCATTTAATTAATTCATTTAGCTTACTAACCCTTTACCACAAAATCCTAGTTTTAACGACCCTAAAGAAGAAAGCTTTGGAAACACTGTGGTAAAAGAAGAAAATGTTGGTAATCTGCATTTTCTCCTATACCTACAAATTTTTACCCAATGCCAAATCTCAATGTTTGAGTAAAATTTGTCATCTGCAAATGCTTTCCTAATGGACAAGTCTAAAATGTTGTCATCTAATAAAGAATTAAGGGATTGTCTGGAGTATTTTAGGAGCCCAGGGTCTGTATTCACTAACATTCTTAAGAATATTCTTAGTCTTATTCTCCAAGATTTTTTAGTTTTGAAAGTAACACAACTCCTGATTGGCTAAACCATTTGGTTTAGCCAATCAGGAGTTGTGTTACTTTCAAATGTACAGTATTCTGAAGAACAAGACAAAGAACTTTCTTAAGAATGGTTGGTGAATACAGACCCAGATGGAGTACATTGCCTTCTCATATCTTTCCATTAAGCAGTAAATGCATCAAAATGTCTGTGACAGCAAACTAATATTCAGTTCTTTTCAGCAATTTTATTGGAGAGGTCATTAGACCTCTCCAACAGTGGTGAGTTTAAAAAGTAGACTGCCTCAGAAATTGCAATCTAAATCAACTTTTTTTGCGAAATTGTTCCGATACACAGTCTGTTTTGTCATGGTTTTATAAATAAACCGAAATCAAAAAACTGATATAAGAAATGTTGTTTTTTAGCCAATAAACTATTTGAAAATATTGATGCTGACCTCTCCTGGCTTCTTTTTTAAAGAAGCCAACTTGTTTACAGTTAATACAGATCAGAGTTTAAATAATGACAATGAAAAAGTAGGGCTATGACAATGTCACATTTTCTCTTCGAAAAAAAGATGTTGTGTTTCTCTGAAATATGTGATTCCTGCATGTTTTCCCCAGATCTCAATTAAGGTTATAGGGTTTAAAGATAACATTTTATTAATAAATAATTTTATAAATAAATATCTGACAGAGGTTAAGCCTTGGGGTTTAAAGATATCATTTTATTGATAAATAGTGTTATAAATAAATATCTGACAGATTTAAAGGTAAGTTTTTCATTCACAATCAATCAACCAGGCACCTATCATCCCATCTAGACTGTTCATAAGTGTGTCTACAATATCTGTAAAGATGACCACAAAAGATTTCCTTAATCCTTTACCACACATTCCCAACTTTTAACAACCCTGAAAGAGAAGGTTTTTGAAAACATTGGAGGAAAAGGAGAAAATGCTGGTAACCAGCATTTTCTCCTCTTCCCACATTGTTTCATACCCTTTCAAAGACAGAAATCCTCATTTTAGCAACATTTGTCGTCTTCAAATGCTTTCAATTTAGTCCAGTCTAAAATTTTATCATTTGGTAAAGAGTTAAAAAAATCTGTATCTATTGCCCTGCTGTCTATTTCTGGAATAACTTAATGAAGTGGTCTATGCTATGGCAAAAGGGGGCTAAAATCATCTCCGTGATGCTTGATACCAAGCAAGTCATCACATAATTACAGATATATAAAATCTATTTTGTCTAACAACCGACTGAGTCATGAGATACACTGGTCCTTCCACATGCAGAAAACCGATTGATCACAAAAAGTTTTGGCCCAGTTCATCCTAGGCTGATACTTTATGCAGGTGGATTAAGCCCCCTTTTCACAGAGAATTGCTCAAATATATTTTCTTGAATAACTTACATACTTTGAATAGAACAGAAATATAAAAACCCACCAAAAATGTGGTAAATAAATGTTGCAGAAACAATGTCTATGGATAATTCATACTATTTAATTTTTCTGTGCTGTGGTGTCCTATGAATAAGTGTAATTGTGTTGGAAATTGTTTTATCACATAACTACCTTTGTTTTCAATGAAATATAGCCATTACAAATTTTCTTATCTAACCCATGTCAGAGATAAGCAAATAGTGCTGTATTTGGTCAATGCTCTATAATCATACCCCTCATTTCCTAAACAATGCTGACCCAGATTTATCTGTGAAATTAACTACCAAAATTGAGGATTGTGACAAAACTGCCAATTTTATCATCCTTAGATTCAAAACAAAATCATTATAGGCAAGTTTCATTGGACCTATTTTTCGTCCTTGATGTACACAGCTGTCAAACACTCAAATAGTCTTCATGTGAATTTCATGAATATGTAGGCCTGTATCTTAAAACATAACATACAACTCATGAAATACAGTTGTGTGATAAAAGGAATCCAACATTCCTTGGCCTTTGAGGTAAAACTTTATGAAACTTGTTGACAAAAAATTATTAACTCTTCACCAGATGACAAAATTTTGGAATAGACTAAATTGAAAGCATTTGCAGACAGCAAATTTACTGTTTTTAAAATGACGATTTCTGCCTGTGATAGACTAGAAAACATGGTGGGAAAAGAAGAAAATGATGTTTACCATCATTTTCTCCTTTTTCAACCATGTTTTCAAAAGCTTTCTTTTTCCGGGTTGTTAAAAGTCAGGATTGTGTGGTAAAGGGTTAACACTTGATCAAGAGTTGTTGAATAAAATTTTATCTGAAATGAAAACTCTTGTCAGGATCCTAAATTTACTACATTTTCATACAAATAAGACTTTTTAGATCTCTGCTGAAAAGATTTTGAAAAAACATCATGAGAAAAGAGGCAAGTGCTTTACATTTCTTTTTTGTGATGCTTTCCTTATCAGCAGAAAGAAAAGTCTCTTTTCATTCAACCTTTGTCTCACTTGAGAGAGAAACATGGTTTTACCTTAGGTTTAGTTTAAACATATTTATTTTACATCAATTGAGGAACAAGTTCTTACAACTTAGAATAATCTCTCTCGATTCTGCTTCCTGGAAACTACAACAGTACTCATGCTGAATGTGTGGGGCAATGAAGTCCCGAAGTTGAACTCAGGACCCTCTGATTACCCTCTGAGGCCTATACTCTACCTCACAATCACAGTTACCACAGGGAATTTTTACCCTAGGGAAAAAACATTGTGGAAAACACCACAAGAAAAGGAGCTATTGCTTCTTCTCCAACTTCACTTCAATTGGAGGATCATAATAAGTCTTATATGTACAAAAATTGCTTAACCCTTTACCAGACAACAAAATTTTAGCCCTGTCCAAATTGAAAGCATTTGCAGATGACAATTTCAATGTGGCTCAACTGGTGCAATTTTTCTTTGATATGGTAGAAAACATTGTGGGAAAAGGAGAAAATGCTGGTTACCAGCATTTTCTCCTTTTCCCACAATGTTTTCAAAAGGCTCCTCTCTTAGGGGCGTCAAAAGGCGGTTTTGTGCAGTAAAGGGTTAACTGCAAAGAAAGCAGTAGAAGATACTCTAAATAACACTTGACCTTTTACCATACAATCTGTATTTTCAAAGCATAAGGACTTATGATAAAATTGTTGGAAAAGGAGAAAATGCTGGTAACCAGCATTTCCTTCTCATCCCACCATGTTTTTTACTATTTCAAAGACAATTTTTTCATATGAGTCACACTCAATTTTTTTGCTGTGAATGTTTTCAATCTAGACAGGTTTAAAATTTTGTCATCCCATAAAGAGTGTCTTATGGTACACAAGAAAGCCGTAAAAGATGCTCTACTGAACATGTAACAATCAGATTTTCTGACATACATGTACAACACTTGGGTTTGCCAAAGGTCACATGATCACGATATAACACAACCACTGTTGTTTTTGGGGTCTTTGTCCGACATAGGGACCTCCTTTTCCTTCACAGGGGGCAGGTCTTTAGGTTTTTCTTCCTTCTCTCCAGGGACCTGAAAACAGAGTCGTACTATATGATTTTCAAAGTGATAAAAAATGATATTTGTATCTCCTTGTTTAGTGTTCAACCCTTAAGGTGCGAGGTCTGGTTTAACCTTTTACTACACAATCCTGACCTTTAACAACCCTGAGAAAGTAGTCTTTTGAAAACACTGTGGGAAAACAAGAAAATGCTGGTAACCAGCATTTTCTCCTTTCCCCACAATGTTTTCTCCACTTCCCAAAACAAATTTCAACTTTATAGTTACATTTATTTTGTCGTCTGCAAATGCTTTCAATTTCAAGCATTCTAAATTTTGTCATTTGGTAGAGTTAAGTTGCTTTTGCTTCAGTAAATCAAAATAAGACAGTCATTTGAGAACAGTGTAGATAAAGATCAAATTGCACAGAGCATGCATTCTGATCTTGAAAAAACAATTGCCTGCTCCTCATTCTGATCTTGAACTAACAATTGCCTGCTTTAATATAAATAGCATGGTAAAACCATATTCAAAATTGCAAAGTTTCAGGCTGTTTTGACCTAACTGAAGAGGTCCACTAACTCTTTCCTAATTTGTTTCAGTTTTGAGAACCTCGGAAAATGCTTTTGAAAACAATGTAGGAAAATAAGGAAATGCTGCAGACACACACTTACTGCTTTTCCAACAATGTTTTCTACCCTAACAAGGACAAATCCCACCATTTTAACCACTTTTAACCCTTCACCAAATAATCCCTGGTTTTCATGACGCTGGGAAAGAAGGCTTTTGAAAACATTTTGGGAAAAGGAGAAAATGCTGGTAACCAGCATTTTCTCCTTTTCCCACAATGTTTTCTACTCTGTCAGAGAGCTTAGACTCATTTGTACCAAAGTTGAATTTGTCATCTGCAAATGCTTTCAAATTGGTCTAGCCTAAAATGTTTTTGTGTGGTAAAGGGTTACCTGCAAATGATTTCGATGCAGGTGAGCCTAAAACTTCAGAGTTTACAGATCATATTCATGTGAATAACCTAAGTACTGCTCACCAAAAATGGAAGTTTCAGATAAAATGAGACATAAGGTTCCTTACCTGAGGTCCTGGTTTGGGGGCCATTTTGGAATCCATCTTTTTGTAAACTTCAACTGACCACAATGGGCTTATGTTGGGTGGTTGATAATCTTCAGGACTGACCAATCCATAGGTGGCTTTAAGCTCTAACAAAGGGGGATCATAGGCAACCTTCTGGTGGTATCTGTAGCATAAAATATTTTAACATTAATATCAGATATACAAGATATCATTAAGAGTAAGACAAACATTCTGACCAACTTTCATTAGTTAACCCTTTACCATACGACAAAATTCTGGACCAGACCAAATTGAAAGTGTTTGCAGATGACAAATTAATTGTAACTTAAATGATTATTTCTGTCTTAAATAGGGTGAAAACATTGTGGGAAAAGGAGAAAATGCTGGTTACCAGCATTTTCTCCTTTTCCCACAATGTTTTCAAAAGGTTTCATTCCCAGGGTCGTCAAAGGGTGGCATTGTGCGGTAAAGGGTTAAGACTGAAAATGTGGCCTCTACAAGGCACGAAAAGTAACTGTTGACACCCACACAACAGACTACAGACAATGCACCACCAGACACAGCATGATCACAAAAGCTCACTTGAGCACCTCCTGCTTAGGTGAGCTAAAACCATTGTGGGAAAAGGAGAAAATGCTGATTACCCGCATTTTCTCCTATTCTCACAATGTTTTCAACAGCTTCCTTCTTTGGAGTGGTCAAAATATAGGACTGTCTGGTAACGGGTTAAAAAGCATCAAAGCTGCCTTCGATGTGCTACGCGCTACTGCGAAGCAATAACTTATTTTTTGTATCAGTATAGCATTCTTTTTTGGTACTTCTGTTACATCATGCAGGAGTGTAAAATCATTTTTTTGCTCACTAGCCCTGTAGGGCTAGAGGTTGGAAAAACTTACCTGCCCTTGTGGCAATATCACTAGCCCCCGAGGACTAATCTATTCATTTTTGTGTCATTAATGTACTTTGTATTTTGTACATGCTTTAAGTATATGAGCCATGCTCTGGCAAAAGGGGGCTTAATGCATCTCCGTGATGCATATTACCAAGCAAGTCATCACATGATCATGGATCCACAAGACATCACACAGTTAGGGATTCACAAATTCCATTCTGGCTAAAAACTAACTGTATCATGAGGTAGTCCTTTGACATACAGAAAATTGACCAATAGCGAAAATTTTTGGCCTAGGTCAGCCTGCGTGGACTGCGCAGGCTGACCTGGCTTGATACTTTTCGCAGATGCACTAAGCCTCCTTTTCACAGAGCATGGTTCATATGTATATTTGGATTTATATTGTACTGATATATAATTACTCACTGAATTTACTGTATACCATGTTGATTCATAGTTAAGTATCCTTAGCAGATTACACCTCTTTCATCACCTTTACCCTTCACCACACAACAAAATTTTAGATTTATCAGAAATGAAAGCAGACGACAAATTAAATGTGGCTAAAATGATGGTAATTGTTAGTGAAAAGGCATACAACATTGAGGGAAAAGGAGGAAATGCTGGTTACCAGCATTTTCTACTTTTATTACAATGTTTTCAAACAGCCTCTTTCTTGGGGTCATTAACGCTTGTGATTTCATATTAAAGGGTAAAACTCCAGCCTTTTGATTTTGGCCCTTCCTCATCTTTCTCTGCCCAAAAAGATCCTTCCAGCCATGTATTCCTAGACTATCTTTCTGCTTAGCCTTTGTTTTAGCTATTGCTGGACAACATACTGAGACTATTTTCTTTTAATGCTATAAATAGTTTATAGAAATCTAACAGTGAATAATATCCATATAATTCACTGGTGAATATTGTAACTTTTATTTTTGACCTGCTACAGATATTTATAGAAGTTGAATGAATTTACAACAGGTGAAAGTCATGTTTTATGACATAGTCAACATCACTCATGACATCATTATTACAGCTAGTCCATATCTAACAAGATCAAATAGATCTATTCTGCTTAAAAAGAATATTTTTCATGATGAGCAAAATTTAGACGAGAAAAGAAAAGGTTAAAATATAGAGCATAAAAGAAATAGGATAATTGTTTGTTTCAGTGTATGATCAAAATATCTTTCATCTCATGAAAAGCAAAGGCCATATTTTCACTCAATATAGCTTTTACTTTTCACTTGATGAAAGAAATTTCAATGATACACCGAAAGCGACAATTATCCTCTTTATCTTGTCATCCCCTCCCCCATTTTCTTCCCAAATAGTAATCTTACGTACAGCTGTGACATTTTCACAGACAATAAAATAACTTGGTAATAACCAGTGTTGATATGAACAAAACAGACAGTGTTCAATGTGGCATTTACCTGCCGTTATCAATGAAAAGGAGAACCAATCAAATACTCAAAAAACAATCCTGCATAATCAGAACAATCTTAAAACTTGTCCACACTGTCGCAAACACCATGTGAAATGTGGCTAAAATGATTGTGTATTTTTTTGAAATGCTAAGAAAAAATCATGGGAAAAGGAGAAAATGCTGGTTACTAGCATTTTCTACTTTTCCAAAATATTTTCAAAAGCCTTCTTCCTCAGGGTTCATGAAATCCCTTGATCATTTGGTAAAGGCGTTGTTACTTACATCAATCCATTCTCCCTCTCACTCTTATCCAACATTCTCTTCATTACAGGACCCAACCGTCTGAAGAACAAATGGTTTAGGGGCTTTGCTTGTGTCCCTGGTCCTTTTGTAGATGCGTATTCGCCACATATGACAGCAGCCTTGTCATAGCCTAACAAAACGTGGAGACAAATCGTTTATTTAGATGCTTTTAGACTCCCCTAAATTGAAAGCATTTGCAGATGAAAAATAAATGTGGCTCAAAAATTTGTTTTTGGAAAGGTAGAAAACATTGTTGGAAAAGGAAAAAATGCTGATTACCCTGAAGAAGAAGGCTTTTCAAAGCATTGTGGGAAAAGAAGAAAATGCTGGTTACCATCATTTTCTCCTTTTCCAACAATGTTTTCAAAAGCTTTCTTTCTCAGGGTCCGGATGGTGTGGTAAAGGATTAAAGAGGTTTCTTCCTCAGGCTGATAAAAATAAACAATTGTTTGGTACATTAACATACTTGTGTGATGTACATGTACTTGAAAAGATGACGATCTAAAAAAGTATACATTACTGCATATTTGCATCTAACATTACTTAACTCTTTACCACACAGCAAAATTTAAGACCAGTCCAAATTGAAAGCGTTTGCAGATGACATATAAAATGGGACACAAATGGCAGTACCTGTCTTTGAGATCATTGAAAACATTGTGGGAAACAAAGAAAATGCTGGTTACCAGCATTTTCTTCTTTTCCCACAATGTTTTCAAAAGACTTCTTCTTCAGGGTCGTAAAAACTCAGGACTGTGTGGTAAATAGTTAATAAGAAGGCCATTGGCCATAACATGCTCGCCCAAGTAAAAAAGGATGTAGGATTCACAGAGTTAAAGACAAACAGTCTGACCAAGTCATGAGTTTTGGACAGAAAATGTGGCCTCTGAAGTGCACACATGGTTTTTGTGAGAGTTGTCTGATGACCTGTATTTGACCAAACTTGATCCATTTTCAAACTCTTCCCAGGTATCATCATGTAAAACATTCTGACAAAATTAATGTTCATGAGTTTTGGACTGAAAAAAAGGCCTCTTGAGTGCACACAAGGTTTTACTGAGATTTGTTTCGGTGACCTATTTTTTACCCCAACCTGGCACATTTTTCAAACTTATCTGAGATAACATCAAGACAAAAATATTGACCATATTTTATGAGTATTGGACTGGAAATATGGCCTCTAAGTGCACACAAGATTTGATCCAGTGACCTAGTTTTTGAACTGACATAACCTTATTTTGAACTTGTCCGAGATATTATCAAGACAAACATTCTGACCAAGTTTCATGAGTATTGGACTGAAAATGTAATCTCTAAATAGCACACAACTTAATTGTTGGTGCCAGAATGATGGATGATGGGCACAGCATGATCACAAAAGCTCCCACGGAGCACTTTGTGCCCAGGTAAGCTGAAAAGGCATATTTGCATTTTATCAGTAGTAAAAAAAAAACTGTTGGTATAGGAACATCATTTAACCTACTTTTGACACCCTCCTGTAATCCTCTGATGGCCTCTCCACATTTGTCTTGCTTTAATAAATCCTCTGCATTGTAACAATGAGCCTAGGAATAACCAAACAGAACTACATCAAGTATCATAGCTGATAAAGGAGACAAGATATATATGAGTAATGCTCTGTCAAAAGGTAGTTTATGCATCTACAAAAAGTATAGTCCCAATGTCAGCCTGCACAGACAGCGCAGGGCTGATATGGGTCAAATTGCTTTTTGTGCATTTTTGCATGTCAAAGGACTATTCTATCTTGTGATTCAGATTTTTTTTTTTTGTTTTTAAATAAAATGGACCCATTGATTGTGACAACTTGCTTGGTATAATGCATCACTGAGACGTATGAGCAAAAGAGGTCCAAACTTGTATGTGTGTATGTGAGGGATATGATCCGCTCCTTTTATGTGTCTAATGGAAAGACCGTAAGTGGATATGGCAAACTTGACCTGTTAACCTTTTACCAAACAATCCCAAGGTATGAAAACCCTGAAGGAGAAGGCAATTTGAAAACATTGTGGGAAAAGGAGAAAATGCTGGTAACCAGCATTTTTTCCTTTTCCAAAAATCTTTTCTACCCTATCAAAGACAGAAATCATCTTTTGAGCTACATTTACCTTGTTGTTGGCAAATGCTTTCAATTTGGTTGGGTCCAAATTTTCTTGTGCGGTAAAGACTTACACTCTGTATTACAGTTTCCATCTGTTACAGTGAATTTTTTGTTCCACTGTTCATAATAGGGAGCAATTACTTTCAGGCTCAATGGTGCTTTTACTTCACTTTTAAAATTATTTCATGCCACTTCAATAACTAACATATTCATGTATGTCCTCATTTTCATCAGTACTGGGCTGAGGATCTGAAGCATCTAAATGATTTTGCCCAACGACATTCCAATGAAAAGCCCAGAGCTTTGAGGACTAACTCGAGACCTTGACCTTCGAGAGTTCCAAAGGGCTCTTGCGATCAAGCAATAGCACTGATCAAAAAATTCTAAAAAGCTTCTACATTTTCCGGATCCCCATGTGCTGACATCACACTATTCATTATGACAAAGCGGATTATAACTCATGTGAATTCACTATCAAAAGACGCGCCAAAGTTTTTGACCAATAAAAGGTAAATACACATTTGAAAATGTGCGAAATGGATGATGGAAGTCTTAATAATGGATTAGATGAAAAGATTTATAACAGACAAAATATTAATTGAATAATTTCATCATATATCAAAAAAAAAAAAAACCTTAAGATCTTTGTTTGAAAAAAATATTTTAGTTATAATTCGCTGCAGGATGATATATTGTGTGACGTCAGTGCATGGTGATCCAGAAAATGTGGAAGCTTTTAAAATTTTTTAGATCAGAGCTACTGCTTGATCACAAGAGCCATTTGGAACCCATCTGCAACAGTAACTAGGCTTAGTTTTCCATTTTGGGTTAAAAATTATCTCTGACAGGGAAAGGGGGTCAAATTTTCTTCAATTTTGTTGCACACCTTGTCTTATTATATACAATATAGAAACAGTCCCAAATGTGCTATTTATAGTAATGGTGTCTGGTAAGGAAAATTTCGTTATCCCTGTAATAGACCAATGACATTTTAGTGGCCTATGGCAAAAAGCCAGGAAGGTAATAGGTTTAACCCATTCCCACACAATGACTCCTTTTGACGCGTCTGGAAAAGAAGCCTTTTGAAAACATTGTGGAAAAAGGAGAAAATGCTGGTAACCAGCATTTTCTCCTTTTCCCACAATGTTTTCTACTCTATCAAAGACATAAATTATCATTTATGTTACATTTATTTTGTCGTCTGCAATTGCTTTCAATTTGGACACGGTCAAAATTT
This sequence comes from Tridacna gigas, assembly GCA_945859785.2. Taxonomy (NCBI): domain Eukaryota; kingdom Metazoa; phylum Mollusca; class Bivalvia; order Cardiida; family Cardiidae; genus Tridacna; species Tridacna gigas. The sequence continues at coordinate 51,131,990 of OX244029.2, forward strand.
TGTCGTCTGGTAATGGGTTAAAGCTTAACTTAATGTTCTTACATGAGCTAAATAGAACTCCATCTTCAGCTGAAAGTATTTTCTCCATTTTCCCACCACTTTTACATCTAGACTTGATAATGCATCATCTAAAATGTACAAAGCTACATTTTAACTGTTAACTCTTTACCAAATAGAAAATCTTGGACTAATGCAAACTGAGAGCATTTGCAGATGACAAAATAAATGTGACTGGCAAATTGAAATTTGTTGTGGGAAGGGTAGAAAACATTGCGAGAAAAGGACAAAATGCTCGTTACCAGCATTTTCTCCTTTTCCCACAATGTTTTCAAAAGGCTTCTTTCTCAGGGTCGTTAAAAGTCAGGATTGTGTGGTAAAGCGTTAAAGCTCCTTAATAACTACAGTTGCCTTTGCAGCTAGCATAGACCAAGATCATACTGCACAAAATGTGCAGTCTGATTTTCTATCTACATTGCCTGCTTTGCTGAGACATTCTGGACAAGAGCAACCTTTAGATTGCAAGGAGTTGGGCCGCATATCTGCCCTGCAAATATCTGTTGAGTTCCCAGTCTGTCTGAGTAAGGGCATGAAAAATTACCCCTAAAGACCCTTTATCAAATGATCCTGTGTTGTTTTTACAACCCAGAGAAAGTCTGCTTTTGAGAATATTGAGGGAAAAGGAGAATAATAATAATCAGCATTTTCTCTTTTTCTCACAATATCATCTACCCCTATAAAGGCAAGTCAAATCTGAGTCTAATTAAATTTGTCAACTGCAAAATGCTTTTACAAATAAAACTTTCTAAGTCCCAACCCATGCCTACCTTTTGAAAACATGAAGGGACAAGAGGCACTTGCTTGTAACAGCAAATTAGTCCATTTCCCCCAATGTTTATGACCACATTGTAAAGATGACATAGTTATTTTTCTTGTACTTGCCTAAGCTCTTTACCACACAACAAAAACATAGACTTGTCCAAATTGAAAGCATTTGCAGACAGCAATTAAAATGTGGCTCAAATGACTGGATTTACCTTTTGAAGTTAAGAAAACATTGTGGAAAATGGAGAAAATGCTGTTTACCGGCATTTTCTCTTTTTCCCACACTGATCTCAAAAAGCTCCTTCTGCAGGGTCGTTAAAACTCCTGATTGTGTGGTATAGGGTTAAAATCATTACCCGTTACGCTCTTGTGATAGTATGTACTTGTCCGATAAGGAGATATTTTCCCCCCAAAACATCTTTGAAATAGCAACATTTGGGTTTTCCCTATTGGTTTGAAATGTTCATTTTACTTATTTAGCAGGATAAGGGTTAACCCTTTCCCAAACGACAGATTTTGGACTGGTCCAAATTGAAAGAGTTTGCAGACAACAATTTTAAATGTGATGAAAATGACAGAAAGTTCTCAAATAGGGTAGAAAACACTGTGGGAAAAGGAGAAATTGCTCGTTACGAGCAATTTTTCCTTTTCCCACAGTGTTTTCAAAAGACTTGTACTGCAGACACATGAAAACCAGGGCTTGTTTGGGAAAGAGTTAATAGAAAAAGAAGCTTTATAATAATATGGAATATACATGTAGATTATAGGTACAAGCATTTATTCCTTATAACAGCTAAAACCACAGTGTACATTCATCAACAACCCTAAGTATTGCTTTTATTCCAATTTCTGTGACTAGCCATTAGATTGGCCAAAATGCTCTGTCTCAAACAATCAGAAGGCTAGTCTATGAACTTAAAATTAAAACTAAAACTAGAAAAGTATGTAAATAATTCTAAGGATAAACTAACACAAAGATATTTTATGACAAACCTGCTCTCTGATATAACTGTGAGGTCTCACTGGCTAATGCTGCTATCAAACCAGATGAATGTTTAAGTTCTATAGCCCTGGCGAGGGTAACTAGAATTAGAAGTGAATATACTGAGCTGTTTTTTTTTTTAATTGATCTAAGCACTTTCTCTATCTCCTTAATTTGTTTTACAGTCCCTTGGCCATTTACTTCAACTCTTTACTAAACTATCCCAGGTATTAAGGACTCTGATGAAAAAGACCTGAAAACATTGTGGAACAAGCATTCTGATAGTATTGCATAGCAATACACAGTCCCCTACCGGCCGTAAGTATCACTGGCATGTCAGTAAAATTTTTAAAGTCCACAGCCCGTAAATGCGTCAAAAAGCAGTGGAGCAGGACGAAACTCGAACTTGATGTGTAAGTCATGATGGTTGATGTACACACCAAAAATCAGCTCTATATGTTGCAGCGTTTCGAAAAAAAGTGCGGAAAAATGTTTTATCAGTGAAATTTTGTAAGTCCAAGGCCCGTAAATGCGTCAAAAAGCAAAAGAGCTGGACGAAACTCGAACTTGATGTGTAGGTCATGGTGGTTGATGTACACACCAAAAATCAGCTCTATATGTAGCAGCGTTCAGAAAAAAAGTGCCAAAAAATGTTTTATCAGTGAAATTTTGTAAGTCCAAGGCCCGTAAATGCGTGAAAAAGCAGTGGAGTGGGATGAAACTCGAACTTGATCTGTAAGTAGTGGTGGTTGACTAACACAGCAAAAGTCAGGTGAATATTTACCAGCATTTAGAAAAAAATGTCCGGAAAACTGCTTTATCAGTGAAATTTTGTAAGTCCAAGGCCCGTAAATCTGTGAAAAACCAGTGGACCGGAACGAAAGGCGAACTTGATCTGTAAGTCATGGTGGTTGAGTTACACAGCAAATCTGAGATCAATACCTACCAGCGTTTAGGAAAAAAGTCCGGAAATCTGATTTATCAGTGAAATTTTGTAAGTCCAAGGCCCGTAAATCTGTGAAAAACCAGTGGACCGGAATGAAAGTCAAACTTGATCTGTAAGTGATGGTGGGTGACTTACACACCAAAACTCAGCTCAATATGTACCAGGGTTTAGAAAAAAAGTCCGGAAAACTGAATTGCCGGACAGACGGACAGACAGACGGACAGACGGACGGACAGACAGACGGACTGACGGAGTGCAAACCTAAAGTCCCATTCGGCTTCGCCGGTAGGGGACTAAAAAGGAGAAAATGCTAGCGATCAGCATTTTCTCCATTTTCCACAAGGTTTTGTATCATTTCACAGACAAACCCCTGATGTTTGATTTCTCGTCTGCAAATACTTTCAAAATGGAGGAATCTCTATAAAAACATTTTGAGAAAAGAAAACCAGAGGGCCATTGGCCCTAGAGCACTCACCTGATTAAAGTCATCTGGGATTGATAGAGTTGAAGACTTCCCAGTTGTGGTGATGTAAACAGATGATTGTTAGTGACCTACTTTTTGATAGATTGTGACCTAGCTTTGAACTTGTTCAAGATATCATCAAGAAAAACATTTTGATCAAATTTGATGAGTCTCAGATTGAAAATGTGGCCTCTAGAGTACACACACGGTTTTTCTAAGATTTGTCCTAGTGACCTACTTTTTGACCAGATGTTCAATTTGTTGTCTGCAAATGCGTTCAATTTTAATCAGTCTAAAATTCTGTCGTTTGGTAAAGAGTAAATAAAATTCTATTTCTTATGCAAGTTAATGTCAGATCCTGTTATACTGTAAGTCTGATTGATGCTTTGGCTAGCAGACTACTTAAGCACTAATTCAAGAGAAAACCATATGAGCTGACTATTTGTTTGTTTTTGTTTATGTGGTTTAATGCTGCTTTCATCATTATTTCATTTATATCAGGGCAGCAAGTGCACCTACCCATGCTTTCCCGAAATTTTCCTTAACCAGTACTTCACACAATATTCCTCTTAACCCTTTCCCAAACAAGCCCTGGTTTTCACGTGTCTGCAGTATAACTCTTTTGAAAACACTGTGGGAAAAGGAGAAATTGCTTGTAACGAGCAATTTCTCCTTTTCCCACAGTGTTTTCTAGACTTTTTGAGACCTTTCTGCCATTTTCATCAAATTTAAAACTGTCGTCTGCAAACTCTTTCAATTTGGACCAGTCCAAAATTTGTCGTTTGGGAAAGGGTTAAGACACTGGCTGCTTTCCCATTTATTCAAACATTGTCAAAACAATAATTAGCTGTAACAGATTATTATTTGAAGGCTTACAAAGAAAAATTAAAATATGGAATATTATGTTGTAGTAACTTTCCTGGAGCTTGTTTTTGCTTGGATGGTGGATCAACATTGTAATATATTGACCTATAAAATGGGAAACAACTCTGAAAGTTATTCCCACTTGAGCTCTGTCATCCTATCATTTGCGGAATTATATTTGACACCATATAGAATTTTTTTCCATTGTGTCAGATTTTCTCCGCATGCAGTACATTTATTTGAGCTGGGAAATTTGTAGGTATAAAATAAAATGTAATATTCTTACTTTACCAAATGATACCAGGTTTTCACAACCCTGACAGGCTTTGAAAATATTTTAGGAAAAGGGCAAATTGCTGATGACTAGCATTTTCTCCTTTTCCACAATCTTTTCTACCCTATCAGAGAGCTCAAGCTCATTTGTACCAATTTCCAGTTTGTTGTCTGCTGATGTTTTGAATTCAAAAGAGTCTAAAATTTGTCATTTGGGAAAGGGTTAACCCTTTATCACACAAACCCAATTTTTCACAGCCTGAAAGATAAGACTTCTGAAAACATTGAGGGCAAAGGAGAAAATGCTGGTAACCAGCATTTTCTCCTTTTCCCACAATGTTTTCTATTCTATCACACACAAATCTTACCACCTGATCAATATTTAATTTGTCTTCTCCAAGTGCTCTAACCCTTAAAGCGCTGGAACCAACTTAAGTAGTTTTTGCTGACAGCATAGATCAAGATCAGACTGCACAGAACATGCAGTCTGATCTTTGATCTACACTGTCAGCTACTTCATTACACCTTCTGGCTAAAACAACCTTGAAATGGCAATGCTTCAGATGTTTTTCTTCATTGAAAAGGTTTATTTCATAAATTCAGCACTCTAAGGGTTAATTTTGGACCAGTCCTTAATTTTGTCTTTTGGTAAAGAGTTCAGGGTTACTAACCTTCTTGTGCTTCTGCTGTACACTGGTTGATGTAAGCATCCAGGACCCTGGTATCTGTATCTGCAGCATTCTCTTTGTTATTCAGTAGTTTAGGAACCAGTTCATTCTACAATGAAAGCACATACAAATACATATGAACAATGCTATGTGAAAAGGGGGCTTAATGCATCTGCAAAAAGAATCGGCCCAGGTCAGCCTGGGCAATCTGCACAGGCTGACCTGGGCTGAAACTTTTCACTATCTGTCAATTTTCTATATGTCAAAGGACCAGTCTACCTTATGATACAGTCATTTGTTAGACAAAATGGATTTTATGGATCTATAGTTATGAGATGTCTTGTTTGGTATCATGCATCACAGAGATGCATTAAGCCCACTTTTGCCAGAGCATGACTCATATACATCTTCATGTGCTCTATTGTTGACTGTTTCTGAAAACATTATGGGAAAAGAAGTAATTGCTTTTAACAAGCAGTCACTGTTTTTCCCACAGTATTTTCCATTTTGTTGAAAATCATGTAAAGAGCCCTTCTGTTGAAGCCTGCAGTAGTCTGTTTGTTATCTGATAGCTTAGGAACCACAGGGTCTGTGTTCTCAAGGACATACTAGCCTTATTCTCAAGAATTTTATAAATTTGGAAGTAACACAATGTCTGACTGGCTAAATCAAATAGTTTAGCCAATAAAAAGTTGCTTTACTTTCTGCATCTAGAATGAAACCAAAACTGAAGCAATGAATTGTTGGTGAGTACTGGCCCTGATCAGTCTGTGTCAAAAACAGATAAAAATACCACTTTTAATGCCCTACTGTTGGCAACTATATGAAAAGATTGTGGGAAAAGGATGTCCTCACTTATCAAAAGTTGATATCTAGCAGGTCTGGCATCAATTCATTCTACTACAACAACAGCAAAATCATCTTATAACTCTTCATCTGATGACAAAATTTCAGACTTGTCAAAACTGAAGCTTTCAATGAATAAAATATTGTTCAATTGATGATTTGTCTCTCAAAAGGAAGAAAACATTGTAGGAAAAGCATAAAAATTTTAGTAACCAGCATTTTCACCTCTAATCACAATGTTTTCAAAAGCCCTTTTTCTCAGGGTCAGTAAAATTCAGAATTGTTTTCTATGGGGTTGAAAAAAATAAAACAAGAGGGCCATGATGGCCCTGTATCGCTCCACTGGCTTATAAATATAAACCATAAATACTAAACATTTCAATTCTGAGCCAAATGGTTTCAAAATAAAGACTTATAAAGTTTTCTCTGTAAAAGCCCATGTGAAAGTTGAGACCCGCAGGGCAAAGCCATTTTTGATCCCAGAGCTATAATTACTTGAACCCTGGTAGAGGTCCACAAGATAAAGCCACATGCCAAAATAATACAAGTCTATGCTGTATGGTTATAAATAAGGTGATTTTCAAGTTTTACCCATTTGAAGCCTCTGTAAAACATAAGACCCCTGATGCAAGGCTAATTTAAAAAAAAAAAATCAAAACAGGAAGATTTCGTAAGTTGTCACTATGTAAACCCATGTAAAACTTGTGACCCCTACGGTGGGGCCAATTTTGACCCCAGGGCTAAAATTTTGGCCCGTTTGGTAGAGGCTCACTAGATATAGCTACATGCAATATTTGGTAGCTCTAGGCCTTATGGCTAGGTACAGGAAGATTTTTAAAGTTTTCTCTATATAAGCCTATGTAAAACTTGTGACCCCTGGGGCAGAGCCAATTTTGACCCCAGGGCTATAATTTGAAGAAACTTGATAGAGGTCTACTACATAAAGCTACATGCCAAATTTGGTAGCCCTATGCCTTATGGTTTCAGACAAGAAGATTTTTAAAGATTTCCAATATTTTTCAGTTTTGTTGCCATGGCAACCAGAGTTTTTGAAGGAATCAAATTCTTTCAAGAAATTCTGAAGAGGACCATGGCAGGATCATTTCTGTGAAGTTTCATGAAAATTGGATGGGTAGTTTCAGAGAAGATGTTTGAAATAAAAGTTAACGCACAGACGGACGCACGGACAGACGCACGACGGACACCGGGCCATGACATAAGCCCGCTGGCCTTCGGCCAGTGGAGCTAAAAAAACAAGACTCCTTTACCACATGATCCCAAATTTTAATGACCCTGAGGTAGAAGGCTTTTGAAAACATTGTGGGAAAAAAAGAAAAATGCTGGTAACTAGCATTTTCTCCATTTCCTACAGTGCTTCCTATCCTTCCCAAGATGTACATGTATTTCGTAACTTGAGCCACATTGTATTTTTCGTCTGCAAATTATTGCTTTAAAATTAAACAAAAGGATAGAAAGCACTGTAGGAATATGAAAAATTTCTTCTTTTCCCACAGGGGGTCCTGTGTGACTCATTGGTAATGTGTAGGACTCATGACCTGGAGGCTCTGGGTTCACGCTGGATTCACTGGGCCCAGACACTTGGGCAAGATACTTCAGAGCCCTAGCCTAGTACTGGTGAAAACCCAGGAAATACATGAATACGTGAGCTGTCGCTGTGCTATGATTGTCTTAATGTTGACAGCAGCATACAACACAATTAATCAATCTTTTTCCCACAGCAATGTCAAAAGTCTTCTTCCTAAAGGACATAAAACACAGGACTGGTTGTTAACTCTTTAACACATAATCCTGAGTTTTAACAGCCCTGAAGAAGAAGGCTTTTGAAAACATTATGGGAAAAAAGAAAATGCTGGTAACCAGCATTTTCTTCTTTTCCCACAATGTTTTCAACAATCTCAAAGACAGATACTGTTGTTTGTGTCCCATTTTATTAGTCACCTGCAAACGCTTTCAACTTGGACTGGTCTAAAATTTTGTTGTGTGGTAAGGAGTTAGAGGGCTAAGTACTGACCTTTACGTAGTTAAATATCCCAGCTGCTGTCCGCAAGCACTTGTGGACTTCTTTTGCCTCTTCCATGTCAACTCTGCAATGAAAGATGTTCTTTTTTTTTGTCTTTGCAACAGACAAACACACTTCTTTAAAAAAAAAAAAAAGATCTTGTAAATACAGATCAAGCTCATGATAGGCATCTATCCTTTAACCTTTTACCACACAATTCCAAGTTGTAACAGCCCTGAGAAAGAAGTCATTTGAAAACATTGTAGCAAAAACAGAAAATGCTGGTGACCAGCAGTTTCTCCTTTTCCTACAATGTTTTCTTCTCCTTTACAAACAAATCCCATACTTTAGGCTAGATTATATATATCGTTTGTTAGTATGTTCAATAAAGATTATTAAAAAAATTTTGTTTTGCAAAGAGTTAATTACATATATGTGAGCCATGCTCTGTGAAAAGGGGGCTTAATGCATCCCTGTGATGCACCATACTAAGCAAGACATCACATAATTAGGGATCCATGAAAATCATTACGTCAAACAAATGAGTGCATCAAAAGGTAGCCTGATCCTTTGACATACAGAAAATTGGCCAATAACAAAATGTTTCGGCCCAGGTCAGCCTGCGCTGTCCGCGCAGGCTGACCTGGGTCGATACTTTTCACAGATGCATTGAGCCCCCTTTTCACAGAGCATGGCTCAACTGTAATTTTGAAAACAATGTAAAACATCAACCAAACAAGGTGAAAGAATGTGAAATTGTATGTGTGCTGATATGTATAAACACACACATAAAACAATTTTGCTCTGACATCACCCAAAGACCTTTCAGCCCTTTACCAAACAATCCTATGTGGAGGAAGACTTTTAACCCTTTACCACACAGTCTTGAGTTTTAACAACCATGAAAAAGAAGGCTGTTGAAAACATTGTGAGAAAAGGAGAAAATGCTGGTAACCAGCATTTTTTTTCCATTTCCCACAATGTTTTCAACCTATTCAACCTAGGACAAATACTATCATTTGAGAAGTACTTGAGTTTTTGTCTGTAAATTTCTTCAAAATGAATGAGCCTAAAATTTTTCCATGTGGTTAAAGGTTAACCCTTTACCAGATGATGAATTTGTAGACAAATTCAAAGTATTTACAGGGGACAGTGATGTAGATCAAACTAAGGAATTGTTTTAGAAAGGATAAAAAACAATGTGAGATAGAAAGAAAATGCTGAAATCAACATTTTCTCCTTTTCCACAATGCTTTCAAAAGCATCTTTGCAAAGGGTCGTTAAAACTCCAGATTGTGAGATAAAGGCTAAAAAAAAAAAAAGAGAAAATAAGGAATAAGCATTTCTCTTGTTCTCAAATTTTTTACGCTTTCAAAGGTTAATCTTACCATTTCAGCCATATTCAATGATGTCCTCAGCTTTGAATAAATGTATATTTATCATTTTTTCGTCAACATGTGCATAGATTTTGTACATCAAATATAATTTATCTAGTCAATGATATACAGCAGAATTTAAAGTGACCACTCAAGGGACTTACTCTTCTTTTGCAGCAAACTTGGCTGAATGTTTGGTGTACCATAACGCTAGATTGATTGCCATTGAAGCCAGCTCAAAAATGGTGTCATGCTGTTCACTGAAAACATAGTTTGAAAACTAAGATTTGCCTGTACTCCTGTTGTGCACAAGGAATAATTTCAGTTGCTGCTGAAGACAGTTTTGGTGAACATCAGGGTATACAGAAAGTGCAGACTGATCAGGGTATACAGAAAGTGCAGACTGATCAGGGTATACACAAAGTGCAGACTGATCTTTGATACACTGTTCAAAGACAGCCATGAACACAACAAATTTTTTTGAGTTTTTTTTTTTCCAGGCTGAATCCTGATCTAAATTATACTTAATTTACAGACTTTTAACCTTTCACCAAACAATCCCAGGTTTTAACACCCCTACAAAAGAAGACTTGAAAACACTGTGGGAAAAGGAGAAAATACTGGTAACCAGAATTTCCTTTTTTTCCCACAATGTTTTCTACCCTTTCAAAAACAAACTACAACAGTTGAGCCTCATCTTCAAAGGCTTTCAAATTGGACAAATCTATAATTTTCATGTATGGTAAAGAGTTAACCCAATACCACACAATCTCGAGTTTTAACGACCCTCAGAAAGAAAGTTTCTGAAAACATTGTTGGAAAAGGAGAAAATGCTGGTTACCAATATTTTCTCCTTATTTCATCAATGCTTTCTACCCCTTTAAAAACAAATCCAGGTGTTTAACCCTTTCCCAAACAATCCCTGGTTTTCATGTCTCTGCAGTACAAGTCTTTTGAAAACACTGTGGGAAAAGGAGAAATTGCTCGTAACGAGCAATTTCTCCTTTTCCCACAGTGTTTTCTACCCTTTTTGATCACTTTCTGCCATTTTCATCAAATTTAAAATTGTTGTCTGCAAACTCTTTCAATTTGGACCAGTCCAAAATTTGTCATTTGGGAAAGGGTTAAGCAACATTTGTCATCTGCAATTACTTTCAAACTGGACAAGACAAAAATGTTGTTGTTGAGTAAAATAGTCAAAGCAGGGATAACTCTTACAATATTAACATTTATGTTAGGGATATTTAAGTGTCTTTAACAGACAGCTTTTCAAGACATTGTCACAAAAAAAAAAAATCAGGAAATTTGCTCAAAACCAGCAATTTCTCCTTTGACACAAGATTTTAAAAACTGTCACCAAACCTTAATTTTGATTATTACCATCTTGTTTTCTCTTAGTTATCTGACAGTAATATGGGTTACACAAAGTCATGTCTGCATGCACAGAGTTTTAAAATGAATTATGATTATTTGTTGAATGTTGTTTTGAGCCACTTTGAACATTATTTGAGTCAAATCATGGCAACACAACTGGTTACATTGCATCCTTTGGCATCACAATACTAGGCTAGGGATCTGAAGTGTCTTTGTAAATGGAAATTCCCACCAACAACCCAGCTCCTGAAGTGAGAATCAGACTCTGGGCCTCCGGGTTTAGTATCCTACACTTTTGTCACTAAGGAATGCAGACCCAGAATCATAATGTGTTCAGTGTTGCACATAAAAATGCCTGTTGACCTTTGACCAGACAACAAACTCTCAGACTAGCCCAAATTGTAAATGTCTGGATATAAGAAATTAAATCTGAGTCAAAACAATGGAACTTACCTTTGCAAGGGAAAAAACATTCAGGAGAAAAAGGGTTGTTAAAACATTGGATTGTTTTACCCTGGGTAATTTGGCTTTTTAAAATATTGCGGGAACAGTAGAAAATGCTGGTAATCAGCATTTTCCAAAAGCTCAAGTCGCTGGTACCATTCCAAACTTGGCAAAATTCTGTCTGAGTACCTAACCTTGGAAAGCAGCCTATGGCTTGGAAAGAATTGAAAAATGTGTTTCATATTTAACCAGCACCCAAACAAATATTGTAAATGCACTTACATTGGTGTATTTCCAAGTAATGTGTTGGTCCATCTGAACTTTATTGCTTGTCTGAGTTTATTTTCAGTTTCGCCATCCTCAAATGGTTTCACTAGGCCCACTAACAGTGAGAAATAATCACTAGAGACCTTCTCCAAGGTTGCTTTATCATGGTTTGGGTCTGTCAACAATTCCAAGAGCTTTGTTCGATTCATACGCAAATCACTGTGAAAGAAATTAAAATGAAGAAGGAAAACATTAACCCTTAACCAAACGACAAAATATCAGACTTGTCCAAATTGAAAGCATTTCACAGATGCCAAATATAACATGGTTCAAATGATAGAAACTGTCTCTGAAAGGGTAGAAAACGATGTGGGAAAAGGAGAAAATGATGGTAACCAGCATTTTCTCTTTTTTCCCAACATGTTTTCAAAGGTTTCATTTTCAGGGGTCGTTAAAACTCAGGATTGTGTGGTAAAGTGTGAACAAGTTTGTCCACCCACTATCAGATTTATAGTTAGATGAAATCACATTATGTTAACCCTTTACCACACAATCCCGACTTTTAACGACCCTGAGGGAGAAGCCTTTTGAAAACATTGTGGGAAAAGGAGAAAATGCTGGTAAGCAGCATTTTCTCCTTTTCCTACAATGTTTTCTACTCTATCAAAGACAAACACCATCATTTGAGTAACATTTCTATTGTCGTCTGCAAATGCTTTCAATTTGGACAAGTCTACATTTTTGTCGTATGGTAAAGAGTTAAGGAAACATGACGTAACCTAATTCCGGTATCTTGGTTGTAATTACAGCAGAAAGTAATACTTGGCCACTGCAGATTTTGAGAAGGGACACTATTTAGAAATTAGTAAAATGGTACCAATTTCTATTACAACTTAGACATCTAAATTTATCTGTCAGAACACTATTAGAAGTAAGAAAGTACAAAATGGCATCTACAAATAGGATAAGCCAGTTTTGACAACTACGGTTTTCTAAAAAATTGGAAGTCCCAGAAAGGGTAAAATGAAATACAAAAATCACAGCATCATTTTTGCATTAGTCATTGCCTCCCTGAAATATTAACTGTACATCTCTTTCCAGTGAGAAAACCTACAGCAAATAAAATGCAGTTCTCATGAAGCAAAATCAATGGTTGCATGATCTTTCACATTGTTATTTCTGTTATGGCACTGAAACATTACGATCTAAATCAGGATAACAGTGATAGAGATAAAATCGCTGCAAATTTTACAAAAGGTAACCTTTTTACATCTCAGAGATAAAGGTATGTACTAATATCAGTAGGTGTTTTTTGTATCTGATTCAATCTGTTTTCTTAACCCTTTACCACACAATCCCGACTTTTAATGACTCATAAGATGGACGTCTTTTGAAAACATTGTGGGAAAAAGAGAAAATGCTGGTAACCAGCATTTTCTCACGATGTTTTCTACCCTGTCAAGTACTACTATCATCATTTGCATTACATTTAATTTGTTGTCTGCAAATCCTTTCAATTTGGTCCAGTCCAAAATTTTGTTGTGTGGTAAAGAGTTAAGGAAAAATCCAGTCAGGACCCATCTATCATTAATATGGCGATATTTCTCTTTGGGTGCCCCATATGAAACCCTGGCTATTAAAGTTTGAACAAAATAACTTGTCAAACCAAAAATCGAAGATATAAATAAGTTTTATGCTCAAAAAAATCTTTTTAAATTTGAATCTTAAGGAGACACCTGAAAAGTTGTAGTAAAACAGCAGGAAAAAGCATATGATAGGTTCATCTAGGTTGCCAGTGAATCCTTGCCATATTGACAGGTATTTTTCTGTAATTGGATCAATATGAAAGCTCAAAACACCTTTGCCACCATGATATCTTTTTTTTTTTTGTGAATGGATGATATCACAGATAAGAAATATTGCCAAGGAACAAAACTGGAGAAATTTAATTACTGGCAAAGTTCGCTTAAGTTACTAGAATATTATTTTGAATTATTACCTGTACTATAGTCTCGTTTTTCTATAATTTATGACTGAATAACTGTATGATGTTTAACATGGTTTTCAACATTATTTCAGTTATATCACGGCAGCCAGTGCACCTATCCATGCTTTCCTGGAGTTTCTTATACCAGTATTACACACAATATTCTTTCCAAGATACTGTGAGCGAGGAATGATCATGTTGCAATGACCATCATCAATCATTGCAATGGCTATCATCAATCCTCAAAAAAAAACCCCGACTGAACCTGAGTCAACAAGTGAGCTCCTGTTCTCAAGTCCTAAACGTGACCAACTAAGCTACCAGGACTATGGTTTAACATTGCCCTCAATTGAAGAAATATCGAGATGACCTTTTTGGGGGGGAGAAAAGGAAACATTTACAATTGACATGTGATCATGACACATCCGTGACCCTATAAATCATTGCCCGTAAAAGATTTTTTCTCGTCACACAGATTTATAATTACGTCTTATTCCACGATACAGCAATCGTAAATAAAACTATATCAATTTACAATTACACATATGGAAAACTCTTTGTTCAATCTAAAACCCTACGATTTCCTTGATCCATACTAAAGGAATCATGGAAAGTTGATTGCAAAATGTAAACACGGACAAAAATCATTTTCGTACAAAAAAAAAAGAGAAAAATCTAATCACGAACTAAAGCCAATAAACGCTCTAAATATTAAGTGACTGTAGTACCTGAAAACTTTTCTGGTGGCTTCATTTGTTGAAACACCGGATAGTTCGAACAAGACGACGGCAGTTGCCTTCAGCGGATTCCGATGGAACCAGTACGCCATTTTTGTTGACAAATTTTATGTATCAAGGGAAGTAACTCTAATGTCTGCAAGAGGTCCATATGGCCTCTGACGACCGTCTAAAATTTGTAAAATGTCTTATCAACTGTTATTGACTTTTCTTTTTTCTTTTGCCATTTCAGTCAAATTTCATTTTTTTCTAGCTTTGGCATATGCGGGATATTTCATTTTACTGCAAAAAAGCTTCAAGTAATGAAGAGAGAAAAAGAGAGAAAGATAGACGGAGAGAAGACAGGCCGAGAGACAGACAGACAGGCAGACCGACAGACAGGCAAGCATGCAGACAGAAAGACAGAGGACTTTGTTGTAGTCGACGTTGGGTAGACTCACGACCAGTTGCCTGGCTAGTTCGGTTGGTAAAGCTGTGGTACTAATGCCCAAGGGGTCGTGGGGTCGAATCCCACGCCGGGCACTCTATTCTCCCCTGATTTACTTCACTGGCGACGAGGTCAATTGGTAAACGCGGGTAGGCGGCACCGGCGGTCCATGGGTACAGTGGGGAGTTGGTGACTCAAAAAAAAAAAAAAAATCAGGAGGGGTAGGAGTGTTGTAGTCGACGTTGGGTAGACTCACGACCAGTTGCTTGGCTAGCTCAGTTGGTAGAGCTGCGGTACTAGTGTCCAAGGGGTCGCGGGTTGGAGTCCCATGTCGGGCACATTTTTCTCCCCTGATTTACATCAACTCGACAAGAATTCATATATCATGCATACATGTATCCCTCGCAAAAGAACTCAAGGAAGGAATGGATAGGTGCACTGGGTATCGTGATATAAAAGACAGACAGACAGACAGACAGACAGACGGACAAACGAGCGGACTAACGAACTGGTGGGTAGGCCGACAGGCATGCAGACAGACGGACAGACAGACAGAGAACTTACAATAGATGTTCAGGGGAAAAAATGTTTCTTTATCTTAAATCATAATATCATTTTCTATTTGCATTTCTACTAGTCTACGTTTGACTGAAATAAGTTGTTTGATGACTACAGTACATTTTAGTTGATTTTGCTGGCAACATATGATGTAGATCAGACAGGACAGTACATGAAGAACGGTCCCTGTTGTACACTGACTTCTCCTTATTTATGTGAAAGAATTCAACCACAGAAAATTGAAAACTGGAATATCAGGGTGTTTGCTTTACTGAATGAGTATGTCTAGATCGTGTGTTTCTGAGTCAGGTCTTTACCAGACGATCCCATATTTGTACGAACATGAAGAGAAATGCGTGCGAAACATCTGGGAAAACAATGACGTGCTGATATATTCGCCCCCTCCCGCCACCGCTGCGACTCAGAGTAAGCACTTTTTTTTTTAAAAAAAAGTCAAAATGTAGTTTATACAGCTTTAATCAAATCAGACAGCATGTAAAAAACAAGAATACCAAAGCATATGAGCTGCGCTCTGGAAAAGGCGGTTTAATGTATCTACATTATACATTATACCAAGCAAGTCATCATATAACTTTGGATGCATAAAATCTAAAACATTTTCTAAATTTGATTGTAACACAACTTCTGATTGGCTAAACCAAATGGTTTAGCCAATCAGAAGTTGTGTTACATTCAAATTTAGAAAATCTTGAAGAATAAGACTAAGAATGTTCGTAAGAATGGTTGGTGAATACGGACCCCGTTTGGTCTAACAACTGACAGAATCCAACTGTAGAATGGTCCTTGGACACACATAATATTTCCAACTAGCAAACAAGTTTCGACCCATGTCAGCAGTGCGCGGACTGCACAGACCGACCTGAGTTGTTACTTTTTGCAGATCTATGCCCCCTTTCACAGAGCATGACTCAAATGAATCTTTAACTCTATACCAGATGACACATCTTTGGACTGTTCCAAACTGTAAGCATTTGCATACAATTATTAGAAACGCTTTTAATTATGGAACTCGTGCTTTTAAGGTGTTAATTTATTCTAGTTAAAGCCCAGTTTGTTTACATCGATTGTGAAACAAATTCTTACAACTTTACATCGATCACTTACGATCATTGCTTCCAGGGCACTTATTCACCAACCATTCTTAACCCTTAAGCTGCTAATCGCGACCCACTGACCTTTTGCGGACAGTATAGATCAAGATCAGACTGCACAGAACGTGCAGTCTGATCTTTGATCTACACTGTCCGATACGGTATTTTCTTTCCGGTGAAATTAACTTTGAAACCGCAATGTTTGGGCTTTTAGTATTGAGTAGAAATTTGCGTTCAATTTATTCAGCAGCTTAAGGGTTAAGAACGTTCTTAGTCTTATTCTTCAGGATTTTCTAAATTTGAAGGTAACACAACTTCTTATTGACTAAAGCATTTAGTTTAGCCAATCATAAATTATGTTACTTTCAAATCTAGAAAATCTTGGAGAATAAGACTAAGAACTTTCTTAAGAATGGTTGGTGAATACGGGCCCGGGAAACCTTAACTTGTACTCATGACGTGATGTGGCGAGTTTCAAAGGTTGATATCGGGAAGCCGGAACTTTTAATGTGAAAGGCCGATGTTCTACCCCTGCACCCGACGCAACGGTCTCCCACACGGAAACTTGAAAGAGAAGAAAAATATTGTTAGAGAAGGAGAAAATGCTGGTCACCATAATATTTTCAAAAGGGTTGTGAAAACACTTCTTTTCGATTTAACCCTTTACTGCACAATGCCGACTTTTAACGACCCTGAGTAAGAAGCCTTTAAAAAAATGTGGGAAAAGGAGAAAATGCCGGTAACCAGCATTTTCTCATTTCCGCGCAATGTTTTCTACCCTGTCAAAGAAAAATCGCATCATTTGAGCCACATTGAAATTGTCGTCTGCAAAAGCTTGGATGGGTCTAAAATTTCGTTATGTTGTAAAAGGTTGAATTAAGAAAAAAATTGCCAAGAGCAAGTCTTTCCAAATAGTGTTAAAATATACAAAAGATAGACCACGGGCATTGAGACGCGCAGGCAATCGAAAACACTGACTGGTCCACTTTAAAGAAATGCCTCGAACGACTGGCTCAAACATCTAAAATCATAAAATTTAGTTCCATTCATGCATGGGTAATCTAACAAATAGCTGTTCTACCTATTCACTTGGACATGTCTGTCCCGCTTTTTTGGTGAATCTGTACAGATTGACAGACATATAGGATGTGACATGAGTTGGTATTTGAGATAAAACTAGTCTAGAAAAAATGATATTAACCCTTTCCCAAACGATGAATTTTAGACTGGTCCAAATTGAAATAGTTTGCAGACGACAATTTTGAATTTGATGAAAATGGCAGAAAGTTCTCCAAAAGGGAAGAAAACACTGTGGGAAAAGGAGAAATTGCTCGTTACGAGCAATTTCTCCTTTTCCCACAGTGTTTTCAAAAGACTTGTACTGCAGACACTTGAAAACCAGGGCTTGTTTGGGAAAGGGTTAAGCATGGGAAAATGATGTTTAAAGTGTCGGTTTGAGAAACTCCCGGAAAGCGTGGATAGATGCACTGACAGCCGCGATTTATCTGACACAGCATCGAAACGGCGGTAAACACAAACAAATTATTGATATGGACCAAAGATCATTTAGGTCCTTACACGTACTTATTGAAGGGCCCACAGAAAGTAAAGAAAAGAAAAAAACAAAACGTCGTCAAACATTAACGCCAATAAATCCTTTTTATAACAAGCTCGGCGGTTGTTGATTTTTTTTTTTTGGGGGGGGGGGGGGGGGAAGAGAGATTTAATAATGCTCGTAACGCGAAACGGGAGCTAATTCAACTTTGATTCAACTTTGCCTTATTCCTGAGGGCTCGGCTTTCTTCATTACGCAATAAGTTTTGCGTAATTCTAAATGTCTTGATTCGCTTATTGACCGACTGATCTCCTGATCGATGTTTAACGCTGTTTTTTTTTTTCTTACATTAAAGGCCCAATAGCAGCCAAAAGCAAAACAAATGCGGGTGATACAATGCTTTAAACATAAATCATACCATTTAAAATTATAGAAATCACTGTACAGACGACAATCTCTTATCGTATGGTCGGTCCAAGTTTTAGTCGTTGGCAGAAAATGAACTTTAAAACTAGGTCAAATGTTGCCAGGGCAATTCATCTTCGCACCGTTTACTTTCTGTCTGGTTTTAAAATTCTCTTTTCTGCCAGAAACTAACACATGGAGCGAACATGCAATGGCAAATTGTCACCTTCAAAATAATTTGCACGCTTTTACAAGGATGGTTTAAATCGAAATGCATTTTAACACCCGCATCGTTTACTTTTGGCCGCTGTTGGACCTTTAACCCTTTCCCAAACAAGCCCTGGTTTTCACGTGTCTGCAGTTCAAGTCTTTTGAAAACACTGTGGGAAAAGGAGAAATTGCTCGTAACGAGCAATTTCTCCTTTTCCCACAGTGTTTTCTACCCTTTTGGAGAACTTTCTGTCATTTTCATCAAATTTAAAATTGTCATCTGCAAACTCTTTCAGTTTGGACCAGTCTAAAATTCATCGCTTGAGAAAGGGTAAATTCAGTTATACTGCGGCGGCCAGTGCGCATGTTCGCAGTTCTCTGGCGTATCATTTTCCAGTACTTCTTAGATCTAATCGAAGAAAATTTCTTTACCACAAGACAGAATTTTAGATTGGTCCAAATTGAAAGATTTTGCAGATGACAATACAATATGTGGAATGATTGGATTTAAATGATTGGATTTGTTCCTGAAAGATTAGAAAACACTGTGGGAAAAGGAGAAAATGCTGATTATTTTATTCGATTTCGTTGCACACCTTGTCTTATTATATACAATATAGAGGCAGTCGCCAATGTGCTATTTATAGTAACAGTGTAAACAAAATTTGAGTCATCCGTGATATACCACCCTCGTTAACCCAGGTGTAAAGTATTACCATTCATCATCCCTGGGACATTCATTTGCGAAACCGTCGTTTTTATGAATATTCATAAGATTGCGAATAACAACGAATAGCTAATCGAATTTGTCGATGACATAATGATACTCTCTTGTAGTGGAGGATAATCACGTTTCTTCCGTTGTTATGAATAAACCGGGTAAAACCCACATCATCATCAACGAATATGGCGGCCGCCGGTGGGCCTTCCTTCTGTGGCACTTGCCTTACGACCATCCAGGGCAGACATTACAAATCCTTGTATAAAAAGGCAAATATTCAGAAATACAGCGTACTGTTGCAGTCCATAGGGTTATGTAGCAGGGATGACGTTAGTCCAAATATTTAGACGTATACATGCTTATTTACCTTTCAACATTTATCATCGGACATTTCACATTTTATTTTTCTTATTGCATGTAACGTCTAAACGGGTCCCATTCAGTTCAATGTAGCAAATCCGATCTCTCTAAAACCAGTATTATAACGAAAGAGAACTTCATTTACCTGTAGGAAGAACTTTTTTTGAAAATATTCAGCCGCTGTCTTGATAAATAATGAGCAGATTCATTCAGAATTCAATAAAATCACTCGCAAGTGGGATTGCCGACAGAGTCGCCGCCATGTTTTTCAGTCATGCAGACGGTTGCATAACAAATAAGAATTGACGTTACGTTTATGAACGAAATCTATTACAATAATCAAACAAGACCGAAGCGAACAAAATTTCGTTTTAAAAAAAGACATAATACCATTCTGTAAGTTGCATTGACCCGCACATGACGTTTCATTCGGAACAATCATATCTCTTCCACGGCAATTCATAACAAAACAGAGTGGTGTTGAATCGGAATGGATTTAGCTCATAAATAGGCAAGTTTTGGACAAATATCCTTTTTCAATCGAGAAATTATTCATTTATCTTACTTCTGATGTAAATTTTATTGAACAAGTTCACTTGAAGGTATCCAAATTTGCTGTTCAAACAGCGACAAAATTCGATGTCGGAGTTTGCTAAAGGAAACTATGAAGGAGCCGATAAGACCCTACGTACACGATGAATGTCAGAATGAAAAATAACGTACGTAGGGGCTTATAAATAGGACTAGGATGACGTCATCCTCGTTGACCCAGTTCCGATGTATTCCATAAACTACATTCATCGATTTGATTGGTTGTAGACGAGGTAAAAATAGAAATGATGGCATATGGTTGATAAAAAATAGATTAAATTTTCTCACTGAAAAACTGAGATTACCAATCAAAATGCTTCATAAATAATTCACGAGAACGAGACATACGCAAGATAACCCAGGGGCGATGAATGTAGTTTACGGAATACATCGGAACTGGGTCAACGAGGATGTGATATACAGGCGATGCAGCAGTCTGCAATGATCGACCAAGGACAATTTTGGTGTTCCGTAATAGACAAATAGAGTTTCAAAGGCCTGTGATCTAACTTATTTAACCATGTTCATTTTGCATCGACTGAGGAACAAGTCCTTACAACTTACACTAATTTCTCTCGATTCTGCTTCTAAGAAACCACACCAGTATTCGCGCCGTTTGTGTGGGCAAATAAATAGTACCAGAGTTGAATCGAACTCTAGACCTTACAGCTGCGAGACGACGCTTATGGGTTTAATGGAAGTTTTTGCAGAAGGCATAGATCAAGATCAGACGGCACAGAACATGAAGTTTGATCTTGGATCTATACCTTTTGCTTGCCTATTCAGGCCTATAATGTAAATATCTTTCTGAAACTTTCAGTTGATTGTTTCTTCAGCAGTCGAACGAAGTCGAGTTTATATACATGTAGTTGGCGCTCAAAAAAAGTTGAATACTGTTTTTTGATAAGAATATTTCACAAATTAAAGGACAGTATGGATCAAAATAGAATTGATCAGAATATGGAGTCTGATCTTGCTCCATTTCAACGGTATTTCTACCTTCTAGACCGGTATTTCGGTTACATCACGATGACAGCCTACTAATTATTGCCTTTACTAGGTTTCTCTGGGCATGGTTGGACTCTGCGATGTCTTATCTTATTATTGTCGCCAGTAAGAACCATTCTGTAACGTTTTGTGCATTCTTGTTGTGATCCATGTCGTCGGAAATTATAGTTATTTCTTATGTCTTTCATTACGGTGGAAAAAGACACTTAACTGTAACGCCGGATCGGAATGCTACCAGGCATTTGTATTTCGAATAGTCCCTCTTAAGAAAAAAAAAAAAAACATCAAACCAAGCGCCTTTGTTAGCCCACTAATTTTTTGGGAAAGGATAGCCCGAATATTTAGTTCTTCTGTTATTTTTAAAATGCGTTCAAAAACTGAAGAACTGCTATTTCTTGAAGAACTATTTAGTGCAACCTCTGACCTCAACAAGAAGCATGGTCAGCCATAAGCCCCCAAGAAACATGGCCAACAACCGGTAAAGGGCATTTGCCTGTGTGATTTTCCTATGGTAGTTTGTGTTCTGCTATTAGGAAAGAGGATCAGAGTTAATTATTTTCACCCTGTTTCAATGCATTCGAAAACAGATATCGGTGTGAGACCATATGCAAAAAAGATGATAATATTTAATTAGAGAGTTGGATGTGGGCGCTCCATGGTACCATTAGGTGACTGGTTTATCATTACCTCTTTATCACACAATCCCAAGTTTTAACAATCCCGACGGAGACACATTTTGAAAACATTGTGGGAAAAGGAGAAAATGCTGGGAATCAGCATTTTCTCCTTTCTCCACAATGTTTTCCACTCTTTCCAAGACAAATATTCTATGTTAGTCACATCTGATTTGTGGTCTGAAAACGCTTACAATTTTAACGTGTCTAAAGTCACCTGGTTTATCATTGATCCATTACTCAACTTGAACGACTGTTAAGACCCCTATAGTTGACAGCTTTAGATAATAATAAAGGAAATGTGCAATAGCAGCTCATTACAGGCAAATTCACCTTATCCCACAAAGTATCCCAAAACTGTTTAAAAATAATTTCCTTTCCTTCAAATAATCGTCATTTTTTTGTAATGTATAAAAGTTTTCGGAACGTACAACATAGTCTGTATAGCTATCTATTTACCATTGTTAACTTTTAAAGTTACATCCTTACATCCAGAGAGAAAAAGACGACGTGAAAATTTGATTGAATGTAAAATGGTTTAGAATTTAATTTAGTAAGCCTCAACTGTGTAAACATAGAGAAATTATCGATTATTATGGTGTAAGGGATTAAAAAAAAAAATGGAAATCTTGGATTTAAAACCGAAAACGTCTCAACAGTGATTTCTTTGATGGCTTCAAGGAAATGAAATGCATTTTCTATCTGTCGTAATCTATGCAACCCTGCAACCGTTCAAGGGCCAGTGGCTTGGGAAGAATATTGTGCAAAGTACTGGCAAAAGAAACTCCAGGAAAGCATGAATAGGTGCACTGGTCGTTGTGATATAACTGAAATATGATGAAATCGGCGTTAAACACCATACAAAGCATACAAATAATACTGATACACGTCTCATCACATGACCTTGTGTTGATAGAAGATTTGTTTATGCAAAATTAACGTCACCAACCAAAACAACTGAAGAGCTTACAACTTTGAAAATCTTAACCCTTAAGCTGCTAATCGCGACCCACTGACCTTTTGCGGACAGTGTAGATCGAGATCAGAATGCACAGAACGTGCAGGCTGATCTTTGATGTACACTGTCCGATGCGGTATTTCTTTCCGGTGAAATCAACTTTGAAACCGCAATGTTTGGGCTTTTAGTATTGAGTAGAAATTTGTGTTTCTTTTATTCAGCAGCTTAAGTGTTAACGTAAAATGTCGATATTTAATCCCTAAAGCTAAAGCTCCTGTCACAACCATTTTTGCCTTTGCGGCCAGTGTGAATCAAGATCAAACTCCACAAAATGTGCAGCCTGATCTTTGATCTACACTGTCTGTTTTTTTTTTTTTTTTTTGAAACAATCTGGAAATTGCATTATTCATTCATTACCTGAAACTTTTTTAAGAGCGCCTGCTGCTGGACGAAAAGTCGTTTGCAGCCGTTTAACCCTTAAACTGCTAAATAAATGAAACGAAAATTTGAACTCAGTAGTAAAAATCCCATATATTTTAATTTCAAAGTTGATTTCACAGGAAAGAAAATACCGTATTTGGACATTTCAGATCAAAGATCAGGCTGTACATTTTGTGCAGTCTGATCTTAATCTACGCTGTCCGCAAACTCGCACCGAGTTGTGCTCAGCAGCCTAAGGTTAAAGATGGTGAAAAGTTAACCCTGCACTCGTACCAAACGAGAGAATTTATCACTTGTCCAAATTGAAAGCGATTCCAGGCGACAAAATCTTAATCAAATATGACTCAAACCATGGGATTGGTCTTTTTAAGGTTAGAAAACATTGTATGAAAAGGAGGAAATGCTAGTGACCAACATTTTCTTCTTTGTTCTCAATGTTTTCTATCTTTTCGAAGAAAAACTACATCATTAAATCTATTTTAGCGCGTTCTCCTTTTTCCACAATGTTTTCAAGAGCCTTCTTTCCCAGGGTCTTTAAAACTCAGAATGTTTGGTAAAGGGTTTATTTCTTTACCGCACAATTCCGACTTAAACTCTTGACCTTTCGACAAAATTTTAGACTAGTCCAAATTGAAGGCATTTGCAGACGACAAATTAAATCTGACTTACAAACTGAAATTTGATATGGGACGGGTAGAAAACAATGTGGGAAAAGGAGAAAATGCTGGTTACCAGCATTTTCTCCTTTTCCAACAATGTTTTCAGATGATTTCCTTGTTAGGGTCGTTAAAAGTCGGGATTGTGTGGTAAAAGGTTGATTAAATGACCCTGAGAAAGAAACTTTCTTGGGAAAAACATTTTGAGAAAAGGAGGCAATGCTGGTAACCAGCATTTTCCCTTTTTAGCACATCTTTTTCACACATTGAAAACGAAATTTCATCATTTGAGCCATGTTTGAATTGTCGTCTGCAAATGCTTTTGAATTTGGGCAGGTCTACTGAGAATTTGCCCGTCTGGTAGAGCGTTTTAAAAACTACAGTCAAATCTGTGAACAGCAGCCACTGAAGGGAAGTTCTGAAAGTGGCTGCTGTTCACAGATTGGCTGTTGTCCGGAATATGCACTTCTCCCACTATCTTGAGTTGCGAATATGATGGTTTCAATAGGTAAAGGTTTGTTTGCAATGAAGTTTCAATCTTTTTCTATTTAAAGCACAAAAATAAACCACATAAATAAAACATATTTTAGACTTTTTTTTTTTTCATTTAAATCTATTTCAAAATTTCATATGGCAAATAAAACATAATTAAACCATCTACATGTATTTGCATTTGTACCTCAAGACCATTGTTGTACAACCTGCTTGGACACCGGACAGTTCACTGTGCTTTTACATAAAAAAGTTTTCAACTACATTTGTAAAAAGAAATTATTAAAAAAAAAAATCATGAAATGAAAATGCTGCTTAATTAAAGTAAAACATTTTGCAGCTTATGCATTATTTTTAAACATTGTGGAAAATTGAACCTCATGACCATTTTGGGCCAATCTGCATGGACACTGGACAGCTCAAATTTGTCACATTTGTCCATTCTCACAGTTTAACACGCAATTCAATAACAGATGATTTTTCGAAGTTTTAATAATAATTAATCATTAAGCCAGCATTAATCAGCTTTAATCCTTTTATCATAATAGTAATTGTTGAATTGTTCAATTACACACTGTGTGAAAGTGTGATAATGCGGCTGTTGTGTAGGTGTCATAAACAGTTAATTCATTCCAATTAAGCTGGCTACTGGCTGCATTTGACAGATTAGTGCTGTGCACATGGCAAATAAAGAAGAAATATGCACAGAACAGAACATTTCTTTATTTTCACTCGTAAGGTACATAAAGTACAACTAGAGGATTTGAAAAAAAAAAAAAGTAATAATGTTAATAATGACTGTTCCGGTAAACGACAGGAGAAATAAAGAGGGGAGGGAAAGGGAAGAAGGGAGACCCAAGTCAAAAACGATTTATATAAGAATTTCACGTGATATGTAGGTTATATCAGTACGTTATATCAGTACGTTATATCACAGGCGGACTTGTGCTGGCTACTGCACACAGACTGGCTGCTGTTCAAGTGTGGCTGGTTGCATAGATTTGACTGTATTTATTGATGACTCAGAATTAATTCATTAACATGCAAAACACATGTACGACAGAATTGAATACATACATGATGTTGTCATCAAATTCTCCCTTTTGTCTTGTTCAAAACTTTTCATCGCCACAGGACAAAACAGGAGCTCTTGCGCATAGCATAGGTCAAGATCAGGCTGTACAGAACAAGCTGTCTGATCGATACTGTCCGCTTGTTTCGCCAAACTTGTATGATACAGGACTGTTTAAGTTTCAGTGAATTGTATTTTATAGCCTTCGAAAATGGTCGAGTTTATATATTTGGCACTGAGTGAGTTGGTACAGGGTAACAAATTTAGCATTTTAATTTAACCCTTTTCCAAACAATTCCAAAGTTTTAACGACCCCAAGAAAGAGGATCTTTGAAAACATTGCGGGAAAAGGAGAAAATGCTGGTAACCAGCATTTTTTTCCTTTTCCCACAATGTTTTCTACCTGTTCAATGATAAATTCTATCATTAGGAAAAATGAATCGTATCTATAAATTCCTTCAATACAGACGAATCTGATTTTTTTTTTTTTTACACTGCTGTAAAGAGTAAAGCATTTTTGCTTACGCGACAATGTTTTTACAGGTCGTTGCTGCTAGACAAAAAGTCGTCCATGGATAACCATTGCTGATTCTCACAAAGACTTCGGCCGGGTTTTGATTCGAATCTGCGATCCATGGATTTCAAGCCCTGCACGTTAACGACTTAGCTACCAGACTTTTCCTTGCGAACAGCGTCCGTATCCACCAACCATTCTTAAGAACATTCTTGGTCTTGTTCTTCAAAATTTTCCAATTTTGAAAGTAACACACCTTCTGATTGGCTAAACCATATGGTTTAGCCAATCAGAAGTTGTGTTACTTTCAAACAATGCAAAGCCAATGCTTACGTATATTGAATCTTCGAGTATTTGATTTGTAGTTCGTATAAACTTATTGCTCGAACTAATCTGTACAATCCTACTTGTTACTTGTATTCAGATTTTCCCGACTTACGGAACCGGAAATGTGCGGGCCTTGAAGCCCAGGGGTCGACGGTTCAGTTCCAGACCTAGGCCGAATATTTCCCAGGTTTGATGATAGTCATTGCGATAGGATTCATTCCTTTCTCACAACTGAACATTGTCTTGACGACGTTTATATGGGAAAGTAGCCAGTGGCTTGGAAACAATGTTTTGCGAAATACTGGTATGAAAAAAGCATGGATAGGTGCACTGGCCACCACAACGTAATTAAAATAAAGTTTAAAGAGCGTTAAACACTAAACAAGCAATCCAACTATATGTATGGCCTTAGATATAATGACGGTTACTTTATGGACGACCCCTCCTGTCAAACAAGACATTTCATGAACTCTTAGCCGAGACAGGACTTGATAGAGATGGACGTGCGGACAGTGTAGATCAAAATCAGACTGCAGAAGAACGTGCAGTCTGATATCAACCTACGGTGTCGAATTTATTTGAAAATCTATCATGTTCTAAAAAGCCTTGAAACTTCTAAATGTCCAATCTTTTTTCTACTAACTGAAAGTAATTTTCATTTACGTAGCGGTCGAAAGGGCAAACAGTCTACATAACAGTGACTCTGAGAAGGATATAGTTCTTCAACATTGTAGGAAAAAAGGAGAAAATGCGGTTAACCAGCATTTTTTTTTCTTTTTTAACAAGGTTTGCTACCCCATGAAAGATAAATCTCGTCATATGAGTCCCAGTATATTTGTCGTCTGCAAATGCTTTCAATATGGACATGTCTAAAATTTCGTCGTCTGGTAAAGGGTTAATACCTTTTTTGTATAGTCAACTTACATACGTTAAACTTGTACAGGTTCGCCAAACGCACATTTGATTTAAACTTTGTCGTGTTGGCGGTGGCAAAAATGCATCACGAAGCCGTAGGTGTCACAAATACTGCATTTATTGAAAATGAAGGAAATAAAACATGCTCCAAGGAAATGGAATTAGCTGATCAAAAATGCGACAATGGAAAATTAGAGAAACCTCCCGATATGGTATGTATTGTCTATTTTTTGCACGGGGTAGGGGTTCTGACATGAGATTGACAACACTGTAATATCGCTTTATCTCTGTTTTAGTGGCGAGCTTACATGTACTTGTTTGTGAGGTGTAAATACGTGGTTTTTAACGTGTAAGTTACTTAACAGCAACAGTACCGTTGGTATTTCCTCATGGCCAGAAAAATGAATAAATAAATAAATGAGCTATGCTCTGGCAAAAGGACGCTTAATGCATCTCCGTGATGCATTACACCAAGCAAGTCATAACATAATTATGGATCCATAAAATCAGTTTTGTCTAACAACCGACTGAAGTACACTGGTGCTTTCACATACTGAAAATTGACCAATAGCGAAAAGTTTCGGCCCAGGTCAGCCTGGGCGGACTGCCCAGGCTGACCTGAATCGATACTTTTCGCAGATGCATTAGGTCCCCTTTTCACAGAGCATGGCCCAAATGTTTTGTCAAAGACTGATTGGAAAGGGAAACTAGATAGGTTCGCACGCTTCCTTTCCGATCCTTTCTACATTTGCTCGGGTGTGCTTTACGTAATACATGCAACCGTATTTCGTATAATATACGCGAGCAAGGCTCTAACAAAAGGGGGTTTAATACATCTCTGTGATGCATTATACCAGGCAAGTCATCACGTAATTCTGGCACCGTAAAATCCATTCTGTCTAACACCCGACTGAATTATGAGGTAGAATTGTCTTTGGACATGCTGGAAATTTACAACTGGCAAAGAGTTTCGACCCAGGTCAGCGGACTGCTACCTTTAACCAGGGTCCGTATTCACCAACCATTCTTAAGAACGTTCTTAGACTTATTCTTCAAGATTTTCCAATTTTGAAAGTAACACACCTTCTGATTGGCTAAACCGTACGGTTTAGCC
The DNA here is from genome assembly GCA_945859785.2 of Tridacna gigas. Classification (NCBI taxonomy): domain Eukaryota; kingdom Metazoa; phylum Mollusca; class Bivalvia; order Cardiida; family Cardiidae; genus Tridacna; species Tridacna gigas. The sequence continues at coordinate 51,160,169 of OX244029.2, forward strand.
AATCAGAAGGTGTGTTACTTTCAAAATTGGAAAATTTTGAAGAACACGACCAAGAATGTTCTTAAGAATGGTTGGTGAATACGGACCCTGATTTTAAATTCATTTTTTTCAGCCAGGAACTAACACTTGGACGGAACACTCAATAATAGATTGTCATCTTTACAATATTTTCTATACTTTAAAAAGACATGATTTAAATTTCAACGCATATTAACATCTGCATTTTTTTCCCACTACTTGGCCTTAACTTGTCTTCTTGGAAGGAAATTCTTAACTTACAATAATTGCACGGTCAAAAAGATGGGACATTAAAAACCAAGAGAATTCTCCTGTCATGGTATGTAAAATTATATTTAGACCAATTCTGACAAAATTGATGTCTCATTTCAGAGTATAATTCTGAAATAGACTTATTATACACGGTTTCTTTTGGTAGGGTGTATAAGGTGATTTTAAATAACTCCTCCTGTGTTTTAATTCACAACAACAGTCCACCTCACTATTTGGTTGGAAAATATAATTTGTTGTGTCCAAGATGGTACGACCGTTTACTGAGCCGATAGGTAACAAACCCCAAAGCTAAAAAATACTTTCTTCACACTTTACCCAGAACTCCCGTCTTTTAAAGATACCAAGGAAAACTGCTTTTGATACATTGTGGGGAGGGGGGGGGGGGGCGAGAAAATGCTGGTAACCAGTATTTTCTCCTTTTCCCCCACAATGTTCTCCATTTGTTTTCACAGCAATTTCAGCATTCCATTCACAAGTAGATCTAATTTATCACCTATAAATACTTTCAAGCTAGAAAAAACTTAAATGATTGTCGTTTTGTAAAGTGCAAACTGCCGGATTTTAGGGGTATCCAAATGAAATATCCGCTTCAACGCATTTTTTTTTTTTATCAAGCTCTCGATCTAGACACAACCCTGACAATATTTTTTTTCCAAGAAAAAAAAAAAACATCTTTCTGCGCAGTAAGACCAAACACTCTAGAAAATCAATTTTTCAAGTTTGACGATCCCCACCCATTTGATTTTTCGAAGTTTTCAAAGGTGGTATTCATCTCGTGAGCTCAGTGTACGAATACATGTAATTTGTCGTCTGCAAATGCTTTCAGTTTGGTCCAGTCTAAAATTTTGTCGTCAGGTAAAGCGTTTACTGAAAAGGATGTTGTAGGATATGCAGACGTATGCATCAATTTAAATGATTCACACAAAAGGATCAAAGCGTCTAATTGAGGCGACATTTATTGCTTGCATTTTCTATTTTTACAAAATAACGAAACAGACTTTGCATAAATAATTCGAAATTTTATCAATCGGATGAGTCGTTTTCCAAATTTCTGTTCTAAAGCAGCTAAATCTTATTAAACCCTTAACCCTTAGGCTGCTAAGCTCGACACAAAGACCTCTTGCGGACAGTGTAGATCAAGATCAGACTGCACAGAACGTGCAGTCTGATCTTGAATCTACACTGTCCGATAAGGAGATATTTTTCTATCAAAAATAACTTTGAAATAGAAAAAAATTGGTTTTTTTACTATCGGCTTGAAAGTTTCATTTCACTTATTTAGCAGGTTAAGGGTTAGACTGCTATAATAACTTTCCCTTTTCAGCGCCAAATATAGAGGCTCTCGTCCTTCTTGAAAATACGAGTCTAAACAGTTCAGGAATCTTTCATTTCACAGGCTTGACTAAACAAGCGGACAGTATAGAGCAAAGATCAAATGCACGTTCTCCGCAGTTTGATCTTGATCTGTACCGTCCGCAAAAGCCCTTAGTTTCGCCTGTGGCACTGAAAGTGTTAAATAAAACATGACTTCCAGCCGAAAGTAAACACCTGAATATCGCGATTTCAAAGTTCTTTTGTAAAGAAAAAAATATGTAATCGTATCGGACAGTGTAGATCGAAGATTAGACTGCACGTTCTGTGTAGTCTGATCTTGATCTACGTTGTCGGAAACAGCACGCCGAGTCGCGCTTAGCGACTTAATGGTTTACTAATATAATGGTTTACTCATATTGCGATGCATTTTACACACCTTTCACAACGTACTGGCATGCATCTTGGCACTTTAATGACTTAACTCTCTTCCAAACGACAAATTTTGGACTGGTCCATATTGAAAGAGTTTGCAGACGACAATTTTAAATTTGATGAAAATGGCAGAACGTGCTCAAAAAGGGTAGAAAACACTGTGGGAAAAAGAGAAATTGCTCGTTACGAGCAATTTCTCCTTTTCCCACAGTGTTTTCAAAAGACTTGTACTGCAGACACGTGAAAACCAGGGCTTGTTTGGGAAAGGGTTAAATGATTTTATTGTAGTAGGATACCAATATTGGAAACTGGAAATCAGAAGCTTCAAGATTTGAAGCCCTCCCCGTCTCAATGATTAAGGAAGGTTATACGAGGGACGAGAAAAAAGTTTACGGAAAAATTCTCTCATTTCCTTGTTTTACATGCAATGTTTATGAAATCTCTACCAGGTAAAGATTGATCTTATACAAGCATGATTCTTAACCCTCAGTAATTTCACACATCAAATAAAAAAAAAAAATCCGAATCACTATAGTAACGTCTTTATATACTATCCGACCCAAGACTGTTTGACATCGACATTAACAAAATACAATAACTATGTTGCTTAATTAATCATGGTCTCCATAGCAAACGATGGTAGATCCGGTCCAAAATTCCAAATTATTTCACACAAGCCTTTACAAATCACTGTGTCTGGTGTGCCCGTTTCAGAAAATCATGAAAAATCATTAACGATTAGAAAATTTGCATTTGAATAGAAAATCAACTGCTCTGTGTAACATATTTATGTTTCATATACTTCCTTGGTAGAGGAAAGAAATGTGGGAATTTTTCCTCGAAATGTTTGATTACCCCTCGCACATGTAAACCTATAACCAAGGGAACCTATAAACAAGAAATCTTGGTTCTTATACCGCTCGCAGCAACTGTACCTTGGGAGAGCAAAGCATCGCAAAGTGCCCAGCTGGCAGTGGTGAAATCTAGCGAAGGCACGAATAAGTGAGCTTACGCCGTGATATGACGGAAATGATGTTGAAATTACCATAAAATCCCTTGTGAAAAACCAAACTTTAATCCATTTTCTCTAGACGTATCGATGGGCTGCTGAGCGCGACTTACTGACTCACTGACCTTTTGCAGACAGTGTAGATCACGATCAGACTGCACAGAACGTGCAGTCTGATCATGGCTTGGATCTACACTGTCCGTTAAGGAGACTTTTTCTTCCCAAAAATATATATTTGAAATAGCATCATTCGGGGTTTTACTATCGTTTTGAAAATTTCATTTCACTTATTTAGTAGGATAAGGGTTAAAAGATGTTCGCATTTTCTTTCCCAGGTGGAGAGTAATCACAACCATGCTGTAGAAATACAGGAAGTTTCAGTGACCCCGAACATTAACATAGAGATGGATGTGGAACAGCATTTATTGTACCGTATCAGCGATACACCACCCGTGTCTCTTTTGCTGTTCTTCGCTTTTCAGGTGAGAAGTTGGCATTTAATTTGACAAGGAAAAATGTGTCAGAAGTCAGAACAAGTATTCGATACATTTTTTTTTAGGTGCTTTGTTCTTTGTAAAACTATTTTGGAAATCCATAGATGAGTACAAAATTAATCTTTAACCTATTTCCAGACGACAAAATTTTAGCCTTGTCCAAATTGATAGCATTTGCAGACGACAATTTCATTGTGCCTCCAGTGGTACAGTTTTTCTTTGATAGAGTAGAAAGCATTGTGGGAAAAGGAGAAAATGCTGGTTACCAGCATTTTCTCCTTTTCCCACAATGCTTTCAAAAGGCTTCCTTCCCAGGGGCGTTAAAAGGCGGCATTGTGTGGTAAAGGATTAATTGATTAACCCTGAACCTGTTGTCCGAGCGGCAAGCTCAATGTCGACATATTGTCCACTGATTGGACTCGCACACTCCACTTTTGTGTCTGAATTCAAACATCAAGATCAAACGAGCACCAAGAATATGGATTTTGTCGAAGAACAGATTTAAACCGTTACGCACGACCTAAATTAAGAGCAGCCTTATTATATAATGATAAAAATTAAGTCTGAATCTTTATTATCGGCGCGCACAAAATCTATATATTATCCACTCATTCGGCAAATCTCGGGTGATTCCGTGATCAAGTCCCTCGGCTGTACCACGTAGCTTGATCACTCGTCACAACTCGGCCGATTCCGTACCTACATCTAACCTCGTCTGTATAAGGGAGGCTACCATTTTGAACTACCAATCACATGATCTTAAACATGGCGGCGCCCCTGTAGATCGCTTAGCAACGACATGAACAACCACTGTGAAGTTATTCACTTCTATCGATCTGTCGATGAAAGCTCCTAACGGAATTGATAAACCAGGCTAAAAATTGAATGTACAAACTGTTTGCCGACTGAAATACTATTAGAAAGATAACGACAGAAAATTTACTCATGCGTTCTTTCTAAAGAGGAGCCTTACAGTTTCAATAACGGTAAAGCGGTGTGCTTCCGGAGATGTGCGAAATGTACCGTGTAGGTACATATCAAGCTACGTGATACAGCCGAGGGATTTGATCACCGGATCACCCGAGGTATGCCGAATGGTAGCTTGATAGCACCGACGCGGTACATTTCTCCGCCTGAAATACACCGCTTTACCGTTCTTAAATCGCAATACTCCATTTAGAAAAAGAAAACCTTAGTCACAATTTTCTATCAGAATCTTTCTAAATGAATTTACGTTGACAAACAGTTTGTACATTTATTTATTTCCTTACTTGGCCTATTAATTCCGTGGGCATTTTTCAGCGACAGGTTGCCTATCACTGTTGCTGTTGTTGTTGTTGCTAATCGATTTACTTGAGCGCCGACATGTTTAAGATCATGCAACCAGTAGTATTTCAAAACCCTCTTTAATACAGACGAGATAAGATGTAGATAAACAATCGGCCAAGTTGTGACGAGTAATTATCCACTGACTGTACCACTTCCTTTTCGTGCCTCCATTTAGACACGAACAGAGTGATTAGACCGGCCAATCAAATTTAGTATCAGATTTTTTCATACCTCATGGAAGTTTTTTGATCGATTTTTGGTCATTCTTATTCGATAATGGCAAATAGTCAGCGCCAAAGGCGACAACGGGAGCTTTAGCGGACCGTATAGATCAAGATCAGACCTCACAAAATGTGTAGTCTTATCTTGATCTATACTGTCCACTTGTTCAGTCAAGCACATAAGATAAAAACCTTTGCAAGATTCAGTTGATAGTAATCTAACTCTTTGCCAAACGGCAAAATTTTGGACTCAGCCAAATCGAAAGCATTTGCAGATGACAAAATAAATGTTGTTTAAATGATGATTCTGTCTATGATGGGGTAGAAAACATTGTGGGAAAAGGAGAAAATGCTGGTTACCAGCATTTTCCCCTTTTCACAGAATGTTTTCATAGGCTTTCTATTCCAGGGTCGTTAAAACTCGGGATTATGTGGTAAAGGATTAAGCTGTCAGAAGGAGGTTGACTGCATATGTTTGGTGCTGAAAAAGTTAAAATAACGTTTGGGAATGGCGTCATTTGCATGTTGACCTTGCCCTAATGGCTTTTTTGCTCCTATTGTTATTCGAAATATTTTACATTCATTTCTCCTGTCTAGTCCTGCCATTCATTTTGATCCATCCTTGCGTTTAATTCAACAGGGAGAACAGTCTTATTATTTTCAAGGAAGCTGGTTTGTTAATGAAAACTTGAATAAATCATCAAAATACCGCTATAAATCTTTCACAGTAGATTGATCAAATGAAGTTTACTGTCACAGCATGAAGTCAGATACATGTACGTTGTATTTGATTTGTATTTGATTCCGCTAAAGAGTACATGCATAGAATGCCCATTACCTTCATTAATAATAATAATAATAATAATTATTATTATTATTATTATTATTATCATCATCATGTCGTTGAGCCCATGCTCTAACAAACACGACTCTCACCGCTGACCATTGTTTCGACGATGGTTATGTGGGAAAGCAGCCAGTGGCTTGGAAAGAATATTGTGCGGAGTACTGGTAACAGAAACTCCAGGAAAGCATGGATAGGTGCACTGGCCGCCGTGATATAACTGAAATAATGTTGAAAACGGCGTTAAACACCATACAATCAATCAATCTAACAAACACGAAGAAAATTTTGATATTAGGCTACGTTCTAACGTTTTAGACGTTTTATTTCGGAAAATTTGCCTTGTGTAGCTAAATATCATTTATATAATGGTTAGGAACAAGTAGGGTTTTATAACTTTGGCGACCCTTGCTTTGCCGAATGTCCCACATCAAAAAATCATTTTCATGTAGATAAATTTTTAAGGCCTTTTGATGGGCTTAAAATATGCCTACTAATTAGACTCCACTGCAAAGTGCAAAGAATATAAATTAGAACCAAGAAGATTGTGTAGATCAAGATCGGACTGCACATTTGGCACAATTTTAAAATACACCGTCAGAAAAAAAAAGTCAGTATATGTAGCCAATTACAATGAAAAGACGGCACTCTTGAGCAAAGAACACAATTTTTGACTTTTTTACATGAAAAACATTTGCAGACGACAAATGTGACTGAAAAGAATGGAATTTGTCTTTTAAAAGGTAGAAAACATGCTGGGAGTATTTTCTGCTATTCTCACTATGGCTTCAGAATAGGCCTCGGGGTCCTCGAAACCAGGGACTGTTTGGTGAAGGGTTGATGAAATGACAACATAGCAAAAAACACTGTTGACATATTTCAGCCCTTGTTCTTAACGCGTGAACGACTCGATAAATACAAAGCGGCAAAAACAACCGTTATAACGTGAAAAATACGTTCGACGGTTTACGTGGAAAAAGTCGCAAGGGCCGTTAAAATCTCATATATTCGAGGGTCATTCAGTAAAATTTGGGACTCTTTTCCTTAGCGTATGAAGATTACATGCTTAAAATAGAAGGAAGTTAGTTCTTGTACTGAACTACCTTTTAGCCATTTCCACGAAACTCAGGTATACCTTTCATGGTACCATTCACGGTGACATCACATGGAGCAGATCCTAAAAATATGTTCGAAGATAATTCAATAAAAAAAATACTGTTTTTTCTACATCGCAGTTTACATGCTTGAACCAAAATTATTGTACTTCTTTGGTACTTCCCTTTAGCCCATGCCACGTAACGTTAGGTATGTACGAGGGCCCATCAATAATTTCGAGAACTAATCTTATATCAGAAAAACACGTCAACCAACATACATTCAACATCTACTCCTTTTCAAAGTAACGTCCCTTGCACAGTTTGCACTTATCCCACCGTTCGACCCATGCCCGGAACACGTGATGCAGGCCGTCACGTGACATATCCCGCAAATATCTGTCAACGGCACGCCTCAACTCCTCTCTTGACTCGTACTTCTCACCACGTAGCTTATTTTTTAGATTTGGAAATAGCCAGAAATCGCAAATTGCCAAATCTGGGCTGTACGGAGGGTGTGGTAGTATTTCTATATCCAGTTCCTTAATAGTGTCTAATACAACGCGACTGCTATGGCTTGGCGCGTTATCGTGGTGCAGCAGAATCCCGGACCTCATAAGTTGTGGGCGCTTTCTCTTGATAGCCGGTAGCAGATCAGATTTAATTAATGATGCATAATAGTTACCAGTAATTGTAGTTTTTGGAGGAACAAAGTGATTCGAAATAATTCCTTGGATATCACAAAAAATTATGGCCATTACCTTACCGGCAGACCTGGAAATCAACGCTTTTGTTGGCGAAGGCGAAGAAGGATGCTTCCACATTGAGCTTTGTTGTTTACTTTCCGGCTCAAAAAAGTGTATCCATGTCTCATCACATGTAATTATTCGATTCAGAAAGTTTTCGCCCTCGTCATTGTAACGTTGACAGTATTCATGACACCTTTTGACCCTTTGTCCCATTTGATCAGGAAGCAGCAAGCGCGGTACCCATCTTGCTGAAACGCGGCGCATTCCGAGCTTATTGGTCATAATGTCCTGAGCTGTACCATACGAAATGTCAAAGTGTCTAGCTACAGTTTCAACAGTTACTCTTCCATCTTCAAGAATAAACTCTTGAATTTCAGCAACTTTCTTCTCAGTTGTTATAGTCACAGGTCTGCCAGTATGTTTATCATCTTCCGTTGATTCTCTACCGTCTTTAAAGCGCCGCATCCACTTTGAAATAGCACTATTCGCTAAACATGAGTCTCCATACACTTTATGCAAATCATCACGGATCTCCGTAAAAGATTTACCGAGTAACACATAAAACTTTATCACAACGCGTTGCTCGCTGGTACAGGATGACGCCATTTTTAAACGAACGCTCTTGATATGACGTCATATTTTTGTTATGACGTCATATATTTTTGACGTCATCGTATTGGAGTTAGATGAGTTAATTGGAAAAGGAATGAGCTTTAATCATACGAATTTTCATGACAGTACGTCAACGCGTAATTGAATAGTGGAATTAGTTCTCGATATTATTGATGGGCCCTCGTATATCATGGCGCTAGAGACAGCGACGCCACGTGCCGGAGATCCCCGAACATATTTTTTGGGTGCCATCAAATAAAGAATGGAACCTTTTTATAAACTAACATTCTTGATATTAAAAAAAGTTCTTACTTACATGACTTACATGGTACATTTTTGAGCCGTTCTCACGTAAGGTCAGGTATGCCTATCATGGCACCATTTACAGTGACGTCACTTAGCGCAGCCCGCCCCCAGCCGATCATCGATTGGTTAACGGAAACGCGCAAAACTTTCTTTGAGATTGTAGAGAGTGGGAGAAGTTGCCAAATTTTAACCCTTAAGCTGCTAAATAAATGAAATGAACATTTCCACTCAATAGTAAAACTCAAATGTTGCTATTTCAAAGTTAGGTTTTTATTTATTTATTTATTTATTTATTTATTTGTTATTATTATTATTATTATTATTATTTTTTTTTTTTTTTTTTTAGAAGTATCTGCTTATCGGACATTGTAGATTAAAGATAAGACTGCACGTTGTGTGCAGTCTATCTTGATCTACACTGTCCGCAAAAGGTCCTTAGCAGCCAAAGGGTTAAAAAGAGACAGTTTCCACATTTTCGACGAGATATTTCAGGAATGATACAGGGAAATAAAACTTGTGTGGTTACACAATGAGTATACAAACCAATCATATGAGACATGTTTTTTCAGCTTTCAGTTACAGAATAGATTTTTAGATTCGGCAGCCATCCTACGCATGCGTATATTCACTTTTCCAGCAAGCCTTACTTTCCATCGCTGGTTCCCTCATAGCCCCTCAACTGGTAGCGAAAGCAGTGTGTGCCGCAGACGACGACAACCTAATTCGAAAACTCGTCAGTTCAACATTGATGATGAACGGGGTCACGACGTTCCTTCAAAACGTGGTCGGGGTTCGACTTCCGGTGTTCCAAGGGCCATCGAGTTCATACATCGTTCCTATCATTGCTCTGAACGCCATTGATAAAAATAGATGTAACGTCACGCACGTATGTAAGTTGTGGTATAGCTATGTGTGTCCCCGTTTTCATTCTTTGACATTTTACCAGAGGACATAATTTTCGATTGGTCCAAATCGAAAGCATTTGCCGGACGACATATTGATTGTTGTTAAAATTATCAAAATTTATCTTTTGATTGGAAAGAAAATATTGTGGGAAAAGGAGAACATGCTCGTACCGAGCATTTTCTCCTTTCCCCAAAACTTTTTTGGCAAACTTTCTATCTATGGGTTACAACAAACTTGGGATTGTTTGATAAAGAATAAACATATTCATTTCTTTCTGCAGGCGCTCTTTTTTTCTGCTTGCAACAAATTTTGGAAACATTGTAGCAGTAGCAGAAAATTTCTGTATATACACATATAAAGAAAGAGTTATAGAAATGGAAATGGGAGGAAAAACCCAAATGTTCTGAAGCGTTCGCAAAAGAAAATCCTAATTTAGTATATATTACGACATATATCACCTCTCTCCTTTACCGTCATAAACGCTAATGATTCAGCATTCTATGCACCAACAATTTATCACATGTCAACCCCCTCCATGTCCCTTTCAGCGCCGTAGCCGAAGAAAAGATAGGCATTTGCGGACGGAATAGACGAGATCAAATTGCACAAAACGTGCAATCTTGGACCCATAGTATCTGTTTGTATAGTCAAGCCTGTGACAAAAAAAAAAAAAAATCTTTCAGTGGATTTTATTTTCAGCCGTTGAAAGAGGTCCAGTTTCTGCATACAGTATATTCGGTAGCTAAAGTGTTATACCGGTCACAGTTACATATAACGTCAGGTGACGTAAGAACAGATTACATTATGCATTGTGAGGTTTTTTTCCAATGCGGAAGTGGGTTGATCATGGTGTCCTCTGCCGCTTGCAACATTATGCCAGTCATATAACACGGCGACATCTCACTCATTCTTATATCTCCGGGGTTTTACCAGTACATATGTACTCGGCTCGGATTCTAAAGTGTCTTGCTCAAGGACATTCCGAGACCAGGGCCTCCAGGTTTCAAAATCTACATATTTACCACTGAGCGACGCAGGTACATTTTTAGATCGTTAAAATTACCGAACACGACATTGGCGATGTAGCGGTCACTGTACATACACTAGCACTTTGGATATGGGTCGATGCCTTTTGTTCCAGATCTAGGATGTACCTTCAGCTATAGTTGCATGGCTGACCCAAATCAAACTTAATTCGAAAATGACCCGTTACTTCAATAAGCCAGTGAAAATAACCGCCATTATTGCGTCACTAACCGGAAGCTTGTCTGAGAAACGCAGGTCAGGTGCGATATTCTAGAACGGCCATTTGTAAGATTGTTTTTATAGTTACTTTACTTTTAGCAAGTTATTTTTAGTTTCTCAATTCATTCATATGAAATAGAAGGATTTTATATTCTGTTTATTTCTGTTTTTAACCAGTTCCAGAATACGTTGGTCGGAATATTAGCCAAGAAGTTGCACAGAAAGAACTAGAAGATTTACGTTTACGTGAGGTGAACAAGCGTATTTCACTCATTAAAGGCCCACTACTGCCAATTGTAAATAATACTGGGATCAAATTGCAGATAAATTTATTTCATACCATTTTAAAGTATCGTTATTTCTATGAGTCTTATAATATGTTACAGTAGAATCTGTCAAAGTTCCAGTCGATGGCAGAAAGAATGTGTTGTAAAACTAGAACAAAAGTTGTCAACTTTTGTTATAGTTTTACAATACATTTTTCTGACAGCGACTGGAACTTTGACATAGGTTTGTACTGTAACACATTGCCAGGTTCATAATTATATTCATACTTCTAAATGGCATGAAATAAATTTGTCTGCATTTTGACTCCCGAATTGTTTACTTTTGGCCGCTAGTGGGCCTTTATTTCATTTTCGATTTGTCAGCTTTGAAAACTGCTCTTGACGACTAATCAAATATGTTCCGAAATGATGCCATTTGAGGTAGAACAGTCATTTGACATGCAAAAAAAAATTGAAAATAGCAAAAACTTTCGACCCCTGACTGTGCAGGCTGACAAGGGTCTATTGGGTCGATATTTTTTGCAGATGCATGGAGCTCCCTTTTCACAGAGCATAGCTCAGATGTTTTGTTTTTAACCCTCAAAAAGCTGAACACGTCTTGTGTTGATTTTGGAGACTGTCGATCAAGATCAGGGAATACAAACAATGCAGTTGAAACTTGAATCTTCACCATGTGATATTAAGCGGTTGGTCTCAAAAGTGATATAATCAAGTCTTATCTGCTAATCTTCTTTTAAGATGCGGCCACACATGAGTTAAACACCGTTTTCAACACAATTTTAGTCATATACCAGCGGCAAGTGCACCTATCTGGTATTTCCAGGATTATCTGTTACATGTAGGTATACTATGCACAACAACAATACAAGTAACTGGCTCATTTCTCATTTAAACGTCGTAGAAACAATGTTTTTGAACAGCGGCCAGAGAGAAATAAATCGTATATCGCAACTGTTCAATTTTCGAAAAAAGTTTGGTAAGGCTGGGCTCTGAACACGCGATAACTGGAGCACTGTGCGTTACTGACTGAGCCACCAGGCTCAGCACTAAGGGTTAACAAATACGACAAGCCAAAAACGGAAACATAGATCAATTGGTGCATTTCAAGATGGGAAAATGCCTGAATAATACACATAATTATTTCTAAAATACATGCAGATTTCTTTTATGCAAATATTAACATGTCTTTCTGTTTTATTACCTTTTAAACGTACAGAACAGAAATCACGCGACATGGCCGTCGTCATCTACTGAAATTTCCGTAGGAAACCAGCTGTGGTCCATCGTGTGCCAAAGGCATGAATTGTTTCAGAGCGTGTCTTAAGTTGGGTTTGATGGACCTTTTCAAAAAAAAAAAAAAAAAAGACAACGTTAAAGCCTCGAAGTCTCTAGAGCCAATTCTAATGCATCTTAAGGCAATTTTTGCGTTAAACTCAACCTATAACAGGATTTGGCTACGGTATTTCAAAAAGTAGTAAACACTATATTTGGCAAAAAAAATATCTGCCCTAATCCGGACCGGTAGGATCGTTCTCGTCCTTGCGAGTGGTAAAGTTTGGTAATGTTTTAAAAGGTCAATACGAGAGGAAATTATTTCAGATGATCGGGCCATTGATTCTGGCGGGAGGTCTACACTGTTTGATTGGTGCCACAGGCCTGGTTGGTATACTAATGAGGTTTATAGGCCCGATAACTATCGTACCGACCATACTGCTGATTGGTATATACATCGTGAACCCAGCCCTCGATTATACCCAGGTGAACTGGGGCATTGCAGCCATGTAAGTACTAAACCCTTTAACACAACAAAATTTTCGACCTGTCCAAATTGAAAGCATTTGCAGATGACAATTTCAATGTGGCTCAATGATATGATTTTTCTCTGATAGAGTAGAAAACATTGTGCGAAAAGGAGAAAATGCTGGTTACCAGCATTTTCTCCTTTTCCCACAATGTTTTCAAAAGACTTCTTCCTCAGGGTCCTTAAAAGTCGGGATTGTGTGGTAAAGGGTTAAGCTGCTTAATATATGAAAATTTCCACTCAGTAGTAAAACCCCAAATATTGCGATTTCAAAGTTGATTTCACCGAAAAAAAAAAGAAATATCGTATCGGACAGTGTAAATCCAAGATCAGACTGCAGGTTTTGTGCGGTCTGATCTTGATCTATGCTGTCTGCAAATGATCATTGAGTCGCGTTTAGCAGCCTGAGGGTAAACAGAGTGGGAGACAGCAGTGTGGGGTTTGAGCGTCGGCCTTTCACAATAGGAGTTCCAGGTTCCGGTCACGTGATGTACCGGGGTCAACCTGTAAAACTATCCACATCACGGAGCGAATACTGGGTCTGTTTTCACTAACCATTCTTTAAAACATTCTTAGTCTTATTTTCCAAGATTTTGTAACTTTGAAAGTAACACAACTTCTGATTTGCTAAACCAAATGGTTTAGCCAATCAGGGGTTGTGTTACTCCAAAATTTAGAAAATTCTAGAGATAGACTGAGAATATTCTTAAGAATGGTTTGTGAATATGGATCCTGGTTAAGATTTCCAGGGTCCATAGTCACCAACCATTCTTAACTTCATTCTTAGTCTTATTCTAGATTTAGAAAGTAACGCAACCTCTGATTGGCCAAACCATTTAATTTAGCCAATCAGAAGTTGTGCAACTTTCAAATTGAGAAAATTCTTGAGAATATAACTAAGAATATTCTAAGAATGGGTGGTGAATACGAACCCAAATATCGTGAGTAATTGATGTTAGTTGTAGAATGTCTCACGTCTGATGTAAAATAAATGAATCGTGCTCTGAGAAAAAGGGTTTAACGTATCTCCACGGGTCAGCATGTTTGTACTGCGGAAGCTGACCTGGGTCGATACTTTTTATAACAGTTAACACTGTACCAGTTTTTATAATTATTTTCCCGAGGCGGGGATTGAAGCCACGATCTTTAGATTCCAAGGCGAACGCTCTACCACGTCCGCTACAAAAGCTAGCTCTGTAGCTAAGCAGTGTAAGTGTCCCCTTGAACAAACACAAGCTATATATTATATATGAGCCATGCTCTGCAAAAGAGGAGCTTAATGCATCTTTGTGATCCAATTGATCCAAGCAAGTCATTACATTATTATGGATCCACAGAGTTCATTTTGTCTAACAACCAACTGAATCATGAGGCAGACTGGTCCTTTGACATGCAGAGAATTGATCAAAAACAAAAAGTTTCGGCCCAGGTCAGCCTGCGCGGAGTGCGCAGGCTGACCTGGATCGATACTTTTTGCCGATGTATTGAGCCCCCTTTTCCCAGAGCGTGGCTCATATCTATCTATGGGACAGATAAGTAACATTACTACAAATATGAATATGTTACAGCACTTGGATTGCTGGACTTATACTCTCCATGTACCTGGGACATCGACCAATGCCAATACCGATGTGGAGCAGAAAGAAGGGTTTTCATATCATACGGTATCCGCTCCATCAAGTCTTTGCAGTAAGATTGTTAAAGATACATCCTCACTGCCAGAGAAAAAAAAAAAAAATGGCTGTTAAATTGACATATTGTAGAATTGCTCAGAATTTAGTCAGCTGTGTAAAACATAGATAAATTACCAATATATATGATGTAAGGTTTACACATATACACATATAGGAAATCTTCAATTTAAAACGTCACAGCAGTGATTTCTTTGATGGCCTCCAGAAAATGAATTGCATTTTCTATCGGTCGGAATCTTGGCAACCTTGCAACCCCCAGGGACAACATTTAGCATGAAGGTACAAGAATGATTATAGTTTGACAAAATAAAGATGAAATGGGTTAAAAACTTGCTAAGAACGAGTATAGATGTATCTCTGATTCTTAGTTTGCTAAATAAATAAAATGAAACTTTCAAGTCGATAGTACTCGTAAAGACACAAATGTTGCTATTTCAGAGTTATTTTAGGGAAAAAAATATCTCCTTATCGGACAGTGTAGATCCAAGATCAGGCTGCACGTTCTGTGCAGTCTGATCTTGATCTGCACTGCCCGCAAAAGGTGATTGAGTCGCGCTCAGCAGCCTAAGGATTAAAGGAAAAGAGTTTTTAAAATGTTACATAAGCTCAGATGAAGGGGAGGTAATCGATTTCGACATCATTATATCATTAATAAAAACCATGTTGCGGGTACTCATTAGAATTGTTTCGCTGAGCATGTGAAAATGTCACCTTTACTCGTTATTGAATCTAATTTTTATTCAACTGTTGTTCACAATTCCCCGTTTCATATTTTCAACGGAAATATTTTGCATATGTATAGGTGTTGATATCCGTGTTATTTGGCTGGGCTATAAGCGGGATACTGACCCATGCCGGTGTGTTTACTGACGATAAAAACGACCCAGGCTATAAGGCGAGAACGGATGCCAAATCTGGAGTGATAGCAGAATCAGACTGGTTTTATCTTCCTTATCCAGGTATAGATATCCTTGTTTGTTTGGTTTAGTTTTTTTAATCTTTATGACAAAATTTTACTCAGCTTTGTAATATTGTGTGTTTGAAATGTCAGTTTTTATTCCGGCTCGATCAAGTCTGTCTGTATCTCAGCCTCTCTGACTCTGTCTGTCTCTGTCAGTCTGTCTATCTCTCAATTCCTCCATCCCCTCATCTTCCTACTCCAATCTTCCCCTCGCCCCACTCCCTCAGTTATTCCCGCTTGCCACCTCTTTGGCCTCTACTCACTCTCTCTTTTATCTGGCACTTCCTCCCCAAATTCCTTTCCCCCTTTAATCCTTTTTCTCTCGCCCTCGAAGTAGGACTGACGTAAGTAATTGCGACACAATCTGTCGCTCTCTCACTGTGTGACATGTTAGTAGTTCTATGTATGTAGAAAAGCACCCAGCGGAATTGAAAAGGTGTTCGAATTGTGCGAATGCAGAAATGATAACGCGGGGTACCATCATCGTCATATACCTGAAATAATGGCGAAAACGGCAGTTAAAACAACAACAAAAACGTTTCGCTTCCACACATAAGTTGGAATTGATGAGCATGGAAGTCCAAAATAATTCCTATCATTTCTTCACAGGTCAATTTGGCTCCCCTATGTTCAGCGCGAGCGTACTCATTGGTTTCCTGATCGCCACTCTAACTTCCATCTTGGACTCTATTGGAGACTACTACGCCACAGCGGCCATGTGCCGGGTACCAAAACCACCAAGTCACAGTATAAACCGTGGCATCGCGGTTGAAGGACTTTGTACTCTGTTTTCCGGCTTTTTAGGTATGGGGCATGCAACGACAACATACGGGGGAAATATTGGTGCAATCGGCATGACAAAGGTATGAACATTTTTTACGACATAATTTAAATCTTTTCGGATAAGAGGACGAAAGGACAGTTATTGGCTTTGTAGATAGTGTACATAAAGATCAGTTCCTACAAAAGAAAAATGAAGTCCTATGTTTGCTTATCCCAGGCCGGTGAAGGCAAAATACTTTATGATTTTTTTTTTTAGCCATCTTGTTGATGGATCGATTCTCACCGATTATTAGAACTAGTTTTTCGATTTTTCGTGATTTCAAAATACCTAGACTTAATGTCTAGGTGGCGAAAGCAATCCGAAACAGTGTAAATCGAAACCATTATCCATTTTCATGAACATGTGATCAAAGTATCAAGGTCACGTGACTGGACTTAACCTTTCAAATTTCATATTAGATTTTTGTTTGGTTGAATGGTGATTTTTGTCATTTCATTTTCGGTTCGTTTTTAGGCAAAAGCAAAACCACCTTCACTCCAGCAACTGAACGTATGCATGATACTAGTACTGTTATAGCGGCATGGTGTGAGCGTACTTGTAACTGTGCCATGATCTGTGAAAATGGGGTTTAATGCATTTGCAAAAAGTATCGACCAGGGCAGCCTGCGCAGTCCGCGTAGGCTGACCTAGTCGAAAGTGTTTGCTTTTGGTCAATTTTCCGCATGTCAAAGTACCAGTCTACCTAACTATTCAGTCGGTTGATGGACAAAATGAATTTTATGCGTCCATAATTATATGATGACTTGCTTTGTATAAGGAATCAGAGAAATGCACTAAACTCCCTTTTACCAGGGCACAACTCAAATGTGCCGATAGGAAAACCCAAAAAATTGTTTGACATTATTAGCCCTCGATAACCTTATACGTAAGACAAAGTTATTCTGGGCGAACTTATATTTAGTAAACAAGTACCTCTGGAAAGAAAAGCCTTCTGACACACTCGATTTTTTTTGCAGGTTGCCAGCCGACAGGTGTTCATTTTAATGTCACTGATATACATAGCGTTTGGTATATTTGCGAAAGTGTCCGCAGTGTTTGTCTGTATACCGGACCCAGTGTTGGGGGGCAGTATCATCACCATCGTCGGTGTCTTTGTGGGCGTCAATCTGTCAAATTTACAGGTGTGCCTTTTCTCCTTTTTCAGCTCTACTAGCCGAAGGTTAGAAGGGCTCATGTCGTGGCGTGGTTCTCGACGTCCGTACAACAGTCTGTCCGTCCGTCAACTTTTTCTTGTTTATACGATTAACCTTTTACCACACAACAAAATTTTAGACCTGTCCAAATCCAAAGCATATGCAGACGCGGAATTAGATGTTGCTAAAATTGTTAAATGTGGCTAAATTTGTTGTAGTTGTCTTTGATAGGATGGAAAACATGGTTGGAGACGGAGAAAATACTAGTTTACAGCATTTTCTTCTTTTCCCACACCGTTTTCAAAAGTCGTTAAGGTGGGTAAAAGTCAGCATCGTGTGGTAAAGAATTGAAGTCCTCATTTATGATCAGATTTTTATGAAACTTTCACTGTTTGCTTGTATCATCAATACCGTAGCATGAATCCCATTTAATTTGAAGAAAATTCAACTAGTAGTTAGGGAAAAATAGCCGTTTAAAGTGAAAATTTACATTTCTCTGTCTGTCTGTCTGTCTGTCTCTCTCTCTCTCTCTCTCTAAAATCTCTCTGAAATCTCTCTGAAATTTCCTTGTTTTTAACAACGATTAAAAAACATAGTTTCAAATCTTATTTACTAAACATGTTATTTAGTTTGTCCAGATTCTTGCTTATCTTTTTAGGTAATTGATTTGGCCTCTACCAGGAACCTGTCAATTATCGGAATGGGCGTGTTTGTTGGCCTGCTTGTGCCCACATGGATTAACAAGAACGGAGATTCAATAAATACTGGTTAGTCCTAGACAAAGGGCTTTATCATCTTAACTCTTTACCACACGTCAAAATTTTAGACTGGTCCGAATCAAGTCTTTACCAAACGACAAAATGTTGGACACAACCAAACTGAAAGCGTTTGCAGACGACAAATTGAAGGAAGCTCAAATGATGACTTCAGTCTTTGATAGGGTAGGAAACATTGTGGGAAAAGGAGAAAATGCTGGTTACCAGCATTTTCTCCTTTTCCCACAGTGTTTTCGAAAGGTTTCTTCCTCAAGGTCGTTAAAACTCGGGATTGTGTGATAAAGGGTTAAAGTAAGTAAAATGTAACTTCCAAGCCAATAGTGAAAACGCAAAATTTGGTTGGGAGGACAAATATCTCCTTATCGGAGAGTGCAGATCCAAGAAGTCTGATCTTAAACTACATTGTCCGCAAAAGTCCTTGAGTCGCGCTAAGCAGGCAAAGGGTTAGCTCTTTTTAAGACGACAAAATTTAAAATTCGTCCAGAATGAAAGCATTTGCAAATTTGCAACGACAGATTACGAGAATGATTGTTCTTCATACCATAGAAAATATTGTGGAAAAAAGAAGAAAATACATGTACTGGTTACCAGCATTTTATTCTTTGTGCACAAAGTTTTTCAAAAGTTTTTTCTATTAGCGGTCGTTAAAACTCGGGTTTGTTTGGATAGGAGTTTGCGTCGCTTCAAACATAGTTTTATTTATACCACAGAGTCTGTTGACCAATATTTGGCTGTGTCTCTGCAGTGCTTTGTCCTTAGACACTTGAACCGCGTGACCAGTGTAGCCAACGGGGATAGAACCAGGGTACCATTAACCCATTTCAACATCTTTTCCACCTTGTAACGAATGAACCCAAAGGGGTTCTTTTTAATTTTATTTTTGGCACAAAAATTGGTATTTTTCCTTTTGATGAATTGCCTTGTCCTTAGTTCATCTTTTCCATAAGATTTTTTATTATGACGTGAAAGGGGGGGGGGGGGTAGTATTCCTTTAGCCCTAAAACTGCTACGTACAAGAATGGAAAATTTCCTGTCGATATATAAAATCCAAAATCTTGAACTTTAAAAGTTTCACTGCAAAGAACGTGCAGTCTGAATTTAATCTACAAGGGCCGCAAAAGAGCACTGGGGCGTGCTTAGCAGGCTAAGGGTTACACATGAGAAAGGTTCGACTGTGAGCGAATGCTATCATAAAATTAATTGTTGCTACAACAGAAAGTGGATCGTTGTGTACAGAAATACAGGAAAGCAGAACATCTGAATTTTTGGGACGAGAAAATATTCCATCGGCCATAAACAGTATTAACCATGAGACGGTTTATAGGCTCAGCTGAAAAGAAAGACTTGTACTGAAAACTCTAGCTTCCTTGGACCATAGATTTATAAAATGTACGACAGTGTAGGTCGAAGATGACCCGACACAAAACGTTGTCTCATCTTAGTTCTAGACTGTCCGGAAAAGCACTGTATATTGTCAGTTGCATCTCAGGGTATTATTTACTTACCTGTGACATCAAATTTTCTCAGGGAACCCCCAGGTTGATCAGGTGATCACGATGTTACTGGGAAATCCAAACTTCTTTGGAGGGGCTCTTGCCTGTTTTCTGGACAACACAGTTCCAGGTAAATGATTTTGCTCCCTTTTCACAACAACCATAATTACATTTTGTCACCCGAAAGGCTCACAAGAAATAAATTACAATAATTGTACCCACCGTTGAAGTCGGTCTAAGCATAGGCCATTGCAGCTCCATTGGTCTATCAAGGGTTACCGAAATTTTCATTGCTCGTTCATCACACACTGTTACTTAAAAAGCACATTGACGCATCGCCTTTATATGGCGTGCAACACACGAAATGGGGCCTTCGGACATTTGCGTAAAGTTTTGTCTCGGATTAGCCTGCGCAGTCCGCGCAGGCTAATCCGAGACAACACTTTACGACTACATAAGATTTTTTCATACAGTAGACTTTCGTGAAACAGAAAATCGCACAAAAACGAGAAGTTTGTCTTGGATTAGTCACAGACTGCACAGGCTGATCTTGGACGACACAGTTTTACTCATAAGTCCGAAGGTCCTTTTTCGTGTGTTGCACGCCATATCGAATATACGATATAGCAGGGATGCGCCGATGTGTTATTTTTAGTAAAAGAGTTCGATGATCGACCAATGGAAATTTCAGTGTTCCGTGATAGACCAATGGAGCTTCAAAGGCCTGTAGTCCAAAACAGCGGTACTTCTGTGTGCCTTGAAAATAAACAGAGAGTTATAAAAGTATTTAAAGTACTTCGATATTGGAATACAGCTTGAGTTTGAAGCAGTTCTATTGAACGGTCAGTCAGATACCTCAGTTTTAGTGTTTGCATTCAGTCCTCTAGATATTAAGGCGATGTTGTGGTATTGTTTTAAAGTGACATAAAGCTACATTTTGACAAAAAAATGCCTTTTAGAAAAAAATGCTGATATTTTGTGTTATGAAGTCTTAGGATGTGACTCGTTACTCTGACTTGGAGGAAAACCCAAAAATACCCACTCAAAAAAATCAATCCTGCTATAGTCAAAACCATAGCCCAGGGGTCTATAATTATTGATTTCATTATCAGTCTTGTTCTAGATTTAGAAAGCAACACAATATTTGAATGGCTACGCCATTTAGTTAAGCCAGTCAAGAGTTGTGTTACTTTCAAATTTAGAAAATTCTTGAGAATAAGACTAAGAATATTCTTAAGAATGGTTGGTGAATACGGACCCAGATTCTGTGTTTTTCCTAGTGTTAAAGTTATCTTTACAGACAAATAAAGATTAGATTTTGTAAAAACTTTCTTTAAAAAAAAAAGTCAAACGAAATTTAGTTGCATGCTTTTTTTATGTCACACATATAAGTATGCTCCTTCAGGTACGGACGAAGAACGAGGTATTGCAGCATGGAAAAACCCACAGATGGACACGGAAACCAACAAATCCCAGTACCTGGAGGGAACGGAGGTTTATGATGTCCCCTTGCCTAACTGTCTCAGACGCCAAACCTGGCTTCTTAAAAGAATACAATTCTTGTTCAATAGTGAGACTCAAAGAACAAGAAAAGACTGATCATGCATTTCTAACCGTCCTTGTTGACTCTTTCACTGCCCAAAATGACTCAAGTAGCGTTTGACGGACGGTATGATCAAGATCAGACTGAACAGACCATGCAGTTTAATAAGGCGTGCAACACACGAAAAGGGGCCTTCGGACATATGCGTAAAAGTGTGTCTTCCTAGATCAGCCTGTGCAGTCTGTGCCTAATCGGAGACAATACTTCCCGTTTTGGTGCTATTTTCTGTTTCACGTGAGTCTACTGTATGAAAAAATTTTGTGTAATCGTAAGCCTGCGCAGGCTAATCTGGGACGACACTTTACGCAAATGTCCGAAGGTCTCATTTCACATGTTGCGGGCCATATTTGATGTACATGTACGCTGTCCGTTTCCTGATGCTGAACTGTGACGAAAACGGAATTTTTATTTGAAGAGGAACTTCAGATTTAAATCCCGTAGAAAAGTCGGGTTTGATAGCAGGCAGTGAAAAGGTCAAATGCTTTGCGAATTAATTGTTTTGTATGTAAAATGTTGTTGTATACAGATATTTTATACTCTGCGTGTATATGAAATAAACACTAGATATATACCAATATAGATACAGCATAGAATCCAGTATTTTTCCACCGAATTATAAGACACCATGACATCCTAAAAACTTGAATACAAGCCCCCATTTTCAACTATTCGTATTTTCGTGTATAATGGTACTGCCAGAGCCCCAGACAGAGAGAGAGAGAGAGAGACAGACAGACAGACAGAGAGAGAGAGAGATTTTGATTTCAAATTTCAAAATATTATTTATTCTCCACTAAACCCTATGTTATGGGTCCTCATTAGAATCGTCTCATCAAGGCGATTCTAATGAGTACCCACAACATATGGTTTAGAAGAGAAATAATGGATTTAGAATACCATCACTCCCTCGTATCTGGAGCTGCGATTACATCGATGTCTTTTCACATGCAAAATTACATGCCAGTAGTTTTACAAATATGTAAAATATATCGCGATTTCAGTAAATCGCGATATAATCGTGGTAATTCGAGCGGTGATATGGTAAATATTAAACTGGTAGCCTGGTATTGATTTTACACTGATCAGTGTTTATCTCACAATTACGGCAGTCGAGAAAACGGGGTACCACTGAAGGTTATTAAAACAGTGCGATTTTCACAGGTTAAAACAGTGTCGTTCAAATATACCCAATCTGTAATTCGATCCCATCGCGATATTCTCGCGACTTACATCGATGAACTGATGATTGCAGAAAATTTCACTTTGACAAAGCTGTTAGATTCTTATATATAATTAAGCCATGCCCTGTGCAAGGGGTGGAGGGGGGGGGGGGGGCTCCATGCATCTGCAAAAAGTATCGACCCATGTCAGCCTGGCTGACATGTGCTGAGACCTTTTGCCATTAATCAATTTTCTGAATGTCAAGGACCATTCTACCTCCAGATCAAGTCGATTGTTAGGAAAAAAGCATTTTATAGATCCATATTTATGCGATGACTACCTCGGTATAATACATAACGAAGATGCATTAGGCCCCCCTTTTCACGAAGCATAGCTCATACATGTATATTTCTAAGTAACATACTTCCAACTCCGCTAATGGCAGTCATGACGTGAGATTGTTCGAGCACAAAGCACTTCCAAGCCCTAGCCTAGCGTCAGTGAAGCTACAAGCTCGTAATGCAAGACTTGAATAGGTGAGCTGTGGCTGTGGTGTGATTGGAATACTGTTACAAGCAACATAAAACCCATTCGGAAAAAAAAAAAAACGTAACCAACTCAATCGCCTGCAGAAGCATATTGAAATCAAATGTGCGTCAAAATAACTTTTATTAACAAAAACTTACAAATTTTCATCAAACCTTTATGAAGTTGTACTTACCAAATTTTGTCGGAATAAAAAATCAATTACTGGTTTGCCGAAGTCAAAATATTGAATTTTGCAGCTAAATTACTTGAATGAAATTGCTAACCGTAGACTATTAAGTTCGACTCAAGGACCTTTTGCGGACAGTGTAGATCAAGATCAGACTGCACAGAACGTGTAGTCTGAACTTGCATCTACACCGTCCGATTAGGAGATATTTCTCCTCAAAAAAATAACTTTGAAATAGCAACCATTGGGTTTATACTATTATAATCGATCTGAAGGTATCATTTAACCTACTCAGCAGCATGAGGGTTAATTATCACGGAACCAGATTGCCCAGACTTTTACCATAGAATTCCGTGTTTTAACTCTTTACCACATAATCCCGACTTTTAACGACCCTGAGAAAGAAGCCTTTTGAAAACATTGTGAGAAAAGGAGAAAATGCTGGTAACCAGCATTTTCTCCTTTACCCACAATGTTTTCTACCCTTCTCAAATCAAATTCTAATTTTTGAATCACCTTTATTTTGTCGTCTGCAAATGCTTTCAATTTGGACCAGTCTAAAATTTTGTCGTTTGGTAAAGAGTTAAAAACCCTGAAGAAGAAAACTTTTGAAAAAAAAAATGTGAGAGAAGGAGAAAATGCTCGTAATTATCTCCATTGCATATAGAAGACTGGTATAAAAAATTGCAGACCCCCGACAATAATCACTTACCGATTAACAACAAACCTAGTTTTTTTTTTCCTGTTTAATCCAGCGAAGATCGAGCGTCTAAATCTATAAACAGTAATTCTTTCACACTTTTGAGTTTTGACATGAGCTTTAAAAATAACCAGTAAGAATTAAAAAAAAAATGCTTCAATACGTGAAAAATTTAAACAAAAGTTGACTGGCTTATCAAGTCAAGTGATCTTGCTACATAAACTAGAAATGTATTTGTCGAGATTGCGCGAGGTGGGTATCAATTCGATTGGTCGCATTTTCTCCTTTCCCCATAAAGCTTTCCATCAGTTCAAAGACAAATTCTATCAGGAAGCCACATTTCGTTTGGAAGCGCTTTTAACTAGCCTGAAATTTTGTCTTTTGATTAGAGTCAAGTGAATATACTGATTTTGAGACGGTTGGGTAACACAGGACTGTAACGCAGAAAAACTGAAAATGTTCTGAGGGACTACGGATGATAGGGCGGAGAGTACCAGGCCGAATGGCTGGCTGATGCCCTAGTTTCATACAGTATAGATCCGGATGAATTTGCTTGATGAGAAAAGGAAGTCATGTCAGACGTCTGACAATGGTAATTTGGCACCGGTAGAAAATGTCCTTTCGACATATCGGCGTTGCTGTCAACTATTGTAGAAAACGGATTTATCTTAACCGGTGAGAGTATATTATGATTGCCACGCATGCGTAAACACTCGTTTGTGCCGACGTCTACCTCGTGAAACGGTGACGTCAGTTTTTCTTGTGGTGAGACAGATGACGGTGGTGTCATGTTAAAATCGTCCGCTGAATTGCTGATCATTGAGACAGATTCCTTGTTGCTCTGATATGAGGATTTGTTTTGGGTCGATATATGAGGGATATTGAGATGTAACTGCTCTTTGCATATATCTGAACCCGGCGGAGTCAACATATTAATTGCAGACAATTCACTATAACAATATGGTCGGCCATTACTGCGGATCACAGATTCACGACTGGTGTACAGATGTCGTAAAAATGCAGATGCTGAAAGAGTCTCAGATGAAGAACTAGCCGAAGAATTCTCCCCCATCCACTGTGACGTAGACTTTTGCGGATCATGCATATCTCTTAAAACCATTTCACTTTCACATGAACTAAAAGTCGATGATTTTTGTGGTAAATGGCGGTCCATTGCTTTTTCTAATTCTCTCACTGAATTTCCTATAGCACTTGAATCACCTTGATTATTTCTAGCATTTTTCATGTCATCCTTATGCGACGTCGCCCTAAATGAGAGATCCTCGGGTAACTGAGGAGATGTCATATTAGCAGAACGTTTCGCATTTGGACTCTCTGGAAGAGCGGTTACAGTTTGACTTGAAGACAAGTTCAAAATGATATCGTCACCATCCTCGGCGTTGTCGGTAACACTGGAATCAACACAGTCGCTCGATTCGATATCAGTGTCTATAACCTCCTCCAGCGATCTACGTCTGTCACACTCGCGTTTTCTCTTTCTAGGATGATCCATTTTGCGTCTTGAGATTTTATTATCGATTTTCACGTTATCGTCTAAATTCTCTTCGAGCAGAAAATCGTGCTCATGAAAGGGAGGACCAGGGGATTCCTGGGGGTCAGAATCAGATGACCTGATCAGGTGACTGTTGTTGGTTTGAGATAAAGTGTCTCTGTTTGGAGCGTAGGGTGACGTGCTATTAATACTTTGTACAAGAATGTCATCGCTCTCTCGTTCTACAATAGAAATCATAAAATACTTGACAGAAGGTCTTTGTGAAATACCGTTTTGCGCCGCGTTCAACCTTCCCTCTGCTGTCTTATATCGATATCAAAAACCTATATAATTGACAGTTTAAAAAAATGTATGTAATTGACAGTTTAAAAAAAGATGTGCAAACCTGTTTTGCAAAACATGTGTCCTATTGGTAATAATGAGAGAATCATACATAAAAAAAAGCAACGTGTTCTTGTATATTAATACTCAGTCTATACTGTTTCAAAAAGGAGTCAGGTTCTCGTTCAACTAAATTTAGGTCATGGATATCGCAAGCGAAATGTACAAAGTTCTATATAATGAATGTCTAAAGGAGAAAGTTTTATCACATAACAAACCCTGTTTTCAGTGTCATATAGCTAAAGCGAATTTCTTTACTTACATATGTTAGAGACAAGGATTATGTGACGCCATATGTGACTTCATTCCGGCGTTACAACATTTAAAGAAGTGAGTCGAAGCTTTACATATACTCGTGGGAATACCCACGTACATGTATGCGTGAATGATTTTGCATATTCTGACTTATATTTCGAGAGATGTCGTTATGTGATAAAAATACTATAAAATTCGTCGGCTTTTGAGATGAAATTTGATTAAACTTTTCTATAAATTGTTTTTAAGCTCGCCGGGGGCTCGTTTCATAACATTTTTCCAAGAGTCGTTTACCTCTTTACCAAACGACATAATTACATGAATTATATCTCATGTCAGATCCTATCTATCTCAAATACCAATAGACGGAATCCTATCGATAAGATGGAACCGAAAGTGGGGAATATTGCATAGAGTCTTGTGACATTTAAAGAATCAAAGCATTGAAAGCACTGGCATTTGTCAAGGGAGCCATTGTGTGGAATTAGTAATTTGAAAAATAAACAGTAGAAATAGTTTCAAAACGTTCGCTTAAAAGTCAATCTACTACATAGTCATGCACAATCCGATAGGGTAGCATGCAATCTCGTGGGATGAACAAGTCCGGGCAAAAAAGTCCGGGGACGAATAAGTCCAGCAACGAACTGGTTTTTGGACGAACAAGCACGGAATCAGGCGGTCAGAACAAAGATTGTGTGTATCATTACGCCAACAGAAGGGAAGGCCATAGCGGATCACGCTATTTTCGATAAAAAAGAAGTATTTCCACGATCGATGGCCTAATCCAATTTATTTTAATACGCCATATTATATTTCATATCTGAATGCAATCGAAACACTTTTTTGTCTTTGAAAAAAATGAATTTAATTGGGTTTTCTTCCTTCGCTTTTGCACAAACTACGACACATGATTTTCAAAATGCCGTTTTGAATTCATAGTGGCATTGTCTTCGTCAAATGCCAAAAAATGATTTAAAAATTAGCCCTTTACTCAACAATTCCGAGTTCAAACGACCCTGTGTAAGAAAACTTTTGAAAACATTTTGTGAAAAGAAGAAAATGCTGGTAACCAGCATTTTCTCTTTTAGGAAAAGTTTTATCCCCTTTTACAGGGAAATCCCACTGCTTGAGTCGTAATTAATTAGTCGTTGGCAAATGGTTTGATTTTGAAACGAGCCTAAAGTTTTGTCTTTTGGTAAAGGGTTAATATTATCGATGTTAAGCATTCTTGTGCTATGAACACATACCTCGTTCTTGGTCCCCAGGGTAAGGTTTGGCCCCACCGACAGGTCCTTGTAAAAGATTGGCGTCCATGACAACCCCCCGATGTTCAATACTGCTGGAAAGACGAAAAAGAAACTTATCAAATACGGATAAATTATGCAGTTAACCCTTAAGCTGCTAAGCGCGACTCACCGACCTTTTGTGGACTGTGTAGACCTATACTGTCCGATAAGGAGATTTTTTTCCAAAACTTAAGTTTGAAGTAGAATTATTCGAGTTTTTACCATCGGCTTGAAAGTTTAACTTATTTAGCAGGATAAGGGTAAAAGCCCCTCTAGCGGCCAAATGAAAACAATTTTGTGTATAAAACACAGGCGAACTTCGCCAGTACCAATTAAAAGTATAGCGATAATCAGTCTTACGATCTGTTAAAGTACGGTTGGTCAAATTCCGGTCACGCGCAGAACAAAGAATATCGAAACTAGAATTGAAGGGGCATCAAAATGATGGAGGTGGGGGATGTTTGATTTTTGTATGGACAAAAAAAATGATAAGGACGCGATTGTTCACCCTTAGATGTAGGGAAAAAATGTTGAAAATATGTCTCCGATTGGACTCGAAGACACGACCTTCGAAACCATCCTTTCAACAACATCAAAGTTTTCAGAGATGGTAAAAGTCTATTAGGTATTTGGTATCTTGGACTTTTTTTAATGGAAAGGACGAAAATCGTAGGAAAGAGGAAACTGCTTTGAAAAGAGAGAAGCAGCAGTTCTAATTACTCCCACCGTTCACAACTAACCTGATGGTTTGAAAAATAGCAAGAAATGTTGGATCGTCTGATGATTTAGAACTGTACAGTGACGTGGCACATACGACCATCCATATATAACCGCCACCTTTATTTAACAGCCGTAATGAGGGACTCAATACTTGGCCTTTCACTAACACTGAAACGAAACATAGAGAGAAATGATATTGTGTTCTTTCCAGATCCAAAGTCGAATGTGTTCTCAAAGTTTGTTTCCTTTTTTGGTGCTTGAAAAGGCATATTCTTTACAATCATTTGAAAATGAGTCATGCCCTGTGAAAAGGGGGTTTAATGAATCTGCAAAAAGTATCGACAAGGGTCAGCCTGTGTATTTCGCGCAGGCTGACCTTAGTTAAAACCTTTTTCTATTGGTCAATTTTCTGCACCTGAAAGGACCAATTTCTCTCATGGTTTAGTTGGTTGTCGTACGAAATGGAATTTATGGATCCATAATAATTATGTGATGACTTGCTTGGTATAATGCATTATGGGGATGCATTAAAACCCCTTCTGCCAGAGCGTGGCTAAATGTTTTGTCATAAAAGTTAGTTAGTCAATAATTTGCAAACTGTCAATACATGAGAATGAGAAGTGGCAAAATCTTTTTTTAATGGTATTTCATTAAAGAGAAACGTAGCCTCGTCAGATATTTTCAGATTTCGAGCCAGATTTTTGCATGTGGTTGTTGGTATGCCACATAATCAATCACAAGTATCGCTAATTTGCGATGACGTCATATCTGCTCTTATTGGCTAAGAAATATCTAGCTTGAAACTGTCAAACAAACCAACTCGGAAGAGATCTGATTGCATCGATTCGCCTAAATTTATAAAAGACAAACCCATTATCCGACAAGTAACACATCAGGTCCATAAATTTTAAACTATACCAGCCTCAAAACTTACACAGTTTGCTGTAAATAGGCTGTACGAACCTTTTTCTATCACGAAAACTGTCCAGTGTACCCGATTCAACCATTTTAACTTACCTCGGTTACTTTGAAAGGCGTATTTTCATTGGTTATCCACGGAGGTGTGTCTGACCTCGACCAATGAGAAAACGCGCTACAAAATCCGCATTGTATACCATAACGGGTTAAAGTTCAGACGGCTTGATAGTTTCAAATGGAAAAAAAGGTTCGTACAATCGAAAAACACACTTATGTTCTAACTTTAGTTCATATATAATTTTAACTTTGTGGACTCGAAGTTTATGTTGCACAAAAACGGAAAGTTTTTGCGTTTTAAATGCGTTTTAGTCTTGAAAGTTTTCGGGAATCAATACAATCAGATCTCTTCGATTGGTTTGTTTGACAGTTTCAAGCTAGATATTTCTTAGCAACTTGAAATGTCTCAACTTGTGATATGATTTTTTTGTAGAATAATGTTTCCGCTATCGTTTGGTACTATGGATGTTAATATTGGTATTAAAACGACTTCTATATGCTTCTTCGATATTCATGCTATATTCTTCCCCAAAGAGCCTATAAATTAAGAAAAATAATCCTGATATCCGCCCCTTGCCACTTTTCATTCAGCCCTCAAAATATTGACACCTTTTCAAAAGCCCTCTGCTTCTAAACCCTTCATGTTGAAATACAGACGCAATTACCAGTCATTGTTGTAGATAAAACATTATCGCAAGCAGACAATTTGTCAGAACGAAGAATTTAAACTGATATAAGTGTGTAGTAACACAACAAGGGGGGTTATTCTTACAGTCCGAATGCACTTTTTTGAGACCAGTTATGTCCCCTGGATGGCAAAACTCATACAGCTCCTTTCCGGATAGATCCTCACATCTCCAGTCGGTTAATGTGGAAATCCTGAAATGAACAATAGAAAATTGGTACCCACCCATGATGGAAAATGAGAATATTAAAAGAATGTAACACAAATATCAGAGATCATAAAATATCTTCAAAATGTCGTATTGTTCTGATGAAAACTTTTTCAAGAACAGCTTGATAATGACTGTATTGTGCTATCAATGACTGTCATAAAGGGAGTCCTTAAAGACCCAATAGCGGCAAAAAGTAAACGGTTCGGGAATCAAAAATGCAAGCAAATTTAATTCATACCATTTAAACATATAAATGAGTCTGACACCGTATTACAGTGCTGTTTGTCAAAGTGCCCGTAGCAGACAAAAAATGAATTGAACCATGCTTTGTGAAAAGGGGGCTTAATGCATCTGCGAAAAGCATCGACCTAGGTCAGCCTGCGCAGTCCGCGCAGGCTGACCTAGGCCGAAACTTTTCGCTATTGGTCAATTTTCTGTATGTTCAAGGACCAATCTACCTCATGATTAAGTCGGTTGTTAAAGGAAAGTGACTATTATGGATCCATAATTATGTGATGACTTGACTGGTACCGTGCATCACGGAGATACATTAAGCCCCCTTTTGCCAGAGCCTGGCTCAATTGTAAAACTAAAATGAAAGTTGGCAACTTCAACTCTAGTTTAACAATTAATTTTTCTGCTCTCTATAGGAACTTTGTATGTAAGGGAGTTTCATCGATTAACTCCTTACAAAATAGTAAATTTTTGGACTAGACCAAATTCAAAGCATTTGCAGACGACAAATTAAATGTTGCCAAAATGATAATTTCTGTCTCTGATAGGGTAGAAAACATTGTGGGAAAAGGAGAAAATGCTGGTGACCAGCAGTTTCTCCTTTTCCCACAATGTTTTAAAAAGCCATCTCTTTTAGGGTCGTTAAAATTCGGGATTGTTTGATAAAGTGTTAACGATGTTTTTTTTTTTGTGGGGGGGGAGGGGGGGGTTTCTAGAAAACATGAGCTTGTAAAATCTTTCGAGAATATACTTTCAAGTCAATATCAAATACCAAGAGCCTCTTGGGCTTCTTTTTCGTTTGTCATAATATCTAGCAAAATTTCGAACATTGTAGATACAACACCATGAGTCCTATTACCGCAAACCACTGACACTAAATTCCAAAACTAGCCACCTGATTGGCCGAAACGTTCTGCTTCGACCAATCGTATGTCTTTGTTATGTGTTTAAAAATACTGAATTCAGACTTATTGCTAATTAGAGACCAAGACAGCTCTGTCTGCGATTGATTATCCGATGAAAAAAACAAAATCACCTATTCCTTTTTTACATCTGAAAAAAGTATGGAAATTTACTCCGAACGAAATCTATAAATGAGCCAGACTCTGGCAAAATGGAGTTTAGTGCATCTTTGTAATCCATTATCCCATAATTATGACCTCATAAAACTGGCTAAAAACCGACTGAAGCATGAGGTAAAATTGTCCTTTGACATGCGGAAAATTTAGCAATGGCAAGAATGTTCGACCCAGTTCAGCCTGCGACGATTGCACAGGCTGACCTGGGTCGATACTATTTTTGCGGATGCATTAAGCCCCCTTTTCACAGAGCATGGCTCAAACATGAATAGGTTTCTGTCGTATTGCTCAGCATTTTTCTAAGAAAACGACTGCAGGTTTTGCTTTTTAACTAAAAAGTTAGGAACATATTGGTCAGACTTACATATTTTCACAATAAATAATTTTGAACTCTGACGTAAGCCTCATTATGAAAGTATCCGCCTCTATCCGGAGTTCTGAAATGGTGGGCGGGGGCAACGCTATGGCCACGCCTACCAGGCCTAATAACGGCGCCTGCGATTTCCGGTTGAGACCATAGTTTACTTGGCGTCTAAATCGACCAGAAATGAACACAACCTAGAAAAGGAAGATACGTTTATTAATTGAGCCAAGCTCTGGCAAAAGTGGGCTTAATGCATCTCCGTGATCCATGATACCAAGCAAATCATCACACATTTCTGGATTAATAAAGTCCATTGTGTATAGCAACCGACTGATTCATGAGGAACACTGGTCCTTTGACACGCAGAAAACTGACCAATAGCGAAAAGTTTCGGCCCAGGTCAGCCTGCGCGGACTGCGCAGGCTGACCTGGGTCGATGCTTTTCGCAAATGCATTAAAGCCCCCTTTTCACAGAGGGCGGCTGAATTATTTCTGCCTCGCTTACTTCTCACCATAGTACTCATAAAAAATGACACCAAGAACGACAATGATGAAGATGATGATGATAATAATGATGATGATAATGGTAAAGATTACGACGACAATGTTGATGATGATGGTAATGATGATGGTGATGATGATCTAAATCTACGCTATCCGTAAAATTCCCTTCAAAGGTAGCATGGTTTGGGATGTGGGTAACCAACAATGTGACCAGTGCTACAAATAGCATTCTTTCCAAGCTACTTGCTCTCCCACACGAAAAAGTCGAAACATTCAGCAATAAGGAAAGAAAACGAATTCTGTCGCATGAGTATCAGCAATTCTGGAAAAGATTTTTTGCAAGCGCCGTGGCTCGAATGCAAAACCTTTAGAACACTAGGCTCATAAGTTACCAACGAGCCACTAGGGCTCGTCATAAAGATAATCTAAGACATAACTCTTTACCACACGACAAGGTTTTGGAATTGTCCGTATTGAAGGCATTTGTAGACGCCAAATAAAAAGTTGTTTAAATGACAATACTTGTCTTAAAACAGCTAAAAACATTGTCAGAAAAGGAGAAAATGCTGGTTATCAGCATTTTCTCCTTTTTTCACAGTGTTTTGAACAGACTTCTTCTTCAGCCCGGTAACGGCACAAGCTATGGTACATGGTTCAACAGTAGACTTTACCCTGTATCCCGATGATCGAGTATGAGCCCCTCGTTTGGTGAGTGTAGACTTCATTCTTAAACAAAATGTACGTTCTTCACCTTTATCGAGGTTTGGGGACATCAAAGGAACTGGAATTTAAAAAAAAAAAACCTGCGTATTAACATAGTACAACTGTCTAATGTCTTTTCGTCTGGAAGTGGCCAATTGTTTCAGGCGGAGAAAATTTACCTCATTTGGCTAAAGGTTTTACATGTACGCATGTACTGGTTCTTTCACAAACAATCTCGGGTTTTAACAACCCTTGGGAGGTTTCCTTTTGAAGACATTGTGGGAAAATACGAAGATCCTGGTTAACAGAATTTTCTCTTATCCCCAGTAAGTTTCCCTCCCGTTCAGGTCCAGATCACACCATTTTAATTTATATCCACATTTGATTTGTGGTCTACACATGCTTTTAATTCGGACTAGCCAATCATTTTATCGTCTTATAAATAAAGAGTTAAACTTTAATTTATGATGGGTATGCCTGTTTTAACCCTTTATCAAACAATTACGAGTTTAAACGAAGGGACCTATTGGAAACATAGTCGCAAAAGGAGAAAAATGCTGCCGGCTCGATGTTCTCAAAGTCAGCTGCTGCAACAAACATAAGGGAAGCAATGAGTTTATCTTTGCCATATGTTCTGTGTATGTGATAAGCCCATGCCAAAAAAAAAAAAACTGTTTTCGTCTTGCTGCCCACAATTTGTGGAAAACAGTCGTGTAAAAGAGAATTTTGCTGGCACATGAGCAATTCCTCCTTTCGTCAATATGTTTTTCAGGCATTACTATGCAATGGCGCCAGATCCTTGTCTTCGTTCAGCATAGATAGAATAAAACAGCACAATTTTTGAATATCGATAGTAAACTTAAAGTTTCTATCATGTCTAATAATTGAAAGATGAACTGAAGAATGCGTGTTGAGTTGCGGATCTACTTTTTATTGTGACGATACCTGTCGTTAATGGTTATAAGTCCTATACTTCCGGTACTGGACGTTTCATTCCGGTTTAAATACGTAACTGTAGCAGGCTTAGTCGGACCAAAAGGTGATATACATGTTCTTTTGTTTGGAGAAAATCACTTATTAAACTAAAACAAAAGCTTATCACCGCTTTATCAATGATCCCGTGTATCAACGATCCTGAGAAAAACGACTGTTGTAAAATTGTGGGAAAAGGGATAAAATACTAGTATACAGTCTTTTCTTCTTTTTTTTCCCACAATGTTTTCTATCCTTTTAAAGACATCTGTCATCATTTAAGCACCATCTAATTTGTCTTGAGCAAGTTTCTCAATATGGGCGAGTTTAAAATTTTGTCTTATCATACGTTAAACTTTACCTCGATCTGTTAGTGGTGGAGTTATCGCCCTTGAAGAATTGGGACTATCAACGGATGGCGATGATGGAGATGACATCGTGCTAGTGACACCTAGTGGATAGAAAAGCATAAAAAAAAAAACATAAAAAAGTTTGTTTATTTGTTTTTTTTTTTTGTTCGTTTGTTTGTTTGTTTGTTGAACAAGGTTAAACAGTCCTTCCAATGAGTCTTCATTGTGTTTGTTCATATGGTCCTTCGCTGTTTGTGCATGCATACCGCATAATTGCCGTTTCGATGTTTACATTTACCTGAGCCAGTGTTGTCCACTTTATTTTAGACAGGCAAAAAAAAACCCCAAAAATGCAGAGCATTTTGCCTTTTTATTTCTGTTTATCGATTTTATACAAAGGCCGATCATCTATTTTCAACAGCAATGTGAGATACTTACAGAACCTATAGGTCCAAAGAAAAACATAACTGAGGGTAAATATTGGTTTTATTATTAATGTGGGGAAAGGAGCCGTTGCTTTTACAAGCAATTTACCATTTTTTTTTCCGAACGATTTCAACGGCAGGGAATGACAATAAAAACATTTACCTTAATGATATCGGAAAATGAACAGCCATTTGTAAAAAAAAAATAGTTGTTACAAGCATTTGCTCCTCTCTCCAGAACGTTTTCAAAAACTACTTACTGTATGGGCGAATATATCTAGCTTACGGTTTTATTTAAATGATATCGTAAACCTCTCTCTGAATGACTGATGCACTTAATAATGAACCATACAGTAAATTACAATTTTATTTTAACTTCTACAGGGCTAGACTTCTAATGAGTGCAAAAATCGCAATTATTCTACTTTTTAGGCGGAGTTTTTTTTGAGAGTATTTCCGAATATTTCTGACATATGGGATCTGACATGAGTTGGCATTTGAGATAGAATTTTGTTAAACACGTCTAGAAAAAATGTTATCAACTGAGCTTTAGGCGAGCTTAATAACATTTTTTGACGACGAGTTTAATACAAAAATTAACTTCAAAGGCCATCAAATGTCATATGCTTTTTATCGCATAGCTTAACCTCAAAATAATAGTTCATGATGTGTTAAAACATAGGCGTACATTTACATGTGTATTGAAATTTACATAAAGCTTGTTCGCTTCTTTGACAGGTGTGTGCGTCACGAAGGAAAATAGTTTAAAAGAAACTTGCAAATAACGATTTTTGTTCGAATCTAAAGAAGATGAAATATGTTTACAGTTACTTTTACAGAGAAATCTGTGTCAGCAATGTTTTGAAATGAGGCGTATGATTACAGAGCAATTAGCAAATACGGCACTATTTGCTTATCTCAAAAGTGTGTAAAACAAGAAAATTAAAAAATTACCGTATTACATTGACAAAAAGGGTAGTTATGTGATGAAGTCCTATTCTTCGCCGTGAAATCGTATTAGACCTAAAAAAAACTCGTAATTTTGTATAGTAGTGAAAAGAGTCAGAGGTCACACTGACATCGTAAAATACACTGAGTTATGATAATTACAATTGATGTTTACGGTACACTGACAGATAAACATACTTCTGTCTTTTTAAATGGCAAAACTGACATCATTGAAGAATGCTGTGCTATGCAGTTCAATGAAAACAGCTGAATCATAAAATGCCATATTCATATATCACATGCTATAAATATGAAGGTATACGAATACCGGCTTGTGCGGTTACGACAGAAGTATTTCAGTCCTTTACCAAAATGATTCCACAGCTCGGTTAAAATTGTTTCCGAGGATAGTTGGTAGTCTCTGCGATAGAGTATATTCCTTTTCAACTAACGACATTTGTGTCGATTATATTTATGTGGAAAAGGAGCCAGTACCTTGGAGTGAATGTCGTGCAAAGTACTGGTAACAGAAACTCTGGGAAAACATGAATTGTTGCACTGACCAACGAGTGTTAACCGTTTACCAAATAAAACGCCGAAGAGGCTTTTTGAAGACATTGTGGGAAAAGGAGAAAATGCTGGTAGCCAGCATTTTCTCCTTTTTCCACAATGTTTTCTTTCGTTTCATAGACAGCAATCATCCTTTGAGCTACCTGTGTACACATATGAAATGATGTCTGCAAATGCTTTCAATTTGAGTTAGTCCAGTTTTTTGTCGTTTGGTAAAGGGTCAACTGAAAAAAACAAAGTGAGGAAACTCTGGGAAAAAATTTGCTGCACTGGCCACCGCGAGTAAAGTGGGAAAAAACTGTTGAAAGCGGCGTAAAACATCCATCAAACAAAGAAAGAAACCTACAAGTGATCCTTTATCTAAAAAAAAATCCTCTGTCAACCATAAAGAAAAACACTTTAGAAAACAATGTTGGAAAAGAAAACAAGAGCAACGCATTCAGATGCCAACGCTCGGCTGCGGATGCTTGATTTTCAGTGAAAATTCTAAGTCGAAAAAGTGGCATAACTCTGTCAAAATACTTTGATGGTTACCTGCCCTTGTTTTATAGGTTCTCCTCTTGATAATCAACAACTTGTTTAAGTTTGAAGCCATAACCATCAATAAGAGAGATGTTACAAAATGTCAGATTTTTTTTCACGTCATTTTAACCCCTAGGCTGCTAAGCGCGACTCAACGATCTTTTGCGGACAGTGTATATCAAGATCAGACTGCACAGGACGTGCAGTCTGATCTTGGATTTACACTGGCCGATAAGAAGATATCTTTCCCCCAAATTACCTTTGAAATGTCAAAATTACGGTTTTTACTATCGGCTTTCATTGCACTTATTTAGCAGATAGGGGCTAACAAAATTTCAGTTTGAATCACGTCGGACATCTATCTTTGCTTTATAACGTTTCTGTGATCGAAGGTAGCAGTGATAAAATGTATTCAAAGGGTACATGGATAGTTGCTTAAGCCGCTGTTACAGAAGGTAAATAATGTTTAAAACGGCATTAAACAGCAAACAATCTAATCATTCCCAAAAATGAGAAATACGAAGCGTTTTACAGCCTTAACCCTTTCCCAAACGACAAATTTTGGACTGGTCCAAATTGAAAGAGTTTGCAGACGACAATTTTAAACTTGATGAAAATGGCAGAAAGGTCTCAAACAGGGTAAAAAACACTGTGGGAAAAGGAGAAATTGCTCGTTACGAGCAATTTCTCCTTTTCCCACAGAGTTTTCAAAAGACTTGTACTGCAGACACGTGAAAACCAGGGCTTGTTTGGGAAAGGGTTAAGGATATTCGAATTGCATTGCTGTTAGTTTGTATGGTGTTTAATTCTTTACCACATATCAGTGTTTTAGGATTGTCCAAATTCAAAGCATTTGCAGATGACAAATCAATTCTGGCTAATGATAGGATTTGTCCTTAAAATGGCAGAAAAACATTGTGGGAAAAGGAGAAAATGCTGGTAACCAGCACTTCCCCGTTTCCCACAATGTTTTCAAAAGCTCTCTAACTCAAGTCGTTAAAAGAAGGGATTTGGTGGTAAACGGTTAACATTATTTCAGTTATATCACGGTGGGAAGTACACTTATCCATGCTTCTCCAGGATTCATCTTACCATTACAAAGCCATTTACAAAATTCTTCAAAGCCATTTACTGTTTTCCCACATAAACATCGTCGAAACAATGTTCAGCGGGGAGACGGGAATGAATCCTGTCGCAGTCACTATCAACAATTCTCGGTAAGAATTTGGGAGATCCGGGAATCAGACCACTGACCCCTTGGTGTCCAGCCCTGTATGTTACAGACTGAACCACCGCGCTCGAACTTGAATCAGTCGGGCCGATAGCTGTCTTCTCATATTTGAACTATATAAAAATTTTTGACCCCGTTCAAACATAAAAATTCTGACATGTACTGTTTGACATTTGAACATGAACCCCCATGTAATGTTATTTATGGTTATGTCATTTATTAATTTTATGGTTGTCGCTACCTTGATCATAACGGGCAAACATGTCCCCAGCTGTATGTTCGTTTGTTTAGATCAGTGTTTAAGCTGATTTCAACAGTATGTCAGTTATATCAAGGCGACAGTGCACTCATTCACTTTGCCTGAGTTACAAGTGTAACGACCAGGAAGTCGCAACAAAGAACAAGTGGGATAAAACAGACAAATATGGCGTGGGACCTCGATGGGGGCATTTTATGAAGTTAAACTTACAGAGGCGTCCTATATTCAGATAACAAGATTTTGAACCGTGCTCTTGCAAACGGGGGTTTAATGAATCTCCGTCATGCATAAAAACCAGCAAGACATCAAAGAGTATGGATCCATAAAGTCCACTCTGTCTTACAACCGACTATATCATGAGGTACACTGATCCTTAGACATGCAGAAAATTGACCAATAGCAAAAAGTTTCGGCTCAGGTCAGCCTGCGCTGACTGCGCAGGCTGACCTGAGTCGATACTTTTTGTAAATGCATTGAACCTCCTTGTCACCGAGCACGGTTATGAGATATGTGTCGGCTAATAAACCTATAAAAGTACCCCGAAACTTTGTTAAGGATATCTTCTTTGCATTCATTAAAGGGAGGTAACTATCTAGCCATAACAACAGCACTATGTTGGGGCTCTGCAGTGCGTCGTCCAGCCCGGTACTTCAGTCGGTTATGTGCAGGTCTTGTAGTCAAGAGGTCGTCGGTTCGATTCCCAGCCCGGTTATATTCTTTCCCAGGACTGATAGTGGTCATTGCGACAGAATTCATTCCTCTCTCACCTCTCAAAATTGCTTCGACGATGTTTATCCGAAAATTCAGCTAGGGGCATCGAAAGAATTTTGTGCGAACTACTGTTAAAGAAAGAAAATAACGAAGGAACCTGATTGGTCAATAGGACTTTACAGGCCACTTTTGAAATAACGAAGAGCTGCTAAAAATAGTATTAGCCAAACGGACTCGTATAATATATTTACCGCGGTACTTAAATTTCCATTTCACGGTGAAAAGAGAAAAAACAGGTACGTATCCAAATGTTTCGACATTCGTAACTCTCCTGTATTTATCCATTTGTTTCGTTGTATGTACCAGAAAAATTACCATAGAATGCGATGATGAAGTAATGACTGATTTCATTCCAGTTAAGAAATATGTGGAAAATACTAACATATGACAGGCACTTGTCTTAGTTTAGCAATGCTGTTGGACGCATTGTCTTATTTATGAACATGCTCTGTGAAAATGTGGCTTAATGCATCTGAACTGGGTCGAAACTTTTCGCTAATAGTCAAATTTCTGTACATATATGTTCGAGGATCAG
The DNA here is from genome assembly GCA_945859785.2 of Tridacna gigas. Taxonomy (NCBI): domain Eukaryota; kingdom Metazoa; phylum Mollusca; class Bivalvia; order Cardiida; family Cardiidae; genus Tridacna; species Tridacna gigas. Next base: position 51,199,675 of record OX244029.2, read on the forward strand.
TCTACCTCATGATTCAGTCGGTTATTAGACAAGATGGATTTTAGGGATCTCTTGTGATGTCTTGCTTGGTAAATTTACCACAAAGATTCATTAAGCCCCCTTTTCACAGGGTATGGCTCTTATATATTATGTTATAGGGAGTAAATTTTGTCACGAAAACTGGTGTCAATGCCGTGTAAATCACCAGTGTAATACTAGGGCGCTCGACGAATCAGTGGCAGTTGCGACTAACTGCATTTACGTCATAGAATGTGCTTAATCATGATCATGTATTGGATGTGTATACAAGAATGACAATACATTATTGAAACGAGCAAAATGCAAATGAATCTTTCCCTGCGTGGGTGCTGTATGGTTATAATCTATAGATTACTCGTTTGTGTGTTTAGAGGGTACACACGTATTTGCTTGGCGTGCGTGTTTTTACTAAACAATTTTACTGTATCCAAAACTGAAGAAGACTTGATTATTGTATCCAAAATTGAAGAAGACTTGATTAAAAGAATGGTTTCGCTCGTTTGTCTGAACTCTGCTTTATTTAATACCTATTTTTTCCCTTTTCGCCTTACAAATAAACAAGTTTGAAAGATCGTGGAAAATGCAACACTGTCTCAAGCGATTTCTCCGTTTTTGACACATGCTGTCACATACATGTTTATTCATGTATGAAGCCTCAATGCGTGTAAATGACCAATATTTTACAAAGATGTTTTCAAACTCGTCTGCTACGAATCCGATTCAATAAATACAAATCTAGAAGCGGTTTCATCATCGGTATATACAACAACTATTAGTAGTTCAGAAATTATCTTCAATTTTGCTGGACCACATTTGTTTTCGATCAGTGCTTTATCGGTCATCTTATACTGAAAATGGCGGTTGATTGACTGACTGACTGACTGACGGGTTGATCGATCGATCGATTGGTTGATGTTTAACGCTGTGTTCGACATTTTTTTCAGATATATCGCGGCGGAAAGTGCACCTATCTAACTTTTCTTGGGGTTTCTTTTACCAGTAGTGCTCATAATATTCTTCCCAAGCCACTGGCTGCTTTCCCACATAACCATCGTCGAAATGAAAATGGCGGATCGTTCATTATACGATCCAATATTCCTATGCACTAAGATAGAAATCATCAATACCCCATCACAGAATGAGATTACCCTCACTAATTAGCATCTCTAACAACTTTGTTCTCCGTTTTGAACTCTTTTGCGTTCGAGGTCTACTTTTTTATCGCAGCAAAAAGTTGTCTAGGCGCAAGTTGCAGTACACTTCCGGTCGAATATCGTTACAATAGCAAGTAGCTGTCTATAGGTAGTGGCCGAGCTCCTACTTTCTGTTATCGGTTATGATAAATTCATTGTAAACGAAGATTGTGTAAGAGGGTTTAGAACCGATATACATGTATATGTATTTTCTTTCTCTCTTTTTTTTTTTTTTTTGAAAAAATGGGTGCTTGTGTACATGTGTATGATCGTAAAAGATTGTGGCAGAAAGAGAAATTGTAAGTAACGAGCTATTTTTCTCAGCCTCGATCTTTTCAATTTAGTTATCTGCTCCAAAATACAAACAGTCTGCAGATAGTAATGTGGCTATAAAACTGATTTTTACTTTCAAGATACGTGTGTATACATGCTGACCATATACAATATTTTCACCCGTTCAGACTTATCTTGTGTCAATCATACATAATATTATGCAGAGCCCCGTAATTTTCATGTGGGAATAGTCTGGTAGACCAAGGCTGTTGGCGTGTCTGGATACAGGTATACACTTGTGGTTGAAGCATATCTAGTGAAGTGTTGGATGCCTTAGTCTATTATCTGATCCCGCTTTCACCAACCATTCAGTTTCATTTTTATTCTCAACAATTTATTTTAAAAGAAACTTTCAAACTTTTGCATTAGACCAGGTACGCTAATAAATTTGGAATATTATTCAGAATGGTAGGTGTGGTCGGGCCCTGCATTCAGAGCTCTAGCTGTGAGATTATTTCATGTTTGCCTACGTGGTGTTTAGGTAATGTATTTCAGCCATGCTCTGTCAAAAGAAGGCTTAATGCATCTACGAAAAGTATCGATCTAGGTCAGCCTGCGCAGTCTGCGCAGACTGATCTGGGCCGAAAAATTTCGCCATCGGTCAATTTTCTGTGTATCAAAGGACAAGTTCACCTTATGATTCAGTCGGTCATGATACAAAATGGACTGTATGGATCCATGATCATGTGATAACTTGCTCGGTGTCATGCATCTCGGAGACGCATTAAGCTCCGTTTTACCACAGCATAGCTCATTTTTATGGCAGTTCTCGGAAAAGTAGAGGCTCTTCCGACATATTTTATTACGAACAGCTGCAAGTCGCAATGTAGAGCGAGTGAGACAAGCCAGATATATTCGTCGAAGGCGCCTGGATGGAGAGCCAAATGCAGACAAACAGACGGAGACAACCGACAGTTCAATTATAAAGCCTCAGCCTCGGCTGTTATACCTACAAAGGCGTTCAAACACGCTCCCTAACCTATGTAATTTGCATTCATGGAAGGGAGGTAATTATGCTAACCATTACGATAACTATATCGTTTCGAGCAATGTGCTCTCTAGTAGCGCCCAAATAAATGATGGTGATGATGCAGTTGGTAGGAAGGATTCTTCGTCTGAGATAAACTATTATCTTTTTTGAGCCATCATGAAATTAAATGTAAGCCATGCTCTGGCAAAAGGGGACATAATGCATTTCTGCAATGCATTATATCAAGCAATTATATCATAATTATAGACTCATAAAATCCATTTTGTCTAACAACCAACTGAATTACGAGGTACAATAGTCCTTGGACATGCAGAAAATTTACCAAAAGCAAAAACTTTCGACACAGGTCAGCCTGCGCGGGCTGACCTGGATCGATCCTGTTTGCGGATGCACTAAATAACCTTTTCACAGAGCATGACTTGTATCTAGTAGTGCTTTAATGATATCCTACCTGCCAAACTAAGACCAAGCTGGTCGGCAAGCTCCTGATGGTCCTGTGCATGGACGTAGTCAAAGATACTACTGCCTGCCATCTCAACCTGTACAAAGAAGAAGCTTGTAGCTTTGAATTGTGTTTTACGTCAATTCAAATATAGCGCAATCATACTATAAGCAAGAAAGATCTTGGAAGGAAAAAGGATAGACGGCGTAAGAGGTACTCGAAAATGAATATTGAAACTCTTTTGTGTTTTAATATGAAGAGAAACAGTGAAAAAGTAACGACGCCAGCAGTTGTACCTTTTTCCTTATTGTTTTGCACATTGATGAAAAGTGAAATTTTCGATTAGATATGAGCAATGTTCTGTGAAAAGAGGGCTTAATGCATCTCTGTGATGCATGATACCAAGCAAGCCACCACATAATAATGAATTCGTAATAGCCACTTTTTTAGCAATCAAGTGTATCATGAGGTATACAGAAATTGACCAATAGCGAAAAGTTTCGGCCCAGGTCAGCCTGCACGGACTGCGCAGGCTGGCCTGGGTCGATACTTTTCGCAGATACATTAAGCCCCCTTTTCACACAGCATGGCTCATACTGAATTACCAATTTTCATGAGAAAATGATTATTCCTTGTCATATTCATTGGCTAAGACGTGAGTAAGCGCCGGGGGGACATCGATCAACCGTAACGATGGCAAATTAGCCCGTAGAATAACCATTTCCACATTTTTTTACCAATCGCAAATTACTATTTATTCATTCAAGTCTTATACCGAAAAAGTAGGTCAAAATCCTGTTTATACAGTTATAAAAAACTATATTCCTACAGTTTGCTTTGGGTTACGTGCACCATTTGCATGTATGGTGACAAGCTGATACGATTTAACCCTTTACCAAACAAATCCGTGTTTTAAAGGGCCCTGGGGAAACAGGCTTTTGAAAACATTGTGAGAAAAGAAGAAAATGCTGGTTAACAGCATTTTCTACTTTTCTCGCAATCTTTCCTACCCTTTCAAAAACATAGTCCATTATTTGAGCCTCATTTGTCATCTGCAAAAGCATTTACACTCAATTTATCCGTTTCTTACGATGTTTTCTAGCTTTTCTAAAACAATTCTCATCATTTGATCGACATCTGTGATCTGCATATGCTTCTAAGCTCAAAATTTTGTCATCGGATAAAGCGTTAACAGAACAGAACAGAATACTTTGTTTTTAACTTGAACACACAAGGTTCATCGTCGGTTTACAAAATTCATATACATGGACTTGTGGCGAAAATGGAACAATTAAAAAAATATAAACATTTGTACAAAAATACATTTATGTATATATCGGTTAAAAATGTAGACGGAATTCGTAAATGACACCTGTTCAAGCATAAATATGACGAATACAAAGAGGGTTTTTGAAAACGTTGCGGGAAAAGGAGAATATGATGATTACCAGAATTTACTTCTCTTCCACAATGTTTACTATCATATCCTCTAAGAAAATTTCATCTTCTGATGTAAGGAGCATTTTCTCGAATTCCCACAATGTTTTCTATCCTGGTAGAAATCACTCCAATCATATTAGCCAAGTTTAATTGTAAACTGCTAATGCTTTCAAGTTGGACCAAAATTTTGTCGTCTGGTAGTTAGTTTACTCTTCACCAAACGACAAAATTTTAGACTAATCCATATCCAAAGCATTTGCAGACGACAAAATAAACCTGTCTTAAAAACTGAAATTCGTTTTGAAAAGGGTAGAAAACATTGACGGAAAAGGAGAAAATGCTGGTTACCTGCATTTTCTTCTTTCCCACAATGTTTTCAAAAGGCTTTTTCTTCAAGGTCGTTAAAACTCGTGATTGAGTGGTAAAGGGTTAACTCTTTACCGAACGACAAAATTTTAGACTAATCTAAATTCAAAGCATTCGCAGACGACAAAATTGATATGATTCAATTGATGAAAATTGTCTTTGATCGAGTAGAAAACATTGTGGGTAAAGGAGAAAATGCTGGTTACCAGCATTTTCTCGTTTTCCCACATTGTTTTCAAAAGCCTCCCTTTCCAGAGTTGTTAAAACTCGGGATTGAGTGGTAAAGGGTTTACTAAATCCGCTTAAGCATAAAGATGATAGATTCAAAGAAAGAATTAATAGGCGATATATATCTCTTTTCTATGAAATTCATTCGTGCACGAAAATCACTTTAACAAAGGAAAAATAGGGACGAGCGCATAAAATCTAAACTTCAGCGAAATAAATTATCTTTGAGTCGATACATCGAGCACACATAATTTTAATCCTCATGCTTCCAAAAGAAATAAATGAAAATTCTCAGAAAAAAATAAATAGATAAATAAATTAAATGTTCGATTTCAAAGTTCTGCTTTGAAAGCAAAATTATCACTCTATCGGATAGTATCGATCTAAGATCAGACTATACAGTCTTTGTAATCTGATCTTGAGCTACAATGTCCGCAAGATTGCAGTAAGTCGCGCCTAGCAGCCTCATGGTTAATAGAGTATTTGATATACCGTGTAATACTGTAATAGCCTACATGTACTAAAATTATCCCCATTTTGTCGTTCAGAATGCAGTGACTCCCACCCCATCCACTTACAGATTCTGTTCGTTTAAAACTCTTTAACGCATAATAATTTTTAAGTCTGGTTTGAATTGAAAGCATTTGCGTACGACCAACTGAATATGGCTCAAATGATTGAATTTGTTTCTGAAAGGTTAGAAAAGGAGAAAATGCTGGTAACCACCATTTTCTCCTTTTCCCACAATGTTTTCAAAAGGCTTTTCCCTCAAGGTCGTTAAAACTAGGGACTGTGTGGTAAAAGGTTAAAAGAACGTGTAGAACAAAATGATACAAAACTCTTACACAGAATAATTCCTTTTGGATTTAAGCATATTCGCAAAAAATGAAACCGTGCACAAAATAGCAGTCAGATTTACTCCCGAGTCCGTATTCACCAACCATTCTTATGAATGTTCTTTGTTTTGTTCTTCAGAATTTTCTACATTTGAAAGTAACACAACCCCTGATTGGTTAAACCATTTGGTTTAGCCAGTCAGGACTTCTGTAACTTTCAAATGTAGAAAATCTTGGAGAATAAGACTAAGAATATTCTTAAGAATGGTTGGTGAATACGGACCCCGATTTTCAATTACATGTTTATAAGACTCTCAGAAACTTTAACTGAAATCAGCTTGCAAGACATACGGAAAATGTAGACAAAATACGAGTTCATGCAGGATAAAATAAAAAAGTTGGCGACCATATTCATTTATCTGGTTTTATTCCTTTGTCCGAACAATGCGCTGCATTAGAGTGTGTTTCGAGATTTAAAAAAAAAAAAAAAAAGAGAGAGGACCGACGCTACTGAACTGTACAATAAGCTGTTAAACTTCAGTTCTTGCAAAACATTTAGAATGCATCGTTTTGATCTCGATCTAACCCAGTGACCTTGACCTTTGAAACTGTCTCGATCGACCGAGACACTAAATGTATGCATAGGCAGATGGACGGGACCACAGACAGACGAACAGAAAAAAGTACAGAAGAAGAGATTAAAGACACATTGTCGTAAAGAAATCTGTCTATATCCCCACAACAACTACATTGCCATAGGCTACAACAATGAGATGGATTCTCCCTGCCTTTTGTAACAGCCATATGCCGCAGATGCATCTAAGCGCGTTTGCACAAGGGAGGTAACAAGCAGTTACAGACACAAATGTGCAACTCACGATAAAACTCTATAAATTAAAGTCATTAAAACAACAATGCAGTTCATCATTTAGTGCACAAAATATTGTGTTCGTGTCTTCTTTCAAAGCAAGTACACCACACAGATTTTGATCGATGGCGAACAAGCTGCACTCGCCTTGAACAATAAATCACTTCTGATCAATTTGTTAAATTTTGTTTTTCATCCGCCATATGACATCTAAACAAGATAAATATGGATTAATTTAGAGGTATTTGCGTGTTTAATATAGTTTTCAACAGCAATCGCATGCATTTCTATTTTCAGATTCAGCATCCATCATAAATTCAATCCTAATTTTAAATTCACAAACGGACCCCCTGATTGGCCGAGACAGAACGTCCCGTTTTGTCTCGGCCAATCAAATGGAAAGGCTTGGAATTTAGGAATCTTATAATTAAACTAGAACTGTCGCCAGCCGACAGATTTGCCCCACTGGTTGCCTTATCTCCGGGTAAGAAATAAAAGCAAAAACTCATAACTCAATTAATAGTCGAGCCGTCATGTACAGTGAAAGTTGCAGGTTCACAAGTTACTATGGTAGGACCAACTGATAGACAGACAACCAGTATACCCCTCCTGACTTTGAAGTGGTTGTATCTGTATGTGTGTTGTGGATGCTCTGATTAGAAATGGCTTATGAAAACTGATCCTAGTTTTTAATTTAAACCTATTTATTTTATACTGATTGTGAATCAAGTTCTTACAAGATATACTAATCACCTTTGATGATAGCTTCTTGGAAACCTTAACAAGTAGTCGTTCAGTAATGTGGATAGTTCCAAACGTTGACACGACTCACCACGGAATTCGGCCCACGCTCTGCCCTACGTCGCTGTCTTCTACTATTTATTATTTTCGGCGTAGCTAAATGCGCTGGCTTTTGACCTACTTTAGGCATAATAAAATCGAACAAATAGACGGTAACTTGCGATTGGTCAAAAATGTGCACATGTTTATTCGTCGGGACCCTGCGCAGTAAATGTCCAAGTTGCTGTAACAGGAGTACGGTATGATGCGCGGCTTTCTGATGAAGTTAAGCGGCGTATATTAAGGTTAGTGCTTGGATGGGTGACCAAATGGTAGTGCGATGCTAAAGTGTGTTCCTACAGTTTTTATTTATTTTTTTTCTTTTTCAACGATGATTAGGAGTAACATGTAATCTTGAAATATATATCTTGTTATATCGTATTTAAATCCTCTTTAAAAAAAAATGAGTAAATAGAGGCAATTGCTGTCGAGGTTATTTTTCTTTTTAACCATTTTACTTCAGTTTTAGCCACAATAGAACAGTTTAAATATTCATTTTCCAATTCCTCTTGCGACGCCTGTATTTTTAAAAGATATTTTTCGTTCCTGAATGATAGGCATAAGGATTATGAAATACTTTTGTATGTCCTTTGAAATATACAAAGGTTCTTCTGTTATTGTTGTTGTTGTTTCAAATTGAAAAAAAAGGTAAAATAACAACTGTACGAGTATCATATAGTTTAGAAGGGTGTATGAAGTCGTATTTAGTAACAGTGAACGAGTAATGTAAACGAAATTTCTATTTAACCCTTTACCAAACCACAAAATTTTAGATTTGTATAAATTGAAAGCATTTGTAGATCACAAAATGAATGTTACTCAAAAATTGAAATTTGACTAGAGAAGGATAGAAAACATTGTGGGAAAAGGAGAAAATGCTGGTTACCAGCATTTTCTCCTTTTCCCACAATATTTTCAAAAGCTTTGTTTATCAGGGTTGTCAAAATTCGGGAACATGTGGTAAAGGATTAAAAGAATAAATAACTGAAATATCGTTGGATATAAGATCCTAAATTTGTTGAGACATTCTGTTTTTTGACAGCATAATATAGTTTTCTTGTCCTTAGGGTCACGTTGTTTCCGTTAGTTTGTGCATATTCTGGTAAAACACCACTGAATTTGTACGATTTGATTATTTCCTACTTTCCGACAAAAATTCCTGCCTCCCAAAACCCTGTTTGTTCTGAAATACCCATTTTTTTAAACACCCCCGGCGAATATATACGAGCCATGCTCTGTAAAAAGGGGGTGTAATGCATCTGCAAAAAGTCCGCGCAGGCTGACCTGGGCCGAACCTTTTTGCTATTGGTCAATTTTCTGCTTGTCAAAGGACTATTCTACCTTATGATTTCGTCGGTTGTTCGACAAAATGAATTTTATGGATCAATAGTTATGTGATGTCTTGCTTGATATCATGCATCACGGAGATGCATTAAGCCTCCTTTTGCCAAAACATGGCTCATATGAAAAGATAATTCCCCCCCCCCCCAATTTCAACGGTATTTACTTGTTCTGTGTCTCTCTCAAACTGGAAGAAAGCATAAAGTTTATTTAGCAGCCTTGATGATCAATCCAAACGACACGACTGGTGTGGCTCGATTGACAAATAGAGTTCACTAACACAAACAGAAATCCATTACGATGTTAATAGGGTCGTCATCTGCCATTATTATTTCCTAGAGGGCGCCGCTCTTCAGATCAGCTCTTCAATAAAGGAGGCGAGAACAATTTTCGCGGACATTACGGCAACAAAATGGCTCATGTCGCGTTTAACCTTGAGGCTTCAAGTGCTGTCACTCCAAACCGATAACGGCACTACCAGTCCGCCCCTTTAACTCTTTCACTACCAATAGCGACTTGGACAGCCTTTTGCTGACGCCGTAGCTCTAGATCAGACTGCACAGAACGTGCAGTCTGATCTTGATACTACACCTACGACTAAATTTTGACCAAACTTGCCTTCAATTTTCGTAGAAATCTAATCTTAGATTTCAAAAAATATCGAAGTCGGTTAGTTTGCAGTGAAAGAGTTAACTTGAGGCAAGAGTTTTCTATAAATGCACCAAGATTTAGTTCGGTATACCCTGAAACAAATTTCTAGCTGACCCCCTTGAAAACATTCTTGTAAAATGTGGATATTCAGTATGCATTAGGGTTTAACTGATTTATTTGTTTGTGTGTTTGTATGGTGTCTTGTGCCCTTTTCAACATTATTTAAGTTATATTGCAGCGGCCAGTGCACATATCCTTGCTTCAATATGGTAATTGTACCAATATTTTGCCAAATGTTCATCCAAAGTCAATAGCTGCTTTACGGTATAACCATCGTCAAAATCTGTATGACCAGGGTCCGTATTCACCAACCATTCTTAAGAACATTCTTGGTCTTGTTCTTCAAAATTTTCCAAATTTGAAAGTAACACAACTTCTGATTGGCTAAACCATATGGTTTAGCCAATCAGAAGTTGTGTTACTTTCAAATTTGGAAAATCTTGAAGAATAAGTCCAAGAACGTTCTTAAGAATGGTTGGTGAATACGGACCCTGATAGATACTCTGGAATTGAAGAAAATGGCGTAAACATCTTTTTAGAACTAATGTTCTCTTGGAAATACTGGGGCTTTTTTTTATCCTTTGGCTTCCAGTCCTTATTATAAGCCCTTCTTCGTTGCTCAAAAGAGAGCAGAGTGCACAAAAACGTGCAGTCTGATCTTAGATCTAGACTTTCCGATACGGTTTTTTTTTTTTTTTTTTTCAAGGTTGAATAAACTTTGAAATTGCAATAAATTTGTTTATGCTATTGAGTGGAAATTTTTGTGCCATTTTATTTGGGCAGCTTAAGGGTTACTCAGTTAGAAATAACCTACTATCACAGCTTTTGTATCGTTTCAAGAGTTCCTGAGCATATTTAATCCTTACCTGCTAAATAAGTAAAATGAAACGTTCAATTCAATAGTAAGACGCCAAATTTTGCTATTTCAACGTTATTTTATTTTATTTATTTATTTTGAAAAATATCTGCTCATCGGACAATGTAGATATAAAATCAGATTGCACGTTCTGTGCAATCCGATCTTGATTTACACTGTCCGCAAAATGTCTTTGAGTCGCGCTTGGCAGTCCATGGGTTAAGGAGTTGTTTCTTTTACTACTTAGTTAGTAAATTTGATTCTAATACAACTGGGTATTTCTTTTATAGACACTCGTGCCTCCTGTTCGACCTACACTTTTACAAGAGCACTTTTTTGCCTCGGTAATAGAGGTCAAAAGCTTACCACAAAGGGTATCATCTTCTACAACTTATTTCTCAGCTTTAAAAATCTTAACTCACCTAAGAACTGTGGGCATTAAATGACCTGAGGTCCACATATATCACACAATTCCGCAAACATCTTTTTTTCTTAAATTTTACTTACTAGCAGCACCTCTATGTGTTTCTTTTTTATGTAAATATTTACTAGATTTCTTATGTTGACACATGCGTCTTGTAACGTTTGCCTCTTGTAATTCTTTAAAAGAATGGCCATGTACTACTTTATGTATTTTTTTGTTTATATGTCTGTACATATCAGATTGGTTGTATATGGATGAGACATAAATATACATATAAACTCTGAAAATCGAAAGCTTACCTGTGAAAGACCTAGGTAAATTGACACTGTTTCGGATATGTACAAAAAACGTCCATCGGCGCTCAGTGTAAAAGCAAACCCGTCTAGGGACTGAAAAAGAATAGAACCAAACACCACTTTAACACTACAACTGTTATAAGTGATCCAATATGCCTTTGCGGACAGTGTAGATTAAGATCAACATGCACTTTGCGATACGATAATATATTTCATGACAAAAATAAAAATGAAATCTCAAATGTAATTTTTTTTACGTTTTGCAAAAATGTTCATTAAATTTACGTGGCAGGTCAAGGGTTAAAAGATACATGCATGGTTGAGAAAGTTGGATGAAATGAATTTTCATGCACAAACAGTACAGTTTAATCTTAAATTTATATTGTGCCCTTCTGGATTATAAATCATGACCGAGGGGTCTCTTTTTTTTCAACTGTTCTTAAATTCAAATATCTGTTTGGGAACATACGTGCATGTTGCTCTGTGCAGAGGTCGTAGTTAAGATCAGCTTTCACAGAGCGTGTCTGCTACAAGGTTCTATATTACGACAAAAATTTACTTCGTTTCGATGGAATTGTGTTTTTAAACCTCACAAAATCAAGCTGCGAAAGTGTGAAACTAGGATTTCTGGTGGTTTGTTAAGTTTTGTTTGTATAACTATCTGAAAAATACCATTAATAGACATGGTCTTATAATATCTTAATAAGATAAACTAACTACGTTCACGACAAAAATTAAAAGAATCATTTCAGCCTTTTTTTTTTTTTTTTTCTTTATTTTTCAATGTTTACCTTATTTAACCTAAGGGCCGCATATTTCAAGCATTTTATATGAAATCTTAAAGGGAGGATAACAACTCATAATATATAGTTTTTCAACTCCAGTTCTTTAATCATGGCGTAAAGGAATTCTTTCCCAGCATTCTAGCAACTTCCGTTGAATAACAATGACGGTGTAATTTTAGACCAATTACACGTCTGCGAGATCTCGTCATGTCACGTGGTACAATCCGCGTGACATCATGGAGATCACGTACGTCATGTTACGTGTCGATCACCCGGCGAGAAATTAGATTCGAAGATTTTCTAAGAATTGAAGTTCACGCGAGAACTGTCTGATTTGCGAGACTTTGGCACGTTCGTCTACTTGTTCATTGCGGTATAATTGGGCTTGGTTTGTTTTCAAATTCAATGGGTTTCTAAATTTTACCAGACAGTTTCATTTACAAAATAAATTAGAAATTTTCACATTCGTATTCGCCTTTGTAAGAATCTAATAAAAGAACTGGCGTTGTCCATGTCTATAATTTTCGGGGTGGGGAGAGAGATCGGGATGTGGATGTAGGTTAATGTGTTTGTATGCGTTCGCTGTGAACAAAATACGAAATTGGCACGAAGCCTGGAACATGGTCCAAAGTAAGAGAAGCTTTCAACAGTTTTAAGTATTCTATATTAACGGAATCTAGGGCCGTAGCTTATTTACATACCATTCTAGATTGTATTGCTATGCAAACCCTTATTTCATTTTAAATCTCAAAGGGTAAAAAGAAAAAAAGATCTAAGTGGCCTCCGCAAATCGTTCAGTCAATTAGAAGCTATTTACTTTCTAGTTTTCTATTTACACTAAGAAATCAACTACGAATGGTTGATGAAATCAGGCTTTGGGCCTGTATTCACCGACTACTCTGAATTACTTTCATATACAAATTCTAATTGATTTAACGATGTTTTAAAGGAACGCAATTTCTGATTGGCTGAAAAGTTTGAGCCAGGCTCTGGCAAAAGGGAGTTTAATGTTTCTCCGTGATGCACTATACCGGATGAATCCTGTAGTAGAATGGTCCTTGGACATGCAGAAAATTTACCAAACGCAAACAGTTTCGATCAAGGTCAGCCTGCGGGAACTGCGCATGCTGACCTAATCGATACTTTTTGCAGATGCATTAAACCCCCTCCCCCCCTTTTTTTTTTCTTTTTTTTTTACAGAGCTTAGCTCATTTAGATAAGCCAATCAGAAATTGTGTTTCTCTCTTAATTCAGAATTCTTCTAAACTGTAATTTAGAAAGGTTGTTGAGCACGGGCTCATTACTGTATTTATACCTATAGATCTACAAATTGTTCCAAAGCATTAAAGGTGATACATATATATAGAGTTAGAATTTCTTTTAAAGGGGCCTTTTAGATTTTTTATCTGCGAGTTAAATTCTTATTTTAACACTGATAAGTACCACGAAATAGATTTTTCCCTGGAAACGTAAAGAAACTTGAGGACTAGAAAACGTGATTAAATCTAGATATTATTCTTTACATTTTTTTCATTAATTTGCATTATCTAAAGTGCTAAGTAACTGAAACCTATGACCCGTGCTCTGTGAAAAGGCGGTTTAATGCAGCTGCAAACAGTATCGACTCATGTCAGCCTGCGCATGCTGATATGGGTAAATAATTTGCTGTTTGCAAATTTTCTGCATGTCAAAAGTTTATTCTGTCTCTAGATTCAGCAAGTTGTTGGACAAAATGGATTTGTGATGAACTTTCTTTGGATATTGTACCACGAAGATGCACTAAACCCCTTTTGCCAGAGCATGGGTAATATATTTTCCGCCAGGAAACGAAAGAACAAGTCCGAGACAGTAATCATCAATCATTCTTATTGTTTTCTTGTTCTAATTCCCAAAGATATTCTATACTTCAAAGTAACACAAGTTATGATTGGCCAAATCAAATTGTGATGCCATTCATAAGATGCGTTAATTTCTCATTTTAACCCTTTACCAGACGACAAAATTTTAGCCTTGTCCAAACTGAAAGCATTTGTAGACGACAATTTCGGTGTGGCTCAAATGGTGCAACTTTTCTTAGATAGGGTAGAAAACATTGTGGGAATAGGAGAAAATTCTGGTTACCAGCATTTTCTCCTTTTCCCACAATGTTTTCAAAAGGCTTCTTTGCCAGGGGCGTCAAAAGGCGGCATTGTACGGTAAAGTGTTAAAATTTGACTGGGAATGCAATTAAGAATTGCTGGTGAGTACGGTTCCGCAATTCCAGTACTTTTTTTTTCTACAAGAATAATCACAAAATATCGACCAGTGTTGCTGGCAGTTTGACCTTAGTCTACACTGTGCGCAAGACACCAAAATTTGCGATTAGCTCTCTGCCAATTAAAAATCACGTTATCTATAAAAGGAAACTATTCAGATTCTTATCTTACCAAAATTAAAAAAAATAAATAAAACACAGAATTAAGTAATGCGATAGCTGGCAAATCATTAGAGAAGAAAGAGAAAAATAAAAAATGAAAAAAAAATTTTTTTTTAGTGGTATTTCCTTAATGGGCTACGTAGTCTCTTAAGCTATTTTTAGATTTCGCGCCAGAGTTTCTCAAAGACTTATGGGAATGTCATATGATCAAAAACACTTGTCGATTATGAGGATTCGTATTCAGATCAGTAAGATGACGTCGTATCTGATGTAATGAAAATAGACGGGGTTACAGATTGCAAAACGCCATTTTATTTAAAAGCCATAATTGCATATTTTTACTGAATGTTACAGTACAATTTATACTATTGCAAAGTAAATATATATGAGCAATGCACTGTGAAAAGGGGGCTTAACGCATTTGCAAAAAGTATCGACCCATGTCAGCCTGCGCAGTCCGCATGCCAAAGGATAATTCTACCTCATGGTCAGTTGGTTGTTTGTCAAAATGGATTTTGTGGATAATTAGATGATGTCTTGCTTGGTATAATGCATAACGGAGATGCATTTAGCTCCCTTTGCCAGAGCATGGCTCATACCTAGTTGCATTTATCGATATTTTACAAAAGTTTTGATTTATGGAATAAAAACTAAATATGCCTCCCCCCCCACCCCCCCAAAAAAAAAACCCTAGACAGAAGCATGTCGCTTTAACCTTATATGGCCTCCAGGCGACTTTTTGTTTCTTGCCACAGACCACTTTGAAACAATTATGGCAAACGAGCAGTTTCTCCTTTTGCCACAATGTTTTCATATTGAACCACGTATCATTTTAATGCAGGGAGTTTTTTTTTTTCTTCAAAATTGGCTGCCGCAAATTTGCTTCAGGAGCGGCAACAATAGTCACATGAGAAATAATTGACCTGACAGTTCCACTGGTATTTAACCCGGGGGCTTGAAGATCGCATTTAAACAAGACACAATACATGCATTCTTTGCATCTGGCACCCTTATTTAACTCTCTACCGCTGCATCATTACCTCTTGACATAAATATGGAGCACACGACTCTGAAATATCAGTGTTAATACAGAGAATAAAAAAGAGGTGTGGCTTAACCTGGTATCACACAATTCGGTCTTTTAAAGACCTTGAGGAAGACACCTTTTGAAAACATTCTCGGAAAAGGAGAAAATGCTGGTGACCAGCATTTTCTCTTTTTCTCAAAATTGTTTCTACCCTTCGAAAGACAATTTTCACCGTTTAAACCATATTTAAGTTGACGTCTACAAATGCTTTGGATTTAGACAAGTCAAAAATTTTGTCTGTTGGTAAAGAGTTGATACAAGAGTACGATTGAGAACTTGTCTTTTCGCCACAATGTTGCCGAAAATAGGTGCTGCATGACACAAAAGTCCACTGTAGGTGACAAACAAAGAAAAACAGAAAAAGAAACTCGGCATGTTCGAGAGGCAGGAAAAGTTAAGGTGCTTCTACTTCAAGGCCACTCGGGGTGGGGTGTGGGGGTGGGGTTGACAGCGTGATACGGGTATGTCACAGTCTCTCAGTGGTAAAAACTCCACGTTCTAAATATAAAACACTTTCCAAATCAACCGGCTACTTTCCCACTATCAGAGGAATAGACCGGTAGTGGTGACTTTCATCAATCTACGAAATGAAGTTTAGCCGAGCCTGGACCCGATCTCGCAATCCTTTTATCATTGGACATGCACATTTCTCGGACGTATCCTTTTTCAGAGCTATGACCAAGGGGTAAATGGCTAAATTTGAATTCATTTATTTATTTATTTATTTATTTATTTATTTACATGTATATGTACTTCTTTTGCTTCTTTTTTTTTTTTCGGCGTATCTGAATTTTGTAATTATAAAATTTATACCTTATTATACCTTATTATATCTTATTATAAATTCCTTTTTTCAACGATATGAAAAAAAAAAAAAAAAAACAAGGAAAAATAGGCAACTGCTGTCGAAGTTATCTTTAACATTTTTTCTCCATTTTGAGCCACAATGAAAGAATTGAAATATTCATTTTCCAGTTCCTCTTACTCCGTCTATCTTTTTAAAACATATTTCTTGTTTTATTTGTTTTCAGTCTACTTCTTTTTAGAAGATTTTGGACTTCAAGTTTGCAAAGACTTTTGAAAAAAAAAAATCCATTTAAATTTGGCTTTACGAGCAATCGGAGTTGGCAAGTTCTCTTTGTATATATATATATATTTTTTTTTTATCAAATGAAAAAGAAAAAAAAAACATCAACATCTCAGAATAAATTAACCAATATGGGTTTGCTTATGTATGCGTTTCATATATTATTTCATTGATCATACATTCGGATGGTATTATAATTTGGATACTCAAATGTTCTAATATTAAGAAGTTTCCTCTTGCCAAAAGCGTGTTGTGTGATAGAGTCTAGTAAACTCTTGAAGTATGAAACTACACAAAAACTGTGTATTTGTTGCGCATATCTATTTCATTTTAACGTAATTCATTTCAATTCATTTTCATCAGTCCTTCAACCTTGGCCAAAAACGACCATGTTTTCACGACCTAAAAAAGAAGACATTTGAGAACATCGTGGGAAAGGTGAAAATGTTGGCAACCAGCGTTTAATCCATTTCCCACAGTGTTTCAACCTAACCTAAGACACATGACATCATTTGAACCGCATTAAGTTTGTCGTCTGCCAATGCTTTCACTGTGGATTAGTTAGTTTTGTGGTCTGGCAAAGAGTTAACCACCTCTCTCTCTCTCTCTCTCAGCGGTCTTTTAAAAAAAGCGCTAGAGCCAGATTGGGACAAATTCTCATTGGCTCATAGTCTAGATTTATAGGCAACTTTTTGAAAACCCTAAAATAGCGGCGAGACAAGACCAATGTATTTGAAATGCACTTCGAGATCCGTTTCCAAAATTTTAGCCAAGCAGTTATGCAGTCTATAAAACAAAGTGGTAGGTATAGAAAAAATCGTCAGAATTGAGAATACCTAAAATTTTTGGGCTCAAAAAATAATTTGTCCTTTTTTCCATTTCGTTTGGCTAATTTATTCATTGAAATAATAAACTGGATTAGATTTTCTGAAAATATCCAAGAAATTAATCACAATGATAAACCCATCTTTATCTAATGAAAATAGAAAAGAAATTAGGCAGAGCTCGTCAACTGTTTCCCAATGCATATGGAATAACTTGGTAATCGGCGAGGGAACAAAGTCACTGAGTGAAGCACTCAATAAAAGTCAATTTTCCCCGGATGAAGAAGACTTTTGACGAAATCTCCTACTCTAGCAGCGCGCTCAGAAGAATCCCTCTTTTGGCAAAACAATTCATTATGTTGCCACACATAATAAATGAAAGGTTCAAATTTGATTATCGTCTGCATTTAGTTCCGTCTCCATAGAGACGATCAATCATCAATTTAATACCGCTGCCATTCACACTGTGGAGGAACGCCATTAATGCACGGGTGATTTAATATCGACGTCCAGTTCAAATCCACAGAGAATTTTCGCGGGATTTTGTCATGTGAGGCACGCGCTGGTATATTTCCTGACGTACATACAAATAAACAATTACGGGAGGATTGTTCTTGTAAAACAGTCACCTCGGGGGTCAGGCTTACACTAACTTCAGTCAAAGATAAAATTTACTGCATATTAATTCAATCATTATCAGAACCGAATTCATAGAAATGCAAATTGCTTTAACTCCACACTCCACAGGAGCGCTAAAGCGCCGGAGAACTTTTCTAGTTTTATTATCGTTTTCATTTTATCCGAATTCTCTGTAAGACTTGTCTTAAACAGACGACATTTGCAGACGAATTCTTATTTTCTAAAGATTCTTGCGGTTGTTCTAACCAAAGTCCAAATAGGTCATTCGACGACAAAAAGCTTAAAATTTCGGACAGCTAGAACAAAAGCTAGACCATTTTCTAAACTTGAAAGTAACACGACTTCTGATGGTTTAGCCAATTAGAAGTTGTGTTACTTTCAGACCTAGAAACTCTTTGGGAATAAGACCAAAAACGTTTCTAAGAATGGTTGGTGAATACTGACCCAGAGTCAATTTTCATCAAACGTTCCCAAAGAATGTTCTACATTTCAAAGTAAACCAATTTCTGATTTGCTAGACCAGTGTGTTAGCCAAACAGTAAAGGCGTTACTTTTTGAATTTAGAATTTGACTAGAAAGACAATTTTGAATACGGACATAGGACTTCCTGAACGATAAAAGAAAAGTTTCATGGCGGTTTGTGCTTGGATCTAAAATTGTCTTTCTTTAGTAAATGTGACCTTAATCAGGGATCGTATATAACGATCCCTGCCTTAATTAACCTTTACCCTTGGCCTTTAACCCTTATCCTGCTAAATAACTTCTACGAAACTTTCAAGCCGATAGTAAAACCTAAAATAATGCTCTTTCAAACTTATATTTTGGAGAAAAATATCTCCTTATCGGACAGTGTTGATCCAAGATCAGACTGCACCTTCTGTGCAGTTTAATCTTGATCCACACTATCCATAAAAGGTCAGTGAGTCGCCCTTAGCAGTCTAAGGATTAAAAGAAGGTATGTGCACAGTTTGCATATCAAAATTAACTACCATGAGAGTTTTCATGTATCTGGCTGATAGAATTGTGAAGTGATTTCAGATTTTTTCTTTCTACATTTACCAAAAACCCGGACACGAACGATTCGCGTTAGCAAAGCGATAACAAAAATGCCAAACGCAGACAACTGTCTGCATCGTATGGCAGAATAAAAAATATGGATCCCCGACATGAATTAGGGTCGGTTAGTTTAGTTCAGTTTAAACCTATTTATTTTACATCGATTGAGAAACAAGTTCTAGCGCCGAATGTGTGGGCCAATGAACGGTCCTAAAGCTGACACCCGCTTCCGGGAATCAAACTCCGGACCTTATTGTTACGAGGCCGACGCTCTACCTCACAACCACGAATACCGGTTCAAACATAAAATCGATTGAATCCACCGTGGCGAAAGGAAAAAATAGTGCGGCAGAAGATAAGATAAGAGCAACTCTCTGGCAAAAGAGGGTTTAATGTATCTCCGTGACACATCATACCAAGCACGTCATCAAATAATTAGGCATCCATAAAAATCGGTTTAATCCGACATTTGACTACTCTGGGCGTAGAATGGTCCTTGGACATGCATGAATTTTATACAAATAGCTAGAAGTTTCGAACCAGGTCAGCCTGCGCGGACTGCGCAGGCTGACATGAGTTGATTCTTTTTGCAGATTCGTTAAGCTCCGTTTCCACAGAACACGACTCATATTTTTTTCTAAAACACTCTCACTGTCATTTTGTTACCATACGATCAGATCTTTTTTTCGGCATAGCTGAATGTGCTGGCTTTTGACCTACTTTTTGATAATGATAGAAGGTGAATAAATAGCAATTTGTCATTGATCAAATATGTAAATATGTTTAGTCTAAGGGCCCCTGTGGTTAAAAAAAAATGTTTATTCTAAGAGCCCCTGCCTATTTGCGGGCAAATTTACGCTGTCTGTCTTTGTTAAAGATATTTCTTGTATCGTTACGGAATAGATCTAGCAAAGAAGGTCTTATTGGGCAAGCGGCTAGAAGTGCAGCTGCTACTATATATAGATACTTAATAGCTATTTCATACTCTTTGCGTAAAGATTTGGGGAAAAAAACGCTCAAAACTAATTATCAACCTCTGACAGTACACTACACATCGGCCGCTATGTGTGTGAGTGTAAATGGTGTACTTTTGTTTGTTCGTTTGCTATTTGTTTGTTTTGTGTTTCACGCCGCTTTCAACATTATCTCTGACACTATCACTGAGGTCAATGCACCTATTAATGCCATCCTGATTTTTTTACCTGTACTTCGCACAGTATTCTTCCTAGGCCACTGGCTGCTTTCCCGTATAGCCATCGCTGAAACAATGACTAGCGGTGGGAATGGAATAAATCCTGGGTGTATTTAAGAAAGCTTTGTACCTTGTGATTGTGATTTTGCCACTTTACAGGTCATCTATCGTAACTCAACTGCAAAAAATCGTCTAATCACACCAGCGTATAAACATTTCATCCTCTTCCTGCAAAAATTCGCTGAAGTCTCCCGCCGAATGCTCTATGGCATGTCCGAACAATACATTTCGGTCAGTGTCGTGTATTTATAACAAAAACTATCTTTTAAAAAGATAAATGGCGTAAGAAGTACTGAAAATTGCCCGAAAGTAAGCCTGCGTGGTCCACAGAATAAACATGTCCTCATTTTAACCAATCGCAAATTACTATCTATTCATTGATTATGACATACCCAGAAGTAGGTCAAAAGCCAGCGCATTCAGCTCCGCCGACATTCGGCATACCTCGGGTGATCCGGTGATCAAATCCCTCGGCTGTATCACGTAGCTTGATATGCACCTACACGGTACATTTCGCACATCTCCGGAAGCACACCGCTTTACCGTTATTGAAATTTTAAGGCTCCTCTTAAAAAAGAAAACGTAAGTAAATTTTCTATCGTTATCTTTCTAAGAATATTTCAGTCAGCAAACAGTGTGTACATTCAAGTTTTAGCGTGGTTTATCAATTCCGTTGGGAGCTTTCATCGACAGATCGATAGAAGTGAATAACTTCACTGTGGCTGTTCATGTCGTTGCTAAGTGCGATCTACAGGGGCGCCGCCATATTTAAGATCATGTGATTGGTAGTTCAAAATGGAAACCTCCTTTATACAGACGAGGTTAGATGTAGGTACGGAATCGGCCGAGTTGTGACGAGTGCTCCGCCGAAAATGTTTGTGGGTCTTGATAGTGATTTTGACATTTCATTGGCCGGCTATTTTTAACAAAACTGAAAAATATCGAATTGTGACACACGCGTTTAGAAGTGTAGCTGTTAATATATATAGATGCTAAGTATGACTTCAGACTTCTGCATTCAAACGATTGAAATTATTGAGTTAATGATGTGTACTTTACGCCGCTTTCAACAATGACTCAGTCATATCACGACGACAACTCACTTTTTAAGTGTGTCCTCGGTTTCATCAGCTACAGACCAGTGGTCTGAGTTGTATTAAAAATAAAAGTATAGGAAAAAATGGGGGGGGGGGGAAGGTAATAACATGGAAAAAGATATTTTACCTGGAGAATATGTGCTCCCTGGTGGATTTCAAAGAGATCGACTGTAGTGCTACCGGGATTACGTCTTCTTTGGTTTCCTGTAAAAGAGACCGATAACTACAGGGACAAGAAAAACAGTATCTATCTATCTATCTATCTATCTATCTATCTGTTTACCTCTGTTTGTCTGTCTGTCGGTCGGTCGGTCTGTTTCTTTCTGTCTCTCTCTGTCAGTCTGTCTGTCTCTCTCTCTCTGCCTTTATAACACATGTCTAGACATCATACAGATACAGACTCATATATCCGGTTAAAAATTGACTTTTTTCGACCCATAAAATAGTTTGGCGGTCTACCAGTCCATATCTTAATTTTCATGTCTTACTTCCCTTTACAAAAAATCCGATTTCATACGACCCTGTGAATAAAAATAAAAAGTATAGGAAAAAATGGGGGGGGGGGGGGGGGGGGGGGGGGAAAGGAAACATCGCCAATTACCAGCATTTTGTCCTTTTTTTTCTATAACGTTATTCGCCTGTTCAATGACAAATTCGATCATTGGAGCCCCATCTTATTTGCCATAAATATGGGTTCTATATGGAAAAACCAAATTTTACTGGATGGCAAAGAGTTATCCCTTAAGCCGCTAAATAAATGAAACCTTCAAGGCGATTGTAAAAACCCATTTTTCTTTTGCTATTTCGTAAGTAGTTTTGATTTTGAGGATAAATATCTCCTTATCGGACAGTGTAGATCCAAAATTAGACTACACATTCTGTGCTGTCTGATCTTGATCTACACTGCCGCTAAAGGTCCCTGAGTCTTCACATATAGCAGCTTAAGGGTTAATGCATTGCAACGTAGGTTATTTTTGGACATACATCCAACTAGGAAGCACTAAAAAAAAGGTTATACTATAGATATAGGGGGGGAAAAGCCGGATGATAATATAATGAAAAAAAAAAAAAATGGTTAAAAAAAAGATATACTGCTTTTGCTCTTCTTTTAAAAGATTGCATTTACTGTTCTTCATACCTGGAAATGGATGTTTTTCACCCTGAAAAATAGTTTGGCGGTTTACCAGTCCGTATCTCAATCTTTAATTTCAAATGCATTCCCGTTGATGCTGGTTTTCTGCAAACACCACCCCACCCACTCCCACGAAGCAGTAGAAGTGACTCAAAGCACAGCTGCTTGGCCAAAATTGTGAATTACTTAACCGAAATGTTAAAAGAAGAGGAAAATAGAGTGGAAAACGACTTCCAACATCAACAAACTAAAGAACCACAACACTGTCAACGCCGTAACATTCTGTCTGCAATAAACCATGACCTAAACAATTCAGAGCTAAAAGAATCTCTCCCTTCTCCTGGATCCGTATTCACCAAGCATTCTTAAGAACATTCTTTGTCTGATTCTCCAAGATTTTCTAAATTGGAAAGTAATACAACTTTTGATTGGCTAAACCATTTGGTTTAGCCAATCAGAAGCTGTGGTTTTTTTTTTGTTTTTTTTTTTCAAAAGTGGAAAATCTTGCAGAGAAAAGACTAAGAATGTTCTGAAGAATGGGTGGTGAACAGGGACCCTGGAAGAATTTTGGGGCTGTATCAAGATTTCTTGCTGTGAATCAAATTTTCTTGCATACCACTTATAAATTATAACTAAAATTGAGTCATGATCTGGCAAATGGGGGCTTAATGCATCTCCATGATGCATTTTACCAAGGAAGTAATCGATGACATTATTATGGATCCATTAAATCCATTTGGCCGACAACAAACTGAATTATGAGGTAAAATGGCCCTTGGACATGCAGAAACTTTACATATAGCAAAAAGATTTGACCCATGTCAGCCAGCGCGGATTGCGCAGACTAACATTGGTGGATATTTTTTTTTTTTTTTTTTTAGATGCTTTAAGCCCCATTTTCTCTGAGTATGGCTCATTTTCCTTTGCAAGCGTAAAAACGTGAACGGTTGCATTCCGTAAAAAGATATTTTTGTCTTCTAAATAACGAGAAGGCTGTTTTGCTATCAGGCACTAACTTTGTAACTTCATTAGATCAGAAATGACGTCATCGTACCTATTTGAATACGATCCCATACAATAAACGCGTGCTATTGATCATGTGACACTCCGACAATCCATTTGTGAAAATCTGGTGCAATATCTAAAAACACCTGAAGAGGCTACATATCACATTAAGTAAATACCATTGGAAAAAGAAGTATCTTTCTTGAACTTTTTTTGTTGTTGTTGTTATTCATAAGGAGAATGGCCGACCCTAAATTGTGAGAACTTGTAGCCAGACCTCTCTGCTAGTGTACATGTATCATTGTATGTACTTAGAATCTTGTTGTATGTATTTTTCATGCAAACATGTATACGTGGCAATAAAATCTTTGAAAATAAACTTTGTTATTAAAGCCCCAATAGCGACTTAACCCTTTACCACACGCAAAAATTTTAGACTGGTCCAAATTGGAAGCATTTGCAGACGACAAAATAAGTGTGACTGAAAAATTGAATTTTGTTTTGGGACAGGTAGAAAACATTGTGGGAAAAGGAGAAAATGCTGGTTACCAGCATTTTCTCCTTTTCCCACAATGTTTTCAAAAGACTTCTTCCTCAGGGTCGTTAAAAGTCGGGATTGTGTGGTAAAGGGTTAAAGTAAACAATGCAGGTGTTAAAATGTATTTAGAATTAAATCATACCATTTATAGATACAGAAATTATTGTGAAGATAATAACCTGTTATTGTACGATCGGTCCAAGTGTTAGTCACTGGCAGAAAAAAATATTTAACTCTTTACCACACAATCCCGACTTTTAACGACCCTATAAAAGAATCCTTTTGAAAACATTGTGGGAAAAGGAGAAAATGCTGGTAACCAGCATTTTCTCCTTTTCCCGCAATGTTTTCTACCATTACAATAACAAATTTCAATTTTTTTTTCAGTCTCATTTATTTTGTCGTCTGCAAATGCTTTTAATTTGGACCAGTCTAAAATTTTGTCGTTTGGTAAAGAGTTAAAAAGTAGGTCAAAAGTTTCCAGGTCGCTCTATCTTTTGTTTACTTTTTACCTAGTTTTCATTTTTTTTCTGCCAAACACTTGGAACGACTATACAATAAGAGACTGTCATCTTCACAATAAGTACCATACTTTTAAAAGGCATCATTTAAATCCAAATGTATTTTAATAACCACTTTGTTTACTTTTGGCCACTACTGGGGCTTTAATTGTTTGTAAAAAATACTTGCATACTAAATTAAATGATAAATTGAATTTTGTTTTTGGAATGGTAGAAAACACAATTTTTCAGAAGTTTTTCGTAAAGGTCGTTGAAAGTCGGAATTATTTGGTAAATGGTTAAACTGCTAAGTGTAAGTTGCAGTACGTTAGCAGTTAGTGTGGAACAAGACTATGCAGAACGCGCAATCTGATCTTTAATCTTTATTGTCATATATTTTGTGAATTGATTCTGACCACTACAGATTTTTACTGAATATATTTATTTCATTGATTAAGCAATTTTAACTCTTTACCAGACGACAGAATTTAAGATTTAGCCATATTGAAACTGTTTGCAGACAACATTTAGCATGTGGCTCGAATGGTGGATTTTTTCTGTGAAAGGGTAGAAAACATTGTGGGAAAAGGAGAAAATGCTGGTAAGCAGCATTTTCTCCTTTTTCCACAATGTTTCCAAAAGTTATCAACCCTAAATTCGTTTAATACGGAATTTGTTGGTGAAGGGTTAGGGATAAATTGATGGTTTAATAATTTACGGTTAATTCACGCGCAAGAATAAATATTTTATATACATGAGGTTTGCTATCTGCAATCGTATGCCTTTATAATGTACATAACACCTGGCTTTATTAGAGTGTAGACAAATACATCTTATTTTGTTATTTGATCTTACTTTGCCTTTCAGCAACAATATGAAATATAGCGACGCGTTTTATTCAATGCGAAAACTGTACATCGATGCTCGCAAGTGTTACGTACGATCTTACACGATTTGGGAACGGCATTACAAGTTCTACCTTTCAGTGGTTATTTTGTCGATTTTATCATGGGACACGTACACTGTCTTTAACCCTTATCCTGCTAAATAAGTAAATTGAACTTTTTAAAACATTAATAAAAACCTGAACTATGCTATTTCTATATTTTTAGGAAAAAGAACTCGTTATCGGACAGTATAGATAAAGATCAGACTGCACGTTCTGTGCAGTCTGATCTTGATCTACACTGTCCGCACAAAGTCAATGAGTCGCGCTTAGAAGTCTAAGGGTTAAAAAGATTTCTAGATATCTATACAAAGCATTTCAGCTTAGAAATGATATTCAATAAGAGATAGGTTAACTCTTCAGCTGCTGTTCAGGACTTTGGTGTGCTTTTGCGGAGGGTTCGGATCTTGCACAATACGTGCTGCCTGATCCTGGAACTCCACAATCCGGTACAGTGTGCTTCTTTGTCAAGAATGACAACTTCTTAACTTCTTAATTTCATACTTCAATAACTTCTACTGTCTGTAGATTTTTATTTTTGTTTTCAAGGTCGATTTATTTCGTTGTGTTACTATCACGAGCAATTACTCTATTTTCGAAGCCAGCTAAAGAATGTAGATTAAGTTTTCCTTAGAAATTCAGTAGTCAATTTAGTCATTTTTTTTTTCCTTAGTATTAATGGCCGATGGACTAGATACTGAATGAAATATCTATCTGGAAATAGCATCTCAATTTCTATCATTCTGTGGTAGTTTCATAGAAACCTAACCCTGTCATGACCATTTTCAGTGCCCCCTGTTTGTTGACATAACAGTGTTTTTAGTTGTAAAATGTATTTTACGTTTTCTCATAACGATACCTGTTCAATTATGACCGTGTTATTCTATGGCATCGATATGCCAAGCCTAAATCATACAAATTTGCCACATAAATTCGAAGGAATAACTTCAGCGACTCTTTCCACCTAGGTGGGCGCGGGGGGAGGGGGTGAACCTGTGGCTTATAACTAGATCTTACACCAGGACAAAACTAGTTTATCTTTATCAGACGACAAAACATTGACATATCATTGTCGGGAGTATTTACGGACGTCAAAAATACAACGTTAGAAAACATCGTGGGGAAATGAGAAACTGCTGGTCTCTAGCAATTTCACATTAACAAAAAACATGTTTTCAAACGCCTTCCTTCTCAAGGACGTCAAAACACGAAATCGAATGGAGTAAATATTCATTTGAAATGTCACATTTATCCCTATATAAATAAAATACTATGCTTGGACGACACGTGGAGGAAAAAGACATTTGAAAATACTGTTTGAAAAGGAGAAAACACCGGTAACCAGCGTTTTCTCTTTATTGTACAGTTTTCTTTCTTTCCACAGACAAATGTCATCGTTTGACTCGCGTATAATTTGTCGCCTGCCAAAGCTCTTACAATGGACCAGTCTATAATTTTGTCTGGTAAAGAGTTTAATGCTTTGTTGTGGTTACAAAATTGGCAATAAGGCGTTTCGGCTGTAAGGTAGGCGTTGCAATTTAATCTAATAGCTTAGATGGTTTGCTTTTGTGGGCTTAATTGGGGTTTATTTTGATTTTTCTCTGTGTGTAAAACACTGCTAAATACTGGATATATTTTTTTCGCTGCAAGTTCAAGGAAAGTTGACTGAGCACTACACTAAGGGTAAAGTTGCGATTTTGGCGTCAAGTCAACGCAGTGGTCGTTTTCCAACCGGTAACTCCGTATATTTCTATGATATCAAATATTACGTCATCATACCTATTTGAATATGATCCATTGTAATCGATGTGTGTTATTGATTATACGACACTCCCACATTGCATTTGCAAAATTCTAGCGGTAAAACACACGATTGTGTAATAAAAGTGTTAACGCCGTTTCCAACATTTGTTCTGCTATATCGAGAGAGGGATGAATCCTGTTGCAATGACTACCATCCATCCTTGGAAAGAAATTGGCCCAAGTGGGAATGGCACCAGAGCTCCGACTGAGCTACAGGGCTCGGCAAGCATAATTTGAGCCATGCTCTGACAAAAGGAGGCTCAGTGCATCTCTGCATTGTCCCAAGCAAGACATCACATAAGTAGGGATCCATAAAATCCACTTTGTCTCACAAGAGGCTGAATCATGAGGTAGACTGGTCCTTTGACATACAGAAAATTGACCAATAGCAAAAAGTGCCGACCCAGGTCAGCCTGCGCGAACTGCGCAGGCTGACCTGGGTCGGCACTTTTTGCAGATGCATGACGCCACCTTTTCAAAGAGCATAGCTCATATGGTTAGAGATTGTGGTTATATAAATTTTTCACAGATCAGTGATGTCTTGGCATTCTAAATGGTGGATGCAATCACTTACAGGTGTTTAATTTCAAACTGTAAAACTATTTTTCCTCCACGCGGTATATCGTGCAACAAGCCTATATGCATATTTCTATATATTGGTCCAGTAGGCAGTACACGGCTTTTGAAAAAAAAAAAACATCGTGGGAAAATTAGCAATTGCTTAAGACAAGTAATAATTCTTCCTTTTCACTTTTTTACCAGTTGTTTGTACTTTTCATTCTTTTTATCAAAAAGATTTTTTGTTTCATACAAATGTTTTTGTTTTGTCTTGTTTGTATATTTAATTTAATTCTCTTTTTTTCATATTTTATGCAATACGTTTATATGTGTTATATATGAGCCATGCTCTGTGAAAAAAGGAGCTTAATGCATCTGCGAAAAGTATCGACCCAGGTCAGCCTGCGCAGTCCGCGCAGGCTGACCTGGGCCGAAACTTTTCGCTATTGGTCAATTTTCTGTATGTCCAAGGACAGTCTACCTCATGATTCAGTCGGTTATTAAAAAAAAGTGACGAATTATGGATCCATCAGAGACAGAAAGCGAAAACAAAAGTATGAAGGAAAGAATGATGATCTGTACTTGTTAATGATATATCTAACAAATGCCTGGGCGGTTAGCTGAAATTATCCAGAACTTGTGGAAGATGATAATGGTAATATCAACCCTATCAGCGTCATTGGCGAAAACAGGTGAGCCATAGTCTGGCAAAAGGGGGTTTAATGCATCACAGTGGTGCATTATACCAAGCAAGTCATTACATGATTAACCCTTAGGCTGCTTATCGCGACTCGCTGACATTTTGCGGACAGCGTAGATCAAGATCAGACTGCACAAAACGTGTAGTCTGATCTTTGATCTACACTGTCCGATAAGGAGGTATCTTTCCTCCAAAAATCCCTTTGAAACAGGAAATTTTTGGGCTTATACTATCGGCTTGAACGTTTTATTTCTTTTAATCAGCAGGATAAGGGTTAAAGGATCCACAAATTTTGTCTACGAGCCGATTGCATCACGAGGTAGAATGGTCCTTGGACATGCAGAAAATTTCCATATAGCAAAAAGTTTTGACCCATGTCAGTCTGCGCGGACTGCGTAGGCTGACACGGGTCCATTTTTTTTGCATATACATTAAACCCCCTTTTCACAGAGCACGACTTCATGGATCAAAATCAGACTACACAGAACGTGCAGGCTAGGCCCGTATTCACCAAACACTGACATTCTAAATTTACAGTCGTATCCTAGATTTAGAAATTTAGAAAGTAAGGCAAAGTACACTGCGTTCGCAAGAAAACATAAAAGCAAAAGAGACTGGGATTCTACTAAAGTAAAAATCATATGAAACGAGTGACATGAAAAAAAAAATCATTTTAAGGAAATAGCTGTACATTTCAAACCATTACATTGAGCTTTTTGATGAATTTCAAAACAAATTAGATCTATTTTATGCAAACTTTAATGCATTTCACGTAAAAAGAGACTGATTAATACGTCAATTAAAATGCAACCGAAAACAACAAAGAAATAGTTATCTCTTTCACTAGCGGCCACTGGCGATATGATCAGCTTTTTTGTACGATAAAAATAAAGATCAGACCGCACAAAATCTTCAGCCTGATCATGAATCTGTACCATCTACTACTTGATACTAAAATATGACTAAATCTTAAAACCGAGAAACGTAATTTTTTTTTTACTTTCAAATAAAAATGAATCTATTTCTATTGCAGTCAAGAATTTGACGCTTACATTACATTAGTTCTGCTCATGTTATGCCAACTTTTAGGTTACCAGATTTTACTCGCACTTCGATTTTACTGGAAACTTTTAACCCTTTACCAAACGACAAAATTTCAGACTGGTACAAATTGAAAGCATTTGCAGACGACAAAATAAATGAGACTGAAAAATTGAAATTTACTTTGGGAAGGCTAGAAAACATTGTGGGAAAAGGAGAAATGCTGGTTACCAGCATTTTCTCCTTTTCTCGCAATGTTTTCAAAAAGCTTCTTTCTTAGGGTCGATATAAGTCAGGATTGTGTGGTATAGGGTAAATCACATTATAATCTTCCATGTATTCAGTGTTATAAAGCCAATTCTTACGCACGTGTGACGTCATAAAAGACGTAGCTGTATACTATTTTAAGAGAATGATTGATTGTATTGTGTTTAACGCCGTTTTCAACATTATTTCAGTTATACTGCGGCGGCCAGTGCACCTATCCATGCTTTCCTGGAGTTTCTTTAACCAGTACTAAGCACAATATTCTTTCCAAGCCACTGGCTGCTTCCCACTTAACCATCGTCGAAACAATGGTCAGCGGTGAAAGAGGAATGGATCCTGTCGCAATGACTATCATCAATCCTCGGAAAGAAATTGGCCGAGCCAGGGATCGAACCAGCGACCTCCTGTTCTCAAGTCCTGTACGCTACCGATTGAGCTACGGGGGCTCGGATAGGTTAAGAGGGGTCTGGTTTTACTAATGCGAATTGCCACGCGCGTGTATATGGCTTTGCATAGCATTACCTATAATTCGTAAACTATTGTTGTGATAAAAAAAAAAATCTTGTAAACATTCTTTGGTATTTGACATAAAATTTTACTAAACTCGTCTGTATAATTGGTATAAAGCTTGTCAGAGGCTCGATTAATCATTCTATTTTCTAATGCCAACTTATGTGAAATCCCATGCAAGAGCGAGAAAAAAAGAGGAGGAAGTTTCTTTGCAAGTTGCAAGCTTCTCCCTTAGAAACTGAATAAAGAATCTCTAGCAGTAAGACAAGAAGCATTCTCTTCTAAGTAACGGCACCCACACGTAAAACTGCCTGCATTCACCGAAGGCTTCAAGAGATGGTCTTCGATTGCCATTCTCTGTGAAAAAAGTGGTTTAATGCATCTGCAAAAAGTATCGACTCATGTCAGCCTGCGCAGTCCGCGCAGGCTGACATGAGTCGAAACTTTTTGCTTTTTTGTATATTTTCTGCTTTTGAAAGGACGTGTTTACCTCATGATTCAGTCAACCGGTTGCTAGGCTAACTGGATTACACAATGACACAATTTAGAAAGGTTGGTTAATACGGACCCATGTTTATGGACAGCTTGGATATTCGATCTTCCTTCCAATATGGTAGTCTATTAAATTTTAGAAGCAGCTTTTTGCGATTAACTGTAAACAGGTATACACTGTATAATATGCTATTACGCCACTAAGCCCCTGAATAACTTCAATAAAGTGAAGTAAAACTTTCTTCTAGGGCTTTGTAAAGAAGACCCCCAGTTATCAAAATTTGAAACCAAACTAGATTACACTGACACTCCTTCTACACGTCGAAAGCACAAACAAATGTGTGCATCAGAAATTAAATGCATCAAATAGTCTCTTTGTGCTGGGTAATGTTTGCTTGTAACGTCTTTTTCAACATTATTTCAGTTACATCGTTATCCATGCTTTCCTGA
Organism: Tridacna gigas; assembly: GCA_945859785.2. NCBI lineage: Eukaryota > Metazoa > Mollusca > Bivalvia > Cardiida > Cardiidae > Tridacna > Tridacna gigas. The sequence continues at coordinate 51,231,043 of OX244029.2, forward strand.
TCAATTTTTCTTTTACCCGTACTCCACACAATATTTTTTCAAAGCCACTGGCTGCTTCCCCAGTAAGCATTGTCGAGACAAAGCTCAGTATGAAGCAACATCTATTGTACAGAGCCTCAAGGGCAACATCTGTCATTATGTCGATATCTCGTAGTTGATATACTTGTTTTTCTTTTAACCCTTTCCCAAACGACAAATTTTAGACTAGTCCAGATTGAAAGAGTTTGCAGACGACAATTTTAAATTTGATGAAAATGGCAGAAAGGTCTCAAAACGGGTACAAAACACTGTGGGAAAAGGAGAAATTGCTCGTTACGAGCAATTTCTCCTTTTCCTACAGTGTTTTCAAAAGACTTGTACTGCAGACACGTGAAAACCAGGGCTTGTTTGGGAAAGGGTTAATAGATCATTATGTTGATTGATTGATTGTATGGTATTTAACGCCGTTTTCAACATTATTGCAGCTATATCGCTGCAGCCAGTGCACCTATCCATGTTTTCCTGGAGTTTCTTTTACCAGTACGTTGCACAATATTCTTTCTAAGCCGCTGGCAGCTTTCCCACATAATCATCGTCGAAACAATGGTCAGCGGTGAGAGAGGAATGAATCCTGTCGCAATGACTATCATCAATCCTCGGGAAGAAATTGGCCAAGCCGGCGATCGAACCAACGATCCCCTGTTCTTACGCTAACGACTAAGCTACGGGGGCTTGGCAGGTCACTATTTCAGTGATTCCAACTAGCAATACTGTTTCAAATAGATCGATTGATTCGGAGAAACCCATATAAAAGACCTGACCTATGGTGAAGCAGTGTTTTAACCCTTTGGTTGCTAAGCGCGACTCAAGGACCTTTTTCCAGACAGTGTAGATCAAGATTATACTGCATGTTCTGTGCAGTCTGATCCTGGATTCACACAGTCCGATAAAGAGATATGTTTCCCCCACAAACACCTTTGAAATAGCAGATTTTCTTTACTATCGGCTTGAAAGTTTTGTTTCACTTATTTAGCAGGTTAAGGGTTAACACGCTCACACGAGCAAGCAATACCGTTGCTTCACTGCTGCTATCGTTGTTGTTGTTAAGGTTTTGTTTGTCTTGGTCTACTCTAAGACGTCTGGTATTAATGGAATTTACTGTGTAGTCATTCCAAATTATTTTGGTCAAAAAACTAGAACACAGCGTATGTCTGCTACAGATCATGCAAAATCCACCCTAAAAACACAATCAAGTCATAATCTTGATAAGTTGTCTGCTAAATTTCTTTTTTGAAAATTAATACTGCAAAAAAGAAGAGAGCAAACAAGATTCCGCCTTGTATAACGCCATATCTTATCTCATCCGATTGGGAACAATTTGATAATTGTTCTGAAATTGGTGCCAGTCGGTGGAAACCTTGATGTAATGCCAGAATTATGCCAGCATGGTTCCGGTTCATTTGTCGTCTGCTTCAAGTTTCAAGAGCGAGTGAGAAAGTAAAACGAAGCAGACGCTTCAAGAGATGGTCTTCGATAGCCTTGCCGCCTCGCTCCATTTGGAATACTGCAACCGCATACAGGCGAGCCGGTGTAAACAAAGGGTTTGGCAGTAAAAAACACTTTGAAGAAAATTTCGTTAGAAAAAAAAAATGCATCAGCCGACTTGGATTTATTTTCAACTCCTTCTGCTCTCTCCTTCCTTACCATCGTCTGCCTCTCTGTCTCTGTCTCTCTCATTCCCCCGCTCTTTCTGTCTCTTTTTCCTCCCTCCCCCTTTCTCTCACTCCTGCTCCTCCTCATTTTCCTAGCCAAGCCCCCGGAGCTCAGTCGGTAGCGTACAGGACTTGAGAACAGGAGGTCGCTGGTTCGATCCCCGCCTTGGCCAATTTCTTTCCGAGGATTGATGATAGTCATTGCGACAGGATTCATTCCTCTCTCACCGCTGACCATTGTTTCGACGATGGTTATGTGGGAAAGCAGCCAGTTGCTTGGAAAGAATATTGTGCGGAGTCCTGGTAAAAGAAATTCCAGGAAAGCATGGATAGGTGCACTGGCCGCCGTGATATAACTGAAATAATGTTGAAAACGGCGTTAAACACCATTCAATCAATCAATCAATCAATCAACCTCATTTTCCCACAATGTTTTCTACCCGGTCGAAGACAAATACCATCATATGAGTCGCATCTAATTCGTCGTTTGCAAGTCCGTTCGATTTGGATGAGCCTAACATTTTGTCGTGTCGTGAGGAGATACTATAAACTGGTTCTGACACTCATTTTAACACACTTTAAACAAAATGCAACAAACCTTAGAACAGAAGGAACTTATGACGACTTTCGATTCATTTTTGTTAATTTGACCATCTTTACTTGTAATTAAGGCCTTTTTCAGCAATATTTCAGTCATACCATGGCTGCCAGTGTACTTTGCACGTATTCTTAATAAAATTTCGCTTACATCCCGCAGACCAAAGCATCTATTCGTGTATCCTATGAGTCAAACAGTATGACACAGACCACTCTTTACTTGCTCCTCTTTTTTTCAAATGAAGGAAAGTCAAAATTATGCCTACCTTTCATAGATTTGTTCGAATGGGCGCTGTCTCGATTCCAGGGCGGATCGCCATGGCCACAGAAATCCCTTAATTTTAAGTAGCTAATCGATAAACGTATTATGCTAGCTTTGTCCAGCTGACTTGTAATGGCGGCCGGAAGTGGTAACAACTTGGCAAGTTCGTAAAATTCGTAGTTTTCTTTTCCTCGTCTCGATCTGGCAGCATCACGTGACTTTTCTTTTCGTATTTCTAGCACGCTGAAAGGAAGAGATTTTATCAATATTATACATTTAGATTCGTCCTTTGAATAGTGGGTACAAGAAGTTACCAAAGGAGTCATGCTCTGTAGAAGGGGGGCTTGATACATCTGCAAAAACTACTGACCCAGGTCAGCCTTCGGCTGACATAGGCCGAAACTTTTTGCTATAGGTCAATTTTCTGCATGTCAAAAGAGCAGTCTGCCTCATGATTCAGTCGGTTGTTAGATAAAACGGGTTTCATGGGTCCATAATTATGTGATGAATTGCTTAGTATCAACCATCACGAAGACGCATTAAACCCCCTTTTCTTAAACCTTGGCAAATTTAATAATACAGCAACAGAGACTTTCTTCGTCATTCTGGCCTCTTGTCGGCAGATTTGTCGCTGCATGCTTTAAATTATACATGTACTTTCACAATACGTGTAAAAATGTCTATTCTAAACAGCGCTGTCCATGCCATTTTGAGAGACATTATGGCATCAACATTTTATTTATTCAACAAAATTTAGCCTTGTCCAACTAGAAAGCATTTGCAGATTTCAAATTAATTGTGACTCTGTCGTTAAAAAAATGGCATTATTTGATAAATGGTCAAGAGAAACAAAATTGGTAACCATACTGAAAATAAGTGTGCCAACTTCTTAATGAATAAATAGACAAAATTCTCAGACCTGTAAATGAAAAAGCTGTAATCATTATTTATGAATCTAAATTTGATTCATAAATACAAATAAAAGGAGAAATAATTTGGTTTATATGTATATATTCTGTACAGACGCATCACGAGTCAAATTCCAGCCGTTCATAACGCAACAAATACGGCCTTTCACAGAAAAAATAAAAAAGTATCGGGATACATTTGGAAGTATCCTTTAATTCCTTTCAATTATTATTATTATTATTATTATGTCTATAAGTGCTGTTTATAAGTGCAATGTACAGTTTGTTTTCCTGGTTTGTTTTCCTACCATTTTTTCCTGTACTCCCCAACTTCTTGTATAACGCTATGATTGTATGAAATAAAGAGATTTATTATTATCATCAGCATCATCATCATCATCATCATCATTATTATTATTATTATTATCTTTTCTGTTGTTATTAGTATAATTTTTGTTGTTGTTGTTGTTTTTCGAAAAAATGGCAGTAAAAAGAAATAATCGAGCCGCTCTCTGAAAATTTCTCGTGCAATTTCTATAGCAATGAGGACTGCCAAACAGCCGTCAAACAGTTTGAGAATATATTAAGTAACAACTTTCAAAAAGACAAGGGAACTATAAATTAACGGTGTAGATTTTATTGCATGTCTTCCATTACATGCATGAAGTCAATCAAGATTTATTGACAAAGAAATCAGTGACATTTTGTGATTGTCACATTGCCTTTTCGAGTCTGTCTATCCACAATGACGAGAATAAGCTGGGAAAAAATAGAAATTATTATTTTTCTTTTCTTTTTAATTAACCCTAAGGCTGCTAAGTGCGAATCAAGGACCTTTTACGGATAGTGTAGATCAAGATTAGACTGCACAGAACGCGCAGTCTGATCCTAGATCTACAATGTCCAATAAGGAGATATTTTTCCCCCCAAAATACTTTTGAAATAGCAATATTTGGATTTGTTTGTTTTTGTTTCTATCAGCTTTAACGTTTCGTTTTACTTATTTAGCAGGTTAAGCGTTAAGAAATACAACATAAATATTTCTGTTTCAAATCATCAGCTATTTATCAAAGAAAAGCAGCTGCAGTCATTCGTTTTTTACCCTTTACCAAACAGTCCCTGGTTTCAACAACCCCGAGGACAAAGACTTGTGAAAATCTTGTTGGGAAAAAAATGAGAAAATGCTGGTGACCAGCATCTTCTCCTGTTCCCAACAATATTTTGTACTTTCTATCCGCTTGATAGAAAAATGGCATCACATGGGCAGCTTTAAGCCTTATGTTGCTAAATAAGTGAAATAAAATTTTTAAACCGGTAGTAAAAGCCCAAATAATGCTATTTCAAACTTATTTTTAGGAACAAAAACATCTCCTTATCGGACAGTGTAGATCCAAGATCAGACTGCACGTTCTGTGCAGTCTGATCTTGATCTACACTGTCCGCAAAGGTCAGTGAGTCGCGCTTAGCAGCCTAAGGATTAACTTGTCACCTGCGAATGCTTTCGAATTAGACTAACTGTAAAATTCGGTCGTCTACTAAAGATATAAGCTGCTTAAGCACCTGTCGAAAAACAAGGGACAGGTCTCGTGGTTAGTATGCAACTGTGGCAAAACCCCAGTTCGCAAACCGCATTTAAAAATATCGTTGCAAAAGTAGAAATTGGTCCTGAAAAGTAATTTCTCCTTTTCCCGCAATGATTTTAACATGATTCCATGTACTAAATATAGATTAATTTTGGGTATCGGTTTGTTACATTGATTATTGAATACAAGTGGCTGCTCAGCACAAGTGGTGGACAAAATAGGAGTGAGTTTTGTTCAGAACTGAATTAACCAACCACCTGAGGTTATGGAAGAGAAGAATTTGCTTGTTTAACAGTGTACCAGACGACAAAACTTTATGCTCGTCCGGTTAACCCTTAACATGCTAAGTAACTCAAATGAAACTTTCAAGGCAATAGTAAAAAGACAAATGTTGCTATTTCAAAGTTACTTTTGGGGAAAAATATCTGCTTATCGGACATTGTACATCAAGATCAGACTGTACGTTCTGTGCAGTCTGATCTTGATCTACACTGTCCGCAAAACGTTCTTGAGTCGCGCTCAGTAGCCTAAATGGTTAACAGCATTTGAAGACGACTAATAAATTTTGGTGTAAACTATGGAAAAGGGAGAAAATGCTAGTTACTTTTTCCAGTGTTTTCAAAAACCTTTTTCTTCGTGGTCGTTAAAACACGTGATTGTTTGATGAAGCATTATTGCAGGTGCGGGCTGAATACATGTATATTTTCCTTTCATGTTTACCACATCTGGTAAATATGGAAGCATTGAACTGCCACCGCATACAAAGTAATCATGCTGGATATTTCAAAAAAAAAAAGAAAAGAATTATCGCGGATTTCACCTTACTTTATTGCTAAAATGACAATTCTCATTTTATCACAATACAGGATAGATAACTCAACTCTTAACTTACTTGTTAAAGCCCCTGAACTGTCACCATTTACAAAATAATTATGGCATCTATTTTCACATGATTAATGGCGTAAGTATGTGAGCTGTCGCCGTGATATGACTGAAATAGTGTTGAAAGCTAGGTAAAACCCCATTTAACTATTCAATCAACACACAAGGCGACTCTCAGGACTATTAGTCCTTTGATTTTATTATAACGTTATGAACGTTTCAGTGGATATCGTCGTCGTTTGCCGGATATCGGAGAATGAAGTTTGTCATCCATTCGGTCGTTTGTAGGAATAGTGTAAATCAGTTACCAGGTGGCAGTTTAGAGTAGTACTCGGAAGATATTTGATGAAAAAAAAAGAAAGAAAAGTATCGTGATACTTTTAAAATAACATGCAATCCGCAATGATTTTCGTGAAATTTCAGCCAGAATCATCTGGTAAGTGATGGCAGTTACATAACACCATAGGTAACTAAATTATTGTTCTTTTAAAAAGGCCGATTGCTTTAACTCTTTACCAAACAAAAAAAAAATGAAAGCATTTGCAGACGACAATTAAAATGTAGCTCAAAAGATGGAATTTGTCTTTGATAGGATAGAAAACGTTGTGGGAAAAGGAGAAAATGCTGGTTACCAGCATTTTCTCCTTTTCCCACATTGTTTTCAAAAGCCCTTTCTTTCAGGCTCGTTTAAAGTCGTGATTGTGTGGTAAAGGGTTAACTCTTTACCAAACGAGAAAAATTTAGACATGTCTAAATTGAAAGCAATTGCAAAAGACAAATTAAACGTGACTCAAAAATTAAAATTTGTGTATTGATGGATAGAAAAACATTGTGGGGGGAAATGGAAAAAAATGCTGGTTACCAGCATTTTCTCCTTTTCCCATAATGTTTTCAAAAGCTTTCTTTCACAAGGTCTTTAAAACTCGGAATTGTTTGGCACAGGGTTAAAGAAGCAGGCACTTCGACAGATTTGACAACCTTTCGTATTGATCCCCTCTATTAATTATAGGTCAAATGCCTGCCTAAATGATAAGTGTTTGCCTCTTTTTGAAGTATCTGGTTTTTTTTTTATTTTCTCGTTTGATTTATCACCGTTGCATTCCCTTTCAAACTATGATTTATAGGTCTACAGCCCAACCGTTTGCATAATTGTTACATAATTTTCAAGGAATTAGCATGCAGAGGGTCTAATTACGGTGTTTGCGTTTGTTCTTATCGACTTATTTTCGGCATCACGATGATCGATCAAAACTGTTTGAATGCGTATTAACCCACAAGCTAGCAATAATTGCTATGCCTTTAGCTAGCAACAGGGATAAAATTGATTGATTGATTGATTGGTTGGTTGGTCGGTTGGTCGGTCGGTCGGTCGGTCGGTTTGGCTGGGTGGCTGGGTGGCTGGCTGACTGACCGGATCGCTGGCTGGCTTACTGGCTGGCTGGCTTGCTGCTTGCCTGACTAACTGACTGACTGACTGACTGAATGACTGAATGAATGAATGAAATATGCAGCCTGATCTTTTCCTACTCTGGCCGCTATTATGTTGAATATACTAGCTAATGAAGCTTCATATTTTCTGATTGAGAATGTTCATTAATTTAACTGAGCGTTTTTTAATTAAATGTCAGGCTCGAGTATGGGTGTGCAATGACTTTAAAACTCTGATAAGGCCCTTGCTGAATGGCGAGAAATCGGCGGAGTCATTCGATGACCATTGTTTAATCACCAACCCCAACATGGAAATATTTTTTGTCTCTTCAAAGTATAAAAATGTGTTACAAACGGTTGAACGTCCCTCCTGCAGTAATCAGCGGCGAATCAGTCTTTTAGCTGTCAAATTAACACAATTTATAGACTGGTTTTATTGGTCCATCATTGCCCCTGCTTCTCCACCTTGAAGGGTTATTGTTTGACAGTGATTCTTTATACTCGTTTAATCCTTTACTATACAATCACGCGCTTGAACTACTCTGGGGTAAAGCATTGTGGGAAATGAAGAACTAGCATTTTCTCCTTTTCCCGTAATGTTTCCTACACCTTTCAAAGACGATTCTAATCATTTACACCAATTTGTCGTCTTCAAATGAACCATGTTCTGGCAAAAGAGGGTTTATGCATCACCGTGATGTATCGTGCCAAGCAAGTCATCGTATAATTATCCCTTTACCAAACAATCTCGGGTTTTAACGACCCTGGGAAAAAGGCATTTTGAAAACATTATGGGAAAAGGAGAAAATGCTGGTAACCAGCATTTTCTCCTTTTCCCACAATGTTTTCTAGCGCTTCAGAAATAAATCCAAACATCCGAGCAACATTTAATTTGTCATCTGCAAATGCTTTCAATTTGGACCAGTCTAAAACATTGCCGGGTGGTAAAGAGTTATGTCAAATAGAATCCATTTTGTCCAACATACGACTGAATGGAGAGGTAAATTGGTCCTTTTACTTGCAGAAAGATGACCAATAGCAAAAGGTTTCGACCCAGGTCAGCCTGTGCGGATTGCGCAGGCTGGCATGGGTCGATACTTTTTTGCACATGTATTAAACCCCCTTTTTTCACAGAGAATGACTCACGTGCTTTTAATTTTACATGTCAAAATTTCGTTACTTGGTAAAGATTTAACTGATTTTATCCTGAAAATGAATTTTCAGCACAAGACATAAATATGAACACTTTGTTAAAACCCTGTGGCAAGTGGGAAAAAAAAAATTGTTGCAAGAATTTCTCCCATTTTGAACATTTACCCCGAGGCTGCTAAGCGCGACTCAGGGTGCTTTTGCGGTCAGTTTAGATCAAGATCAGACTGCACAGAACGTACAGTCTGATGTTGGATCTACATTGTCCGATATGGAGATATTTTTCCCTCAAATATCACTTCCAAAGTGCAATATTTTGGGTTTTTAACTGTAGGCTTAAAAGTTTCATTTAACCTATTTAGCAGGTTACGGGTTAAATCAAAGCGTTGAAAACACTGGTGTGGCATTTGTCAAGGGAGCCATTGTGTGGAATTAATAATTTGAAAAATAAACAACAGAAATATTCGCTTGAAAGTCATACTACATAGTCATGCAAAATCGGATAGAGAAGGGTGCAATCTTGTAGGACGAACAAGTCCGGGCGAACAAGCCCTGGGACGAATAAGCCCATGAACGAACTGGTTTTCAGACGAACAAGCATGGTATGTGTGTATCATTACGCCACTATAGAAGGCCATAGCGGATCAAGCTATTTTCGATAAAAAGGAAGTATTTCCACGATCGATGGCCTAATCCAATATATTGTAATACGTCATTTTCAATTTCATATCTGAGTGCAATCGAAACACTTATTTGTTTCAGAAAAATTGATTTTAATTGGGTTTACTTCCTTCGGTTTTGCACAAACTACGATACATGATTTTCAAAATGCCGTATTGAATTCATAGTGGCATTGTCTTCGACAAATGCCACAAAAAGCGATCTGCACAAAGAAGCAAAAAAGTCGTCTGCGTGAAGCAGCATGCTTACCGGAGGAAAAAAAAACAGCAACAACTCTAGACTTGTCCAAATTGAAAGCCGTTTGCAGACGACATGTTAAATGCTGTATACATAATAAGATACGTCCTTTAAAGGACGGAGGTCCTGCCCGGCTCAGTGGTAAAGTGTAGGACTCCTGACCCGGAGGCCCCGGGTTCAAGCCTCACTGAATACACTGGGCTTTTCGTTGGAGTGTCCTTGGGTAAGTCACTTCATAGCCCTAACCTAATACTAGTGAAGCCCAAGAAATACATTAATATGTGAGCTGTCGCCGTGATAATGATTGAAATGTTGAAAGCGGCGTAAAACGCAATTTAATCAAGCAACCAATCCAAAGGATAGAAAACACTGCGGGAAATGGAGAAAATACTGGTTACCACCTGTTTGATCAGACTGGTGGATGAATATATCAATGGATAGGTGGGATGCTGGATCTTTGTTAGGACACAGGAGAGGGACAAAACAAGCGAAAAGGATGGAACGGATTTTTCATTGTGAAAATCTATTACACGTATATGTATTCCGACGTCTTTCGTAAATATGTTCTTCATATTTGGGCTAACGAACATTTTATCAAAACATTTTTTAATTGTGTTCCATCGGTTTTTCATCTCTTTTGTTTTTATACACAATTCGTAAAATTCATCATTAGACAGTAATCGTATGGTTTTATGATTATTACTGCCCCAAAGAAATAGCGCCGGGAATATTCAATGAGCTATGGCCGCGTAGCGGAGAAGTTCCGCTGAAGTTATCGACAACACAAATTACTCTAGACGGTGTGTTTTGAAAATCAAATGAAATTAACCCTTTATTTCTGATTATTTGGTTTCTTATAATTAAGTACGAGCTGGCGTCAAAAAACGCGCTCTATGAGTCTAATTTGATCACAACGGATGTCAACGTCTAGGGCCGTCTTTCGGCCAGTTTATGAATTCCCTTGCGTAGGAATTTTGATTTGTCTTCTGGTATTGTACCTTTGTTTTTATTTCAAGCGACGCTCGCCTTCTAATCATATTAATGAATTGATGAGGACAACGGGGAACCAATTTCAAAGGAACTACTTTTTTTTGTTTTCGCCAAATTACCTAGCAGTCATGGCGAGTAAACATTCATCCGCTCCCTGTGGGATTAATAATAGCAAACACCGGCTTCTAAGACTATCTTAGTATTCTTTAACATAACTAAGACGGGCGTTTCTTTAATTTATCGCCTTCCGTTTTTTGTAATGATAGACATCATTTATTACAGACCAATTCTCGTGGACATTTCTCTAAAAGAATGGTATTGGAAATGCAGTCAAAAACATGCCAGAATCCACCATTTCGCATCTAAATTCTCAAAATTTTGCGGGAAAGGCCCCCGTACCCCCACCCGCTCCCTCCACCATCGGCTCCCTCCCCCATCTGCACTTCGTGCCTCGCTGTGCGTATAAATATTTCAGTCCCGGCCACGCCTATGAATGCCATGATGTATGTATTCCTATGTAAAGCTTCAACCCTTAAATCTTGACCAAACAACAGACACATAGACTCATCCGAATTGAAAGCAAAGCATTTGCAGACAACAAATTAAATGTAGCTCAAATGACGTTCTTTGTCCTCGATAAGGTACCAGACTTTCTTCTTTTCCTAATATGTTTTCAAAGGTTCTTTCTTTTATCAGGGTTCGTATTCACCATTAATTCTTAAGAATATTCATAGTTCAATTCTCAAGAATTTTCTAATTTTGAAAGTAACACAACTTCTGATTGGCTAAACCATTTGGTTTAGCCAATCAGAAGTTGTGTTACTTTCAAATTTAGAAAATCCTGGGCAAAAAGACAAAGAACGTTCTTAAGAATGGTTGGTAAATATATGGACCTTGGTTCGTTAACTGTTTACCAAACAACGAAATTTTAGACCTGTCCAAATTGAAAGCATTTGAAGACAGCAATAAAAATGTGACTAGAAATCGAAATTTGTTATGGGAAGGGTAGAAAACATTCTGGGAAAAGGAGAAAATGCTAGTTTCCAGCATTTTTTTCTTTTCCCACTATGTTTTCAAATGGCTACTATTTCATGGTCGTTAAAAGTAGAGATTATGTGGTAAAGGGTTAAAAACAGGATTGTTTTGCAAAGGATTGATCAATATAAATGGGCGGTGCTCTGGGGAAAGGAGATTTAATACATCTTCGTAATGCCTTGAACTAAGCAAGTGGTCGCATAACATGTATCTATTTGTCTAAAAACGCACTGAACCGTGAGGTAGAATGATCCATAGGCCACTGAGGTTCCATTGATCTATCACGGGAGTGACGGGATGACAAAATTGTCCTGAGCGGACACCGTTACTATAAATAGCACATTGGCGACTGCCTCTATATCATATTTAATAACACAAGGTGTGCAACGAAATCGAAGACAATTTTAACCCCTCTCCCCTTTCAGAGATAATATTTAACCGAAAACGGAAAACTAAACCTAGTTACCGTTGCAGATGGGTTCACAAGTGATTTTTCTTGTGTACCCAGGCCTTCAAAAGTTCCAAACGGCTCTTGCAATCAAGCAATAGCTCTTATCTAAAACATTTTAAAAAGCTTCCACATCTTCCGGATCGCCATGCGCTGACGTCACACAGTTTATCATCCCGCAGTGGACTAAAACTAAAATATTTTTTTCAAACAAAGATCTAAAATTATTTTGTTGATATAGGCTATTGGTGAAATTACTGAAATAATGTTTTCGTCTGTTATAATAGTAGAGTATATAATACTCGATCTGGCTCACCCCCCCCCCCCCTCACCAATTTTTCACTTCTCCTTCACCCCCCTCACCCCCCTCACCCCTATATACAAACAAAATAAGCTTATTTCATGTTATATCTTTACCCTCACCAAATTTCATGTAACACGCACGCCCTCTAAGCCGCATGCTCATAAAATTATCAAAACCAATAGGTGAAGCATTCATAATTAAATTAAACTAACCCCCATTTTATTCCCTTCACCTTTAATTCAATTAATATATCATATCAACCCCCCACGTGGTAGATGAAAAATTTTCGAAAAAAAAAAAAAATTTAATTTTAAAAAATTTCATCATCACGCGTCATTGCTTCAGATACTGAGTTACTCAGAGATACCGAGTTACTGAGTTACTGAGTTACTGACTTACCGTGTTACTGAGTTGCTCTAGACAAACTCTTACATCAGTTAATCATCGAAACCCCCCCCAGCTAACCAACGCATCACGCAATGGCTAGCGGGTTTATGAGTTAGTGGAAGGCTTAAGATTTTGGTGAAAAAAAATGAATTAAACAAAAAATTTTAGCAATGTATGTATTACGTAAAATGAATAACAAAAGAAAAGCTTTAGGACAAACAAATAGAGGGCAGTTGACTTATATTAGAGATGATTCAATGTATAAACTAATAAATACAGTGGATTTACCTATGGTTAGCAGTAAAATAAATGATAATATTGTTACTAAATTAAAAGAAAATGTAAGCAATAAATGTTTAGAGAGAGCATTAGTTTATTTAAAAAAAAGAAAAGTTAAAACTGAAGATAGAAATGAAAAAATGAAACAAATAATACTTTTAGAAATTGATAACATTCATAAACTAGTAAAAAACAAAGTAAAAAAATATACAGATTTACAGCAAAGTAAGAAAAGACAAGGAATAATATTATTAAGAAGGGAGATAATGGATACCATAGATAATTTACGTATTATTGAAGATATAATAAACAACAATGAAGTGAATAAAAATTAAAAATTTTTATTTTATTAACAAATAAAAATTTTATTATTTTTAGTCTTGCTCCCTATGCTTTATCGGTCAGCTTATAATGACCCCATGATAAAGTTCTATAACTTCCATCCCTCAGTATCAAACCCTTTTTATCATCTTCAAAGCTTAATGCTATTTTATTCATTTTTATAGTAGTTAATTCATGAAGTTTACTTTTTATTCCTCCCATAGTTACACAAAAATCTTTTTCAGTATCCAAACAATCTTTATAAGTTTTAAATTTTAGGTCTTTTTTTATTACAGACTTTTTAACTCCTTTACATTTTTTAGTTTCTGATGAACTATCTTCATAAACAAACATACCATTTTTATCAGTTAACGCATTACCATTTTTATCTTTTCTTAAGATAAATTTTTTCATAGCATAAGTTTTTGCTCCAGGACTTACAAATCCAGTTAAAAGATCTCCCTTTAGTTCATCCTTAAACTTACCTAACACATTACAATTTTTATCACTATACAATGGATGATTTTTTGGATAATTACTAAAGTCAAACAAATCATCGGCATCCTCTTTTAAATCTTCATACAAATCTTCAGTTTCTATTTTTAAAACATAACTATCAGTATCAGTATAGCACATAAATACTTTATCTTCACCAAATTTATTTTTAAAATAGTTATAATAATCTTCTAACATAGTTGTTTTGCTAATATCAAGTATACTTACTCCTAAATAAATTGGTTTATCATATTTAATCGATGTTTTTTTCATATGAACAGCAACCAAATTTTCATCAAATATAGTATGAATATGAAAGTTATGTTTTGCTGTTAACTTTTTAAAACGTTCACTATTTTCACCATTAACTAATTCTATGTTTACTCTATTTCTTATATTTTCCATGGTTTTACCAAAAACAGAATTCATTGCTAACTTCCATAAATTATCTAAAAATTTATTTTCATCCTTCTTTGCTTGTGTTCTTAATTCTACACACTTATCAACATATTTTTTAATAGCGGTACTCTCTTGATATTTAATTCCACAATGTATTTTTTTAATTTTTAATCCTAATCTCTGGTAAGTCTTTAAAGCTTCATAATGAAGTAAATATTTTTCCTTATCATTTAAGTTTGGTATTAACTTTTCTACTTTACTTACCTTTAATCTTTCTGCCGCTAAAGGCATTTCATTATGCAAATCATGTAAATCTTTAGCATACTCCAAATCAACCTCCAGGGTACACGGATATTTTTCCCAGTTATTTAATTCTTCTTCTGTCATCCATTTAAAACCACCTACTGGTAAAGGCTTACTCATAGCCCAAGGATAAAGACTGTTTTTATCAATATATATCCCATATATACTAGGTTTAGTTGCATCATACTCTTCACCCATATACTTATTGTTCGCTTCAAAATGTCTAATACTTGTCATGCATACGCCACCCCTTTTTGATGCTTCAAAAAAGTTAAGCATATTAATATCAGTAAGTTTTTCTAATTTTATTTCGCTTACCTTAAGCATAGCATCCCATCCATATCCAGGTAAAGTATAATACCAAGCAGGGTCTAAGTCAAATTCTTTAAGCATAGAAAATCTAAAGTTTTCCATAACATCGGCTAAAAGTACAACATCTGTTTCATTGTATAGTTGTAAATAATCAGACATAGTTTTGCAACCAAAAACATCCCACACTTTTAAAGCGTGTGTTAGATCTTTTTCTTCAATTCCTTCTCCATTTAAGCTTGAATAAAATTCTTCTATAGGTGGTAGTTGTGTTTCTTTTAACTTATCAAAACTATCCATCCATTCATAAGGAAAGATACCCTTTCTACTTAACAATTTTAATTTTTCTTCTGTATAACCACCACGTTGATTTTTTAAATAATACTTTAAATTTTTAAAATTTTTATCTTTTAAATTTTCTACAATTTTTTCTAAACTACTAGCTAAAAACTTAAAACTATCAAGAAACCTTAACTTAATATGTTTATTTCCTACCATAAGATTTTTTGTAAAACTAATATATTTTTCTTCTGTGTTGGGTAAACAATCAATTCTACCACTAGTTTTACCAAGATACTTAATAAAAATATGTGCATCATAACCAGATAAATTATGAAAGATAACAGGTATAAAATCTGGAACTTTTGCTTTAAGATTACATTCATTATGTGCGGCACCTCTATACTCACCAGTAAAATGACAATGATCTCTTACTTTATAATTTTTATGCGTAAATTTACCACCACATATCCAACATTTTACTTCATTTTTATGTTTTCTAACTTTATCTTCAGTTAATTTTTCTATTTCTACTGGGTTTTTATAAAATTCTTTATAAAGTTGTTTAACATCCTTAGTTAAAGTATCTATAAAATGTTTTTCGGCATCCTCACCTACATATCCTCTTAATACTGGTTTCATAATTTTATCATTAGAAGGACAAATTAGATAGTTATAACTTACAGGTATATGCTTTTGTGTTTCAATAGTATTACTTTTTTGTTGTTGTTCTATTTTTTGTAATATACATTCAAAATCAGCAATAACTGCAAATGGTACCATAATTTTTCTACAATAGTTTTCAAACTTTATTAAAATTTTTTCAGGATTTTCAGGATCAAACTTAGGCATTATTAAATCAACTCCATCATGATCTTCACAACGCTCCATATGTTTTTCTAAAAGTTCTTCACTACCAAAATGGTTCATACAAAGCATACAATACTCAACATTATTATTAGAAGCTGTTTGAGTTCTCAGTAAAGCATTAATATTTTTTATTAAAACATAATGTGTTTTTTCTTCTTCATCTTCAATATATAACAAATTTATATGATTTTCTTTTAAACTTTTTATAGCTCTAATACGTTTGATTTTTTCCTTACCTTCTACTATCCCAAAAACATTAACGCTAATTGTTGGATTTTGCCTTTCAAACTTATCTATATCCTGTAAAGAAACAGGATATTTAATTCCTTTCATATTTAAACTATTTTCCTTAGATTTTAAATCACCAATTCTTTCTTTATTATCATTTTTTGGATTTAAATGCCTTAAAACACACCATTTAAAACATTCATCATCCTTACTTTTCATATTAATACATGCCTTTTTATTTTTAATCCAATCAGGTAAATCTAACCATTCACCTGCTCTTAATGGTTCATAAATAACACTATGTAACTTTAAATGAACCACACTATTAAACTTCCAACCACTACCATTTGAAGTAAATTTAATAAAATTTTCTATAATTCTTTCCATCATATTTAAGTATACTTCTTCTATATTGGTTCCTTCTAAGAAAATCTCATAACTACCAGAAGAAAAATTTGCTTTTACTATTTGTCTATTATTATCCTCTCCTCTTTCCATAAAACATTGAAGATTTAATTTTACTTTATGACTATGCATGCTACTTAAAAGTTTTTCAATTGTTGGTTTTGTTAGCATTAAAAACTCTTGTAACGTTTTAACAGGTATACCGTCTATTTTATGTTCAGTTGCATAATTATTTAAGGCAGATCTACTTCTTATTACGTTTATCTTATTCAATTTATCATATATACTTTTTATTTTATTTTTTAAAGCATTAAGTTCTAGTGTTATACTTGGTTGTTCTACTCTTACATTTTCTAAACTCCTTAGCAAATCATTAACTGAAGTAGTTTGTTGCCTGGTTGGTCTTTGTCTTGGAGGTATATAGGGCGTAGGTTGTAATATTGGTGCATCAATGGCAACTGAGTCTCTATCTAATATTGAGGGTCCCGTATTAATCAAAAGAGTTATTAGTTCATCACGTCTAAGCCTTGAGTATCTTCTTAATCCCCTTTCCCTTGCTAGATTTCTTAATCCTTCTACATTGTATCTATCAAATTGGCGATCCATTTTTTAAAATAAAAAATACTTTCCTTAAGTCAAATTTTATTATTTTTTCATAAATAATAAAATTACTCGCAGTGGCTCGTACACTATTGAATGTCAATTCTATATTTACCTTTCCATACTCTACCATTCCAATTTTCAATCGTTTGTGGGCATTTATCAATAAACTTACTAGCCTTGTAAATCGATGGAAACTCTTTCACCTCTTCAGTTTCAACATCCTTTAAGGTAACCCTCTTTGGGTTTTTAGCAATATCCTTTAATCTATCATAATTAGGAATTTTTTTTAAAAATTTTTTTTCTTCCTCTTCAGGATATAAACCATGCTCTTTTAACACATCAATATACTTTTTCTTGTTCCAATAGGAATACCACTTAATATTGTTATCTGTTAATATTTTCTTAAAATCAGCAACCTTTTTCATTTTTTTAAGTAAAAAAATTACTTAATATACTACACTCATCTTATTCCCATCACTCTGGAAGTTAATTAGTCTATCACTAAGTAAAACTGCAAATGCCTCAGTATTTGCAGGTGGATTTACAGTAAATGTTGTTTTAACGTGAATATCAGTTACAGAGTACTTAAGCCTTTCACTTTGTTTTGATAAATCGAACACAAACAGAGGATAGAGAGTTTTATATTCTGAAGGAGATATATTAGGGTTTGATACCAATTCATCCATGTTAAAAAACTTTTTTCTAAACAAAGCAGCTTCACCATATATTCTACTAAAATGACTAATAGTAAAATTTATATCATAATCATATGCAGGATATTTTTTTGAACCTAACATTACATAAATATTTTTAACATTTAAGCTATCAAATATAGCAGGGTTTTGTTCTTGATTACCACTTTTTCCAGCTTGAAAACCAACAATTAAGAAACGAGGCACTTCAGGAGATGATTTAGATGATAACCTCCAAGTAAAACCTATTGCTTGTGGAACCGCAATGGAGTCGCTTTGTATCATTCTATACCCAACTGGAAATTTTTCTTTCTTCTCAATAAATTTAAAAAGTTGGAACTTGTTTCCATCTTCAGGCGTTACATGAGGCATAAACCAAGATACTTTACTTAATACAACCCTTCCAGCTTCATTTTTAGCAGGATTTCCACCTGCAGCCGCTAAAGTAGGAGGTCTATAAATAGCATCATTATCATAGTTTCTTGTTAAGGTTAGTGTTTGTTTCATACCATATAAAACTTTGTTATAATCTTCACAAAAACCAAATATATGTTTCAATGGTATCCTAAAAGAAAATAATCCTTTACTAGCGTTAGGTATATTATTATCATTTGCACCTAAAATATAATTTCTTCTTCTAGTAAATCCTCTGTTTTCAACTAATTCAGCATCTCTAGTGGTATCTTTACTCCACAGCTGGTTTAACCCTTGGGATTTAGAAAAATCATCTGGGTATTTTAACAGACCTAACATTGTGGTAGTTTGACCAGGGTAATTAATGCTTTCTATCTCTTGTCCGCCAAGTTGATATCTAATATTTTTAAACAAATACATTAAACCATTGTTTGTTAAGGTTACCCAATCACCATCATTAGCTGAATCATAAACGGTTCCATCAGTTTTTTGTAATCCACCAGTAATCTCAAGATATGACTCTGAAGGATGATAAAAAATATCTTGAGTTTCAATATCAATCCTTATATTTCCTCCAGAGTTGTTTAGATTGGTTCCTGTAATAGGTAGATATTCATAATATTCATATTCATTAATACTATCATCTTTTAAAATCGGTGCTTTTATATTTAAAATATCCATTTTTATTATATGCAATTATAATTTTAAGTCAAATTATAATTGCTTATATTAATTTGCCCATAGTTGAGGGAATGACTTGTTTTCATCATTTACATACACACCCTTTAGTTTAATATTTTTTAGTTTTTCTACTGAAAGGTTTTTTTTCATTTTTAGATAAATTTTATTTCCGTAAAGAATGGTTACCTTAGGTATATTATTTTTTTTTAGATATTTATTTACATCTTCTTCAAATTCCTTAATGATATCAGCTTTTTCAGGCGACAATTTTAAAACAACCTTTTTATAATCATAATTTGTATCACTGCTATCTAATACTTCACAATCTTCATCAAGTTTAAAATTTGCATAAAGGATGCTAACCTTTTTTGTGTTGTATTTTTCATAATGTGTTAAATTAAATTTTAGATTTGGCATTCTTTTTTATTTAATGTAATAATTTACTTAACTTAAATTTGTAATACTTTAACTCCACCACCCTTACTATTTAACTTCTTAACTAAATCTTGAATAGCAATTGCACCACCATCCATTAACTTGCTAATATCTTGCATTACAGGTTGAGCAGTTGTAGTAGGCTTTTGTGTATATTTTTCTATAATCTTTTTAGATTTTGGTGTTAAAGCCTTTTGAACTAACTTTTTACCTGCATCAACCGCGGCACTCTTTCCAGCCTCTAATGCTTTCTTTGCTCCTTCTTTAGCTACACTCTTACCAACATCAACTGCTGAAGATGCAATTTGTTTGGCTGCGCTGCTTGTAAAGAGTTTTGTAAGAAAATTAACAAAGCTATCAAATATCCCCGCCCCTCCATAAGCATAATTTCTTTTAAATCCTCTCTTTTGTGATGTTATCATTTTTATAGTATAGCTATTAATTTTTTATAAGTTTTTGTATCTAATATACGCTGTCTTTTTAATTCATCACAAATACTTACAAGCTCATTTCTTACACCAGTATGACCAGCTCCTTTACTTGCCATTAAGAGGTCAAATCTTTCTAATAGTGCGTTGGGGTCAGATGGTATTACCGTGGTTGTTTTATTTTTTCTCAATCCTTTACCTGAAAAATTATTACTACTTTCATTTTTAGCTGACCTTGACCTTAATGAATATGTAGTTGTTTTAAACGGACTTTTAATAAATGGGGGTTTATTTTTATTATTATTTTTTTTAGAGATTTCATCCCAAACAGGTTCAAGAAGTAATTTCCATTTTTTACCTTTACCATCACCCTTATGTTTTTTACTTGTTGGATCATTATTTTTATAAATAGCATTGCTAAACTTCATAATTTCTTGATAAGTTTTTAAATCTTCTTTAAATGGTGAATTATCAATTGAATCTAAATCTTTAAGCTCTTTTGTTTCTTTTAAATTAATAATACTAATTAATTCTTCAGTAAGAGGAAAAGGTTTTTTACCAACATAAAATTGATTTTCATCTAAATTAACTGAAAAAGTTTTATCACCTAACCAATAATTATCACCAATTTTTTTTACACCAAATGTTTCATCATAGTTATCACCTTCTTCTTCTAAAACTTTTATAAACAATTTATCTTCATCAGTAAATATTTGCGATGGATGAATCGAAGATTCATCTTCAATAAGGGTAAGTAATTCTTTTGATTCTTTTGGTTTCATTTTTTGTAGCATAAGTAATTGTGGTAAAAAGTCAGTCATTTTCTTAATACCACCCAATTCTTTTGTAATTTCCTTTGTTGCTACTTTTTGTGTTTCTGTAATAGGTTTAAAAAACTTAGAAAGGTCTTTTTGTAATTCGATATCCCCGGTTCTCTCTGCAAGCTGATTATCACGAATTCTTTTCATTGTAGCAAGATATTCTTTTACTGTTTCTTCCCTTTTTAAAGGGTCTTTTATCTTCAAAAATGACATTTTTTAAGTAAAAAATTTTATTTTAATTTAATCACTATTACCTATCTCACATGCGCAAGAACACTTAAACTTAGGTGGTTTTAGTTTTAATTTGAATGGTTTCCATTGTGTCTTTCTACAAGTCTCCTGAATTCCTCCCGTGCTTCTATTCGTCCCTTCTCTATTAAACTCTCCGATTCCTCTAGCTTGCTTTTTTTCTTTGACTTACTCCTAATTTCTTCCTTCATTTGTTTGTATTTTTCCAATTCTTCTATAATTAAAGTAAATTCAGAATGATCTATTTCATTGTCTGTTATTGCTTTTGATATATGCGTAAGTAGTGTATTTAACTTTGAATCTGCTAATATTTTAATCTGAAGATGTTTTTCTGATTTTGTTCTGCTTCTTCTAACCACAAACTTACCCACCAATGCGGCTAACCCAACAACTAAAGCGCAACCTTCTAGAACCATAGTTGCAGGTATCGCTACTACGGTTGATAGTAAAGCGATTCCCCCTGCTCCGGCACCTAGTGCTATAACGGTTAGTCCAGCTTCTACATTGTCCACATTCTTACTAATCTTTAAATACTTTTTACTTAGTTGCTCTCTTTCCTTAACTTCATTTTCCAGAAAATCCTGTATCTCTGATATCTTTTTAAGTCTGAATGATTGACCGTTATCTCTTGAGGATATTACTGGCTCTAATGATGGTGCATTTGGTATGTTTCGTGCTTCTGGTAACTCTGGATAAATCTTTTCTTTTAGTTCCATTTTATTAACAACAACATATTTTTTAAATAGAATAATAAAGACGGCACAAAAATTCGCCTTCATCAATTTTTACTAACTTTTTTGAGTTGTTTGTAATTGTGGTAACCATGTCATCCACTTCTTCTAATGTAACTTCATTTGTAATAGATATTTGATTAAGTTTTAGAGCATAAGATAGAGAAACTAAAACAAAACCTTTACTCATATTAAAACCCATACCTAAAGCTATCGTTCTTGTTTTACCTCCTTCTAATACTAATGGTTGTTGAGTAAAAATATCCCATGAAACAGAATTAACTTTTTTAGCTGGATACTTACCTTCAACAGGTTTCCAAAAAATAGTTTTTGGTTGAACTATTTTATGATAACCATTTTTATTTCCATTTCCAAATTTATGTACATTCATATTTTTTAATTTATAATATTGCACCTAATATAGGAATATTAGCAAATGGGCTATTAGGTCCTAAAAAAAGACCTTTTCCATCATAAATTTTTCCACCTTGTTTTAAATACAATCCATCACCAACGGAACTCAATCTGTTACCCTTTGCTGGACCAAGAAATAAACCTTCACCATCAGTTTCTACTTGATAGATACTACCACCTTTCTTAAGATACAATCCATTACCCATTGCTTTTTGGACTCCTGAAGAAGCAAGACCAGATAGCGCACCAACTCCTATAGCAGGTAAAACAGTCCTTGCTAATGTTGGTAAAACTGATGAAGCTAAACCAGCTAACAAAGGTAAAAATCCACCTTCTACTTTCATATTGTGTTTAAGTTGTCTAGGAGACATTCTAAACGTTGCTCCCTTTCCGCTTTTATAAGCTTTTGTAAGTTTATTTACTTGTGATTTGGTTAATGCTATTACATCATTACCATGTATATCTTCATGCTTTAAACGAATACTTGCTGGAGCTTTGTTTCTAAAAGAATGTAAAATTTTTTCCTTTTGTCCGTCTGATATATTTATTTTAGCGTTAATGTAGTTTGTCATTTTTTATATCTATCTTGCTTCTCTTATATGAAATCTAATTGTTAAATTTTCCCCTCTTAGATTTAGTAATGTTCCATCTTGATCTGTAATTGATACATTTAAATCATGTATTTCATTTAATGTTATAGGAAGATAAACAAGGTTTACCGGATTTTCTATTATTTTATACCCTGGTGATACATTAGGGAAAAAACTGTAAATCGTATTTCTTTGTGAACCATTAACATAACTACCTGAAATTAAATCAATATTAACTAACAAGCTATTGATACTAAGAATATTTACTACATTTTCAGATTCATGAAATCCTTGTAGATATTTTGCTTTATTAAATCCTAATACTTTTCCGATACTTCTGCTTTGATTAAAATCTACCTGATATCCATTTTCAACATAAAGAATAGATTTTAAAGTATTAGTATTTGCAGAGATATTAATATAATATTCTTCATTAACTGTATCATAATGTCCCCTTTTCCTCATTTCTTGTTGTATTGCATCATTAATATCAACTAAATCATAAGATCCCTCTGGTAATTTTAGTTTTACCCATGTTGCACCATTGTCTGGTGAATAAACAAAAGTTCCATTGAGTTTATCAATATTAGGAAATGAATAGTAAGTTTCAAGATTAACCAATGCTATTTCATATTCTTTATCTTGGTCTAATTTAAGTGGTGGGTTAAATCTTGTTTTAAACTCTGTTTTGTTATCGCTTACGATAATTTGAAATGATGTTTTATGGTTAGTGTTTTTTACTATCTTTTCAAGTAATTCTACTTCCATTTTATAATTTGTAAAATATATTTTTAATGAAAATATATTTTTAATGGTAATCCTTGTAATCTCGTGGTATGTAAATGTTGTCAAAACCACATCTATATTTTCCATCGTTACGGTTCTTAGTTAAATCAATCACAACAAAACCATGCGGTTTTTCCCAACAGTTTTTACAAAAATTGATAAACTCTGTTTTAGTCATATCATCCCCTACATGATCACTATAAATATGGTTAAGATTTTTTAAGTCTTGTCTAAATAAGCATATTAAGTTAGCATTTTCTCTAATAGTTTGACGGGGTAGTCTAAAATAATTTTGTGCTAGATAAAAACAATCGGCATTACTATGTCTTCCTCTTACATAATAGTTTTCACACTTGTTTTGCCTTTCTAAAAGTAAGTCATCAAATATCATTAAGTTTTTATTTGATGCATTTAAATCTCTTGGGTCAGGAACATCACTAGCATATTCAAAAAATTCACAATTGATATCAGATTTTTCCTTAATTGTTTTTGCCCATTCTTCAACTAATGCTGTAGGCGAAATATCACGGTTTTGAACTTCATCTTTAAGTGAAAACAACCTTAGTATGTATTCTTTTGGTATTTTTTCTTCAAAGGCTTTTTTAAGTATGCGGTATTCTGGTTGAAACAAACTTTTTCCAAAAACGCATAAGTTGTTATAATCTAACCAATCAGGTCTTAACAAAAGGTTAAGTAAAAGTGTAGTTTTACCACATCCTGATTTACCTACTATTAAACCTCTGATACTCCTAGGTAAAAGGGGATGATTAAATCTTTTTGCTAACACTTCATTCCATGATAAATTAACAATATCCATATTTTAAATTAAAAAATTTATTTTAATTTAAAAAAAATGTATTGCGTTAAATGTAAAAAGAAAACTGATACTACAGATTTAAAATGTGTAGTAAGTAAAAATGGTAAAAATATGGTGCGGGGAAAATGCGCTATTTGTGGTACAACTAAAACACAATTTGTTAAACAAAAAGAAGGTGGTTCGTTGTTAAACAAAGCAATCAATAACTTACCTGTTGAAATGCATTTACCTGGTCATAATTTTACTGGTCCTGGTACTAAGTTAAAGAAAAGATTAAATCCAGACTTAACACCTAAAGATTGGTCAAAGCCTGTTAATCGTGTTGACAAGGCAGCATATCATCATGATATATGCTATCTTAAGCATAATGATACTAAAACACGGAATGATGTGTGTGATGCAAATATGCTTAAAGAGTTAAAGGGTATCTATAATCCAACTATTAAGGAAAGAATGGAAAGAGGATTGGTTTCTTCATTGATAGGAACCAAGAAAAGATTTGGTATGGGAATGAGTAAAAAAAAAATTTAGAAAATATAGTGCTAGCAGAAGAATTACATAAACCTGTAAAAAGAAAATTTAAGAAAAGGAGAGTTAGAGTAGGGGGTGTCGATAAGATATGGGCCGCAGATTTAGTAGATATGCAAGCATTTTCTAAACTTAATCGTGGAGTAAAATTTCTTCTTGCTGTCATTGACATCTTTTCAAAATATGGATGGCTGATCCCCTTAAAAGACAAAACAGGAAAATCTGTTTCTGTTGCATTGAAGAGTATTTTTAAGGAAAGAAAGCCTGAGAAAATGTGGGTAGATAAAGGTAAAGAGTTTTATAACAAAGATGTTAAAGATTTGGTTGAATTGTATTCTACTGAAAATGAGGAAAAATCAAGCATTGTTGAGAGATGGATTAGAACAATGAAAGAAAAAATGTGGAAGTATTTCTCTGCTCACTCAACAAATGTATATATTGATGTATTACAAAATCTTGTTAAGGAATACAACAACACGAGGCATTCTTCTATTAAGATGACACCAATTGAAGCAAGTAAGAAGAAGAATGAAAATAAAGTTTGGACAACATTGTATCCTGATTATGATCAAGTAAGGGAGGATATCAAACCAAAGTTTTCTGTTGGAGACAAAGTAAGGATAAGTAAAAAGAAAAAGACTTTTGAAAAAGGTTATACTACGAGATGGACTGAAGAGGTTTTTACAGTTTCAGAAGTAAAACATACATCACCTGTAACATATAAAATTAAAGATTTAAATGGTGAAGAAATAAAAGGTAGCTTTTATGAACCTGAACTACAAAAAACGAGCCAAGAGGTGTATAGGATAGAAAAGGTTATTAAAAAGGGAAAAAAGAAATCTCTTGTAAAGTGGAAAGGTTATTCTGATGAGTTTAATTCATGGGTTGACAACGATGCTATTATAAATATTTAAATATATAAAAATGAAAGATATTGCAATTGATAATGTAACTTTAAAAAATAAACCTTTAAGTAATTTTGAACTAAATGATGCTGCAAAAAAATTAGAATTAAAAAATTTTAGAGGAACATTTTTAAGAGATACCCTACCAAAAAAGAATAAAAAAAATGAATGCGGTATATTTAACCTTGATGACTCTGGTGGCCCTGGTACTCATTGGGTTGCATGGTTTAAAGATGGAAAAAGAAAAATTTATTTTGATAGTTATGGTATTCAACCACCTAATGAAATTATAGATTATTTAAAACAACCTATAT
Organism: Tridacna gigas; assembly: GCA_945859785.2. Lineage (NCBI taxonomy): Eukaryota > Metazoa > Mollusca > Bivalvia > Cardiida > Cardiidae > Tridacna > Tridacna gigas. The sequence continues at coordinate 51,256,921 of OX244029.2, forward strand.
ACTACAATACTGATCAATTACAACATGCGGGTGAAGTATTTTGCGGTCATTTATGTTTGTTTATTCTTAAAGAGTTGTGTGATGATAATGAATTTCAAAATGTTTTAAATAAACTTTTTTAGTAATATTAAAAAACGATGCCTGTTGATAAATTTGGAAGAATGGATGATGCAAAAACAAGTGGTGATGGTGGTGTGTCACTTGCTTACATTACTAACAACTTTTTACGTAAAGATGGAACAACCACTGTTACCGGTTCCATAAATATGAATGGCAACACATTTACGAGGGTAAGTAATCCAGTAAATCCACAAGACGTTGCGACAAAGGATTATGTTGATAATACAGCAGGGGGAAACCATGAATCACCACTATTAAAAGAAAATGGAAATTTTATTGCTACTGCTCCATTCAATATGGGTTTTAAAAAAATACATAATCTACATGACCCTGAAGAACCACATGATGCTGCTACCAGAAGTTATGTGGATAAGGTTAGTAGAGAAAGTGTCATTGTTAAACGTAATGATGGAAGATTTGTTGCTACAGGAAATATAGATATGAGGAATTATGGGTTAGTTAATGTTTTGTCACCTGCTGAACCTGATGATGTAGCAACAAAGGGGTATGTTGATAGTCAATCCTCACCATTTTTGTATAACCCTATTGATAACTTTTATACTGCAATAGGAGAAATATCTATGGGTAACCGACGAATTCATTTTGTTGCTTCACCAATTGAAAATAGTCATGCAGCAAATAAGCTTTACGTAGATAGTGTTATTGAGATGGCTACCGCAGGTGAAAAGGCCTTAACAAAAAACCAAGACGGGTCTTTTTCAGTGGCTGGTAAAATAGATATGGGTGGTAACTCAATTACTGGTTTACCAAATCCTATAAATCTTAACGCTGCTGCTAATAAAAATTATGTTGATAATGGTGGTGCCATTGTAAAAAATCCAAATGGAAGCTTTACAGCAATATCTGATGTAGATCTTCAAGGTTTTTCTATAAAAAACGCTGCGATACCTGTAGATGAGGGAGATTTAGTAACAAAATCCTATGTGGATGAAAGGGTAACAGTTTATAAAACAATTATAAGCGTTTGTGCCGAGGAGCAGGGTTCTTTAACAGATGGTAGTTATGAGTTTTCTTTTGGTAATGGAAGTGCCGGAGTAAGTCATGGGATGGGAGGTTATTGTATGTCTGCTTCTGGTAGAATTATAAGAGGGACTTTAATGATTGTTAAGGGAACCGGTATTCTAAAAGAAGAAGCAAAAGTTAATATAGTCGTAAATGGAGTTGAACAGATTGACTACTCTATAATAAAAAAGAAAGGAGAAGGTTGTAGTTGTGTAGTTTTTCCACAGCCTTTAGAATTAGACCAATGTGATGTTATAAACTTTATAACAAGAACAAATAATCCTAATGCTAAAAATGCATATTTAACAATACTGATAGAGTTAGACTTGTAATAGTTAAATATTTAACCCAGTAAAAGGGTTAGATATTTTATATTTCAAAGTTTCGTCTTGCATTGATGAGTTTAACATTTTCTCCAGGATATTTTTTAAAAAACTTCTGTGTTCTAGGATCTAGATCATCCCGATACACAACTAAAAAACGATCATCGTGAAGATATAAATCTGTAAATCTTGTGAGGTTTCTAATTTTATAAAGAAATTGCTTTAATCCTTCAAAGTCAAGGTTAAAAAGGTATTTTTTTGCTTTGATGTGTAAGCATTCAACCATATACTTTTGTTGTATCGCTTCTGGAATTTTCATTTTTTTATAGAAACTTAAAGTTTATACTAAATTCTTCAATATCGTTAAGGCAGCTTTCTAGGTATTGATGTTCACTAGGTTGGTCTATAAATCTTTCTTTCATAAGTCTTAGCAGGTTAGTTAAATCTCTAGTATAGAAACAATTTCTTACGAACATACCGTTACCTCCTGCATAAAATATTATCTTTAAAACGTTTTCATTAGGTTGTTCATAAAGCATTTTACTGCAGTAGTAGTATATATCGCTAAACCATCTTGGGTTTTTATAGGGCATTAGACCGGTTCCATTTGTGTAAATGATTTTGTTTGTGTTTATAGGATAAATATTTGATTTATCCCTAAGTAGGTCACTTAACTTATGTTTAAAATCTGGCTCTAGTTCTAGCATTTTATTTTATGAAAATTTTTGCTTAAATTTTTTTTATTCTTTTAGATCTTCTATGTCTATGTATTCATATCTGGTTTCTCCATTTGCATTCGTAAAAAACCCAACAACTTCTCCTTCTGTTCCATCATAATCTTCTCTTAACTCTACATCTTCTCTATCAATAAACCATTCTTCATCGTCACTAAATTCATATTTTAAAAAATCATCGTATGCTCTGTCTAGTATTTCTTTTTTAGTTAAAGTATCATCTTCATAATCATCTATAGTTTTATCGCTTTTTTCTTTTGTTTCAATATAGGATATTAGTTTACCTTTAAACAATCTCATAAATCTATCAACGGTGGTAACCACTTTATCTTCTTCAACATCGTTTTCATGAAAGTACCATAGAAGATCGTCTTCTACTATTGATTCTTGTAAGCCTTTTAGTTCTAAAAGAATGCCGGGAACCAAATCGGCCAGTTCTTGTTCTAGTCTTTCTTGTATTTTATTTTTAACATCTAGTGTTTGGTTGTTATTAGCTGTAGATTCTAGTAAGTCAGTCATCTTACCTACTGTCTCTGCGCGATTTTTACCTTAAATTCAATTATTTTAAACTAATCGCTTAATATTGTTATCTGTTTTACAAACTGGGCATATAGTTGTGATCGCTCTAAAATCACAATATTTACATAAACAGATATGACCACAATCAACAAAATGAACTTTTGGTTCTTTCTCTAAGCAAACAACACATTTATCATAAGTAAATATTTTACCTTTGTTTATATTTAATGGTTCATCATCTTCAAAGTTACCATCAGTAAACAAAAAAGTTAAACCAAACCGTTTATTTGCTAATATATTTATTAACATACAAAAAAGAAGAAAAGAAAATTTAACCCCATCTTCATCAATAAAGACTGGTAAAAATGACTTAATTTTTTCACCCACTTCAGGGCAATTTAAATGATAAGATATAAATATTTTAAAGGTTTTGTTTTTAATTCTTTCTTTACTTGTAAAATAAGTAAGAGCAGAAATTATTTTTTTCGAAATTCTTTCTGGGTTTGATGGTTCAATAAAATAAAAAGTTACTAATTTTTTATTGGGTATGTACATAGAAGTTAAACTATAATATACTTTATCTTTTATACATCTATTTAATGTCTTTTTTTCCTGTTTTGTTAGTTTATTTAGTACACTCATGTTTTTACTAGTCTCAGTAAAACTTGTCATTATTATTTTACCTACTGTCTCTGGGCAAATTTTACCTTTAAATTCATTTTTTTTTAAATTTACCATAATCCCAACCCACCCCAAAGGTCATAAACCCGCTAGCCATTGCGTGATGCGTTGGTTAGCTGGGGGGGGTTTCGATGATTAACTGATGTAAGAGTTTGTCTAGAGCAACTCAGTAACACGGTAAGTCAGTAACTCAGTAACTCAGTAACTCGGTATCTCTGAGTAACTCAGTATCTGAAGCAATGACGCGTGATGATGAAATTTTTTAAAATTAAATTTTTTTTTTTTTTCGAAAATTTTTCATCTACCACGTGGGGGGTTGATATGATATATTAATTGAATTAAAGGTGAAGGGAATAAAATGGGGGTTAGTTTAATTTAATTATGAATGCTTCACCTATTGGTTTTGATAATTTTATGAGCATGCGGCTTAGAGGGCGTGCGTGTTACATGAAATTTGGTGAGGGTAAAGATATAACATGAAATAAGCTTATTTTGTTTGTATATAGGGGTGAGGGGGGTGAGGGGGGTGAAGGAGAAGTGAAAAATTGGTGAGGGGGGGGGGGGTGAGCCAGATCGAGTATTATATACTCTACTTATAATCTATCTTTTCATCTAATCCAGTATCACTATTTTCATCTTCCATTTCGCATTTTTCCAAACGCGTATTTACCCGTTTATTGGTCAAAACTTTGGCGCGTCTTTTCACGTGAGTTATTATTCACTGCGTCATAATGAATTGTGTGACGTCAGCTCATGGCGATCCAGAAAATGTAGAAAATTTTTTTTTCAGATCAGAGCTATTGCTTGATCGCAAGAGCCGTTTGGAACTTTCGAGAAAAATCATTATCTCTAAAAGGGGACAGGGGTAAAAATTTTCATCAATTTCGTTGCACACCTTGTCTTATTATACACAATAGACCCTTTTACAACACCGTTCGTTGCTAAGGAAATACGATCCCAGAATTCCACTTTCCGCGCATGCGCACTGTGTGGGCAAAAAGTTCAGTATCACCACTGTTGAAAGCTATTTTCACACGCAATGTTTGGGACTTGTCGAAAGATTTTATTGCTAAAACTGTGAAGATTAATTGTATTACAGGATGCCGTTATCATGCTGTGCACCGGGATGTACAAACAGATTAGTAAATTAGCCTCTGGCTAAAACGTCCCAGAGTCAAAACGTCCTACTTTTGGTTAAAACGTCCATTCCGAGTTGATTAAAACCTCCCCGTATATTTTATTCAAACTATTTGTTTGATCCCTTATGTTTTTTAAAGAGATTTTTCACCGTTAATGTTTTGTTTTTTATTGACCATCGTCATTTAATGTTATTGATTTTTGACCCATATCCTACCGTACTTATATTTTTGACCAGGACAAGAGGAATTCGCGTTAAGTTTATGTCATAAATCTTAGTATTACTTAAACCATAATTAGGATTTGTAACAGTATATTTCAAGACCACGCTATCCCCATGTGCAAACAGATCTCTCATTATGCTTTTCGCAAAGTAAATTCAAGATCACCGTCACGTAACTGCGGTTAAGGGTTAAGGCTAAGGTCCATATTGTTTCCCTACATTATCATGTATATGACTCGCTAAAATACCTCCCGGTATATACGATGGGCTCAACTAATTACTGTTACAATTTCCACTTAACCCTTTACCCAACAATCACAAGTCTTAACGACAAAGAGAAAGGAAAGCTTTTCAAACAATGTGAGAAAAGGAGAATATACTGGTAAACATTATTTCAACCTTTTCCAACACTGTTTTCGGAAAAGGAATGCTTTTACATTACATGTTACATACGATCCCTGGTGGAAAGCAATTATGGAAAAGAGCAGCCACAGACGACAACAAGGCATTATACAGTTGTTTGTTCGTTCTTCGTTCGTGCGTTAGTTCATCCATCCACCTATCTATCCATCTGCTCGCTCGCTCGCACGCTCATTCATTCATTCATTCATTCATTCATATGTTTTCAAATACGTCTGCGCCAAATTTTTTTTCGTGATGAAATTGTTCACAATACACTCTATAAACTATTAGAGGTAACAGCATGTTAAGCCGATCTCAACCGACACTCTCCGCCATTAAAGTCAAACTAAAATATCCACTGTATTGTCGATTAAACTTATATCAGATGGCTACCCTTTATAAACCCTTTACCTATCCCACCCTCGTCTTAATTAACGACCCTAAATCAATGGGCTTGTGGAAACACTACGGCAAAAGGTAAAAATGCTGGTAACATGCATTTTTCCCATTCCCGCAGTGTTACAGCCCATGCTTCATATGGGGTTTTTCTGTTACTGCCTGGGTCGGTTAACATTTCCTTTGATGATAATGTCAACCCTCAACAGCAACACCTTTTTTTTTTTTACGTTTTCGTCTTATGTTGTCACTAAAATACGGGTCGTTTTCTTCCAATTTACCGAACCGTTAGCAAATAAGTCTGGTTATCGTTTCTTTTTCATATAATCACACATAATTTAACAATTTTATGTCCACTTTCAATATTCTGCTACTTTTTTATTTTCTTTTTTGCCCTACACGAGTGCGCATGCGCAGTTTTGCGGTCTCGTTACCAGGAAGTGGTCAGAGACTAAAAGGATCTATACAGAGGCAGTCGCCAATGTGCTATTTATAGTAACAGTGTAAAGAAAATTTGAGTCATCCGTGATATACAGGCGATGCACCAATCTGCAGTGATCGACCAAGGAAAAGTTTGGTGTTCTGTGATAGACAAATAGAGTTTCAAAGGCCTGTGGAATGATCCTTTGACAGGCAGAAAATTTACCAATAGCAGAAGGTTTCGATTCATGTCAGCCTGCGGGGACTGCGCAGGCTGACCTGAGTCGATAGTTTTTGGCAGATGTATTAAAACCTCTTTCCTCAGAGCACGACATAATTATTTTGCCTTCTCAGATGTAAAGTTTGATACTCAACACAAAATTCATTAATACATGCACAGAGCAAATCAACATTACCCTTCACGAAGCATCAACATTTTATGCTCTTCCAAATTAAAAAGCATTTGCGGACAACAGATTAAATGTGTCTGAAATCGCAGTTTTTTGAAAACCGTTGTTCGGAAGGGGGAAAAGTTAGTTACCACAGATTGCTTCCGTGAGCAATCATAATTACTGCTTCTCTATTTTCTAAATGCATGTTTGTTTCATCAGATCTGTAGATTAGGTTTACCTCGAAATAACCATTGTGACAGATTCGAATTATTTCACATTTGAATAATCGAAAGTTTCCTTTTAATGTGTTTCGGGAATAACTCCCGTTTACCCAGCAATCAGAAATTATCAAATCAAGGCGTAGGAATACAATGTTGATCTCCTGATAACAGCGCCCTTTAATTCAATATTTGATTCGTCAAATTCCCGAGGACTTGGGTGTGATGAAACGATTGGATTATGTAAATTATTTGTTATTGCTACTAATTGGCAATTTAGCAAAATCATACACTTTTGGAAACCTTAACTCGACTCCAAGCTCTATAAACTTAAATGCGATTCCCTCCTTTCCCTCCCCGTCCCCCCATACACAATGCTTTAATTCTTTGAGTGCTGGAAGTTTATTGTTTATCTTTATCTACTTCATATACATTCACCACTTCATAGGTGAGACAAATTTGATATTTCGATCTACTTTACGTCTCGAGAGATGTCATTTTTTTCCCTACGCAGCCAGAAGTAAAGTCAAGCACCGGGAAGGTTACTACAACACAATACTTCTTTTATCTTATACCTACAAATTTTAAAAACAAAATATGGCAACCATTCACAACATTAATAGTCATGACAATGCATCACGGGGATACACTAAACCCCACTTTGCCAGAGCATAGCTCATAAACATTTGACGCTGCGTGATAAAGTGAATCCGTAAAATAAGCTACGCGGCACCCTTAACCCTTATCCTGCTGAATAAAAGATATGAAACTTTATAGTAGATAGTATAAGCCCAAAACTTTCCTGTTTCAATGGTATTTTTGGAGGAAAGATATCTGCTTATCGGACAGTGTAGATCAAAGATCAGACTGCACGTTCTGTGCAGTCTGATCTTGATCTACGCTGTCCGCAAAAGGTCGGTGGGTCGCGATAAGCAACCTAAGGGTTAATTTTCGGGGGTTTTAAAAACGAAACAAAAAATTGAGAACAACAACCTTGCACAAGATTTTTTTCACTCTAATCTTAACGACGCATGTCTATCCTGACCTTTTACAAACTGTTGCATGATCTTTCAAGGCTATTCAAAGACCTTAATATGTCAAACGAAAAGACGCAATAAAACATAGTACGTTTGGTTTGTATTGGTTTGTGTTGGAGTTTAAGGCCATTTTAACAGCTCAGGTCATATCATGGCGGTGAACAACTAACACATAGTTCGACAAGAAAATCTATCGTGTAAAACATGGTGACGAGTAAAGAATATGCATGCTACGAGCACTTGTTTACGATAGACTATCAAGTCCTAATGCGTAAAGTAGTTCCCGTAAGATGAGAGGAGTCCTATGCACGTAGACGTATACAATCAGGTAAGCTTCCCGCAGTTGTAAGCCTGTACGGTTAACTCGTTACCAGACAACAAAATTGTAGACTTTCCTAAATTGAAAGGATTTGCAGACGACAAATTAAATGTAACTCAAAACATGAACTTTGTCTTTCACAGATAGAAAACATTGTTGGAAAAGGAGAAAATGCTGGTTACCAGCATTTTCTCCTTTTCGCACAATGTTATCAAAAAGCTTTCTTCCTCAAGGTCCTCAAAAGAAATGCGCGGAAAAGGATTGTAAACTCTTAACCAGACAACACAATTTTACACCTGTCTAGACTCTATTCACTGTATTTGACAAAGTAAATTTTGCTAAAACGCTGGAAATTGTTTTTAAAAGGGTAGAAAACATTGTTTTTTCCACAATGTAGCCAAGAACCGTTTAATAGGATCATTACAACATGCTGTTGCATGGAGAAGGGTTAACCCTTTTTTGAGGCGGCAAATACGTTAAACCGACCTCTTTCGACGGCTGAAAACTGCCTGATTGATTGATTGATTGATTGATTGATTGATTGACTGACTGACTGACTGACTGACTGATTTGATTTGATTTGATTTGATTTGGTTGGTTGGTTGGTTGGTTGGTTGTTTGGTTGGTTGGTTTTGATTTGATTGATTGATTGATTGATTGATTGATTGATTGATTGGCTTGTTGGTTGGTCGGTTGGTTGGTTGGTTGGTTGGTTGGTTGGTTGGTTTAGTTGGTTGGTTGATTGGTTGGTTGGTTGACCGACCGACCGACCGACCGACTGACCGACTGATTGAACAGTGTTTACGCCGCTTTCATTAATAGCCTATCCATATTTTGGTTACGGCTCATCCATTCACTTGTGGGTTTCACCAGTACAAGGGGGGCTTGTCCAAATTGAAGGCATTTGCACGCGGCAATTTAAATGTGGTGCAAATGAAGATTTTTTTCTCTTTGAAAGGTAAGAAAACATTGTGGAGAAAGGAGAAAATGCTGGTAACCAGCATTTTCTCCTTTCTCCTCACTGTTTTCAAAAGCTTTCTTTCTCAGGGTCGTTAAAAGTCGGGGTTGTTTGGAAAAGGGTTAGGCAGTCAAAACTTGTTTAACGGTTTCAATCCATTACAGTTCAAATACTCATTTTTTTCGCTTTTATGATTGACAGCTTTTGAAATTTTATCAAGAAATATGTCCCTTTTCCCACAAGTTTAAAATGATATTTTTCTTTTCAAATGCATGTTGTTTTTTTTTTAATTTGTATCTTGAAAAAAAAAAAAATAAAAACAGAATTTTTGAATCGTTCTGTTCTATAGAAATGTAACAAAAACGGGAAAAAAAACCAACGGGGAGTAAAGGGGTTAAACGTACCTTTTATCAATGTGCATTGGTATGATTTACACGAGACGTGCATATAGGACAATTGCAATGTTTGAATACGTGTATGCCTATTATCTGCTCAAGTTGCGCAGATCTTGAAGATAAAGTGTTTTATTTTTTTCCAAGAAAAAAAAAAACCTTAGAGCGCGTTTTGTGACTATAGTTAGCCGAGCCCTGTAGCTCAGCCGGTAAGGGTCCTGCATGGGTCAGTGGTAAAATGTAGGGCTCATAACCTGGATGCCCCGAATTCGATACTCACTCGAAGCAATGGGTTCTACGTGGGGTGTCCTTGGGCAAGACTCTTCAGAGCCCTAACTTAGCACTGGTGGAAACCCAGGACATATATAAAAATGTGAACTGAATTCGTGATATCACTGACATAATATTGAAGGTGGCATAAAACCTCAATCAACCGACCGACCGACCGACTCCTTTTCGATCAATCAATCAATCAATCTATCAATCAATCGTTAATCTGAAGGGCTTGAAACCAGGGGTTCGACGGTTCGAATCCCCTGCTTACCCAATATCTTTGATAATACTCATTCGGACAGGATTCATTTCTCTATCACTGCTGATCAGTATTTCGAAGATGGTAATATGAGGACGCAGGCAGTAGCTTGGTAGAATATTGTGCGAAGTACTGGTGGAAAAAAAAAAGAAACTCCAGGAGAGCATGGATAGGTGTACTGGCCGCTGCGATATAACTGAAATGATGCTTGAAAGGTATGAAGAAAAACTCTAGTTGTCTTTGCGGTGAGTATGTATGTATGTATATTCATGCATGCATGCAAGCAAGCATGGATGGATGGATGGATGGATGCATGCATGCATGCATGTATGTATGTATGTATGTATGTATAAAATTTTATTTATATATGAAAAACAATTTTCACAAAAAAAAAAAGCAATATACTACCCCAATTCTCAACAAAACACTCCGTCATTTAAGATGAACCACGTTTTAATGTTTGTTTATGTATAAAAATGATGAACAATTGAAAATAAATTCAAACTGATACTACACCTGTAATAGGGGAAACATTTTTTTAGTATAAATCTATGCATTTTACGTCAAAAGTGAATCACGTGCAACTGTCGCCGAGCAGATAAAACTCCATATATAAATTCAAGGCTATAGTTGAAAAATTATCTCAAAGTAACGAAGAGTACAGACCAATGACCAGATAGTGCATTCGTTATGATCAAATTCTTTTCGAGAAAACGAAATGAGCCATGCTCCGTGATAAGAAGGCTTAATGCATCCGCGAAAAGTATCGACTCAGGTCAGCCTGCGCGGACTGCGCAGGCTGACCTGGACCGAAACTTTTTGCTATTCGTCAATTCTCTGTATCTCAAAGGACCAGTCTACCTTATGATAGAGTCGGTTGTTTGACAGAATGGCTTTTATGGATCTATGACCATATGATGACTTGCTTGGTATAATGCATGACGGAGATGCATGAAGCCCCCTTTTGCCACAGCACGGCTCAAATGATAATTCGCCGCAAGAAAATCCTACATGTATTGTGATGCCAGGAATTTCGTTTTATGCTGCTTCGATATTGCGAAATGCTTATTCGTTTTATCGAAATACTATTTGACAAAAGGAAAAGGGTATGTTCGGAACACTCGTTAGTCTTTGCCAGCCATGAACCGACTGCACGACAAATGAAAATCTAACTCTGTGACTATGACAAAGAACATTGACAATAATTTTGTATTTAGGCCCAAAAGTAAATTAATGTCTGATAAGGGTTTTCCGAAAACAATCGATTAATTCGTAATTATGAATGATTGAATGATTGAATGGTGTTTTACGCCGCTTTCAACATTATTTCAGTCATATCACGGCGACAGCTCACATATTTATATACCTTGCTATGGCTCTGAAGTGTCTTGCCCAAGGGCACGCCCACGAGGGGTCCAGCGGATCAGCTGGGGCTCGGACCCGGGGCCTCCAGGTTACGAGTCCCACACTTTACCACTGAGCCACGCAGGACCCTCGTAATTACGAACAACACTCATTCTCAATAACAACGGATCCGGTCAGTATCGATTTTGTTTATCCGAAATAAAATTTCGTTAAAACGGATTATTATTTCGTTTCAAGCTGGCGAACTATCATTTTGCTTTATCTAAATAGCATTTCTTTAAAACGATTTACAATTTCCTTAAAAAGAATTGTTATTTCGTTGAAAAGAATTATTATTTCGATAAAATGATTTATTACTTCATTTTATTGAATTACTGTTTTGAGATAACGAATAACCATTTTTCTTTACAGAAATACGGTTTCGTTGAAACGATTTTATGTTCAGTTTTATCGAATACGTCTGTCATAATGATGAAATAAGAAATGTGTAACACATGACACATACAGGACGCTATAAGAGGCTGTGTCAAATTCTTTTTTTTTTTTTAAGCCAAATTCAACCTCACGTTTAATTGTAATAACCATTTTAAATTCGCTATCTGTTTTTACCGAATGTTGCTTTTATTGAAAACTTAAGTCAAAGAGAGCAAAGGGGCAACTACTAATGGCGACTGAATTTACCCTTGCAAACGGCGTAGATTAAGATTAGATTGCACAAAACGTGCAGTCTGATCTTTCATCTACACCGCCCAATAATAAATCTTTTCAATTGTTGCTTAAAATCTGTTGCTTTTATTGAAAACTTAAGTCAAGGAGAGCAAAGGGGCAACTACTAATGGCGACTAAATTTACCCTTGCAAACGGCGTAGATTAAGATTAGATTGCACAAAACGTGCAGTCTGATCCTTCATCTACACCGCCCAATAATAATTCTTTTCAATTGTTGCTTAAAATCTGTTGCTTTTATTGAAAACTTAAGTCAAGGAGAGCAAAGGGGCAACTACTAATGGCGACTAAATTTACCCTTGCAAACGGCGTAGATTAAGATTAGATTGCACAAAACGTGCAGTCTGATCTTTCATCTACACCGCCCGCTGGTCCTCGAAATAAGATTGGGTTTATTTTAGCGTGCAAGGACAGAGTTAAGGCTATACCAGACGCCAAAATTTTAGACTCGTCCACAATGAACACATTTATAGACAACATATTGAATCCAGCTCAAATCATTAGATAGTTTCGTACATTTTTTTAGCAGATTAAGGGTCAAGCCCCCTTTTGCCAGAGCGCCGCTCACGTATTTTGTGTGTCGGGGTAATTCTCTATGGAGTGAAAAATGAGCCTAATACATCTGCTAAAAGTATTGAATCAGGTCAGCCTGCGCATTTTGCGCAGGCTGACCTGAATCGAAACATTTTGCTATTGGTCATATGTCTGCAGACAAAGGACCAGTCTACCACATAATTCAGTCAATTGTTAACACTTAAGCTGCTGAATATATGAAACCCAAATTTCTACTCAATACTAAAGTCCCAAACATTGCGGTTTCAAAGTTGATTTTACCGGAGAGAAAATACCGTATCGGACAGTGTAGATCAAAGATCAGACTGCACGTTCTGTGCAGTCTGATCTTGATCTACACTGTCCGCAAAAGGTCATTGGGTCGCGATGAGCAGCTTAAGGGTTAAACCAAATAGATTATGTGGTAACATAATTATCTGATGACTTGCTTGGTAAAATGCATCACGGTGATGCATAAAAACCCCTTTTGCTGGATCGCTCCTCACTTGTTTGCGAAAGAGTAGAGAAGAAAATATTGAAAGAAAATGAGAAAATGCTGGTTGACAGCATTTTCTCCTTTTCCAACGTTTTCAAAAGCATTGATTCCTCAGTGTCGTTAAAGTGCTTGTTTAGTAAAGGCGCAAGACAGAAAAATATAATATGCATATTTTTTTTTTTTCAAGATATTTATTCATCATCGACGTCCTCATGTTGAGATTACGTAGCCTCTATTATAAATTACTAATCTGTATTTCAATTGAAAAACTTTTTTCAGGGTTATTTGCACAAATATAAGACCGCCTTAAATATAACGCTACGGATGGGAAATTACCTTCATAGTACGTCAAAATGATGCATTTTACACTGTAGGTGTATACATTACCTATTTGTGTGCACCACAGTTTTGTTTAAAGGGGCCTGTTTAGTTTTGTTTTTTGTTTTATCGCAAATCAAATTTTCTCGTAAAAACACTGAAAATTTTACAAACTATTTACATTTATCGATACAAGCGCGAAGAGAGTGTGCTACTCTGGTGTTTAACTCTTTACCAAACGACAAAATTTTAGACCAGTCCAAATTGAAAGCATTTGCAGACGACAAAATAAATGTGACCCAAAAATTAATATTTGTGACGCATCGGGTAGAAAACACTGTGGGAAAAGGAGAAAATGCTGGTTACCAGCATTTTCTCCTTTTCCCACAATGTTTTCAAAAGGTTTATTTCTCAGAGTCATTAAAAGTCGGGGTTGTGTGGTAAAGGGTTAAGTTACGGATAGGACGTTTTGCGTTTCTTTGCGAAATTATGATGCGATAATCATGAATACCTTGAAAGGTTACGTATCCTATTAGCAAAATATTTTCCTACTATGTTTTTCTCTTTTTTCATTTTTGGCTGTCTGCCTCCTATTCTTATTTTAGTGAGATTATATTTTTGAAGTTTGGTTTGATTATGAAAGGCTAAATAACCTCCTTTAAACTTTTTTTATCATACTTTGATCGTGAAACAAAATCTTGAAACTAAATATGTTAATTACTCTCGATGATTGGTTCCTGGAAACCTAAAGCAATACTCACACCCTAATGTGGGTAGTTCCAAAGGCCGAACCCGCTCGGAATGGAACTTGGGATCTTTGATCGGAATGGTCGATGTTCTAGCTCTAGACAGATACACACAGAGAGACTACAGAGATATAGACAGATAGACGACAGACGGACGATCGGTCGGGCGGGCGAGCGGGCCGGAGATGAGAGTGAGGGACAGACAGACAGACAGAGACACAGACAGAGACACAGACAGACAGACAAAATGACAGACAAAAAGACAGACAGACAAAAGGATATAGACAGACAAAGAGACAGACAGACGGGGGGAAGTCTGTCATGAACGTTTTCATTGATCGTCGATCTTTGGAAACAATAATCGGCCGAGCCGGAATTCGAGCTCAAGACCCTCGCAATACTAGTCCAGGTTGGCGCCACTGATTTAACGGCGCTCCGCACACCCTTTCTTGCACCCCATTTCATAAACATTTTCAGTCAGCCCTTTGCCACACAATCCCTTGTTTTAAAAACCCTAAGAAAGAAGCCTTTTGGAAACACTGTGGGGAAAAGAAAAAATGCCGGTAACCTATCAAAAACGAATTCAAACAAATGATCCACGTTTAATTTGTCGTCTGCAAATGCTTTGAATTTGGACAAGTTTTAAATTTTTTTGTCGTCTGGTAAAGAGTTAAATAGGTTGAAACTTGAATTTCTTCTGCTCTTTTACCTGACGACAAAATTTTGGGATGGTTCAAATTAAAAGCCTAATTTCTCAAAACGCAAATAATGTGTGACTCAGTTGATGGGATTTATCTGTGAAAGGGTAGAAAAGATTGCGGGAAAAGGAGAAAATGCTGGTTACAAGCATTTGTTTTTCTTTTTCCATGATGTTTTTCTTTTTTTTTTTTAGAAGCCTTCTTCCTCAGATTCGTTGAAAACATGGGATTGTTTGGTAAAGGGTTAACAAATGTATGGGTAATCAAATCGTGCATTTTTGTGCATGTTCACGAAGCGTATTGTTTAACCCTTTTCCAATCATTCCCATATATTAACGAACATCAAAACAGAGAATTTCGAAAAAATCGTAGGAAAAGGAAAAAAATCCTAGTCACCAGTATTTTCTTCTTTTCCCTCAAATTTTTCCCTACCCTTCCAAAACTAAATCCTAATATTTCAGCCATATGTACTTTGTCATCTGCCCCCGCTCTCAGTTTGAACAAGCCTCAGGTGTTATTGTCAACCAAAGACTTCAGACAATGATACGTGAACCATGCTCTGTGGAAAGGGTGCTTAATGCATCTGCAAAAAGTATCGACCCATGTCAGCCTGCGCAGTCTGCGCAGGCTGACAAGGGTCGAAACTTTTTGCCAGTGCTCAATTTTCTCCATGTCAATGGACTATTCTGTCTTGTGATTAAGTCGGTTGTTAAACAAAATGGATTTTATGGATCCATACTTAAATAATGACTTTCCTAGTATAAAACAACACGAATTAACCCTCAGGCTGCTAAGCGTGACTCAAGGGGCTTTTGCAGCCATTGTAGATCAAAATCAGACTGCACAGAATGTGCAGTCTGATCTTGGATCTACACTTTCCGATTAGGAGATTTTTTCCCCCCAAAAAATAACTTTAAAATAGCAATATTTAGTATTCTCCCATTGGCCTGATAATTTCATGCATTTTTTAGCATATTAAGGATTAAGCCCCCTTTTGCCAGATCACCGCTCATGTATTTTGCGTGTCGGGGTAATCCTATATGGAGTGGTTTTGTAACTAGTGCAGATAGCCAAAGTCTATTGTATAGGTGCGCACTACAAAATGTGCAAAGAAATCAACCTTTATAGTTAGTTCAGTTCCCTTTGCAGGCAGTGAAGATCCGAGATCAGACTGCACTTTCTGTGCAGTCTGATCTTGGACCAACACTGTCCGATATTTTGGTCAAATATGTGTAGCAGTGTAAGGTCTACTAACCGGAAATATCTCGCGTATTTTCGAACTGATTTAGTTTATCAAATGCTCTTTTTGACGTATCGTGTGCTCTAAGCGTTCGTGTGCATGTGCAGACGATAAAATTACGTTATCGGCCTTGTGGAATTATACCTTCGAAATACAATGCCCCTATTTCAATTAACCTTTCTTCGCGTTGGGCTTGTAATATTGGGCTCCTCGTGTTCGATTCTTAAGAACAACCAAAAATCTCCTCAAGGATTTGAATTTATTACTATATACTGCCAGCCGACAAAATTTCAAAAGAAGGAAATTCTAGTAACCAGCATTTTCTCTTGTTTCCACACTATTTTCAAGATTCTTACATTTAATAGGGTCGTGAAAACACGGGATTTTCTGGCGAATTGGGATTTGTCGACGTTTTTAGTAGTATTTATTTACATCGATTGAGAAACAAGTTCTTACAACTTATACTAATCTCTCTGGATTCTGCTTCCTGGAAACTACACCAGTACTCGCGTCGAATGTGTGGGCCAACGGACAGTCCCAAAGTTGACATCCACTCCCGAGTATCGAACTCAGGACCTTTTGATTACGAGGCCGACGCTCTACCTCACAACCACGGACACCACACTGGTATTTCAGTTATAACATATCGACCGTTTTGGGCTTACTGAATCCTCTCCAAGTTGAAGATCAGAATAGCTGCCAAACTGTTTTTTAAGAGTATGTACGATCCCGCAAATACTTCGAATAAATGTAAGCCATCCAGAAAGGGCTTAATGCATCTCCGTGATGCATTGTACCAATCAAGCCACGTAATTATGGAACCATAATCGTCACTTTTTTAACAACTGACTGAATCATGAGGTAGACTGGTCCTTTACCACTAGCGAAAAGTTTCGGCCCGGGTCAGCCTTCGCGAACTGCGTAGGCTGACCATGGCGGGTACTTTTTGCACATGTATTAAGACCCCTTTTCACAGAGCATGTTTCACGTTTATAAACTGTCCATCTTTCCTAGAAATATCATATACCCTTCACTCTTTACCGAACGACAACAATTTAGACATGTCCGAACTGGAAGCAATTGCAGACGACTTTGACAGTTTAGCCACAAGAAGTTGTGTTACTCCATCAATACAGGACCGTATTGACCTATCAATCTAATTTACATTTTTAGTCTAATTCTCAGGACTTTTTGGCAATTTTTAAAGTAACCCAAGGCCTGATTGGCTAAACCATTTGGTTTAGCAAATCAGAAATTATGTTACTTTCTAAATCAAGAATTAGACCAACAAGATGTACCACCCAGAAGTAACCCAAGGCCTGATTGGCTAAACCATTTTGTTTAGCAAATCAGAAATTATGTTACTTTCTAAATCAAGAATTAGACTAACAAGACGTATCACCGTGAGGTAACTGATGCACCAAATGTTAACTATTTACCACACAATCCCGAGTTTTAACGACACCCAATAAAGGAGACTTTTGAAAACATTGTTGGAAAAGGAGAAAATGCTGGTAACCAGCATTTTCTCCTTTTCCCACAATGTTTTCTATCCTATGACAAACAAATTTCTTATTTTGAGTAAGATTTAATTTGTCGTCTGCAAAGGCTTTCAATTTGGACCAGTCTAAAATTTTGTCGTTTGGTAAAGAGTTAATACATGTATAAAACCCTTTCTTGTGAGCTTGAGCATGAACGTAGACTATGGACACAACTCCAACAAACAATTCTAACCTTGCCATGACCTTGACCGCTGACCCACGGACATAATTATTGCACTGGATACAAATTCAAAATACAATGCCCCTATCCCAATAATTTCCCTTTTTTTTTTAGAGTTGGGCTTGTAATATCGGGCTCCTTGTGTTCGAATCTTTAGGACGCCAAAAATATTCGAGCCATGCTCTGGCAAAAGGGGGCTTAATGCATCTCCGTGATGCATGATACCAATCAAGCCATCACATAATGATGGATCAATAAGAGCCACTTTTTTAACACCCGACATAATCTTGAGGTAAATTTGTCCTTGGACATACAGAAAATTGACCAATGGCGAAAAGTTTCGGCCTAGGTCAGCCTGCGCGGACTGCGCAGGCTGACCTGGGTCGATACTTTTCGCAGATGCATTAAGCCCCCTTTTCACAGAGCACGTCTCATTTTTTTTAAGGACTTGTATTTATTACTCTTCAGTAGCAGTCGACAAAATGTTAGACTCAGCAATTCTGAAAGCATCTGCAGACGACAACGTAAATCTGGCTCAACTGTATGTGGTTATGTGGTTGATAATGCACGGTTATGCTCAAATTCATTTAGAATGAAAAAAGTGACAGACCGGACATGAACATAAACCCTAACAATGATTTCAATTTTTTAACACATTTTTACATTGATTGTTCGTCTATTAAACATGACTCTTGCAGATGACACCTTGTCTTCATGTCGTTGACATTTCTGGAAATTAATACTGAAAGCCCCTCCTTTCCCCCCCCCCCCCACCTAATTTTTAAAAAAATCACAGACCGGACACGAAAATGATCCCCCCCCCATAACTCTCCCATCTAAATTTACATTCTTTAAACACATGTTATCTTGCTTTGGACTTGACCTTTGACCTATGGACTTGAATCTTACACGCAACACGTCATCTTATGTCGTTGACATTTCAGCAGAGCTATGCCAAAATTCATTTATAATTTTAAGAATTTACAGAGCATACACGATTATAAAGCTCCCCCCCCCCCCCCAAAAAAAAAAACAATTAATTTTTCACACATCTGAACTTGCCGTGACCTTGGCCTTTAACCTAGAGACATGTTTTTTAAACGTCACACATCGTCTTTATGTGGCTGACAAGTCTGCACATATAATGAAATTTATTCATAATCATGTCCTGAAACTCACACGTAAACATCACTGACGAACAGACAGACGGACAGACAGATAGAAGGACAGACGAAACAAAAACTATATGCCCACGAAAATTTTCTGTAGCATAAAATGCCATTTAGCATGGTTGATGAAAAAAGACATAGAACTTACCGCCCTCCTACATGTTGAATTCCATCGCTGGGATCCAGTCCCATATCTTTAGACCTGAAATAGATAGACATCTTTGTTATATACATTAAAGGATCTAAATTGATTTGGTATTTGAGATAAAAATTTTAATAACCATTAGGCTGCTAAGCGCGACTCAGGGGTCTTTTACGGACAGTGTTGATCAAGATCAGACTGCACAGAACGTGCAGTCTGATCTTGAATCTACACTGTCCGATAAGGAGATATTTCGCCCCCCCCCCCCCCAAAAAAAACCCTTTGAAATACCGAAGTTGGAGTGTTTACTATCACCTTGAAAGTTTCATTTTACTTATATAGCAGGATAAGGGTTAAAGGAGTCTAGCAGAAAAGCTACTGAGCGAGCCTGTGGCGAGCTTTATAACATCTTTTTTTTTTTTGTAGACGTTTTGATAAAATTTTACCTCAAAAGCCAACGTTATTAACGGTATAACCATTATAAAATAACAAATAAATGAGCCATGCTTTGGCAAAAGGGGGCTTAGTGCATCCCCGTGATGCATAATACCAAGCAAGCTACCACATACTTATGGATACATAGTTGCCATTTTTTTCTAACAACCGACTTAATCGTGAGGTAGACTGGTTCTTAAACATACAGAAAATTGACCAATCACGAAAAGTTTCGGCCTAGTTCAGCCTGCGCGAAATGCGCAGGCTAACATGGATCGATATTTTTCGCAGATGCATTAAGCGTCCTTTTCACAGAGTATAGCTCAATTCATTCTTAACATGGTATTTTAAGGATTGGGCCCCAACACCTCAGTTGGTAGAGTCGCCAACTATGATTCTGAAGGTTGTGGGTTCGGGACCAACGGAGGATTTTTTTTCCCAGCATTTTTACTTGTTTTTTCTCCCCCAGTTAAACAGCCATGTCCTTATGATTTTTCCTTACAAAATATCGCCTTTCACTTTCTTTCTCTTTCCCCTTCCACCCCCATTTTGGGTCAGTATCTGGTTTTACTGTTGAGGGAACGCAATCAAACACGTGCGTAATGTTCCATTTTTTTACCTTGTTTGATAAAGAGGTAAGTTCAACCAAGGATGTTTAAAACCCTTTCGGCACTATAAGCGAAAACATGTCCTTTTGCAGACGGCTTAGATCAAGATGAGAGTGCACAGAACGTGCTATCTGATCTTGAATCTATGCCGCCTGCTTGTTTATTCAAGCCTGTAATATAAAGACTTTCAGTGGATACTATTTTCAGCCGTCGAAAAGGGTCGGTTGAGTTTATATGTTAACCGACGAAGGTTTGTTTCTTTCCGAGGATCTGTGATAGCCACTGCGACATGATTCATTCCCATCTCACCGCTGATCATTATCATTGTTTCGACGATGTTTATGTGGGAAAGCAGCCAGTTGCTTGGAAAGAATGTGGTGCGAAGTATCGGTAAAAATGAACTCCGGGAAAAGCATGAACAAATGCACTGGTCCCGGCGATATAACTGAAATTATGTTTGAAGAAGTCGCCAAACATTAAACAACCAACCAACCCTTTTTATGGTGAGGGTACGTGATTTCACGTGCCAGTTCTTGTACAATGTGCACACCCCACCGAATTTGGCTAATATTCAATATATGCAACTTGAGAAATTATATTCTTACCGACCTACCCTTTTCCCTAAGTATATATTAGAAAATAGCGTCAATCATTTTTTACGGCTCGTGAATGACGGCTTTGATTTGTTTATAACTATTTGGCAAACAATGTCGAGTGTTAGATTCAGATGTAAATTTATGCCTATTAAATCTATGCCTATTGAAAACATCGTGGGAAAAGGAGAAAATGTTGGTAACCAGTATTTTCTTCTTTTCCTAAGTTGTTTTCTACCCTTTCAAAGACAAATCCCATTATCTCTCTTTATATATGAGCCATGCTCTGGGAAAAGGGACCTTAATGCACTTGCGAAAAGTATTCGACCCATGTCAGCCTGCTGCTGACATGGGCCGAAACTTTTCGCTATCATTATATTTTCTGCATGTCAAAGGATAATTCTGCCTAATGCATTGGTCGGTTGTTTGCCCAAACAGAGTATATGAATCCATAATTTGGTTATGTCTTGCTCAGTATAATGCAATACGAAGACGCATTAAGCCCCCTTTTGCCATAGCATGGCTGTTACATACAATATGACGTCTGCAAATGCCCTCAGTTTTGACAAAACTATTATTTTATCGTCTGGTATAGTGGTACAGGGTAGCCTATAATTTTGAAGATTAGACTAGATTGATTTATCGGAATGAAAGGTTGTCTTTTTTAAACCTTTACCACACAATCCCGACTTTTAACGACCCTGAGAAAGAAGCCTTTTGAAAACATAGTGGGAAAAGGAGAAAATGCTGGTAACCAGCATTTTCTCCTTTACCCGCAATGTTTTCTACTCTTACCAAAACAAATTTCATTTTTTTTAGCCACATTTATTTTGTCGTCTGCAAATGCTTCAATTCCGGCCAGTCTAAAATTTTGTCGTTTGGTAAAGAGTTAATACTTTACCAAACAATCCTTAGTTTGAGCGGCCCCGAGGAATAAGGCTTTGAAAACATTATGGTTAATGGATAAAATGCGGGTTGCTTTCATTTTCTTCTTTTCCAGCATTGTTTTTACCCTTTTAATCGACAAATCCCGTTTTTATTCTTTTTTGAGCCATGAACGGTTTAGACTTGTCCAATTTCAAAGCACTAGCAGGCGGTATTTCACATGTGGTTTAAATCGAATCATTGCCTACGATAGAGTAAGAAACCGTTGCGGGAAAAGGAGAAAATGCTAGCTAACAGAATTTTCTCCTTTTCCAACATTGTTTTCAAATGGCATTTTTACACGATCGTTAAAGCACGAAATTAAAAGGCAGGAATTTAAAATTTTGCATAAATTCAATAAAAAATCTCAGCGAATGGTAAAAACCCCAAATATTCAAAATTCAAAGTTACTTTTCACCGGAAATATCCCATCATACCGGATGGTGTAAATCCAAGATCAGACTGCGCGTACTATGCAGCCTGATCTTGATCTACGCTGTTCGCAGAAGCGCATGGAATCGCGCGTAGCATCCTATGAGTTACAAATGAATTTTACCAGCTCGCTTTTGTCGCGGTCTGTCCAATATGCATTTTAACCCTACCTACGCCTACACAATTCGAGCCCGTTAGAAAAATATCATCTGAGAGAAAATTTAAAAAAAATGTCAGTCGGAAATGTCACAACAAATTGAGGAATTATCATAAAGAGCAAAATCGCCATTCATCACAATGTTTTCATAAACTTTTTCTCCGATATTGAATCAAAATTTGTCGTTCTTGGTAAAGCATTGTACAGAGCAGACATTAAAAATCCATACTTCACATAGCTCGCTCGTCACATGTATGTAAGTATATATATATAGGCCTAGATATAGCTTTACATACCAGTCCCTCTTTTCCTTATGCATTAGAACTGCTCCTTCAATATTTCCTCATTTATGAGTGTAAAAACTTACTAAAAATGAAAAAAAAAAAAACACGCACTATTATCCACAGTCGAATAACATCTTTTTTTAAACAGTTAAAATGATAGCAGAGTACAGAGGATTGACACGTTTTAAAAAAATATTTAAAATGGCAAAGCAAGGAGACTGTTTTTGTTTGTAGTAAAATGCAGTATGTTTACGTTTTTACACAACCTTCGTGTCCCACTGTGCAATACGCGTTTTGAGGTACACTAAAGGGGGGAAATCGCGACAGTCATGAATTTTAAAAATCTTCCCCCCACCATAACACAATATATAATCTAGAATTTATTAATTATATGAGCCATGCTCTGACAAGAGGGGGCTTAATGAATCTTCGAGATGCATTATACCAAGCAAGTCATCACATAATCATGGATTCATAAATTCCATTTAGTCTAACAACCGCCTAAATCCTTATGTAGAATTGTCCTTTCGCATTCAGAAAATTCACCAAAAGCAAAAGGTTTCGAACCATGTCAGCCTGCGCGAACAGCGCAGGTTGATATGGGTCGATACTTTTGCAGATGCATTAAGCTTTCTTTTCACATTCTGAAATTTCTGTCACATTATGGATAACGTATTCACAAGCCATCCATAATTCAGTATCAATTTTTCATATCAAAGAGTAGCCATATAATTGGCTGAGAAGTACTGTCTCAGCCTATCAAACCGTACTTCCCCCACCCTTGGTCGAGTAGCGGAAAATGACAATTTATGTCAAGTGACTTTCATTTATAAAATATCCGAGGGTGGAGACATGGAACAGCCACGGGCGATTTACTTTCAATAGAACGACGTCGATTTTACCATATAGCCGAATTCAGGTGTCATAGCCCGAGTGGTTTATTTATTGGGCCTCAAAACTCACAACCGTGGTTTATTGAACGATAAACCACGACAGAAAGAAGATCATTTCGATTCTAACATGGCAAACTCTGGATCAAAGGAAAACAAGTTCATATTTAGCATTGAAACGCTGATGCGGATTAAGTCCCTTGAATAAAATGTGGCTGTTCCAGTGACAAACCAAAACCAAACCCAACTGCCCAGTCGGTAAATATAAAAAAAAAGAAATCAAAATTTCATTAAAACATTAGGCATCAAACACAACAACAACAAAAAACGCAACGGTTTACTATTTGATTTTCTCCCTTTAAAACGACAAAGAAGAATGAATGTTTAGTCAAGCACTGGAGCCGCAGTCGCGTCAAATGCTCTGAATATTACTCCATCCGCTCCTAATCCCATCTTCATTGCAACACCGGCCAATTCAAATGTTAATCTTCAACATGAAAAAGCCCCTTAATTTACACATGTTATCTGGTAACATTTCAAATAGTTCCATCATTGTCAATTTTTATCAAAAACAGTAAATATCGGTAAATCCTGGAGTCCCCCCTCCCACCCCACCCCTTGCTTGAGAAGCGGAAAATGACGATTTGTTTATGTCAAGTGACTTTCATTGATAAAATTTCCGAGGGTGCAGATATGGAACAGCCACGGGCGACTTACTAAATACATAGAATGACGTCACTTTATATATCGAATGACGGGGGTCGATTTTACCACGCTTCCGCTGCACTGTGTTTATATAGCCGAATTTACTTGTCATGATAGAATATTCATTTTATTGTATGTTGGAAAAGTTAATGACCTTTAGTTGCTTCAAACGACCATTGCTTTATCACTATTTTTTCTAACGAAACAATGCTTGGCCTTTAACATTTTACGGTTTGTTTACATGACGATAGGGTGGCTTGTTTTAACGCCGTGTAGTGGTTTGCTTTAGAATAACAATAAACGATAATATATTAACTATTTACATTTTTTTTGAAAAATAAACCATTCTTTTCGCTTCAGTGACAATCGTAAAGGAAAACAAGTAATGTTAAGGTATATTTGTCTTGTGAGCAGCTGGCTTTCATTCGAAATGTTAAGGTTTACTAGTCTTGTGTGCGACTGGCTTCGATTCGACGCCGCCATCTTGGATTATGCGTTGAAGTGTATAAGTGTCTATGGAGCTCCCGACAGGGAAGCTGTGCCGTTCCTTGGTAGCTGCCAGTGATCAGCAATATATATTCGCAGTATATTATCCGATGTACCTGTATCAGGGGAGGTAACAAATCTAAAACTCCTCTGCCTTGTTGGTATAGGTACATTTTGTGGACTGGTGTGATAAGGTATGGCATAAAAAATCATTACTTGTAAGTATTGTTGGTATCAACATAGTACGACCACGACATGTTCTTAACATTGAATTCGGTTATTTCCAATTAACACAATGTGCGACATGTTTGTATGGGTCTGAGACTACTCTTTAAATAAAATATAAAAGAATAGAAATGCAGACCGCATTCATCCCTTTTCAGCCATCACTGTTAACAGGTACCCGCTGTACTTCCAGAGACAGTTTGATAAACAACAAGCAAAACCCAATTTATTGATTGGAGCTATTGGTTGTAATATGCATCGATCAAACAACGCGTAACAGATTTCAGGGAGGGATTCTATACTCGACTATAATATTCATCGGAAACAAAGTCCGTATTGTACCAATATCAACCATGATAAAGTGTTTTATCCATTGTGATAAGGACGATTCTTTCGCATAATTAACGGCATATTTTGAATTTCCATGTGTTCACAACCTCTCGCAATTTCCCACTAAGTCTTGTAACGGACACAATTCTGCCTGTTACAAATTGGGTGTTTCCTTCGTCGATACGAATAGCGATAATAGGCTGATAGGCTGCCAGTCACTACACACTGATTATGACTGTAACTCGGAAATTAATTTTGAAAAATTTATCTTTTCGATCAAAATGTTTTCAGATATATTTATGTACTAAGTACATGTACTAAGATAAAGCATTGGTAATTGAACTGGCACAGTTTAAATAAATAAATAAATAAATTGTCAGCGGTGCTCTGGCTAAAGGGGGTTTAATGCATCTCTGTGATGCATTATACCAAGCAAGTCATCATATAATTATGCATAATTCATATATATCTGATTAAAATAATGAACAGAAAATCTATGCTTTCCTGGAATACCTGTTACCAGTACTTTGAGCAAACTTCTTCCCAAGCCATTTAGCCATTTACTGCTTTCCCACATAACCATCATCCAAAATAATGATCCGCGGTGAATTCTGTGGCAATGACCATCATAAATCCTCGCAAAATAATCGGCCGAGCTGCAGACTCGAACCAGCCACCCCTAATATCTGAAGGCAAAATTTTTTCAAGGGCAAATGGAGCTCTGTCATTGGCTGCGCTAGCAAACCCCGGGCAATGTCACGTAACCTCTTTTGAACTGATCAACCATTATATCGATTATGTTTGAATATGTTCGCGGCGAAAAAAAAGTCTCTTTCTCCCGTTTCTAGACTTTGCCTATTTTCATATTAACATCAATCGTTTTAGGATATCCTGACAAAGATACGGCTGTTCCCTATTAGGCCTACCCATGCCATACCCTAAACCCAAATTCACTTTTTATTATACATTTTGTACACGAATGCTTTTTTGAGTCGTCTGCCGCAGATTTGTTTCAGGGCATAATGACTTTATGACTTTAAATCACCTTTCGAATTAATTATTTCAAAGTCAGCAATTTCCATAATGTGTGTGCTGCAGCCCGGCCACAAAAACCAGAAACCTTTGTTTGATGATAATGTCTTTTTTCTGGTCTCGCTGTTTTATTGAATTACTGTAAACCTTTTTCAGCGGCACTGTCGAAAAAATGGGCTTTTGCGGACGGTATAGATCAAAGATCAGACTGCACAGAACGTGCAGTCTGATCTTGGATATATACCGTCCGCTTGTTTACTCGAACCTAAACGGCAAGAATCTTTCTCTGTTTAAGTGGGCTGTATTTCAGCCATCGAAGAACGTCGACTGTATATACTTGGCGCTGACAGTGTTACTATTTCCTCACAGAAATAGTGGTTAGTATGTTATGATCTGCCATCCTTTGAAATCATACGAGCCGTGCTCTGGCAAAAGGGGGCTTAATGCATCTCCCTAATGCATTGTACCAAGCAAGACATAACATAATTAGGGATTCATGAAATCCACTTTGTCTGACAACCGACTGAATCATGAAGTAGACTGGTCATTTGACATGCAGAAAATTGACTAATATCAAAAAGTTTCGGCCCAGGTCAGCCTGCCCGGACTGCGCAGGCTGACCTGAATCGATACTTTTTGCAGATGCATTAAGCCCTCTTTTCACAAAGCATGGCTTATATCGTATATGTAAATTAAAAAAAATGCACGCCCTGCTTATCTTAGACATAGAAGATTCCTAGATTATACTAGGTTGATAGACGGGGGGTGCGGGAGGGG
Source organism: Tridacna gigas (assembly GCA_945859785.2). Classification (NCBI taxonomy): domain Eukaryota; kingdom Metazoa; phylum Mollusca; class Bivalvia; order Cardiida; family Cardiidae; genus Tridacna; species Tridacna gigas. Next base: position 51,283,799 of record OX244029.2, read on the forward strand.
GGGCTAGTTTGTTTGTTTTGAGCTTATTAGGCGTTACTACCGGTTTCCCATATGGACGACGCCCCCAGAAGGCTGTTAGCCATTTTAATAGAGAATAGTACAAGATACCGGACGAAGTCCATCCCAAGTTACGCCTGGGCCTGATTTCACGAAAAAGCTTTAGTCTCTCATTTTGCTCATATCCGCTGACGGGCTAATTTTCCGACTGAAGTTGACGTCGTTAATTGAGAAGCGTTCCACTAGCGTTAACAGAATTTAGTAACGTTCTCAAATCCTAAGTTGACACAAGGTTTCAGACTCAACTGGGTAAAATGATACACTGAAGTTAGTTAACAAGGCAATGTTTGGCTGAGTTGATTCTGAAACGTTGTGGGTTCGAGAACGTTACATAGCTGTGATAATAATAGTGAAATGCATCCCCAGTAACAAACAAAACTTCAGTCGGAAAATTAGTATGTTAATAGATTTGACCAAGATTAAAGACTTTTTAGGTGAAACCGGGCCCTGGTTCTTTAACATGCACGGTAAATAGTGCCGCCACATGGGACCTCGATTTAATTACATGTATTTCATCTTTTGTTGTTGTTGTTGATATTGTTGTTGGCGAGCAATAAGAAGCAAACCCACATCCTCAAGTTTCCGAGATTACCAATCCCATGTTCTACCCCCTGAACTTAACCGGCTGATAAGAAGGCTTGTAAAAAGAATATAGGTACTTAAATATATCGTTAGTATTAATTCTTTCTCAGACGACAGAAGTTTAGACCTGTCTTTATCTATTTATATATTAAAGCATTTGTAGAAGGCAAATTAAATGACGGGGTTGTGTTCATTTATGGCACCTTGTTCGGAATTGTTCGGCAGAAATCTGGGGTTTTAGTAAGCATGACGACACAGAGCGAAAACACGTGACATTCTGGAAATAACTTGTCCTAATGAAATAACGGTTATACGTATTTCTATTATTAATGCACAGTCTCAACGACATCCAACATCGTAAATGGATACGAGAATTGTACATTCGCGATTCATAAGAAATTGATACAATGAATAAAACTAAATAAAATAGATACTAACTGACGACGTTGTAAGGATTTTTGGTGTTTGAAGTGCGATTTACTCTTAAATGTTCTTATGTTACAAAACTGATGAATGACAGTGGAATAATGAAATTTCATGCGTGTTTGAATATCGTTTGCTGACCTTGATTGTATATGTTATATAAGTACTTACTTTCGAACCAAGACCGTTGGACATTTTTATGTATTGTAGCAATGATTCAGATTGAAACACTACCTCTTTGCTACTTAACTACCTAAAGGAGCCAAATTTCAGACTTGTTCAAATCAAATTGCCCCCTCATTTATTACTTACTATCACCAGAATAGGCGAAAAAAAATATGCATAACATTCATTGGGGATTTTCTTCAACTTTCGTTTGTTTGTATTTGAGTTTAGCGCCGTTTTAACAGCTTATGTCATATCATGGCGGTCAGTCCACCTATGCATGTGTTTCCTGTCTTTCTCACACCAGTACTGACACGCCTTTCTTTCCAAGCCACTGACTACTTTTCTCGCGTGCATCAAAGGGGTGAGAGTCGAAAGATCGCCGGTAACAAGGTTTGCCACAACCGGGTTTCGAGCCCGCAACCACCAGGTCGCGAGTCAGATACGCTAACCACTGAGCTACCCGGCCGGGCCGTTTTACAGTTCGATTGTTATTTAAACAAAATTGTACAGCACTCATTTTGTCGATCTTATTCCTGTGATGACATGCGTTTGTTACAGTTTTGTTTTGCGTTTAATGTTGTACGATGATTTTGATAATAATTTCAACATTTCTGCTGCAGAAACAAATTATTCAATACGGTCACAGAAGCCGTAATTGACCTTCCTTTTGATACCTAGACATCTTTTGGAAACGATGTGTGTAATTTTTGGAGCAATTAATTGTAACGAACAAATGCTTATTTTCCTAGTATCTTTTCAGAATTATCAAAACTAAAGGACATTCCTTTCTATTCTTATTATTTGAAATTTCCTATCGGGTCATTTGTACCTGTTTTATTCAGTCTAGAAATAGACTTTTTGATAATAAATCTATGTTTTAACGTCGATTTACTGTCATTAACAGGACTTTTCATCTCTTGAACTCCCATTTGGATATTGTCTTACTGCTGTTCGACAAGATTGCTGTTATTCTATGTATATCTATTGTCAGCATGTAACAAAGAGTTTCTAGTGTGTATTGTTATTTTCCAATTAATTGCTTTTTTTCTGGCATGTTTGTTTCATATAACTTTTTGAATAATTATTCATTACTATAGACCATTACTCTATGTCATTTTTATTTATTTATACGTGTATTTTGTCTAGTGATGTTCTGTAAGTGGAATGCTTTACCGTTGACTCAGTTTTGTCCGTATCATCGAAAAGTAACAAGCAAGACACATTTGGAAGCCGGAATAACCAGCGGAGCGCCAGGCATTTTCTAGAAGTAAAACTGTCCCAAATATTACAATGTCACGGTCAAGAGTCCGAGTGACAGTATATTTATGGCATCTTGATTTTGTTTTCACTGAGACTAACCGTTGGTGTGTCTGTGACATAAGATGTACTTTACCAAATTTCTATGTCAAAATCTAGCTTTGATAAATGACGGTATGCAGAATATTTACTGCAACCTTTTTACAATGGTGTTAAGGTTTACGAACAGAGAAAAGAATATTTCTTATAAATCTTTTAAGCCTAGCTTTAGCCTACTTTTGTCATAATGTTCTTCAGGATATGCAGGGCGAATTACCGTGAACCAAAACAATATTCCTCCGCGACTGCAAATAAATCGCGAACGCATCGCATTAAATAGCAAGCGTTACCTCTTGTTTGTAATAGGCGTGTTTCTTTCCTCTTTAATTTGTGTTCTACGCCGTTTTAAAAAAAAATATTTTAAGTAGATTATGGCGACAGCCCACTCAGTCGTACAATGTATGTCTTTTTGTTTCACTAGTACCAGATTTCGGTTTTACAGTAGCATGCCCTAGAACGCTCCCATGTGACTTGCACCGGCAGCGGGTATCGAATCAGGATCCTGTGATTTCTTACAAATGCGAATTCCCTCACTACTGAGGCACAAAGAAACACTGATCAGAGACAAAAAATCTCATTAAACATGCACAGAATTGTAGTCTGTTTTGAAGATTAGTGAAAAAGGCCGATTTCTGTGCTTCAAGTCCTTTGATTTTTTCTGTTTTCCAGCTTCAAGCTCCTTTTCAAAGAACCCCGTTTTTATATGAAGGTGAAAAAGAATGTTTTTAGAAAATACCGTATAATCAGAGAAAATACTGGTAACCAGCCTTTTTCTTATTTTCCAGCAACGTTTTCTAATCTTTCAAAGCCAAATCCCATGATTTGAGCCACATTATTTTGTCGTGTGCTAATGTTTTCGATTTGGAAGTCAAAAAATGTTGATGTCTGGTTAAGAATGACTCTAACAGAAATAGAAATTACCTACCAGAATGCACAAGACTGGTCCAAAGAAAACGCTTTATTTTTATTCGGTATCCCTCGCATTCCATCCTCTCTGAAAATAAAGAAAAACAAACTGAGTTAAATCTATCGTAGAGACTGCATGTCATAAGCAGCCCGCTGCTTAACACTTTACCAAACGACAAAGTAGTAGACTAGTCCATACTGAAGGCATTTGCAGACGACAGATAAGATGTGGCCCAAATGATAAAATCAATTTTAGGAAAAAGAGTAAACATTGAACGAAAAGGAGAAAATGCTGGTAACCAGCATTTTCTCCTTTTCCCACAATCTTTTCGATCTTTTAAAAGGCCTATCTCATCATTCAGCCCCATATGAGTTGTCGCGTGAAGATCCTTTGTTTTAGAGTCCAGAATTGGCCTTTAAGGAAACGGTTAACCCAAAGGCTTCTGAGCACAACGCTTCTGCTGACAGTGTAGATCAAGATTTTGGATCTGCTGATTGATTGATTGATTGATTGATTGATTGATCCCCTTTTTAACATTATTTCAGTCATATTTTGGTGACAGCCCACATATTTATATATATATCCTGGGTTTCACTAGTACCAGGCAAGGTCTCTGGAGTGCCTTGTCCAAGGACACTCCCGCGAAAATTGGATCTACAACGTCAGATACGTCCATACATTCAACAAAGTTGAAACCACGACATATATGGTTATATGAAAACTTTTCATTTATCTGACAGTTTAGCCCTTTGCCAGACGACAAAATTTCAGACTTGTCCAAACTGAAAAGCATTTACAGACGACAAATTCAGTCGAGCTTACAAGATCATTTCTAGCTTTCAAATGGTATAAACACATTGTGGGCAATGGAGAAATTGCTTGTTACCAGCATTTTCTCCTTTCCCCATGATCTTTTTTCAAAAGCCCGTTTCCCCAGAGTCGTTTAAACACAGGACTTTTGAGTAAAGGTTACGGGCTAATCTAATTTGGGAACTTGCAAAATTCAATTTGATTACTAGTAAAAGAATTCAAAGTTGGAAATTGAAAGATGCTACATAGCTGGTTTTTGTCTTATCTCTAAATTTACGGCTATATGTATGTTTTTTTTTTAACGAAAGAGATTAGCAGAATCTTCGCTCGTTTTTTTTTACGCTTAACTAGCTGCACACGACTTTTTTTTTGACGAAGCTTAATGCGCTGGCTTTTTACCTGCTTCTTAGTATTGATATACCCGGATGAATAAACACTAACTTGCGACTGGTCAAAAATGTGGGCATGTTTGTTCTGCGGGTCCATGCAAACATTTCTACGGAAACATTATGACATCAAAATACAAGCGTTGCTACCGCTAATCAATATCCCTTGTTTAAAAAAAAAAAAAACCTTAGCAATAACCGTTTTCTTGCATTAATTGTTAACCTAATACATTGTATTTTTATGCGTTTACCTATACCCCTTTGTTGTACAGTCTACATGTATTTTCAGACACATCAGCTGCTCGTTTTCCAACAAAGAGTTAGATTAATATCTAGTCTTAAAAAAAACAAACTTTTCAATAATATGCAAAACAAGAAACAAAAACGGAAAGCAGGCAATAGCTGGCGAGGTTACTTTTCATTATGTCTCGTAATATCGAAATATAAAAGTTTCAATTTTCACAATCCAGTACCTCTTACACAGTCACTTTTCTCTTTTTCTTTTTTTAAGATATTTCGTGTTTCGTTATGCTGCAACTCGGTGGTCTACGATCCCGACAAGATCGTTCCATGGTCCAGCATGACAGAATAAGAATGAATCCATTATGTTTGATAAACAAAATGAACATTTTCTCGTTAATAAAAGGATCAACCCTTTCAGCACCATAGAGGAAAACAGGTGCTTTTGCGGACGGCATAGATTAAGATCAGACTGCACAGAACGTGCAGTCTGATCTTGATCTATACTGTCCGCTCGTTTAATGGAACCTAACAGACATACAAAAAAAAAAACTCTTAGTTTCACTGGATTGTATTTTCAGCTGCCAACAGAGGACGAAATTAAATGCTTTGCTCTGTATGGGTTAAAATCCTGCATATTCAAAGCTTATTTTGTCAATAAAAAAAAAAAACCACATACGCAGCGAGTATGTAGATCTGAGATTAGTCTGTACGTTTTATGTAGTCTGATCTGAGATCAGCACCACCCGCAAGAACAGTTAAAGATTCGCATAACATTAATAACAGGGTTAATGTATATTCAAATAAAAAAAAAATAATATTTCACTTTAATGACAAATCTGTCATTTTTGCACAATGATTGAAGGAAGCAAGAGGTATTTTGCATGTCATCAGTTAGAGTATTATAAAATATTTCATTTCTGTCTCTCTAATTTATGCATTTCAGTGACTTTTGATCGACGTAGGTTTTACTGTTTTAACCCTTTGGCTGCTAAGCGCGACTCACTGACCCTTTGCAGACAATGTAGATCAAGATCAGACTGCACAGAACGTGCAGTCTGATCTTGGATCTACACTGTCTGATAAAGAGATTTTTTTCTCCAAAAAATAAGTTTGAAGTAGCATTGTTCAGGTTTTTACTATCGACTTGAAAGTTTGATTTAACTTATGTAGCAGGATACGGGTTTATATGTAAATTTTGTCTTGTATCTTTCATAATATACCGAAATGCATCGATGGCCTTTGACCTTTTAGTTGTTTGAGAACCGCTAATAATGATCGTGCCGTCTGTAAAGATCAAGATCAGACTGTATTAAATGCAGTATGATCTTGAATCTGTGATATTGTCGAATGTAAACTCTTTACAAAAATCTCGTGTTTCAAAAAACCTTGAAGACAATAATCTTAACGCCGTTTCTTACCTTTATTTTACTTATTTCGTGGAGGCCAGCGTACCTGCCGATGCTTTTTTGGAGTATCTTTTACTAGTATTTTGTGGAATACTCTTTCCAAGCTACTGGCTGCTTATCTACTTAAGGTATAACAATCATCAAAACAAAGATATTGACGGTGAGGGAGGGATGAATCTGTCCCAATTACTATATAATCAATCTTCCGAATGGAAATTAGCCGAGCTTGGATTTGAACTAGCCCTGGTTTCAAGCCCTGTAGGTTACCAGCTGCGTTACCAGTTCGGCTGTATCCGGTATTTTGCAGAATATTACCTTTTACAAAAAAGAAATGTCCGTGTTTCAACAACTCTCAAGGAAAATGCTTTTGAAAACATTGTGAGAAAAGAAAAAGCTGGTAACCAGCATTTTCTCATGTTCTCGCATTGTTTTGTTTACTTCCTTTTCACAGACAAATCCAACGGTTTTGGCCTCATTTAATTCGTAGTCTGCTAATGCTTTTAAATTGGACAAATCTAAAATTTTGTCGACGTGTAAAGAGTTATTACTAAATCTAGTAACCACCATTTTCTCATTTTCTCGCATTGTTTTGTTTTTTCCTTTTCACAGACAAATCCAACGGTTTTAGCCTCATTTAATTTGTTGTCTGCAAATGATTTCATATTGGGACAAATTTAAATTTTGTCGACGTGTAAAGAGTTATTACTAAATCTAGTAACCACCATTTTCTCATTTTCTCGCATTGTTTTGTTTGTTCCTTTTCACAGACAAATCTAACGGTTTTAGCCTCATTTAATTAGTTGTCGGCAAATGCTTTCAAATTGGGACAAATCTAAAATTTTGTCGACGGGTAAAGAGTTATTACTAAATCTGGTTACCAGCATTTTCTCATGTTCTCGCATTGTTATCTGTACTTCCTTTTCACAGACAAATCCAACGGTTTTAGCCTCATTTAATTAGTTGTCTGCAAATGCTTTCAAATTGGGACAAATCTAAAATTTTGTCGACGGGTAAAGAGTTATTACTAAATCTAGTAACCAGCATTTTCTCATTTTCTCGCATTGTTTTGCTCACTTCCTTTTCACAGACAAATCCAACGGTTTTAGCCTCATTTAATTAGTTGTCTGCAAATGCTTTCATATTGGACAAATCTAAAATTTTGTCGACGGGTAAAGAGTTATTACTAAATCAGGTAAATCTGGCCTTGAAGTGACATCATACTAACTGAAAATATGATTTTCAATCGAGCTGCGCTCTGGCAAAAAGCAGGATCCGTATTCACCAACCATTCTTAAGAGCGTTCTCAGTCCTATTCTCCATGATTTTCAAAATTTGAAAGTAACACAACCTCTGATTGGCTAAACCGAATGGTTTAAAATTTTTCAAATTTTGAAAATCTTGGAGAATAAGACAAAGAATGTTCTTAAGAATGGTTGGTGAAGACGGATCCAGGTTATCACATAATTACATATCCATAAAATCCATTTTGTTAAACAACCGACTGAATCCAGAGGTAGAATGGTCCTCTGACATGCAAAAAGTTTCGATTCAGGATAGCTTGCGCAGACTACGTTAGCTGACCTGAGTCGATACTTTTCTTTTTTTTTTGCAGATGCATTAAACCCCCTTTTCATACAATATGGCACATTTACTTGTCACAAAAGGGTAAGCGATATTCAAATCATATATCGATTTCTGAATGTGATTTTTTTTTTTTTTTTTGAAAGATTATCCCGTCTGTTGCTTACCAAGTTTTGTATCAAGTCTGTTGATTTATATATCTCTTTTTTTATTTAATGCGTCGAAAACCGCATAATAATTTTGGGCTCGTACCACTTTTGAATGGAAGTGTACAAAAGGTATAAGCTATAAATAGCCGAAGAAAAAGAACATGGTTATTTACGTGTATTTATTGATCGGTCGACTCTTTAAGTTCTTTTCCCCTTACTTTTCAGCAAAGCATTATGTAAGTATATCGACGGTAGCGTGTCACTTTGTAGTAGTTAAACCAAATGGTTTTTCGACAGAAATACATACAAATAAATTTAAGTAAATCTTATGAACGACGAACTACCATCCTGATGTACAAATGGACCATGTTCTGTCAAAAGGGGGCAAAATGTATCTCCGTTATGCAAGATACCAAGCAAGTCGTCACATAATTATGAATTCATAAAACTCCATTTTGTCTAACCATCGACTGAATGATGAGGTAGAATGGTCCTTGGAAATGCATAAAATCTGTCAATAGCAAAAAGTTGCCGTCCATGTCAGCCTGCCAGGACTGCCCAGGCTGACATGCGTCGATATTTTTTTTTTTTTTTTGCAAACGCTTTTTAACCCCTTTTTCACAGAGCATGACTCAGATATTATGTTCCGAAAGTCATCATATCCGTTCCGTGTTCTTGGTGATCTGGATTTTTTCGCGTATGTACCAGTGACACAATATCGTCTGTGAAGTATACTTCAACGACGATATTGTGTCACTTGTGTATACACATAAACAAAAAGTCCAGTACAACAGCATAGAGTTGTTATATTTCCCAATAAAATGTATAACCATATTTCAGAATGTTTTTTTCTTGTTGTTGTTTTTTCAAATGTTTATGAGTAACTTTTATGCATTTTCTACTAAACAACCGCGTGATGTTTACCTTCCCAGGTGTCACACTATCACCGTTATACTATATTATTATTTCTATGGAATAAGATAGACTTTTCCGATTCATGGAAAAAAGAGAAAATCTTGGTAGCCAGTAGTTTCTCTATTTCCCACAATGTTTTCTACTCATTCATAGACAAATCTTAGTACATGTACTTGAAATACATTTAATTTGTGGTCTACAAAAGCTTTCAATTTTGACAATGCAGACATTCTGTGTAAAATATTGGATTTGCGTTATTGTCACTTTAAACAAATACAAGCTACCTGGAGTATTCACTGTTCAGGAACGGTAGTACTCAAGAGGCTGTAATTATTTGTATTTAAAATCATAGTTCATCCAACTTCTTTTCAATAAAAGTTAGAATGGATAAACTTAAATTCCTACGGCAAATTTCTATTGCAGCACGAAAACATTGTCTTTATACGACTATTACAGGTAGCCTGTGGAATTCACTGATCAGAAACATTACATCAAAGGCAAGTTCACTGAATATTTTTATAGCCATATTTGTACTGGTACAATACAACTTTATTTTATCCTTAATATAAATATAATTCATGCTCTGTTAAAAGGGGATTTAATTTATCTGCAAAGAGTATCGACTCAGCCTGCACATTCTGCGCAGGCTGAACTGATTCAGTCGGTTGTAAAATAAATGTTTTATGGATGCATAATTACGTAATGACTTGCTTGGTATAATGTATCACGGAGATGCATTAAACTCCCTTGTGCTTGAGCACCGCTCCTACATGTATATTTGTGATTCGGTTAAAAACTAATTACACATTGGCACGAACTTTTGTTATGTTCTTTGAGAAAAGGAAGAAGACAACGTGTCCAAACACACACACACACAGAGATATTCCACTGTAAAACTTTTATGTATTTCGAAAGAATACAGATCACCACGGAAGCTAATTCAGTTGAGCTGAGAAAATGTGTGTGGTTGCATTTTATAGGATAATTATGAAAAAATAAATTGAGTCGTACCCTTTTATTGAAGGGGGTTTAATACATCTACAAAAAAATATCGACCCATGTCAGCTTGCGCAGTCCGTGCAGGCTGCCCTGGGTCGAAACTTTTTGGCTATTTGTCAACAATCTGTATGTCAAAGGACCAGTCTACTTCATGATTCAGCCGGTTGTTAGACAGAATGAATTTTATGGATCTTTACAGGAATGGCTGATACAGGACTCGAGGAGGTCGAACAGGAGGTCGTTGGTTCGATCTCCGGCTTGGCCAATTTCTTTCCGAGGATTGATGAAAGTCATCGCGACAGGATTCATTCCTCTCTCACCGATGACCATTGTTTCGACGATGGTTATGTTGGAAAGCAGCCAGTGGCTTGGAAAGCATATTGTGTGGAGTGCTGGTAAATGAAACTCCAGGAAAGCGTCGATAGGTGCACTGGCCGCCGTGATATAACTGAAACAATGTTGAAACGGCGTCAAATACCATACAATCAATCAATACAGGAATGGCCGGTTATAGGGTGTCAATGACTGACTGAACAAAAGAATGAATTTCCAGTTTAATAGTACAAGAAAGGGATTATTCTCTACGATTTTCATCTGCTATGGCGTTAAGACTGAGCGGCCCGAGATACAGATTATGGGTAGCAACGCTGGTATATTAGTGTCATAAATGTGCCCGCAAAATGACCATGTCAACATGTTTTTTACCAATCGCGAATTACTGTTTATTTATCGAGTATATTGAATACCAAGAAGTAGGTCAAAAGCCAGCTTAATCAGCTGCACCAAAAACATTCCATCAAAAGACTTTTCGAATATCGCGAATATAAATATAACCAATGTGAGCTACAAGTATTTCAGTTGATTTGCAAACTTTTATGTAGACGCAATTCATAGGTTATTTATCATTACGTGTTTAAGTAATGCTTTTATGTGCATGTGATTGACTCATTACAAATTTGGAAATTTACGCAGAAGATTGTCAAAACATCCTTCCTAAATGCGGATTATATCAATATGACTTAAACTTAATAATCATATGAAAACATGGCCGAAAGAAGAAAAATTGCACGCTTTGAGAAATTTCTACTTTTGGCCTCGGTGTCTCTTGAACAGTCGTCTGCAAAAAGTTATGTGTTCAAACGTCATGAGCTCAAACATACAGTAATTAACCCTTACGGAATAATACCGTGTATTAACGATCCTGACGAAAAGAACCTTTGTAAAATCCTGGATGGATAAAGAGAAAATGCTGTTTACCAGCTTTTTTTTTTTTTCTCTTCTCTCTCTCATCTTTCGAGTCACAATTATATTTTTGTCGGCAAATGCTTTCAGAATGGACAGGCCTTAAAGTTTTGTTGTCTGGTTAAGAGTTAAAGCATGTACATAGCATAACTGTGTCAAAAATATTTTAGGGTTATCTGCCCTTGTATGAGTTTCCCTTTCGATAGTTGACAACTATGGTAAGTTTGAAGTAAATATCTTTTGTAGAAATATATAACAAAACATGTATATAACAACCTAATTTAAGTAGCCAATATTTTGAAATAATAAACAAGAGAAGTTTAAGGAAAAAATGGTTTCTATGATACCTTCTCAAAGTGATACGCAGCCGCTGAATCCAATACAAGCAAGTTTAAACGAATAATAAGAAATAAACTTTGGAAAAAATCGAAGGAAATGAGAAAATGCTGGTAACTATCATGTTCTCCTTTTTATACATTGTCTTCTTCGCTTTCCAAGACAAACCCAAGATATTGATCAACATCTAATACGTCTCCTGCAAATGTTTTCAATATGGCAGAGTTTAAGATTTTGTCGTTTGACAAAAAGTTGTGGTATTTTTAGATTTCGAGTCAAACTTTTGAACTGGCTTATGGGAATGTCACGTGATCAATAAAAGTGGTACGATGACGTCATATCTGGATCCGTATTCACCAACCATTCTTAAGAACGTTCTTAGTCTTATTCTCCAAGATCTTCTAAATTTGAAAGTAAAACAACTTCTGATTGGCGAAACCATTTGGTTTAGCCAATCAGAAGTTGTGTTCCTTTCAAATTTGAAACTTGAATTCTGGAGATCAAAAGTAAAAATATTTTTAAGAATGGTTGGTGAATACGGACCCTGATGTCTTGAAAATAGACGAGTTACCGATTGGAAAACGACTTATCGCGTCATTTATACACTAAAATTGCACCTTAATAATGGATATAAACGTCCAGTTTCTTATACATACAAAGAAAAATGTTGTCTGGTAGTGCTTTATCAATGTTATACAAAAAAAAAAAGATTCAAGGGAAAAAATCCAAATAGTACGCTTTATAGTCACTTCTGAAAACGATATTAATTGTCAGTATCATCGTTTTCTCCTTTCAAAATCTAATTGTATGGTGCTCTTACATTTTCGCTATATTTTTATAAAGTAAACTTTATTCGTGTATTTTACAGAATGTGTTAATAATGTGGTATTGTAATAGCACTGTCGTCATTTGCATCGTCATCGTGAGAAAACTTTGTTGTTTTTTTTTTCACACATGCATTTCTGTTTCTACTGAAGACATTTACTCCTTCAAGTATAGCTCCCATCATATGAGCCGATTTTCTGTTTCATCTCCAGATACTTTCTACATGGACAAATATAACATTTTATCTGGGAAAACTTCTATATAACCCAAATACCGGGCACAAGCTACAGACTGCATCATGTTCTGAAGTACATCTACAATTACGGTATTATTCCTACTTTGTAAGCTCCGTGTAACATCTACACCAGCGGCGCTCTGGCAAAATGGGGTTTGAAACCCTTTACCAGACGACAAGATTTTAGCCTTGTCCAAATTGAAAGCATTTGCAGACGAAAATTTCAGTGTGGCTCAAATGGTACAAATTTTCTTTGATAGGGTAGAAAACATTGTGGCAAAAGGAGAAAATGCTGGTTTGCAGCATTTTCTCCTTTTCCTACAATGTTTTCAAAAGGCTTCTTTCCCAGGGGCGTCAAAAGGCGGCATTGTGCGGTAAAGGTTTAATGCATCTCCGTGATGCATGATACCAAACAAGTCCTCGTATGATTGTGGATCTATAAAATCCATTTTGTCTCACAAAAGGCTGAATCCTGAGGCTGAATGGTCCTTGGACATGCAGAAAAATTTGCAAATAGCAAAAAGCAGATTGCGCAGAATGACATGGGTAGATACATTTTGTGGATGCATGAAACCCCCTTTTTCACAGAGCATGGCTCAATTGCATTCTACGTCTTAACAGAATTATTTGGAATGTAACGCAGCTTCTGACTGGCTAAACCATTTTAAATTTTAAAAAGTATTCTCGAGAATTAGGCTAAGACTGCTGTAAAGAATTTTAAGTAAATACGGACCCTGGTAAGAAACTCCAGTAAAACATGGATAGGTGTACTGACCGTCGCGAATAACCGGAATAATGTTGAAAACGGTGTTGACATCATAAAATCCAAACAACATGCTCTCTTGACTTTCTTCTGATATAATTTTCAGCCAGTCTACCAAAAAATGAGTCAGACCATTTAAAATGGCATCGAATGCAACCTTTCCTTTTTACCTTCCAGCAGACCGCTTTTAAGAAAACATCGTAGCAAAAGGGGAAATTGATCTAACCAACTAAACAATTTCTCTCTTTAATACACTGTTTTCGCTTCACTTGCATTCATGTTTAAAGCCTAAATTTCTGTTAATGGTATCTTAACCCCTAGGCTACTAAGCGCGACTCGGGACGCCTTTGCAGACAGTGCAGATCAAGATCAGACTGCACAAAGTGTGCAGTCTGATCTTGGATCTACACTGTCCGATACGGTATTTTTCCCCGGTGAAATCGTAATAATTTGGTTATTACTATTGGGGAAATTTTCGTTTTATTTATTTAGCATCTTAAGGGTTAAAACTGCGATTCGTTAAGCTGTCTGTTGCAATTTTTACTCTTTTGGTATTTTTAAAGATCTTTCTCGAGCATGAATTGGAAAAAGTCATAAATATTTCACAAGAAATAATTAACCCTTTATCAAACAATCCCGTGTTATAATAGAACCTGAGAAAGACGGCGTTTGAGAACACTGTGAAAAAAAAAAATGAGAAAATGCCGGTAAGCAGTATTCTCTCCTTTTTTTTTTCCACAATGTCTTTACCATTTGAAAGCCAAATCTTATCATTTGAACCATATTTATACTTTCTACACTAGCAAAGACAAATCAAATCATTTGAAGCACATTTATTTTGTCGTCTTCGAAAGCTTTGAATAATGACGAGTCCAAATAGTTAATCCATGGTTTATCAAGTTAATGATTAACTCTGTACAAGAGGACAAAACTTAAGACTAGTCCAAATCGAAGCAGACGACATGATAAAATATTGCTCAAGTAATCAAAAGGATAGAAAACATTGAGGGAGGAAAACAAGACAGAATGCTGTTAACTAGAATTATTAGATTTTTTTTAAAATTTTCCATTTTCTAATAAAAGTAGCTCAAATGTTGAGATTTTTCTGTGAAAGGTTAGAAAACATTGTGGGGAAAGGAGAAATGCCGGTTACTAGCATTTTCTCTTTTTCCCACGATGTTTTCAAAATCCTTCTTCCTCAGTGTCGGTAAAACTTGGGATTGTGCGGTATAAGGTTTAAACTCGGGACTGTTTGGTAAGGAAGGGGTAAAGAGAAATTCAGTGAAGTAAAAAGAACTGTATATAGTCCGCAACATGCGAAATGAGACCTTCGGACATTTGCGTAAAGTGTCGTCTCGGATTAGCCTGCGCAGTCCACGCAGGCTAATCCGATACGGCACTTTACGATTACACAAGATTTTTTTCAAACAGCAGACTTTCGTGGAAAAGAAAATCGCACAAAAAAACGGGAAGTGTCGTCTCGGATTAGTCACAGACTGCCTGCACATGGTGATCTGGAACGACGCACTTTTACGCATATGTCCGGAGGCTCCTTTTCGTGTGTTGCACGCCATATAGCAACTCACAAACTATCGTGAAAAAGAACTTTATTATAGCAACTCACAAACTATCGTGAAGTGCAGTTGGAAGACCACACGGTCTGTACAGTCTGATCTTGATCTACACTCTCCATGAACTCTTTATCAGACGGCAAAATTCTAGAATCAAAATTGAAAGCATTTGCAGACGACAATGATAAAATGATTGGATTAAGCTTTGAACGGATAGAAAACAGTGGAATAAAGAGAAAATGCTCGTCACTAGAATTTTCCCCAAATTCTCACTATGCTTTGAAAGGCCTTCTCTTTCACGGTCGTAAAAGCATGGAAGTGTTTGGTAAAGAATGGAGATATTCCGTGTAGTAAATGTTACTAAATACTGTAATTTTCAAATTATAGAACGGTTCAGTTTTCAAACACCGCAGCAAAGTCAGCAGAGTCTGATCATAATCTACAATGTATATTATTAACTCTTTCGGTGTCAAATACATGTATATAAACTCGGTCTTTTTTGGACAGCTGAAAATACAATCCAGTGAATATCGTAAAGCTTGACCAAACAAACAGAAGCCCAGATCCAAATTAGACGGCACGTTCTGTGCAGTCTGATCTTAATCTATGCCGTCCGATAAAATTGTTATTTTCGCCTTTGGTACAGAAAGGGTTCATGAAATCTACAAATGTAAATTGTGCTCTATTCTGTACAGTCTGATCTTAATCTACACTATACATTACGGAAAACCTACAAATATAAGCTGTACTATTATACTGTAAGTTTTAATCCTTCATCACACTTATTCTATGGTTTTAAACGACCCTGAAAAAGAGCACTTTTGAAAACATTGTTGGAAAAGGAGAAAATGCTGGATACCAGCATTTTCTCCATTTCCCACAATATTTTAACCCTTTAAACCTCAAATCTTATCATTTCAATCATATTTGATTTGTCGTCTGCAAATGCTCACAATTCAGATAAGTCTAAAATTTTCTCGTCTGGTATAATGTTAAGTAAATAAATTGGAATGATATATAATAATTATACAAACCGTATATCCAAAAAGGGGGCACCCATTTGAATAGAGGGGCTGTGAATAGGGGGCCGGAAAAAGTCCCAGTGAAAATACGACTGTTCATTCATCGTTACTCGAATGGAACGTAACCCCTACAACACTTCAGAGGAAAATTTAATTACTACTTAGAATAATTCCACGTTAACTCAATTCCGAATTCTCCGCACAAGCCACACTCAACGCATGCCTGTCATGTTAAAGAAAATTTTCCTCAGCAGGTCTTCTATCCCAGAATTTCATGAGAATCACGCGCTTTTCTCCTCCCGATCTGACATAGTTCCACGCTGCAGTCTGAAAATTATCGGAATGAATCGAAAAAATGATTTAAATGATTTATCAAGCTTTAACTGAAGCATTGCCGCTATCTTGATAAACAACGTGCAAACTAGGTGACGAGAGATTTTTCAGCCTTTGTTTCTCATGAAGATTATTTACATCTTATCATTTACAACTATTTCGCCTAAACGTTTGATAATTTTCTTGAAAGCGCTTTTCGCACGCGCTATTGACTGCGATCCTATTTTTGAATATTTTTGTACGTGATCCGAGGACCGCTCGATTTAGTCTAAACCCGCCCCACTGTTTATCATCCAATAGGAGTGGAGAACTGTCGAGATTGTTACGCATCTGCTTGCTCTCTTACTGGAGAAGTGCTGAACCTCATCTAAATGGGAAAACGTGACAGGTCGGATGCTCAGTTGCCATAGTAACATTGAGTCAGCAAAAATAGTCTGTTTATTTCAGAGCATTGTTCAGAGAGAATTCTGCTAAGGCTAATTTTTTTCCTGAAAAAAAAAAACAAGAGATTTTGAATTTTCCACCTGTTTAATCGGAAACAAACAGATATCGTGTAGCATGTATGTATCGCAGTTGATACGGCAACGTTTCTGCAGTTTGTAGTTAATAGTTTTTGGAAGCATTGTGGCAAAGTAATCCAAGTAATCCAACAAATTGTTCGCACTGACCGTTTCAATCTCTTTGCCTACAATATTTTAGCTGTAATCGTGTATTGGAACTCATTCGTGTTGATTGGCCATTATTTCAATTCTTTACCACACAATCCGAGATTTTACGACCATGAGAAAGAGGCCTTTTGAAAACATTGTGGGAAAATGGAGAAAATGCTGGTAACCAGCGTTTTCTCCTTTTCTCCAAAATGTTTTCTCCATTTTCAAGAGAGAATTCCGCCATATGAGCCACATTAATTCGTTGTCTGTAATGTATTTTGGATCAGTCTAAAAATTTGTCATGTGGTAAAGACTTAATCTGCTCCATCCTTTTCGTTTCAGTAGTGAATTACCCATTACCAAACAATCAAGTGTTACTATGAGCCCAGGGGAGAAGATCTTGGTAAACAATGTTGGAAAAACAGAAAGTCTGGAGAGCACGTAAAAATGCCGATGTACTTTTCGTCGCGGAAACAGCAGTTTTGTTGACAGTGATTTGACGTTAATTTCCGGTTGAAAGCTGTTACGATAGTAGACCAATAGTCACAACGAATTCAGAGCTCAACAAAAGAGGTCTTCTGTATACGGCAATACTAAGAAACTATGCTAAAACGATGTCCCAAAAAACTGATCGACCCAAAAGAGTACAGGGCATGCAGAATTGTCGTCACATTTTGCGGAAAGAGAGATTTTCTTGACGGTGATGTGACCTGTTGGCCACTTGAGCCAAGTTTCCGCCGTCACAAGGTTGGTCAAAGATAAAGCCCTGAGAAACAAGCCTTTTGAAAACATCGTGGGAAAAGGAGAATAATCAAGTAACCAGCCTTTTCTCACAATGTTTTCTATCTTTACCAAAACATGTTTCTATTTTTGAGTCACATTTATTTTGTCGTATGAAAATGCTTTCTATGTGGACAAGTCTAAAATTTTGTCGTTTGCTAAAAGATTTAAAGAGTTCATTGTGATATATCGGGAGTCAACTCTCCCGATTTGAAGAATGTTACAGATATTTACGTGTACACCAAGGATACCTATGGTTACGTCACGACAGGACTATGATTGCCACACATTATCACGGACATTTCTACTATTGTACAGCCGGCTGATCCCGTTCATGTCAAGATGACATACGATTCAATATCTTCTACACAATTTTACGACAGTGTCCTCAGAAGAACATTACGATTATACACGAAGGTAGATGATGGCCTACGATGAATTAAAGATTTCATAACGATCAATAAAGACTTATCACGATTTCACAACGAACCATCACATTTCAGTACGTTTTAGGAAATCGTAAAGAGTCTTAATTCAACTACTATGCTTATTTACGATCCACCAAGAATGGTCACGAATGTCTTCACGATTGTACGAATAAGCAAGACTGAACCACGATTACACAACGATGGTTTTACGGTTTAAAAAGTTCGTAGCTACGTCACTACAATCTTTTCGCAGATGCATTAAGCCTCCTTTTTACAGAGCATGTGTCGTTTAAATTATTGCCTTCTAATAGAAAATTAGGGCAGCAGATGACAAAGAAATACATTCTCGTAGAAATTAGACAATTATAATAATTATGAATTACGGTTTGACAACAGAATATGTTTAATTCTTTACGAGACGACAAAATTTAGACTCGCCTATATTGAAAGCATATGCAGAGGACAAATTAAATGTGGGCTTAAATTATATGATTTCTTTCTGAAATGGTAGAAAACATTGTGGAAAAGGGAGACACAATGTTTTTAAATGTCTTCTTTTTGAGGGTCGTTAAAACTCGGAAACGTTTGATAAATGTTTAAAACAATACGACTATAGGAAAAATAGCTTCATACAAGCAATTCCTCCTATTGTCACAGTGTTTTAAAAATTCGTGTGGCTGAAGTCGAAGTAAAAATGAGATGTGCTCTGGCAAAAGGGGGGCTTAATGCATCTCCTTAACCCTTTCCCAAACAAGCCCTGGTTTTCACGTGTCTGCAGTACAAGTCTTTTAAAAACACTGTGGGAAAAGGAGAAATTGCTCGTAACGAGCAATTTCTCCTTTTTCCACAGTGTTTTCTACCCTTTTGGAGAACTTTCTGTCATTTTCATCAAATTTAAAATTGTCGTCTGCAAACTCTTTCAGATTGGACCAGTCTAAAATTTATTGTTTGGGAAAGGGTTAAAACATGATACCAAGCAAGTCATCACATGATCATGGATCCATAAAGTAAATTTTATCTAACAATCGACTGAACCATGATGTAAAGTGGTCCTTGGACATAAACAAAATTGACCGATAGCAAAAAGTTTCGGCCCAGGTCAGCCTGCGTGGACTGCGCAGGCTGACCTGGGTCGATACTTTTTGCCAATGCATCAAGCCCCCTTTTCACAGAGTATGGCTGTCTTTAATGTTATCTCCGCACGGCAATGTGTAAACACAATATTGTAAAAGGTGGGGAGGAGGGGGAGAAATGAGATTTAATACGCACAGCCATATTCAATTAAATTTTACATTGCATTAGCGGAAATAAAATAAATCAATTAAATTGTACATTTCGTCTGTCTGTTACATTACCGCCGAAAATACACTAATCCTCTCTTTCTGAAAGGACCCATCTTTGAAAACCCCCGTTCTTACTTTTCAAACACGCTCATACATGAATGCATTTCGATGCAGTCTGTGATGGAAATCTGTCTAACCCTTTGCCAGCAACGGTTTATTATGTTTGAATGGCGTTTTAAAGGCCCAGTGTCAGCCAAACGTAAACAATGTGGGTGTTGTTTGTAAATCATATCCGTTAAAAGTATGGAAATTATTGTTAACATCACAATCTGTTATTGTACCGTCGATCCAAGTCTAATTGGCTAGTAGAAAAAAAGAATTTTAAATCCAGGTTAAAAGTTGCCAGGTTGCTCTATCTTTTGTTCTCTTTTTATCCGGTTTTAGAATTCGTTATACTGCCAGCGACTAACACTTTGACCGGCTGCACACTGGCAGATTGCTATCTTTACAATAATTTCCATATTTTTAAATGGTAAGTTTTAAATTCAATGGCATTTTAACACCTGTATTGTTTACTTTTGACCGCCACTGGGCCTTTAACTCCTTACCAAACGACAAAATTTTAGAGTTGCGCAAAAATTTGAAAGCATTTGCGTACGAAAAACTGAATGTGGCTAAAATGAATGAATTCGTTTTTTAACATTTTCAAAACCTTGTTGGAAAAGGAGAAAATGCTTTCTCCAAGGATTGTTTGGTAAAAGTTGAGCACTGTACCAGACGATAAAATTTAGTACATAAACATAAGCAGGATTGCTTTACACTATACAAGACTACACAATTTTAGACTTGTCCAAATTCAAAGCATTTGCAGACGAAAAATTAATACTAGCTCAAATGACTGGACTTGCGTTGGAAAGGGTAGAAAATATCGTGGGAATTGAGTAGAAAATGCTGTTTACCATTTTGTGCAGTCTGAAATTGGATCTACAGTGGAGATAAGGAGATATTTCTCCCCTTAAAAATAAATTTTAAAATGGCATAGCAACATTTGGGTTTTTACTATCGACTTAAAAGTTTCGTTTAACCCTTTCCCAAACGACAAATTTTGGACTGGTCCAAACTGAAAGAGCTTGCAGACGACAATTTTAAATTTGATGAAAATGGCAGAAAAGTCTCAAAAAGGGTAGAAAACACTGTGGGAAAAGGAGAAATTGCTCGTTACGAGCAATTTCTCCTTTTCCCACGGTGTTTTCAAAAGACTTGTACTGCATACACGTGAAAACCAGGGCTTGCTTGGGAAAGGGTTAACTTATTCAGCAGGATAGGGGTTAAATTCTGTTGACTGAAAATGCATCTTGTGGTCGTCAGATACCAAACATGTATAGATTTTTTTTTTCTGCTCTAAAACCATAAATAATACGGTAGACATATTCCTGTCTCAGACCAACAAGTTATTCGTTTGCGATTTATTACTTTTACATAGCAATTAACCCATTGCCCTTTTATGTGGACACTTTTTCGGCGTATCAGCAGTCGATATCTAACGTAATAAAACATTGTCCAATAATGGAGAAATTTCTTACCAGGAGCAATTTCTGTCTTCGCTGCAATGGTTTTCCTCTTTCTTTTTGTAGAAGACGTTCACTTGTCCCCACTATCAGATTGTTTTCCTAACGTTTTTTTGTTCCCTGTTCCTTTCTATTCAAATCAAATAGAGTTCAAGATATAGTATTCAAGGAGGGAAAAGAAAGAAAGAAGTGAACTCTGTAGGTTTGTAATCTTGAATGAAAACAGACAGTTTTTATTGTTTCTAAATGATATATAGCAATCGTTAAAAATGTTCAGATAGTTTCACTTAAGTACAGTTTTTAAAGTTTTGCTTACTTATTTCTCTTTCGTTCTTGTCTGCGAGTTTCACATACTGACTTTGATAGGCATTTGTGCATGTGTACAAATTTCACTTTATACAAATGCCATTCTTTTTGTCAGGAAACATTATCTTTATCAAATTTAACACTTTACCACACAATCTCGAGTTTAAGCGACCCCATGGAAAAAGACTTTCAAAAACAAATTACATCCACTCAATGTTGAAAAGACTTTCAGTTTGGACTAGGCTAAAATTTTGTCGTCTGGTAAAGAGCTAATATGGGTGAATGTCACAACTACAGAGTCTTTCATTATATCCCTATGTAGTTTGCTGTGAAACTCTTCATTGGATGTAAAAAAAAACAAATTTTTCCAAACTAAAGGCATCTGCAAACGACAAATCATGTGCGACTGAAATGACACCGCGGATACATCTTTGAACGGGTAGAAAACATTGTTGGAAAAGAGAAAATGCTGGTCTCCCATTTCCCGCAATGTTTTTAAAAGCCTTTCAGCCTCGAGGTCGTTGAAACACAGCATTATTTGGTGAAGGGCTAAGTAACTTCCTTCTGAAATATGGAATGTACCTTCAAGTGTAAGTCACTGAACGGCAGGCCACATACTGCTTGATACATAATCATCAGCTTGTTTACTCGTCACCATGCTACAAAATTATAGACTTGCCCAAATTCAAAGCGTTTGCAATCGACAAATGAATTATAGATCAAAAAATGGATTTTGTCTTTCATACTGTAACAAGAAATAGCTTTAAATCGCAAATTTGCCCGCAAATAGACAGGGGCACCTAAAATAAAAATGTCTACATTTTTTACCAATCACAAAATGTCTGTTTATTCATTTGTTATCAGAACCAAAACGTAGGTCAAAAGCCAGCACATTCAGCTGCGCCGAAAAAGCATTTTGGAGAAAAAGAGAGAAGAAAATACCTGTGTTTGCTTGTTTATTGTTTTATGTCGTTTCGAACCTTATTTCAGTTATATCGCGGTGGCAAGTGCAAATAGTCATGTATTCTAAAAAAAACTTTTTGGGCCACTGGCAGCATTCCCATATAAACAATCGTATATAAATGATCTAAAACGGAGAGAGTGGTGTGAATCCTGTCGCAATGACTTGCATCAATCCTTGCGAAGAATTTGGCCTCGCACAGGAATCGAACCAAGGACACCCGAGTTTCAAGCCCTGAACTTTACAGATTGAGTTACCTGGACCAGTACTCCCCACCAATTCTTAAGAACATTTTTTGTCTGATTTTTTCAAGATTTTTAAATTTGAAAGTAACACAACTTCTGATTGGCTAAACCAAATGGTTTAGCCAATCAGAAGTTGCGTTACTTTCAGATTTGGAAATTCTGGGGAATTAGACTGAGAACATTCTTAAGAATGGTTGGTGAATACGGACCCCAGTTCGACCCAAGAAAAAAATGCCCAGACAGCTTTGGTAAGGACAGTGAGTAAGCCACATATAGTCTTGTAAGGAAAAAAAACAAAAATCTCCAAAAGTTCTCTTGAGCCGTGAAATAACGTCCACTGTTGTAATTGGAGAAGAATAATCTTGTGAAAAACAAAGACCATTAACCCTTAACTTTTTACCACACGACTTTTTACCACACGACAAAATGTTAGGCATTGTGCAAATCCAAAGCATTAGTAGACGTAAGGTTCAGTGAAGATCAAATGGCTGAAATTGTCTTTAAAGGATGGAAAACATTTTGGGAAAAGGAGAAAATGCTGGGGTCATTAGAACACGGAATCGTGTAGAAAAAGAGTTGAAACGCCTTCACAACTATAGTTGTCTTTGCAGCCAGTGATCACAAAACGTGCAGTCTGATCTTAGGTCTACACTTTACGCATTGTTGACACACCTAAGACATAATTAAAAAAAAAAAATGAAATGGCTTTTTCAGTCTTACTTCAAGGCTGAAAATGTCTTTGGGGTTTATTCGGCGCTCTCGGGTAAAAACTCCTTTAATACCAACTCAGAAAAAATCGACTTATTTCCGAGGTCTTAGGCTATCGAAGATAAATTGGGTCATAGTCTAGAATTAGGTACCGGATGGTGTGGATCTAAGATCAGACTGCACGTTTTGTGCAGTATGATCTAGATCTACGCCATCTGCAAAATCTAACTAAGTCGACATTTCGATAGAGACAACAGTCAAGAACTTTTGGAACGAATGTATTGATTGTATGGTGTTTAACGCCGTTTTCAACATTATTTCAGTTGTATCGCGGTTAGTGCACCTATCCATGCTTTCCTGGAGTTTCTTTTACCAGTACTCCGCACAATATTCTTTCCAAGCCACTGGCTGCTTTCCCACATAACCATCATCGAAACAATGGTCAGCGGTGAGAGAGGAATGAATCCTCTCGCAATGACTATCATCAGTCCTCGGAAAGAAATTGGCCAAGCCGGGGATCGAACAAGCGACCTCTTATTCTCAAGTCCTGTACGCTACCGACTGAGCAACGGGGGCTTGGCCAAGGACTTTTGGAGTGGACCTCTTCACTTAGGAAAACCAGCCGAAGTATTGCCATTTCAAAGTTGGCCAGGAATGATCACATTACACTTTCTGTGCAGTCTGATCTTAATCTACACTATCCGCGAAAGCAACTCAAGCCGGTTCCAGAGCGTTGTGAGTTAGAGAATGCGTTTAGATTTTGAATCATTCGTGATGTTCCGATATTCCTGTGTCGTCAAGTTTTGAGCCTAAGAAAAAACGTGTCCATTATTCAGAATTGAGTCGCAATTCAAGATACATACGAGCTCTGGGAAAACGGGGTATAATGCCTCTTCTTGATGCATGATACCAAACAAGTCGTCACATGATTATCCATCCATGAAATCCATTTTGTCCAACAATAGACTGAATCACGTGGTAGACTGGTCCTTTAACTCTTTACCAAACGACAAAATATTAGACAGGTCCAAATTGAAAGAAGTTGCAGACTACAATTTTAATGTGGCTCAGACGGAGAAAATTGTCTTAGAAAGAGTAGAAAACAATGTGGGAAAAGGAGAAAATGCTGGTTACCAGCATTTTTTCCTTTTCCAACAATGTCTTTAAAAAGCTTTCTTCTTCAGGGTCGTTGAAACTCGGGATTGTGTGGTAAAGAGTTAACCCTTTACAACATGACAAAATTTTAGACTCATCCAAATTCAAAGCATTTGCAGACGACAATTTCAATGTGGCTCAAATGATGCAGTTTTTCTTTTATAGGGTAGAAAACATTGTGGGAAAAGGTGAAAATGCTGGTTACCAGCATTTTCTCCTTTTCCCACAATGTTTTCAAAAGCCTTCTTCCTTCGGGTCGTTAAAAGTCGTCATTCTGTGGTAAAGGGTTAACATGCAGAAAATCGACCAATAGCAAAGTTTTTCGACGCGGGTCAGCCTGCGAGGACTACGTAGGCTGATCTGTTTTAATTTTTTTTTTCCTCTCAAATGCATTACACCCCTTGGCTCATATATATTTTGAAAGGAAAACTTGTTTCTGCGTCGTTAGAGATGTGCAATAGGACGCGAAAGCTGTCAATTCCTTAAAGACACTTAATTGTCTGAAAACTTTTTTCTTTTTCAATTTTATGGATTCAGACAGCGGGCGGTTTAGATTTAGGATCAGACTGCGCATTTGTGCAGTCTGATCCTGATCTACACAGTCTGCAACAGCTATTCAATGTGACATCTTCAGATGCTGTGTAAACTCAAATGCTTATGTCTAGATTAATTCCAGTTTCCATGTATGCGT
The DNA here is from genome assembly GCA_945859785.2 of Tridacna gigas. Taxonomy (NCBI): domain Eukaryota; kingdom Metazoa; phylum Mollusca; class Bivalvia; order Cardiida; family Cardiidae; genus Tridacna; species Tridacna gigas. Next base: position 51,308,883 of record OX244029.2, read on the forward strand.
ATGTTATATTACCAGTATATAGTATTACCAGTATTATACCAGTTATATTACCAGTAGGCCTTAGAAGTATGAAAACTTAGATGTTTATATGTAAATTAATTTCAGTTTCCATATGTATGTATGTTTTGTGCATGGGATTTTGTTGCATCCTGTATGGTTCACGTTGTCGTTTGAGGTTTTGATAGTTAATGTTGAGACGATGACCTGTATAGGTTAAGTCAATAAAATGATCTGTTCTGTTCTGTTTAAGTTATACACGTAAGTACAAGTACTATAAAACGTTAGAAAGACTATACAAATTTCGAATATCACGTAATATCTAATAGATATATAAATCATTTTTATATAGCTAACATTTAAGTGAAGCGTTTATCTATTTTTTTTTTTTTCCAAACATTAGTCATATTGAATGTGCACCAGTGAATAAGATTTTCAAATTTACGGTAAATCTTTTGATTTCATTGCAGTCAAAGTCGAACATTAAAATGAATCATTATTTGACGTCTGCATTAATTCATAATGATTTATTGAGATATTACCGCTTAAATCTGCCAAATAAATCAACCCTTATCCTGCTAAATGAATCAAACAAGCCAATGGTAAAAACCAAAATGCCGGTATTTCAAAGTTATTGTAGTTGGGGAAATATCTCCTTATCGGACAATGTATGTCCAAGATCAGACTGCACGTTCTGTGCAGTCTGATCTTGATCTACACTGTCCGCAAAAGGTCCATGAGTCGCGCCTAGCAGCCTGAAGGTTAAATGAAAATTTCAAGCCAATGCTTAAAAAACACTACATTGCAACTTCAAAGTCCTTTTCGTGGAAAAAACCTCAGCGGACAGTGTTGATCTAAGATCAGACTGCACGTTCCGTGCAGTATGATCGTAGATAAACAGTGTCCTCTTAGGCGCACTAACAGCCTTAGAATATAAGGAGAATAACGGAGGAATATATTTGGGCCATGCTCTCTGGAAAGGGTGGTGCGTGTGTGTGTGTGTGTGGGGGGGGGGGTTTGTTAATGCAACTGCAAAAAAAGCATCGACCCAGGTCAGCCTACGCAGTCCGCGCAGACTACATGTGTCGAAACTCTTCGTTTTTGGTAAACTTTCTACATTTCCAAAGATCACTCTACCTCCGGATTCAGCTGTTTGTTAGACAAAATGGGTTTTATGTAGCCATAATCATATTATGACTGGTTTTGTGTAATGCATCACGGAGATGCATCAAACCCCATTTTTGCCAGAGCATGGTTCAAATACATCAGTTTCTTTATATAAAGCACTACTATTCTCAAACAAGTACTACAGAGGAACCTCAGTGGCCATCTCTATTAAGCAAGCAGCCTGATCTAAGAAAGCATATATTGAATCCCAAATAAGGCAGATGTGTTGAAATGTACCTGTGTTTAGCAAGTACCTAAAATTTTAGACCAGTCTAAATTGAAAGCTTTTGCAGACGACAAAATAAATGTTTCTCAAAAATTGAAATTTGTTTTGGGAAGAGTAGAAAACATTACCAGCATTTTCTCCTTTTTCCACAGTGTTTTCAAAAGGTTTTTTCCCTCTGCGTCGTCAAAAGTCGGGATTGTTGGTAATTTTTTAGTGTAAAACGCGATGTGTAACATGATATCCCTCTCGGTGCACGTGGTCATCTTTGATGACAGAAACTTGAAAAAAAATCTGTGTAAACAACTTCCAGGTTATGCCTCACATAGAAATCAATAAAACACATCAAAGTTTGGCACACCATAGCAATGAATCAATGATCAACCATCACTAATCAAGTGAACAAACTTTGTAGTACTCTGGATATTGATCCATGCCACGTGCCATTTGACTTCCGCTTCTGCTGGAGATTTTTTTTTTATTTTGTGGATACATGAATGGTGGACATCTTGGCCACGTGACTGGAACATCTAACACCCCGGATTATCTTTTATATTACCCAAAGACAATATCTGTATTATAACATTTAAAACTTAAGCATTGATTTAGAAGTCGCTGTTGGTGTTGCAAGGCCCGTACCTTGCCCACAACATTTGCGCCACATCACGAGTATCTCGTGGAAATGCTCCAGCGAGCTAAAAAAAAACCAAGCAAATTATAGAGAAATTATCCTTTAATTATTAAGTCATTTTGATACATATTACACTTTAAAGCACATCTATATACAGATCAACATAAAAAATAAATAATAAACACCCTCCTTTGAACCACTAACATTGATTAAAGCCACTTGCAACAAGATTCAATCCAGGCTCTGTCTGAAAAAACAAATTAACAACGTCCAAAAATTCACACGTGTTCTCTTTTTCATTGTTTAAATCCCCCCTTTCCCCTCCGTACCTTTTGATATCATGACAAATATTTAACAAGAGGACTTTTACAGCCCTAAAGCACTCACCTGAGGAAGACTGGGTTTTACATTAAAAATAATTTTCAACACTATCAAATTTGTAAAAAGAGACGCTACATAAAAAGTATCAAAGCCTTGTTGCTCAAACCAACACTGTAAATCCTGATAGCTTTCCTTGAATAACTCAATGTGATCCCATTGTGAGGGCATAATCTCCACTCCTGGGAATCAACTCCTGGGAAAAGCAATCTACGTTCCATGATCACGGGACTGAAATTGTGACCTACAGAGCACAAACAGGATTTTTTCTACAATCTCAGCAGTCAACATACTTTCTGACTAAAGTTGATACACTCAGGGAGAGAAGTTTACAACAGAGTCACAGATACAGTAGGACAATAAAAGCTCACCCTGGGCACTTCATATTCAGAGGAGCTGAAAACTACGTGACCACATCATGTGTTTCAACCTCAAAAGCAAAAATTGATATAAAAACCTCAATTTGATGATGATAATGAGTAACTGCTACATTTTTCAAAATTGGGTAAAGAGTAAATCACTCTGCATACTTCAACTGTATCTGACGAAATAGTCCAATACACAGACAGAAAGCATCATATATGAAATCAACAACTTGCCATCTCTTTAAATACTTGTACTACTGAAAAATGAAGATACTCTCAGCAAGTACTAAAGATGCAAATGTTGCAATCTCAAACTTATTTTGTGTCATAATATCTGGCATAGAAGTGGACAGCGCAGATCTAAGATCAGACTGCACAGAATGTGCAGTCTGATCTTGATCTACACTGCCTACATAAGGACTTAAATCCAGATTCAGAGCTACAACCAGTAACTTCCATCTACATTCTCATTACATCCTGAAACAAATTTGGAGAACAGGACTTTCAACACAACACTTTTACCCATAACCACACATCCTGACTTTTTGACTTCTAACGATCCTGTAAGAGACGACTTATGAAAATATTGTGGGCAAAGGAGAAAATGCTGGTAACCAGCATTTTCTCCTTTTCCCACAATGTATTCTACCCAGTCAAAGAACTTAAGATTATTTGTGTTACTATCAAAATTGTTGTGTGCAGAAGCTTTCAATCTGGTACCCAGTTTGATTCAATGTTCAATACATGCAAACATATATATGAGAAAATATTGATTTTTACCAGAGGAACTGGTTTGTTTTCACCCTGTGCCTCAACGATTTCAAAAGTGATCCACTGCAAATAAGGAAAAGTGTTCTGTACATTGTAATGCGAAAAATGCGAACATTCCAAGCTTGAACAAGAGAATCTAATGTGGGTGCTAATGCTTGGCTGCAGTGGCTTTTTAACCCTTTCCCAAACAAGCCCTGGTTTTCACGTGTCTGCAGTAAAAGTCTTTTGAAAACACTGTGGGAAAAGGAGAAATTGCTCGTAACGAGCAATTTCTCCTTTTCCCACAGTGTTTTCTACCCTTTTTGAGAACTTTTTGCCATTTTCATCAAATTTAAAATTGTCGTCTGCAAACTCTTTCAAATTGGACCAGTCCAAAATTTGTCGTTTGGGAAAGGGTCAAGTCATATAGGAGGATAACTAAATACCCATCAAAAACATTTTGGGGGTGAATTGCAACTCCTCTTGGTAGTAAACAACTAGCTCAAATTTCAAACGAATATCTTACACTTTTTACAGTTATAATAGGGATATGAGAAAATGTTAATATTTTTGAAGAATTACACACAATCCCGAGTTTTAACGACCCTGAGAAAGCGGCCTTTTGAAAACATTGTGGGAAAAGGAGAAAATGCTGGTAACCAGCATTTTCTCCTTTCCCCGCAATGTTTTCTATCCTTCCCACAACAAATTTCAATTTTTGGGTTATATTTATTTTGTTGTCTGCAAATGCTTTCAATTTGGACATGGCTAAAATTTTGTCATTTGGTAAAGAGTCAAGGCAATACCTGTTTTTGATTTTTTTTAAAAGAGCCAGACTGAACAAGAGCGCTGCATGTGGGTGCCAACACTTGGCTGCTGTTGCATTTGGAAAGAGATTGATTTCTAGTGAAAATACCCAGTCGAAAAAAGGGCATAAATGTGACAAAGATATTTTGATGGTTACCTGCCCCTGTTGTATGGGTTCCCCACTTAATGGTTAACAAAACTCCAAGTCCGAAGTGAATATCTTCAGTAATGATAGAGATATCATAAAATGTCAAAGTTTTAGCAGGACGACGTTGTTGACAGGGCTATGACAATACCTTGACTTTTTCTTTGAAAACAGCTAAGCTAAAAATTGTCTGCATATAGTAATGATGTAAACGCAACATCCAAAGCTTAGAAACTAAACAGCTTTAAAACAAATAAACGATCATACACCAAGAGGGCATTGGTGGTAACATATTGCTCATCTTAAAACATAAATATTTTGAAACTGTCGGTTTTGAATACTTGCAGAAACAAGAGCAATGTAAGGGGTCACAGACCTCCACTGCAGTTGCTGTTTCAGTGAAAATTCCTAGTCAAAATGCGAGCACAACAGTGTCATAACATTCTGAGCATAAACTACCCTTTGGTAAGTGTTCTCTATTGATAGTAGACAAATATAACAGTTTGAAAGAAGGACCTTCGCTAATGATAGAGGTATAAGAAAATTCCAGTTTTCGCATGACGATTATGCTGACAAAAATGACAACTGGGCCATGATGTTCTCTTTGAAAACAGCAAAGGAGAAAATTGACAATGTATTTAAAGGACCCTTTACAGGATGAAAGACCCTTTGAAGGATGAAGGACCCTTTCAAATTCAAAAGTTATAGGTTTGGAGTTCTATATAATATGAAACCAATGAGAAAAATTTTGAATATGGCCTCCTCAACATGAGTCAAGAGTAAATCTATGACCATTTTTTGGAACAATCACGGAGCTACTTGAACAATAATTGAAATACACGTAGATGAACATAATTTTCCATGCCAAGTCCAAGTGCCATCAAACTAAGGTTTTTGTTAAACAAAGCCACAGTGCTCATCTTGACAGTGTGATGAAGCACTTTCAAAATACTTCACCACCACCACCCACAAAGCTCTGTTAATGAAACTTGATAAGTTATGGGTCCGTATTCACCAACCATTCTTAAGAATATTCATAGTCTTACTCTTCAAGATTTTGAAAAATTGAAAGTAACACAACTTCTGATTGGCTAAACCAAATGATTGTGTTACCTCCAAATTTAGAAAATTCTGGAGAATAAGACAAAGAACGTTCTTAAGAATCGTTGGTGAATACAGACCCTGGTCTAATAGATACTGAAGAAAACCATTAACTTAAGCCTTTTCCATACGACAAAATTTTCATCTGAATTCAAAACACTTGTAGATGGTAAGTTACATATACATGTGGTACAGATAATGTAGTCTTTAAAAGGGATAGAAAGTATTGTTGGAAAAGGAGAAAATGCTGGTAACCAGACGTTTTCAAAAACCAAGAATCATGAAAAATTAAATTGGGGAATGCTTGGTAAAGGGTCAATTACTGATAAACATCTGGAAACCGATCACAAAAGCATGCACTTCATGACAAGGTCAGCTAAAAACATATACTATAAAAGTCACTATCTGTTACTAGCTTTAATCATTTCAACAAAAAAAAAGATAAGTAAATACGGGAAAAAAGATCATGTATGGCTTTCAAAAGATATGGTGTTCAACATTCATACGAAACTGAAAACTATCATAATAATGATAATAAGTGTGTTTTGATGAAACAATTATGCACTTTCAACCATGTGAATAAAAAGATAAGTACCCATTGTAATGTAACCTCTAAATACATTATGTATCCCAACTGAATAATTATTTAGCCACAATATACTGGAACCAATAACACAAGTATCAGTTGAAATAATAATTGTTTCAAAATATCAAATATGATGCAAAAGTCCATTCCTTTTACATGTACAAATGTTTGTAATCTACATCAGTGTCCCTTTTTCTGTTACTTTTTATTAACCCTTTACCACACAATCCCGACTTTTAACGACCCTGAGAAAGGAAACTTTTGAAAACGTTGTGGGAAAAGGAGAAAATGCTGGTAACCAGCATTTTCTCCTTTTCCCACAATATCTTCTACCCTTGCCAAAACAAATTTCAATTTTTGAGTCATATTTAATTTGTCGTCTGCAAATGCTTTGAATTTGGACCAGTCTAAAATTTTGTCATTTGGTAAAGCGTTAACCTTTATCCTGCTAAATAACTTGAATAAATATTTCAAGACGATAGTAAAAACCCGAATAATGTTATTTCAAACTTAGTTTTTTGGAGAACAATATCTCCTTAAACCTTTACCAGACGACAAAATTATATAGCCTTGTCCAAATTGAAAGCATTTGCAGACGACAATTTCAATGTGGCTCAGATGGTGCAATTCTTCTTTGATCAGGTAGAAAACATTGTGGGAAAAGGAGAAAATGCTGGTTACCAGCATTTTCTCCTTTACCCACAATGTTTTCAAAAGGCTTCTTTCTCAGGGGTGTCAAAAGGCGTCATTGTGCAGTAAAGGGTTGACCGACAGTTAGATCCAAGATCAGATGCATGTTCTGTGCAGTCTGATCTTGATCTACACTGTCCACAAAAGGTCAGCAAATCGTGCTTCACAGCCTAAGGATTAAGTATTTCAATGCATAATACATAAACTTCACCTCTGTTGGCAGCTGAAAATACAATCCACAATTACTCAGACAGAATTTTTTCATCTTCCAGGCTTAGTTTTTTCATCTTACAGGCTTAGCTAAACAATCTGACTAAACATCCACAATCAGACTGTGCAATGCAGTCTGATCTTGTGCTGATCTATGCTGTTAGCAGAAGTATCTTTTTTTCGACTATGAGGCTGCAAGTGTTAAACTTCCCGAATGATAAGAAATGTTCTAGAGCAGAATTCAACAAATAAAAATGAGTCATGCTCTTGCAAAAGGGGGCTTAATGCATCTCTATGATGCATTATGATGAGCAAGACATCACATAATTTTAGATCCATAAAAATCTGTTTTTTCTAAAGATGGACTGAATTACAGATTGGTCCTCTGACATGCAGGAAAGTGACCAATAGCAAAAAGTTTCGACCCATGTCAGCCAGTGCAGACGGCACAGGTTGATATAAGTCGATATTTTTGCAGATGCATTAAGGCCCCTTTTAACAGAGCATGGCTAATTAATCTTTGAACAAAACAGATAAAAAAGCATGCCAATCATCTGCACCCTCAACTTCTGGCAAAAGAGTGACAGATCTTTTCCTGCGAAAAACTTGTTTTATCATGCTGTAGGCCACTTTTTACAATATTCCAGCAGTTAGAAGAAGTATTTGTAACAAAAAATACTTCTTTTTTTCATGTGAACACAAGAACCAAAGCTTTATTGATTATCCCTATTGTCTAAGCATTTTTCTTTTCTCAGTAACATGCAGCAAATTGTATTCAGAAGGTACACGGCTCAACAGGTAAAATGAAAATTCACAGCCACTAGTACAACTCCAAGTATTGATTTCATTTTTCTTCTCAATGGAAAAGTCTCTGTAAATCTGTACAGTGTAGATCCAAGATCAAACTACCTGTTCTGATCTTGATCTAAACTGCCTGCAAAAGTGCCTTGAGTCCAGTTGAGGATTAAAATCATGCTTGATATCCTTCGAAGGCTACATGATTTTAGCATATTTTACCAGTTAAAACCCACAAAATAAAGTTGTGCAATACAAGTTTGTATAGATCACGTGCTCAGAAACCTGGCAATTCAATCTTTTTATTTCATAGCAGCACCTCAACCCACAATTAAGACCAAAATCATTTCCAAAATGAAAGTTTTTAAAACTAAAATCCCTCATCAATGTAATGAATCCATCTTTCACACCAAGTCACTCAACCATTTGCTCTATGTCCAATCACAGTTCTGCGAAAAAAAATGTTCTAACACTCAATAACAATAAATCATTGCATCTTTGACATTTCATATTTAGCAGTCATAATCTCTTCATCTGAGTCCAACAAGGTGCTTGCTCTGCAAAAACATGAAATAAGTAAGTTCCATTAAATGTATACATTTAATTCTTCACAACAAGACAAAATTCAAGACAACTAAATTTGCAGCAATTGCTGATAAGAGAGCTTAAAAGACGATTTCTGTCTTTGAAAGGTTACAGAACATTGTCAAAAAAAAAAACAAAAAAAACTGGATACATGCATTTTCTTTTTAATCAGTAATATTTTCAACAGCCCTCTTCCTAACAGTTGTAGGAACAACAAATTATTTGGTAAATGGTAATCACCGTATATCATCGACTCCGGAAGTTGGTACCAGCTGAAGTGGTGATAAACAAAAACTGGTCATGTCCAGGTTAAGAAAATTCTTTATTTTGATCTTATGTCGCGATATTATGCGTAAACGAGAATGTCACCATTTACGGAAATATTTTTGTTTGAAATGCACATCCAGAAATAATATGAAAATGATTTTAAGCTCAGTTTTTATTGGAAAATGAACTGCCTGGTACTGCCGAAATTACGTGTCTTTGTCAAAACCCACCTGTTTATCATACAAACGATTGTGACAAATTTCAGTCCATTATTATACATATGCATTCCCATCACCGCTGCTTGTATATAATCAATAGTTTTCTCAAAACAATAATGGAACTCGATAAAAACATAAAACTCGGAAGGCTTGAGTACGGCAACTTGTGTCCCTGCAAAGAAATACTGGACGGCGTCTTGCTAGCTAACTGTACGGCAATTTATTGTGAAAATAATAGAATTTAATGCAATGCAGGGCACAAAAGGGTATTATTTCCTAAATAGTACCATTTTCACAGTTGCCAACATTAGTTGCAAGAGAATTTATTTGTTAAGAGTAGGGTATTATGGAAAGAAAAAAGCACACAGCTTGACTGCAAGCCAATTCCTCCCGCATGCCGTGCGAGTAGTCTAGTCACAAAACTACCAAGTCGTATATTGGCCAGTGACAATAAGTTTATAATTCGGGAAATATTACCCAAGAAAAATACTTCCAGTATCTTGAGCTAAAGATGGATTCATTTATACGAGGGCCATTAATTTTGTAGGGTACATTGTATTTATAGTAGAGACATACAGTCGAATGTCCTTAGCTCGAACGTCCCTTTGTCGAACTTATCCCTACGTCGAAGTTTTTTCCAGGTCCCGATCTCATTGCTCTTTATTTCAATATAATTCAACCTCCATACGTCGTTATCTGTACCTCGAAATTTATCCATACATCGAATGAATTTCAAGGTCCAATCACCATTGTTTGAACGTATTCACACATCTTTACCTCGAAGTTAATTTGTAAAGGACGATGTTTGCTGTCAATCAGGTTTTTCACACCTTTCGACTTGTCAACTCTGGTAATTAACAAGTGTATTACAGTATTGACTATCGATTGTTTGTTTGATTCGGATTGACTGTTTGACTGTGAGATTAAAATGTCAAAGTTTGAGTGATTTCTTGTTTTAAATAAAAAGGGTCGGAAAAGTGGTTTTAGTGTTACATTTGTAATTTACAATGACGAGTGAAGAACCCAACGCTACTTCCACACAGGACTTGTTTGGTGATGGACCCGGTCAATCCGGGGGGATAGCCAGCAACTCCGCCCGACATGACGTGCCCAAGGAAGGACCTGGTAACCAATCCGGGGGGATACTTGGTTCGTCAGTCAAACGTGGAACGGCAGTGAAAAGAAAATTGTCTAACTACACGATCGACACGAAATACGAAGCAGTAATGGCAGTTGAAACGAAAAAAGCAACAAAATCTAAGATTGCAGCTGACTTTGGCATTCCTTTAAACACGCTTTCCACATGGTTAAAGAAAGCTGACAAAATCAAAAAGACCTACCACTCAGGCGACTTCGGTCCCCAAAGAAAAAGAAACAGAACGGTTCGATTCCCCGAAGTTGAAGAGGCCGTTCTAAAATGGTTCAAAATGGCCAGAGACTCCTGTATTCCCATCTCAGGACCCCTACTGATGCAAAAGGCTGTGCAATTTGCAAGAGATTTGGGTGTTTCTGATGGCGACCTTAGTTTTTCGACCGGATGGCTTGAAAAATTCAAGGATCGTCACGGGATCGTGTTCAAAAAAGTCTGTGGCGAAGCCAAGTCAGTTGATTCCGATTCAGACAGCATGAGAGAGTGGTCAGAACGACTCCAGACCATTTTATCTCAATTCAGTCCAGAAAACATTTTCAATGCAGACGAAACCGGTCTTTTTTACCGCCTTCACAGCGACAAAACGCTAGAATTTAAAGGTGTAGACTGTCATGGCGGTAAACAAAGTAAAGAGCGTTTGACCGTCATGGTCTGCGCCAACATGACCGGCAGCGAAAAAATAAAGCTGTTCGTGATCGGAAAGTCAAAAAAAACCACGCTGCTTCAAAAACGTCAAAACATTGCCAACTGACTATATGGCCAATAAAAAGGCGTGGATGACGTCAGAACTGTTTACAGAATGGCTGACGAAATTTGACAAAAAAATGTACTGCCAAAAATGTAAAGTTGTTCTCGTCATAGACAACTGTCCCGCACACCCTAATGTCCCTGGTCTAAAGGCTGTAACTCTAGTCTTTCTTCCACGCAACACAACAAGTGTTACACAGCCAATGGACCAGGGTGTTATTCAATCGCTCAAAACACACTACAGAAAACTTGTGTTAATAACACTACAGAAAACTTGTGTTAATAAAACAAGTCAAGTGCGTGGACGACAAAACCGAGTTTCACCTCTCTATCCTAGACGCTCTTAGACTTCTACAACAGTCCTGGGCGAACGTTAAGCCTGAGACAATCACTAACTGTTTCAGGCATGCTCGGTTTATACTAAAGTCTGATGACCCAACCCCCACTTCAATCCCAGACGACGACGATCCAGACGACGACATCCCACTCATCTACCTCTGTTCCGGTGTAACTCTACAACAATTCGCCAGCGTCGACGACAACGTTCCAACCCACGAACAGATTACAGAACAGAACATCGTAGAGGCTATCATCCAACAACGACAACAAGAAAATCAAGACAGCGACATCGAAGAAGAAGAGCAAGAAAAAGACACCCCAACACCAAGTGTCCAAACAACTGTCAGTGCCAGACATTATTAGAAACTTTGTTGAATCTCAAGACTCTGTTCCAGATAGTGTTTTTAGTGCTGTGGCCCACATTAGTAATTTTGTAAATAAACGTGATTTGTCAAGGAAAATGTATGTTCAGAAATCATTACCAGATATGTTCTTACTTGAAAAGCGTGACCTTTAAACTGCATACTGTATATCTTTTTCAAACGAGTCATAGAAATCACTTCGTGGGTTTATTAAAAAACGTCATACTTACAGTTACGAGGTTTTTGGGGTACACTTACCATATGTACATGTACTTTTGTAAATAAAATAAAGTAATGTTCATGTTTGTTCTTCATATACATGTAGTTGTAGTATTTGTATAAAAACAATGTTTCTTAATAAATGAATAAAAGATAATAATAATAAAACTTTTTTTGTCTTATTTTGTACTCGATTTTGTATTCGATTAGTCAAATAAAGACAAATCAAATGATGCCTCTATTTACTTCCAGTATTTCGCCACCTATCTGATTCGTACCCAGTTTCAAGAAGTCCGATGATCTACACATCGAACTTTCTATAAGTCGAAGTTTTTACGAATGTCCCCCGAACTTCGAGGTATAGAGATTCGACTGTAGTTTTAAACGGTGAACTTATATAAAGGAAAGTTTGAACCTTCCTTAAAAAGATGGGGAAAAAACACAGTAGTATCATGGATATTGGCATGAATTTAGTGCAATAAAATGCATCTCAAGCTGCAAGAATATCGGTGGTATTATTTGATATTTTCGAGATGCTGGTACAGCCATGCCTTATCTATATCAGATAATCATGAATACATGTTGTAGAAAAGTTAGCTATTTCAATGATGAAATTGTACGTTAAATGTTAATCAGTTTTCGTAAAAAAAAAACTGTCATACTAAGTAAGGCATTACTTGTGACTCATGCAGCCTGTTTCCATGCATGATGTTCTGTTTCCGGGTATATATATAATTCCACAAAATCTCTATTGTTGACCCTACCACGACCACAAAACTAATGGAAAGCAAATATTTCTTAATGCGAAACACTGTGGCGACCTGCGACTCATTCTTCGTTCTTAAATTTTCAGTTTCTGGCATTTTCTAGCAGAAACATTTTCAAACCCAACAACCCTCTTTTTCTAAGCAGGGTGGGTGTGGTAACTGACCATGCCAGTTTCCAGCATAAAAACAGTATATATGTTCTTGTGACTGTATTTTGTAGCAAGTGCATGCATGTGAATTACAGACTAAATTAAAGTGTAGTTGTTGATCTTTACAATGATACCAAATATGAATGGTTTCCTACATTGGCAATCGCCGCAGATGAACTTTTCAAACAGCCCTTGTACCGGGTCGCAGCAACTCGTACAACCAATATGCGCGCCCAGCAAATTCATTAGCTCAGCCTCTGTATCTATAGTCAGAGTCTGGTCAGGGTCTTCGCTGGTCGCCTGAAGTAAGATTTGGTCCTTAGCTATCAATAGAGTGGTCATTGAAGACACTGATCTAAATGAAGAGGCTGATCTTAGCAGGGTGCACTTGTACACAGTAGAATTTGTTGTGCTCCAGCTCATTTATTAGCGTCCAACCACCAAAAATCTTGGACTACCATGAATCGTGGACAACAGCTTAAAGTACCAAGAGAATTGCAACCTCTTTTTTTGGCGTAGCTGAATGCGCTGGCTTTTGACCTACTTCTTGTTACTGATAAAGAATGAATAGAAGGTAATTTGCGATTGACAAAAAATGTGCACATGCTCGGCAGGCCCCTGCTGGCATTTTGTGCACATGTTCTGCGAGCCCCTGCTGGCATATTTGCTAGCACTTTATGAACCCGCTATCAACAAGTGTTGCTACTGCTAATCGATACCCCAGGCCTTGATTCATACCATAGCAAACTAATGTAGTAGAGAACAATTCTTTTCTTGTGCTATTTGGAAATTAATTATTGTCATGAGCATTACCCAATAGCCCGATATTACTTTTCAACAAAATTATAATCACTGAGGAGAAAGAGGCAAATTGCTCGTTAGGTTACTTTTCATTATTTTACTTCATATTGAGCCACAATAGAGTTTAAATATTGATATTCCAATATCTCTTATGCTGTCTATCTTTTTTAGAAATATTTCTTTTTGCTTTTTTAAATCCCTTACTGCTGTGGTTCTAGCCTTGTACCCCGCCATATTTCAAAAGTGTGTCAGGCAAAGCGCAATAATGGCGGCCCCCATTTGTAATGTGCAGAAGTAATGGATTATTGCTATTTCATTTGATCAAATCCTACTTGAGACTGAATTGAAAACAGATCGGTTGCAAAAAAGTAATGGCAGTTAGTGTTTTTAATTGTTGTTCTTATTTAGCGAGAAAAACTATGTATCAGAAATGCTTTAAGTATCCAAAATTTCAATGGAATGAGATCACGTCCGAAAACAGGGCTACTTTTAAAATGATACATAGTCAAATTTATACATGTATTTAAACCATATCCAAAAAGCATGTTTTAGATTTTGTAATGTATATTTTGTACAAAATTGATCTCATTTTATTCACTGATCAAACTGGATCACATGAAATTAAGAAAAACAGGAAAGCATTTAGTGCTAAGATTGAGGTCGCCATGGAGGCCGCCATTACTGCGCTTTGCCCGACCCTATAACGTAGTGGTAGGGGTAGGTAATCCAGACTACAGCGGTTCATGGTGGTCCATCTCTAGACAATGTAACCGGACTATTTTTGCCTTTCCGTGACATCAAAACACTAAATATGTTATTTGTCCTGATTTAGACGCCTCTTGGTGCAATATCCGCAAGCAAAGGGTATTAGAACCTGCAAAGGGGTAAAAGAATGCGTCAAAATGGCCACTTTTGATGTATAATACTGATGCAAGTTTCCGTACAGTTAATTTAGTAAAGTTTTCATGTTGCCAGACAATAACCTTTCAAATTGCCGTACTCCCAAGGATTCTTGTTTTTGAGAATAATTCAATCAAATCTTGATTGTTCCATATGAAACTTATACTGAAGTCAATTTCAAATGTCCGGAATATTTTGATATTAAAAACCAAGGGTAACAAGCTTTGTAATAACGCAAAACAAACAATTTTCAATGGGATATGGTTGTTTGAGCAGTACCAGCTAGTAGAATTTCGCTGTTTTTTTCAGCATGCAGGAATATTATTTTTGATGCACGATCATGGACAACAGCTGGGCATCTCTTAAGACAGATGCATATCGTTTGGTAGGAAGACACTCACTAAAAACCTTTCAAAAAATGATTGACTCACCCCACTACATGCCATGACTACCTTTTATGTCGACTTGACTGGTACCAAGTTCCGGAGTCGATGATACACGGTGGTAGTATGTTAAGCAAGGAAGCGGGGGAGGGGAGACAGAGAGAGAGACAGAGAGAGAGAGAGAGATAGACAGACAGACAGAGAGAGAACATTTAGGATCATCATATAAAACGGAATTCAAGAAAAATTATGCATATCAATTCAGCGTTAAAAATCTAAAAAGGATTGATCTTTGTCATGCAGAGCTGCACATTTACAATCATGTGCCTGTCTCTTTCCGGTAACTGTTTATACAAGTACATGTTACCAACAATTCTAAATTGTTTTAAATTCCAGAATACCAATAGGATTTGGTGAGATGTCTAGTCTTAGTCAATCAAATGGCTAGTCTTAAAATTCAGATTTTGATTTTAATTTTGAACAGTTGGCAAATACAGTTTCAGATCTCAAAACAGCCTGTACGGTATAGAGCTAAGCCTCAGTATGTAAACCTAGGTCCCTTTCCATACTAAACCACTTACTTGTCAGATATTGCTGAAGGAATATTTTCTTCTACCCATTTAAGATCATCTTCCTGTAAATAACAAAGGCTACTTATTTGATGACTAAAAAGGTACATCTGTTGAATATTTCAGTTCATCGACACACTGAGCAAAAACATAACTGCATGATTTCATGGTTAAGAGCTTAGCTAAACATAATTGGTCTTTCAAGATGAGGGAAACTATGATCAGACTATAAAAAGAATTCTATTTTTACATAAACAGTCCAATGTAAAACAGTTTTCAAATTCTTCATAAAAAAGTACTGAAAAATTATGGTGAGGTACATGAATCTTTTTCAGCTGATTTAACACATCCCAAGAAAACAGTTACTTGCTCATCAAAAACAACAGAAACTGCATAAATTTCCGAAATTCATTTTCAGTATCATTAAGAAGAAAACTGAAAAACATTTCTTTCCTTCTAACATTTCCTACTGTCACGTAACATAATCTTGCCTATGTCAAAAGATAAACTGCATTGTAATTAGTTCACTGTTAGGCTGCAAAGCACAACTTAAAGACCTATTAGCAGACAGTGTAGATCAAGATCAGAGTGCACAGAACATGCATGATATTGAAACTACACTGTCTGATATGGAGATACTTTTTTCTCTCACAAAAAGTTTAAAATAGTAACATTGGGGGGTTTTACTATTGGCATGAAAGTTTTATTTAACTTATTTAGCAGCTCAACCCTTTACCACACAATCCTGACTGTTAACTACCCTAAGGACAAAGGCATTTGAAAGCATTGTGGGAAAAAAAGAGAAAATGCTACCCAATCAAGGACAAATTTTGCCATTTGGGACACTTTCAATGTGTCCTCTTCAAATGATTTCAATTCAGACCAGTTTAAAATTTTCTTTTTTGGTAAAGAGTTAAGGGTTGAAATACACTTACAATTGTGTTTTGTTTCTGTTTTGGAGATCCATTTGCCTGTTTAGACCTCATTTTCATACCATCTGTAAAAAAACAATAAACTCATCAACAGTATACCAAGGAAAACTTTAGTTGCTTTAGCATTATTTATTTTTTTCCCTCGTTCAACACAAAATACTTTTTTCAGCTATATGGCACCCTTAACCTTTCACCACATAATTCTGAGTTTTGATGACCCTGATGGAGAAGACTTTTGAAAACCTTGTGGGAAAAGGAGAAAATGCTGGTAACTAGCATTTTCTCCTTTTCTCACTATGAATTCTGTCCTATCAAGGACATAATTCAACATTTTACTGACCTTTAATTTGTCGTGTACAATTATTAAATATAGTGTATTCAACTGACTAATTATTTTATTTCTCATGTTGAGTATTAACCACACTCAGAACGGATGCTTTTGAAAATATTGTGGGAAAAGGAGCAAATGCTAGAAACCAACATTTTCTCCTTTTCCCACAATGTTTAAAACTCTGTCAGAGACAGAACCCCATCCTTTGAGTTTTTGTCATCTGAAAATGCTTAATTTGCCAGTCTAAAATTTATTTTGTTGTGTGGTAATGGGTTAAGGTATGGTATCAAAACTTGTACTCAGTGTTATGTATATGGAGCATGTATCTCAGAGAAAGCAGCCAGCTGCTCAGTGTTGTATACCATTAGATGTACACATCTGCACATTTGTAAATGACAAATTGGTAATATATTCACAAGATTAATACTAAATATATCCTGACATGGTTTAAAATAAATGTGACTGGCATATTTTCAAACTCATTATCTAACCCATACCATTAGACATACAATGAAAATTAGACCTCTGTATCACTGTAGTAAAATCTCTGACTCATTCCTGGAAAACAAGAGTTTAAACGTTCCTACAAAAGAAGGCTTTTGGATACAATGAGGAAAAAGGAGTAATTACTTGTAACAAGCGATTACTGCTTTTCCAACAACATTTTCCATACAACTTGATAGAAGTTTTTGCATGGTCTGAAAATATGTATCGTTTGCTTCACTTGTAACAACTTTAACCTTTAAAGTGCCAAATAAACCTATCCAACATTTTCATCCTAGAAATACGACCCAAATAATTGCAAGTTCGTGGTTGTTTTTTTCTCCAGTGTTTTGGCAAAGCGGACAGTGTAGATCAACGATCAGGCTGCACCTTTTGTGCAGCCTGATCTTGATCTACACTGGCTGCAAAGGCAACTATAGTCGTGAAAGGTGCTTTAATAGTTAAGTTAGTCTTAAATTAGTCTGTGTAGCTTGATTAGTCCAATAATTATTGATTGGCAGTTCCAGGCAGCAACATAAAGAAGGATTAAACTAAAATTTTCTTACCAAAGGCATCATTCATGACGGTTTCATCTTCTTCTTCATCATCAGCTGCATCCAGAAGTGGTGAGAAGGCATACCTGAATTTGGAAGGGGAAAAAAAGCTAAAATCATCAAAATAGGTGCTGCCATTTCACTGATAAACTGCATTTCTTTTTAGGGGATTCTCTCCTATAATTAGCATAAATCTGAGGATAAACTAGAAGTGTGAAGACTCAATGATGTGGTTGTTCTCTACATGCAGGTGTTTTTACGCATCTAAATACCTTTAACTGTGTCATTTATCTAGTTCAAAAACCATTTTCTTATTTATATTTCCTTATTCTATTTCTGATGTTAACTGAAAACCTGAAAAGGGTATGAGTCTTGAATATGAAACCAGGGTCCGTAATCACAAACCATTCTCAAGAACGTTTTTAGTCTTGTTCTCCAGAATATTCTAAATTTGAAAGTAACACAACTTCTGATTGGCTAAACCATTTGGAAATAGTTTAGCCAATCAGAAGTTGGGTTACTTTCAAATTTAGAAAATCTTCGAGATTAAGACTAAGAATATTCTTAAGAATGGTTGGTGAATATGGACCCAGAATTATTCATTACCTCTGGTTATTGGATGAAGGTCTCCAAAGAATCATGATGACTAACAGTATAATGGAAAACAGTAGATGCCAGAATGCATCATCAATCCAGATCTCCTGCCAATCCTGAAAAAGAGTAAGTACTTTACCGCTTATACTGCTAAAATTGGACACTCTCTGTCAGCACTACCAATAAAGATAATCCGATGTCAAAGTTGATTTTGTCAGAATATCTGGCTAAGAAGCAGACAATGAAGATCAAAGATCACACTGAATGTTCCATGCAGTCTGATCTTGATCTACACTTTATATATCTGAAAACAGGATGTTTCTTCCCTTATCACAATATAAATATATGTCACTCTATAAGCCCATGTTAAACTTGTGATCACCAGAATGTGGCCAATTTTGATCCCAGGGCTATAATTTTAAGACATTTGGTAAAAGTCTATTAGATGAAGCTACATGCCAAATTGGGTAGCTCTAGGCCTTATGGTTTCAGACAAGAAGATTTTAAAGATTTTCAAGATTTTCAGTTTTGTTGCCATAGCAACCAGAGATTTTAATGGAATCAAATTCTTTGAAGGAATATTTGCAACTATGTTTTCACAAGTGGTCCCCTGCAATACAAAACAAACCATCTCCAACAAGCGACGAGGTAAGCAGGGATTACCCGCACAAGATTGAACCATAACTTTACTTAGGCACCAAAGTAAACTCACCTTGAGACAAGTTTTTCTCTTTATCTGTATAACAGACCATACCATGAATATGACAGAAGCTGTAAAAAGTTATAGAAAAAAAAATTACTGGTAGCATTCATTTCTTTACAGGACAACAAAATTTTAGACTTGTCCGTTTGAAGAGCATTTGTTAAAGAAAATTAAAATGTGGCTCATTGAAGGAATTTGGCTTTAAAAAG
This sequence comes from Tridacna gigas, assembly GCA_945859785.2. Lineage (NCBI taxonomy): Eukaryota > Metazoa > Mollusca > Bivalvia > Cardiida > Cardiidae > Tridacna > Tridacna gigas. The sequence goes on from OX244029.2 coordinate 51,327,990, forward strand.
ATAAAAACATTGTGGGGAAAAAGAGAAAATGCTGGTTACCAACATTTTTTCCCTATCCCACAATGTTTTCAAAAGTTCTCTTCTTCAGGGTTAAAACACAAGATTGTTTGGCAAAAGGTTAACAGAAAAATTGAGTCTGTCAGGCAATACCAATGTTCAAAAATATGATGAACAAACCCTGAAGAGGGGGCCATTATAGTTAATGAGAATCCATCAGTTAAGGGGCATAACAAATATACAAACTCTTATCTTATGGTGCGAAATTATTCTAATTTTTCTCAGTAACTCATTATAAAACCATCTGAACACATCTTCCCCCCCTTCAGCATTCCCATTATCCCTTTACCAAACAATCCCATGTTTTAACAACCCTGCAGAAAAAGGCTGGTAACCAGCATTTCTCCTTTTCCCACAATGTTTTCAACCTTACCAAAAACAAATTGCATCATTTGAGCCACATTTGTCAACTGCAAATGCTTTCATTTTGGATCATTCTAAAAATTTGCCATTTGGTAAGGAGTTAATGAATCCATATTAGAAATTTTTGACTATATTCTTCAAGATTTATTAAGTGATACTAATTAACACTTTACCAAATGACAAAATTTCGGACCTGTCCAAATAGAAAGCATTTGCAGACGACATATAAAATACTACTAAAAACACAGAATTTGACTTCCAAAGGGTAGAAAACATTGTGGGAAAAGAAGAAAATGCTGGTTACCACCATTTTCTTCTTTTCTCACAATGTTTTCAAAAGCCTTCATCCTCATGGTCGTTAAAAGTCGGGATTGTTTCGTAAGGGGTTAACTGTTTACCAAACAACGAAACTGTAGACCAGTCCAAGTCCAAATCATTTGCAGATCAAAATCTAAATGAAAGCTAAAATGATGGTATTTGTGTAAGATAGGATAGAACACCTTGTGAGGAGAAAATGCCGCTTAAAAGCCTTGTCTTGCAAGAACTTACAATTGTGTGGTAACAGGTTAACAATGACTTAGGCCTTGAAGATTGGGAAAAGAAGACTTAAAAGTTTTCTTGATTTATCTCAGCTTAAAACATTTGACTCCCCGTGTCAGGCCATTTTTACATTCCAAGGGCTTTCATTCAAATATTCTGGACTGAGGTCAAGTAAGTCATGATAAATGCTAAATTTCAAAACCAAATTCTATGTGGTTCAAGATAAGAAGACCACTGAAGTTTTTGCATTTCAGTAACTCTACCTTAAGCATGTGGGCCCAGGGGAAGTTGGCAATTTTTTAGCAAAAAGGCAGAATTTCAACACTTTGATATTAGTATCAGTAGATTATATTCAAATATAAAAATAATGACAGACTTATGGCCCTTTGATTTTAAGAAAGAAGACAGTCAAGGAGTAACTTACCTAATACTGCAAATATAAGTGTATTTGTAAAATGCCTGTACAAAGTCAGCTTGACAATATTTCTTCTCAGTCTCAACTGTCTGACAGTCTGCATCAAACTCGAAAATATGTGGCCAGTGTTAAGAAAAATAAATACTATAGAATAGTGCAAGCACCATATTCTTTCCAATTCACTTGCTGTTTTCTTACTTTAACAAATAGCAGTACAGGTATGTTCCTGTGGGGTGATAGTTACTTGGGGCAAATTCAAACGGCCAGATTTTAGGGTATTGTAAAAATAACATTACTGACCTTTTCAAAAAGTATATAGAATGAAAGGGATATTAAAATCATTTAATTCATATGTAAAACAAGAACTCATAATCAAAACACAATTTAATTAACAGAAAGTAATCCTCTCACTATGAAATCCTTTAAAGATTATAAAAAAAGGAACACAACTTGGTTCTTTAACAGAATGCAATTTTGTTTTTATGGACATTTTGGATAATTTGAGCACCAAGATAATCCAAACATTTTGCTTGTCCCCTTAGGACCTCCCGTTATTGAGGTTTTACTGATAATCAAATAGTCTAATTGTCATCTGTAAATGCTTTTAATCTGGATAAGTGTAAAATTTTAACTTTTGTAAAGAATCTTAGCATTGTAAAGAGTTTGTTACGCTAACGGCGAGAAGTATGCGAGATAACTTACTCTTTTTTGGCATACCAGAGGAAAAGGGAGAGCGTGATGAGGACTGTGTACGAAAAGTGCTAAGGATGATAGAGGAGAAATGCAACATTAAGGACTCATCTACTGAAATAAAGTTACATCGAGCACACAGGATTGGACGTTTCAATAAAAATAAAAAGCGTCCTATAGTGGCCAAATTTGCGTTCTACCCCGATAGAGAGAGAGTGCGACGTAGCGCAGATCAGTTGGCACGTCCCGAAGGCATAGCACAACAATTCCCACATGAAATAGTTAATGAGAGAAAGAAACTCTACCCTGTGATGAAAAAAGCCCGTGACGAAGGAAAAGAAGCATATCTAGTAATGGACCGACTTTACATCGATGGCGCATTATACAAAGTACCTACAACACAGGGACAAACAGATTAGGACAATAGCGGGAATAGTGTTAAAATATTACAATGGAACGTCGAAGGTCTCACATGCGATAAACTGAACAATAGTGGATTTAGCACATTAATCAGTGACTATGATTTGATTTTCCTTTCTGAAACATGGACTAAAAAAAATTCGAAAATATCATTAAATGGTTTTACCTTATTTCACTCCTACAGAAAATTACAAAATAAAAGAGCGAAAAGAAGTAGCGGGGGAATTTTACTGTACGTTAGAAATCGATTTTCGAGTGGAGTAAAATTGGTCCGCAATACAGTAGATTGCATCCAGTGGTTTAAATTAGATAAGGATTATTTTAACATACCCGAAAATATTTACATTTGTTCAACCTATATAGCCCCTGAAAGTTCACCTATCTATGATAATTTTGACTTTGATATATTCGAGAAAATTGAATCTGACATTAGGCATTTTCAAAGTTTAAGTGGTAAAGTGTTTGTCTTGGGAGATTTTAATGCACGGACTGCCGGTAAAACATTATATCGACCACGATCAGAGGTTATTTGACTGTGAAGAGATCGACGGTCCCGTTACCTGTTCTGTCCCACGCGCTCATTGCGATGGGGGATCAAACAGGTTTGGGGACTGTCTGCTTGAAATGTGCAAAGCAGTTAACTTACAAATTTTGAATGGCAGAGTCGGTAAAGATTATAATATTGGGAATTTTACTTGTTATACCCATAATGGAGAAAGTACTGTAGATTACCTTTTAACTGGCTTTCAGAATTTTGATTGTATATTTGATTTTACTGTACATGCTTTTAACGTTTATTCTAATCACGCACCCTTATCTTTTACTTTGAAGGTAAATAGTTTAAAAGTTAAATCCAATAAAAACAAGGATGAAGTAATATATAGATGGAATAATGATTACAAAGAAGATTTTATTAATGATATTTCCTCAACAATCAATAATTTGAATAATAATTTAGATGAAAAAATAGCAGTAGAGAGCGATCCGGACACTTTAGTACAAATATTTACAGAATATTTAAACAATATAGGCAATAAATATTTTGAAAAGCATTGTAAAAATTCAAAAAAAGCTACTTTTTGTGATCATAGTGAATACCCTATGAAAGAATGGTTTGATGATGTTTGTAAACAGAAAAGGGTCATTTATGAAAAGGCATTAGAACAATATAATGCTTATAAAAATGAAACTACAAGACAAAATTTTTTCGCAGCCAAACGGGATTATAAATATCAATGTAAAACTGCAAAACGTAAATATACCCAAAAAATTGCAAATGATTTAGAAAAAATGAGAAATACTAAACCAAGGGAATTTTGGAAAACATTTAGACAAAAGAAAAAAAAGTATAATGACTCAGAAATCAATATTTCAGAATTTTTTGAACATTTTAAAAACCTATCATCAAAGTTAGATGTAAGTGAGGACGAAGAATGCGAGGAATTCTTGAGAAATTTTGATGATTCTGAGAATACTGAGTTAATATACGAAGAATTAGATTTGCCATTTTCATCATCGGAATTAAGACAATGTGTTAAAAAACTTGGTAATAACAAAGCATGTTCCCCAGATAATATAATATATGAATATTTCAAAGAAAGTATTGATTATCTTGATAAACCTCTTTTAAATTTATTTAATTACATTCTTACTAAAAAAATATTCCCCAAAAGCTGGTCGAAGGGGGTAATTATACCTATTTACAAAAAGGGTGACCAGTCCGACCCAGCCAATTATCGTGGGATTACATTGACCAGTTGTTTTTCTAAGCTTTTTACATCACTGGTGAATGAACGTCTAAAGGCGTGGTCTGCAAAATATATTTTAAGTGACGCCCAATTTGGTTTTAAGGCAAAGTATAGCACAGTAGATGCAATTTTCATTTTGAATTCTCTCATACAGAGACAATTTATGCATAAAAAGAAACTTTATTGCTGTTTTATAGATTTAGAAAAATGCTTTGATTCAATTTATCGTAACGGACTATGGTTAAAACTAATCAAAAATAATATATCTGGTAATCTTTTTAGTGTCATTCGGTCATTATAAGACGAAGTTAAATTATGTGTTAAACACTTGAATTCTGTTTCAGAATTATATAATTGTGATGTTGGATTGTTACAAGGCGAGTCACTTTTGCCATTCTTATTTTCCCTATTTATTAATGACATTGAACTATATTTATTACATAATACTACTGAAAGTTTTACAATTGGCCAATTATCGATTTATTTATTGCTGTTTGCAGATGACTCAGTTTTAATCTCCGATACTTCTACAGGACTACAAAGTTTGTTGTCTGCTTTTGAAAAGTATTGCGATAAATGGAAATTAAAAGTTAACGTTAAAAAAACTAAGATAGTCATTTTTAATCGAGGTAGACATGTAGATGAAAATATAGATTTTACATATTCAGGAAATATTATTGAAATTGTTTCTAACTTTAACTATTTAGGTCTAATCTTTAGTAGCAACGGAAATTTCCATGATGCCATTAAAACATTAACAGGAAAGGCAACTCGGTCAATGAGTGAATTATTTTATATTACTAAAAATAAAGATATCCCTATAAAAATCATGCTTGATTTATTCGACTCTTTTGTGGCGTCAATCTTATACTATTCTAGCGAGGTCTGGGGCTTTATAACGAGTGAACTCGTTGAGAGAATACATAAAAAATTCCTAAAGAAAATATTAAATGTTAAGTCATCAACCAGTAATTCGGCAATTTATGGAGAATTGGGACGATTCCCTCTACATATAAATATAAAAGTTAAAATAATCAAATACTTTGTCAAACTCTTTTCAGAAAAAAATTCGAATTGTATACTACAAACTGTATTGGCAGAAATGAATTATCTTACCAACCCTAATTTTTGGACTTTTAAAGTGAAGGATTTATTACAGAGAACTGGTTTTCATGATGTTTGGTTATTTCCTGCCTCTGTCAATACAAAAGCTTTTTTGCCAATATTCCGTAATCGATTAAGGGATATTTATATAAATGAATGGTTTCTAGATATTGGTAATCGCTCCTCCTTATTAATTTTTAGAAATTTAAAGGATACTTTTACTTATTCAATATACTTAAATAAAATGAAAATTAGTAAGTATAGAAACGCTGTTATAAAATTAAGAATATCTGCTCACCAACTATTGATTGAAACTGGACGCCATAGAAATATCCCCAGAAATGAAAGAATCTGTGAACTTTGTGACAAAAACGAATTAGTAGACGAATTTCATTTTTTGCTAGTTTGCCCCGCCTACAAGGAATTAAGACAAAACTATTTAAAAAAGTATTATTACAACAAGCCCAATATGATTAAATTAATAGAACTGTTGAACTCGGAAAATGTTAAAACTCTAAATGCTATTGGCATATTTTATACTAAGGCAATAGATAAAAGAAAACATGAATTAAACAATATCAATAATTAATTTTTCAATTTTTCATTCTAAATGAAATATCATTCTCTACTCTTATTAATGTTTTTGTAAGATCCTTCATTGTACATTATTTCCGCATTAATGAAATGTATTCACATGTATTGAGTTTATGTCCATACTGACGTATGTAATATTATGTATGTAAGTCGACAATGAACCTTATGTGTTCAAGTCGTTTTTCAGAATAAAATCTGTTCTGTTCTGTTCTGCTAACCCCTGTGCTACCCAGGGGGGGCTGGAATTGTGATGAGAATATGCCAATGAATCATGATTCACATTATCTCATACAAATATCACTCCTTCGCAAAAACAAATGAAACAACAACAGAAAAGGATATCCACCAACAAATTGCTGCATCTAAAACTGCTAAAGGAACTTGAGCTAGCATTAAATCTGTGGACTGATCACCTTTTCTCTGTAAAAGAATTGATAGAAAACAACATGAACTGCAGTACCAAACTACTATGAACAAAAATTTCAATGCAAACCAGACAATTAACCCTTAGGCTGCTAAGCGCAACTCACTGACCTTTTGTGGACAGGGTTGATCAAGATCAGAATGTGCAGTCTGATCTTTGATCTACACTGTCTGATGAGGAGATATCTTTCCTCCAATAGTATCTTTGAACTGGACAATCTGGGCTTTTACTTTCGGCTTGAAAGTCCCATTTCTTTTATTTAGCAGAATAAGGGTTACCTCACTACCTCCTTAAACAAATTTGCAGAGGACAACTTTGTTTTGTATGTATGGATTTCTATACTGTTATTTTTGTTATTTTAGGTTATTTTGTTATCTTCAACATTATTTTAGTTTTATATTCAACATCATGTTAGTTATTTCTAAGTACGCTGCACAATATTCTTCTCAAGCCACTGGCAGCTTCTTGTACAAAACCATCATTGAAGACATGCTCAGTAGAGAGAGAGGAATGAATCCTGTCAAAATGGCTATAATCAATCCTCCCAAAGAAATTGGCCAATCTAGGGACTGAAACCAAGGATTTAAACCAGCAACCCTCTGGTTTCCAGCCCTGTACGTTACTGAGTTACCATGCTCAGTAGACAACTTTGACAACCTTTCTTGTAAGATTCAGACAATAAACATGATTCAACATTTATTTACATCAGGCGATTTGGTAACAATGCAACAAAGGGAGAAATCGTTTGCTGCACAAAATTTCTTTATTTGACACAATGTTTTAAAATGTTATCCGATTCATACATAAAAAGCCATCTATAAGAGGTAAAGAAATAATAAGCAAATATCACCATTTGTTTATCACTCCTTTACCTTTCTTAAAAGCAATCTCAAGTTTTAACAATGTAAAGAAAAAAGCTCTTGAAAACATCATGGGAAAAGGAAAATATGCTGAAAAGCAGCATTTTTTCCTTTTCCTACAACATTTTGACTCCTTCAGTTGTTATAGCCACATTTAATTTGACATCTGTAAATACGTTCAGTATGGGCGAGTAAAAAATTTTGTTACGCGTTAAAATTCTTCTACTCGTGATATTCCAACCTCTTCTATCCATATCCTTTCATCAGAATAACCTTTATACCCTTGAATATCATTCCAATCCCAACTATACCTTTTTTTTTTACCCTCCCTGTGCAGCAAACAAGAGCCATGAATGTAAGGTGCCAATGTTTGGCTGCAGTTGCTTTTTCAGGGAAAATTGAAAAAAAGGACTTAAGTGTGTAGAAAACGTATCAGGGCTGCATGCCACTGTTGTATGATTTCCCCTCTTGATAGCTTAAAACTAGCCAAAAATTTGATATAAAAATATTCAGTCATGACACAGATATGATACAATGCCAAAATTTTTCCACAAGGACACAAACAACAGCATACTTATACCAGTAAGATCAAGCTTCTCTTCAAAAATAGTTAAGCCTATAAATAGCGTCATTCCCATACCCTCCAATTCCTTACTCTTCCTTAGGACTTACCACACACCACACAATCCCGAGTTTTAATGACCCTGAGAAAAGGGCCTTAAGAAAAGGTGAAAATGCTGGTAGCCAGCGTTTTTTACTCTTCCCATGTTTTCTTTATTTTCAAAAGCTAAATAAAAAATTTTAGCGGCACCTAATTTGTTGTCTGCAATTGCTTTAGATTTGGACAAAAAAAAAAAAAAAAAAAAAGAAAGGGCCTTTTAGAGAAAGAGCTTATAGAAAGGACTGAAACACTGTGGGAAAAGAAGAAAATGCTTGTAACCAGCATTTTCTCCTTTTCCCAAGATGTTTTCTCCATTTTCAAAAGCAAAGTCCATGATTTTAGCAGCATTTTAATTTGTCGTCTGCAAGTGCTTATGACTTGGACAAATCTAAAAACTTTGCTGTCTGGTAAAGAGTAAATACCTACCCTAAGGCTTCTCATACAGGCTTCAACAGTGGCTAGCACAAAGTACAATCCACCAACAAACAAGACTTTGTGGAAGGCTGGACCAAGTCTGGGTCTGAAAAGTAGATAAAACAATTATTCATTAACTCTTTATCTGAAAACAAAAATGTACACTTGTCCAAATTGAAAGCATTTACAGACAACAATTTAAATGTTTCAAATGATGGAATTTGTTTCTGAAGGGTAGAAAACATTGTGGGGAAAGGAGAAAATGCTGGTTACCCTCTTTTTCTCTTTTTTCCACAATGTTTTCAAAATGCTGCTTCTTACCCTCTTTTTCTCCTTCTTCCACAATGTTTTTTTTAAAAATGCTGCTTCTTAAGGGTCATTATAACTCAGGATTGTGTGGTAAAGGGTTAAAGCTTTAACACACTGTCTCGTGCTTCAACTATCCCAACAAAAAAAGCAAATAAAAACATTCCAAGAAACAGTGGTAACCAGCAACTCTCCATTTCCTACACTGTTTTCTACCTATCACAGAAATTCAGCACATTTGAATCACTTTTGAAATACTCATCTGCAGATACTTTCAAGAGCCAAAAATCTCTTGTTTGCTGCAAGGCTAATTAATCTTTATTCAGTTAACCCTTTTCCACACAATCCCGCATTTTCACGACCCAGGGGAAGAGGCCTTTTGAAAACATTGTGGGAAAAGAAGAAAATGCTGGTAACTAGCATTTTCTCCTATTCCCACGTTTTCTTCTCTTCCAAAGGCAAACTTTAGTGTTTGAGTCATGCTTAATTTGTCGTCTGCAAATGCTTTCAATTTAGATAAGTCTAAATTTTTGCTGTTTGGTAAGGAGTTAAGATCTGTTACCACAGGGTTAATACAGAATTTCTCAGGAAAATTAAAGGGCTTTTCAAGGGCTTTTTTTTAGAAATTAGGGTCTTTTTACGGACATGGTCTCGTACAATAACAATCCATATTTTACCTTATGTTGGCACATTATCTTGTATAAAGAATCTATGACTGACTGATGCATAGGATAATTAACAACTGGTTTATTATTTGGAAAAAGTAAAAGCAACTGCCGAAACTATAACAGGTTTTCTCTTTAACCTTATTTTTTTCCCAAGATCGGCGATCTTGTTGCATAAACAGCACATCGCCTAGTGTTTATCTCCTTTAAATTCTCGTACCCAGTGTTTGTACCAAGGATCCGCTCACCAAATTCTGTTCAATATACATTTCCCCACTTCTCCAACAGGATACAGACAACCTTTTTACAAATGGCTGACGCGTATGATAACGATTGCTGTGAACAGATGCTCTTAGCGATAAGGTGAAAGTAAACCAGTAATGATACTCAACTTTCTACTAAGACTGAAGTAGAAGATCAGTCACCAGTCTATGAACCAAGTGCAATATGACGCAATACAAAATTATGTCATCAAAATGTGTGTAGACAGTGCTCTTCCTTGTTACTGTATATACTCACTTGTAAGAAGATATGAAGGAATACAGGTTTCTTTGCAAACTTTCTTCGATCATGTCACCTGGATATTCGGTGCATTGTGCCTCAAGATTTATTGGATTCAAGGGTTTTTTAGGGACTTTCTGTACTTTTTAAGGGTTTTTTAAGGCTTCTCATCATTTTCAAGGGTTTTTCAAGACTGAAGTCAAATTTAAGGGTTTTTCCAAGACCTGTGTGAACCATGTACCCATTATTTGTTCATATTATTTGTTTCTTTCTTGCACATGAAAAAAAGATTCATGAGCAATGCATGTGTGTGCCAATGCTCAGCTGTAATTGCTATTTCAGGGAAATTTTGAGTGTAATTGATTGAATGGTGTTTAATGCCACTTTTAATTTAAATACAGAGGGGCATAACTGTCAAAAACATTCTAAGTGTTATCTACCATATTGCTTTGGGTCCCCTTTAGAGAGTCAACAACAGTCTAAGTAAATATATTCGGTAATGCCAGATATCAAAGTAATAGTAGTGCAAGCAATTTCATGATAACATGTCAAAAAATTAGTCGCCGAAAGCATCTGAATACTTTAAATAACTGAGAAATCACAGGAATGAACCTACTTCACTATCCCAAACCCTAGGCTGACAATTATGACAAGCATTCTAGCCAGAGATCTCTTCAAACAGGACACTATCTCTGCAAACACCTCGGCCCCATCAGTAACTGACATTCCGGTATTGGCTATGCTCTGATATTCCGAGAAAAACACTGCTTTTTCTAACATACCTGAAAGTAAAAGACATCCTCCACAATCACAGTCATAAAAAAAAAATATTTAATGCTTTACCACATGGCAAGATTTTGGACTAGATGAAACTGCAAATATTTGAAGGCTGCAATTCAAATGTTTTTTAAATTATAATATTTTCTCTTTTGAATCGGTATAAACATTGTTGGAAAAGGAGAAAATGCGAAAATGCTGGTCACTAACATTTTCTTATGTTCCCATTTTCACAAAAGGTCTCCTCCTAAGGGTCATTAAAACTCAGGATTGTGTGGAAATGGGTTAAACATTCTAGATATTGACAAATTTACAAAAAAAAAAAAGAACAAGAAAAAAGTCCAAAGAATATTTTGATGATATCATTTACAGAATTCATTTCACTGAAATACATTAGATATGTGAAGAAATTGGTACAGTCTAGAAGAGAAATAAGCAACTTCAGGCCATAAAGTCCATAAAAAATCATCTGTTGACCTATCTCCTGCCTACCAGTAGGTGGTATATATTGAACTATTAGGTAAAGAAACATGTTACCTTCACCAAGGTATAGTTTGATAGGTTGTACAAAGAGGTAAAAATAACAGAATAACAGGTTTTTTTCTTTTTTTAGAGAGAGAGAGAGAAAGAGCACCAGAGTGAGAGAGAGAGAAGGACAAAGGGCCAAAGTAATCATATTTACTTAAAGTTAGGCATTTCTATAAATTTGAGAAAAAGGTTTTTGAGAATATTGGGGGCAAGGTAAGGAAGGCTTGCAACAAGCAGTTTCTCATTTATCCTGTGTGTTTTCTTAGCTTTCAAAGACAACAACAATCTTTTTGGCCACATTCAAAATGTCATCTGTAAAAATGCTTTCAGTTTAATTCTGCCTAGAAATTTTCAATCTGCTTCACGAGTTAACTTATTATCAAACGCTAAAAGTTTGGACTCATCCAAATTGAAATCATTTGCTGACTACAAATTAAATGTGGCTCAAATGCCTGCATTTTTCGATGAAAGATTAGAAAACATTGTGTGCAAAGGTTTCCAGCATTTTCTCTAAGTGTTTTCAAAGGATTTCTGTTGAGAAGTTGTTATAAACTCAGGATAGTGTGATAAAGTGTTACCAGCTGAAGCACTGACAATCAAACATAAATTACCCAGTACAATAACAGCTCCAATCCAGTACTGTATTCTTAGCAGATCTCTCCAGTTACAGGCCAGCATGACAAGCCACACCAAACCATAAATGATATACATCAGTCCCATCACACCATAAAACTGAAGAATTACAAATTTCCACAAAGATCATCTTTACACATATCGCTCAGAGTCAGCATTTACAGCAACAAGGTCAAAAGAAAAACAACATATCACATTTTCGAAAAGTGGTCTGCTTCAAAAGAATATTTGTATCTCGCAGCAGACAATGCTTGAAAACATCATGACTAAACAAGAAATTGCTTAAACTTTTTACCACTCAATCCGGACTTTTAATGACCCTAAGAAAAAAGCCTTTTGAAAACACTGTGGAAAAAGGAGAAAATGCTGGTAACCAGCATGCTTATAGGGTTATGACAGAAAGTAGCCAGTGGCTTGAAAAGGTGCACTGGCCACAGGGGTATTACTGAAACAATGTTGAAAACACCATGAAATACTAAACAAATGAATCACAGCCTTAACAGATGTTTTCAAAATTATATGTGGAAAATTTGTTCATGATGACACCAGAATTCTTTCCAAGGTGACAAAATTTCAGAACGGTATTTACTGAAAGTATTTTGCGGTAAACAAACTAAATGTGGCTCAACTGATGGGATTTACCTCTGAAAGTATAAAAAACTTGGTTGGAAAAAAGCAGAAAATGCTGTTTACAACAACTTCAAAAGGAGGTTTGAACATTGCTGGGCAAAGGAGAAAATACTGCTTACTACTGGGGGTTAAAAATATTTGAGAAAATGCTAGTTGCCAGCATTTTTTCCATTTAGAATGGTGTTTTCCCAAACTTCTGGATCTGAAAATCGCAGGATCACTTGATTAAGCACTTAATGGATCAAGATGTAGCCAATGGCCTCTACTTACAATCAGAAGTGGCCACTCAAAAGCCGAGATATACCCAACCTTGCTCTTCATTCTAATGGTCACTGAAATATAGAAACAAGTCAACAACATTATCAATCAGTTGTGTGATGTTTTCACCCATAATTCATTTTAGTTTTAAACCTCTTGTCTTGTGATATGAGAGTTTTGGGTTTCAGTCTACACCAGATCCACTTACAAAACAAGGATCTTGCATTTGACAGATGACGCGATTTAATGGCTGTTTGTATCACAAATGCTTCCTTTCACTGCACTCAATATGTACTCTTGATTCACTCAAAGAGCTTGTATTTTGATGAGTTAACTGTCCAGGAAGTTTAGTATAAATATGACAAATAGACAACTTGTATACTGAATGCAATCCTCTTCCAAAACAAAAGTCTGGGCACAGTATTACTGAAATTCCAAATATTTGTTGGACATGTTCCTCAAATGATACAGCCAACACAAAAGTAACAATTTTTTCCCCATAAATCAATACCAACGGGTGGCAATCTCGCCTACAGTTGCTTTTTTAGTAAAAGTTATGTTGAAGAGTGGAAATATCTGTGTCTAAAATATTCTTCAGGATTACCTACCTTTCTAATTATCTCTTCTGCATAGACAGAGAGACCATAAAATGCCAAAGTACCTGCACAAAGACCTGCATAAAACAGACTAGACTGTAACAATGACACATGTTTTCTTTAAAACATCTGAGTTGACAAAACAATAAACAGATGATTCTGAGCAGGGGTGTGGAAATCTTAGAAATTTCTACTTGTCCGCAGACAAGTAAATTACAAAAATCTACTTGTCCGTCTGTGTGGCTCACTTGTCCAATGATTTTAAGAGGTACAAATAAAGTGACATGTCCGCAACATGGGGATATTCTCGACAAACTTTAAAAAATATTGTTACGATCATCTGCATTCAACCACGGGAATTCTTTCAAGCACGCCTTTATAAAAAAAAAATGTTTTAGTCATATTTCTTGCCACGGTCCTTTTAACGTTTAAGAGTCGCCAAATGGTTCGGAGTCTCACACTTGCATCAAAGATTTTATTTAAAAAAAAAAAAAAAAAAAAATCATTTTCTCCGATTTTACACACCAAATGATCGCTAATCGAAAACTTTTGGATACTGAGACAGCTTCCGGCAGAGGTGTTCAATCACTGCCCATTTCGCACCGAAGCTGTTTAAAATCAGATTAAAGGCTGAAATTTTCATGTGTGTGACATTGTCATCAAAGATTGCTGAATTGCTGCTAAAATGATACTAATAAAATTATTTTAATCCATAATAATGATCCTGAAGGTGTTTACACATTTTCAAAAAAATCGACATGCAAAAACAGCCGCATTTTTTACTGATCTTGTCATATCCAGTGAAAGCGGAGGTATACCAAATGTGTATTTTGGCTTTCCAGAAATCAGGGATCATCTCAAGACACTGTTTATCATTCGAAATGTCATTTTGTACGAAGTGAGAGCGTATGTATTTCACTGGATATGTATATACACAACAAATTTTTATTTCAAAATTTTCCTCATATTTTCTACTTGTCCGTGGACAACTAGACTGAAAAAAGTCAATTGTCCGACACTGAATTTTCCCCGAGTCGGACGAGTCGAACACAGTATTTCCACACCCCTGATTCTGAGGAAGTAATCTTTATTTAGAGAGCTACATGTAATTAAACACTGTGGTAAGCAGAGAGATTGATTTTCAATGCAACTTCTTTTGTCTAAAAGGTTTTGAATACTATGTGATAAACATACCAATATGTGCTTGCAGACTGAAATATTTTGACCTACCTGTCGCATCTACATGCTCTCCTGTGTCTGTCTCTATCTTCAAAATAAATATGTACGAGCCAGACTTCCACACTTTAGCAACGTGATACTCTGATTTCTGTAACAATATTCATCAAAACAACATTTTACTCCCATGCCTGTTTCACTCTTTACCAAAAATCCTGTTACGTAACTCTACCAAATAACAACTCTTGGACTTGTCCCAGATGACACATTTTATATCGCTCAAATTATTGGATTTCTCCATTAAAGGTTGGAAAAAATTGTGGGGAAAGGGAGAAAATGCTGGTTACCACCATATTCTCCATTTTCCACATTGTTTTCAAAAAGCTTTCTTTCTAAGGGTCAATAAACCAGTATGGATTGTATGGTAAGGACCCTACAAAAAAGGCTTTTAAAAATATTGTGGGCATTTTAAGACATCAGAGATTGTTTTCACCAACCATTCAAGAAGCAAATCAAAATACCCTTTACCAAACTATCCTGAGTTTTAATTACCTTCAGAGAAAAAGCTCTAAAAAAACAGTATTGGGGATAGGAGAACACACTGGAAAAGGGCATCTTATTTTTTCAAAAAGTTTTTCTTTCTTTTTAAAGACAAATCCCATCATTTGAACAAGAGGTAATTTGACATGTTCAAGAGCTTGTAATTTGAACAAGTCTAATATCTGGTTGTCTGACAAGACTTAATCAATTAGCCCTTAATCACACAATCCTGATTTTTAACAACCCTGAGGAAGAAGCCTTTTGACAACACTGTGGGAAAAGGAGATTATGCTGGTAACCAGCATTTTCTCCTTTTGCCCCAATTTTTTCTACCCTATCAAACCCGATCAAAGACAGAAATCATCATTTGAACTACATTTACTTTGTTGTCTGCAATTGCATATTGTGATAAAGAGTTAAAGACTTTGTTCAAAGTTTTTACAGAAATCTCTCACCTGATCATTTGGTTCAGGTATAGCTGGTTTGGGAGTTGTAGGCTCTGTAGATATCATCGCCACTGATGACTGTAAAGACACTGCCGGAGAAGATGAGTCTTCCCTCTTCCTACGAGACGAGCCCTGAGCCGATTTAGGTTTGGAGGACCCTGACGAACTTGAACCACCATTGCCTTCACTGGCAGATCCTGGCCCCGTATCTGTTTGATTTGTAGTTGACTCCCCTCCCCCATCTTGATCGCCAGCCTCTTCAGAGGCCTCTTTTTCACCAACCTTGAGATAATGATGAAAACTTGATATCTTTAACCCTTTACCACACAATCCCGACTTGTAATGACCCTGAGAAAGAAGCATTTTGAAAACATTGTGGGAAAAGGAGAAGATGCTGGTAACCAGCATTTTCTCCTTTCCCAAAAATGTTTTCTGCCCTACCCAAAACAAACTTCAATTTTTCGGTAATATTTATTTTGTCATCTGCAAATGCTTTCAATTTGGACCAGTACTAAACTTTTGTTGTTTGGTAAAGAGTTAATAAGCATTACACTACCACATAGTCCAGTGTTTTAACAACCCTGAGGAAATTTGCTTTGGAAAACATTGTCAAAAGGAAGCAATGCTGCTTTTGAGCATATTTTTTCTCCACAATGCTGTCTTCAATGTTTTCAAAGGATTTGAGCCACATTTAAAGCATCATCTGGGCATGCTTTCAAGCTGTTGTGTGGTAGAGATATAAATCTCTACTGAACAAGAAACCTTTTGTTTTGTCTACAAAGAAAGCATTTGAAGACAACAAATTACCTGTGCTCACAAGATCTTGTTTGTTGACAGTATAGAAATCATTGTGAGAAAAGAAGAAAATGCTGGCTTTGATACGGTAGAAATAATACGGGGAAAAGGAGAAAATGCTGGTAACCAGCATTATTTTACAAAATTTTTAAAAACCTTCTTTTTAGGGGTTATGCAAGCAAGATATCAGTTGATATATTATGTCCTTCAACTTTGTCTATCCTATCAACTCTTTACCAAATAACCTAGTATTGCAAAAACCCTGAGGAATACAGCATTCCAAACAATGTGGGAAAAGGGAATGCACAATCTGATCGTGGATCTGTCCAATAGGGAAACATTTTCTTCCCCAAAAAATGCCAATAACATAGCAAAAATTGGGTTTTTACAATCTGCTTGAAAGTTTCATTTATTTAGCAGCTTAACCCTTTACCAGACAACAGAATTTTAGCCTTGTCCAATTAAAAGCATACCTAGACGACAATTTTAATATGGCTCAAATGCTACAATTTTCTCTTGATAGGGTAGGAAACATTGTGGGAAAAGGAGAAAATGCTCGTTACCAGCATTTTCTCCTTTTCCCACAATGTTTGCTAAAGACTTCTTCTTTAGGGTTGTCAAAACTTGTGATTTTGCCTTGTAAAGGTTTAACAACACTGAAGAATAAGGTTTTTGGAAACATTGTTGGGGAAGGAGAAAGTGTTAGTGACAAACTTTTTCAGCTTTTTTCCGTTGTGTTTTCTACCCTTTCAAAACAAAAACCTATCAGCCATTTTCAGTATGTTGTCTGCTAATGCTTTCAGTTTGATGCAGTCTTAGAATCTGTTGTTTAGTAAAAAAAATAACAAGCAATTTCTTCCTTTGCCTGCCTTCATGTTTTAAATGTAAATATTGAGCCATGGTCTGGCAAAGGGGCCCTAATGCATCAATATGATCCATAATACCAAGCAAGTTACCACATAATCATGGATCCATAAAATCCATTTTGTATAACAACCAACTGAATCATGAGGTAGGCTGGTAATAATAGTTTGACATGCGGAAAATTTAGCAAAAGGTATCAGCCGAGGTCAGCCTGCGCAGTCCGTGCAGGCTGACCTGGGTCGATACTTTTTGCAGATGCATTAAAATTTAATGAGCATGGTTCATATTATATTATACTTAAGTCATGTTACCAATACTTTACAAAGATACTACCAAACTGTGGGAGGTAGTAAGATACTTACATTTGGAAGGATGACAGTCCCATTTTGCGGTGGATCTTTTGTCTTATCCTGAAATACATGTATTTGAAAGATTTATACCTCTCACAAGCTGCTGATCTTAACTCTTGTACTGCTAAATTCTGATTTCATTGCTTATGCAGACAGTGCAAGTCTATAATCAGACTGTACAGAATGTGCAGTCTGACCTTTGATCTGCACTGTCTGATTTTTGCCAGATATTCAGAAAAAAAGTCTTAAAATTGCAGTATCTACATCTTTTGTACTGACTGAGAATGTCCATTTCATTTTTCTAGCAGTACAAAGATTAACAACAATCATAACACATGTAGCATGTAAAAATTTTATTGCAATGGATTAACAACAATCATAATATATGTAGCATGTAAAAATTTTATTGTGATGGATACAAAATGTTTGAGTAAAGTGTCCTAAAAGTGGAAACAGCGGAAAAAGTGAGCACCACATTCAAGTGCAAATGCCCAGCTGCAGCTGTATATTCCTAACAAAGGGATAAAACAGAGTTAAAAAAAAAACTGAGGGTTACCGGTATCTGCACTCACAGATATGGGTCCCCATTTTCCTAATTTACAACTAGCAGAGTTAGAAATAAATAAATATCTCAGTAATGACAGATATCAGATAAGGTCAAAGTTTTCCTACCATGAACACCAAGCAGATGACATGACAATATCTTGACGATTTCTCAAAAAACCGCAAAGCTAAAAGGCTTTACTCCTAACCTAAAGTATGCCAGTGTCAGTCTACTTTGTCCACATGTATTTTAACCCTAAATTGCTTTACCACACAATCCCAAATTTCAACGACCCCTGAGGCAGAAGGCTTTTGAAAACATTGTGGGAAAAGGAGAAAATGCTGGCAACCAGCATTTTCTCCTTTTCCTAAAAATGTCTTCAACCTTTTCCAAGACAAATCCATCATATTTACCACATTCAACTTGTCATCTGCAAATGCTTTCAATAGGAATATGTCCAAAATTTTGTTGTGTGGTAAAGAGTTAATCTGCCTGTTAAAACTTTAGTTGCATCCACAGCCAGAGTACATAAAGATGAGACACAAAAGTAGTCTGATCTTGGACCTAAACTTTCTACTATACTTCTAGCTAAAATAGCCTTAAAACAAATAATGGTGGAGGGAGGGCATAATTTTTCTTCACAGAAAATGCCATGTCTATTTAGTATCATAACTGAACTTGTATAGCTGTGAGGCCTCATGCATTGCATGTGCCTCTCTTGCTTTTGTTACCAAGACGTGCTAAAAGCTCTGACTGTGTAAAAACACCCTGTGCAGATGCTTTTAAAACAGACCAATCTTAAGTTTCGTCAATAAGGGGTTAACTTACTGGTAAATTGATCATTTTCTCAGCACTACAAATCTCAGGTCCGCTAAACATCATGTACTGAACACTTTTGTACTTGTAATCCGGAAAGAGATTTACACGTGGTTCCTGGAAATACTGCTCAATAGCAACATTTGCTTCCTGAAGTAAGAAAAAAAAAAGTTTTCAACGGTATTTCCTTAACTCTTTACCAAGCGATAAAATTTTAGACTTGTCCAAATTGAAAGCATTTGCAGACAACAACATAAATGTGACTCAAAAACTGAGATTTGTTTTGAGAAGATTAGAAAAAATTGTGGGAAAAGGAGAAAATGCTGGTTACCAGCATTTTCTCCTTTTCCCACAATGTTTTCCAAAGGCTTTTTCTTCAGGGTCGTTAAAACCTGTGATTGTGTGGTAAAGAGTTAACTCTTTATCACACATTCCTGACTTTTAACAACTCTGACAGAAAAGGCATTTAAAAACATTGTGGGAAAAGGAGAAAATGCTAGAAACCAGCATTTTTTCCTTTTCCAGCAATGTTTTCTGTCCTTTCAAAGATAAATCGCATCATTTTAGAAACATTTAATACACCGTTTGCAAGTGCTTTTAATTTGGACAAGTCTAAAATTTGTTGTTTGGTAAAGAGTTAATGGGCTGTAAGATATTTTTAGATTTTGTGCCAGTTTCACAGAGACATCTGGAAATGTTACGTGATCAATAACATGCATGGATTTTGAGGATTCTTGTTCAAATCAGTCAATGGTATCTTTTTCTGGTGTAACTAGAACTGTCCCACAGCAGACAAATACCCCCCCTCCCCACCAGCACCTTGCAGCAACTTGTCACTGAAGAAGTACAATCAGAGAATGGAAATGATTTTCAAAACAAAGATCACCAGTGACCTTGAGCTTTGACCCATGTGACCAAAAAACAATAGGGCACGTCCTTGAGCAACACTTGTACAAAGTTTCAAGGTCCTAGGTCAAACACCTTTTGAGTTAGAGCAAGGAAACAAAAATGTCTACAGACCGATGGATTGATAGACAATTGATGGACAGACAGACATGGTAAAACCAGTAAACTCCTCTCTACTTCGTAGCTGGGGGGGTAATGATAAAAACAGATGCAGTTAACTCCTGCAAAATGACCATCCCATCATTTAAACATCCAAATTTTTTATCATTTTACTGAACGTAACACAGTTCCTGTACCATTGCAAAGAAAAATTTATATACATGTATATAGTCATACTAATCAGTGTTTTTAGAAAAAAAAAATTGATTCATGGCCTAAAAACTAAATAGGCCCCCTTAAACAGCACTTGTAAAGGCCTGTCAAAACATCATATGGTCAATAACATGCATCTATTATGCTGAATTCTATTCAAATAGGTATAATGATGTCATATCTGGTCTTGATTACAGAATGAACATTAATATTTCTATGCAAAAACTGTTTCTTTTTACAGAATAAAACTGCCCAGTTTCTGTTTCATTCAGTAAAAAATCTTCTTATGCTCCTTTAAAATTTTAAATTCTATAAATTGTTGAGTATATTTGATTTACTATTACCTTCATCCCATCAAAGTTGTGGTACTCTTGTGTGCATGGTGAATATCTCAACACCCATCCCACATTCAGGTTCAGATCTGTATCTTTTGGCGTGCAATGAACTGTAATTTAACAGATAAGTAAATTGAATAAATCAACAGATGAGTAAACAGACTGCCACTACATGGTATTTTAACAAGAAGACAAGAGGGCCATGATGGCCCTGTATCGCTCCACTGGCTTATAAATATAAACCATAAATACTAAACATTTCAATTCTGACCAAATGGTTTCAAAATGAAGACTTACAAAGTTTTCTCTGTAAAAGCCCATGTGAAAGTTGAGACCCGCAGGGCAAAGCCATTTTTGATCCCAGAACTATAATTACTTGAACCCTGGTAGAGGTCCACAAGATAAAGCCATAAAAATAAGGTGATTTTCAAGTTTTGTCCACATGAAGCCTCTGTAAAACATAAGACCCCTGATGCAAAGCTAATTTTAAAAAAAAAAATCAAAAGAGGAAGATTTCTTAAGTTGTCACTATGTAAGCCCATGTAAAACTTGTGACCCTTGCGGCGGGGCCAATTTTGACCCCAGGGCTAAAATTTTGGCCCACTTGGTAGAGGCCCACTAGATATAGCTACATGCAAAATTTGGTAGCTCTAGGCCTAATGGCTAGGTACAGGAAGATTTTTAAAGTTTTCTCTATATAAGCCTATGTAAAACTTGTGACCCCTGGGGCAGAGCCAATTTTGACCCCAGGGCTCTAATTTGAAGAAACTTGATAGAGGTCTACTACATAAAGCTACATGCCAAATTTGGTAGCCCTATGCCTTATGGTTTCCGACAAGAAGATTTTTAAAGATTTCCAATATTTTTCAGTTTTGTTGCCATGACAACCAGAGTTTTTGAAGGAATCAAATTCTTTCAAGAAATTCTGAAGAGGACCATGGCAGGATCATTTCTGTGAAGCTTCATGAAAATTGGATGGGTAGTTTCAGAGAAGAAGATGTTTGAAATAAAAGTTAACGCACGGACGGACGGACGCACGCACGGACGCACGGCGGACACAGGGCCATGACATAAGCCCGCTGGCCTTCGGCCAGTGGAGCTAAAAACCAAACAAAAATATAAATGTTTGTAATTTCTACAAACTCTATGGGAATTTAGACCATATGTTCATTTTAAACCTATTTCACTTCTATTAACCCTTTACAAAATAATCCCTTATTTTAACAACCCTAAGGAAAATGTCTTTTGAAAACATTGTGAGAAGAGGAGAAAATGCTGGTAACCAGCATTTTCTCCTTTTCCCACAATGTTTTCTACTTTATCCAGGAGTTAAATTTGATTTAAACCTTACTTGTCTTCTATTATTAATGTTTTCAATTTGGACAAGTCTAAAATCTTGTCCCTTGGTAAAGCCCGCTCGGCAGTAGCACCATGGACAAAGGGCAATTATGCTCTCTGACCTTCAGCCTGTAGAGCTAAAAATGTGTCATGAGCCAGTCAATTAAGGTAAAAACTCAAACATGTACCTTTAGCCTTTTAACACACATTTCAATGTTTGGACAACCTCGCGAAAAAAGGCTTTTGAAAACATGGTATTGAACATGATGTTCATATTCTCTTTTTCCCATGAAATTTTCCAACCTTTCCTGACCAAATAGTCACATGAGCAATACTTAGAAATTAATATGTTGTTCAATTCATTAGCGGAAGTTTGTGGTCACTGATTCACATGCACTTCTCAGATGCATGTCATCAACATAAATATTCTGACCATGTTTCATGAGTATCATGCACAAACTGCGACCTCTAGAGTGCATTCCAGCTTTTTCTAAGATTTGGCCCAGTGACCTACTTTTTGACCAAATGTGACCCAACTTCAAACAAGTCCAAGATATAATCAAGACAAACATTGTGACCAAGTTGCATGAGTATCAGGCTGAGATTGGGCCCAGTGACCTACTTTTTGACCCACCATGATTCAATTTGAATCTATCCAAGATACCATCAAAACAAATATTCTCACCAAGTTTCAAGAGTATCAGCTGAAAATGTGGCCTATACAGTGCACACAAGGTTTTTTTAAGATTCTGCCAAGTGACCCTCTTTTTGACCCCATATGACCCTATTTCCCACTTGTTTGAGATTTCATCGAGACAAACATTCTGACCAAGTTTCATGACCAAGTTTCATGAGTATCAGGCTGTAAATGTGGCCTATACAGTGCACACAAGGCTTTTTCTAAGACTTGGCCCACTGACCCACTTTTTGACTTGACATTTTGAAGCTGTCCAAGATATCATCAAGACAAACATTCTGACCAAGTTTCATGAGTACAGGCTGAAAATGTTGCCTCTAGAATGCATATGTGGTTTTTCTAAGATTTGGCCCAGTGACCTGCTTTTTGACCAAACATGACCCAATTTTGAACCTGACTGATACTTCATCAAGACAAACACTATGACCGAGTTTCAAGCATATCAAGTTGAAAATGTGGCGTCTTGAGTACACACAGGCTTTTTTTAAGATTTGGTCCAGTGACCTACTTTATGACCTGACATGATCCAGTTTCAATCTTGTCCAAGACTTTATCAAGACATACATTCTGACCAACTTTCATGAGTATCTGACTCAAAATGTGGCCTGTAGAGTGCACGCAAGGTAAATGTTGATGACCGAACGACGGATACAGCATGATCACAAAAGCACACTTCATCCTCAGGTGAGCTAAAAATCAAATGAGGCATTGATACTTACTTTCGACTGAAATTATTGTGTCTTTGTACATGTTCTTGATAAAGTACAGGTATGGGCTCTAGAAAGAAAACAAGAAATGTGTGTTAACACTTTATCATTAGCAGTTTTTGAAATAACTCAATGCCAGAAGCCATGGACAAATAAAAATCCCAGCTGACATGCTAGAAATCTTTTAACTCATATGCCTGATAATCGATTGGATGAGCAAAAAAAATGGTCAGAAACAAAGAAAATAAATGTTAAAAACAAGATGTATTTAAGATAGTTTCCTTTTTCACTTTTGGTTGCCATGTGGAAAATAATGCTGTAAATACACTTGAATTTATGAAATACACCATTATGTAGGGTGTACTTGTTTTACACCTTATCCTGGTACACAATAATGGCACAAGCCAGTGTAGAACTACATATATGAACAATAAGTGCCAATGTGAATGCTCAGACTCTGTATTTCCTCTTTTAGTATTTATAAGTGTTTAGGTATTTAAAGACTCAATTTGCTTTGAGTTAATTGTTGAGACTCAAAAGCTGACAATTTCAAAGTAGAACTGTAGCAAAGCAGACAAAAATCCCCCCCCCCCAGCATCTTGTCACTAAAGCAGCATAATCAGAGAAAACAAAGAACATGCAGTCTGATCCTGGATCTACACTAGCTGATAAGGCCTACCGGTAGTTTGTTTCTCAAGAAGGACAATTTTGCCTTGGATCTTAACCAGAAATTAAAGTAGTAAGAAATCGGCGAACGGTATTCTTTGTCGCTTTATGCTTAACTCTTTACCAAACAACAGAATTATAGACTGATCAAAATTGAAAGCATCTGCAGACAAGAAATTAAATGTTGCCCAAATTATGAAATTTGTCCTTGAAAGATTAGAAAACATTGTGAGAAATGGAGAAAATGCTGGTTACAAGCATTTTCTCCTTTTCCCACAATGTTTTCAAAAATCCCTTTCCTTGCTATTGTTTAATGTCGGGATTGTATGGTAAAGGGTTAAATAAAATTCCAAACTCCATCAAAAGTGTCTGCTATTCATTGTAAATATTTGTGATGTGATAACATACAAAGTTTAATACATATTACCAAAATTATTTATTGAAATAAAATGAT
Source organism: Tridacna gigas (assembly GCA_945859785.2). Lineage (NCBI taxonomy): Eukaryota > Metazoa > Mollusca > Bivalvia > Cardiida > Cardiidae > Tridacna > Tridacna gigas. The sequence goes on from OX244029.2 coordinate 51,352,120, forward strand.
TGTGGATTTTCCCAGGATAGACTGTGTCTGCTGTCAAAAGATGATTTTAAAACCTGAATATACCAAATGAATGTTTTAATAATGCTTGACTGTAGAGAGAAATAGGATTTATTTTCCATTCTGCAGAATTTGTCTGCAAGTGATCTGAAAATAGAATGTGTCAAAATGATCTGGTTTTTAGGACATGCCATTGGTTAACTTCCTTCAATGTTATCAATGCGATTGTAATTGGTCCATGAAAATTTTGAACATTTTCCACTGAGTTTATTTTTTTCTTTTTTTTTTCCCTCCATGTTTTTCTTTCCTTCAAAAATATGTGCATGCATTGTCACACATTAGACAGCAATGCTTTAGCACAAACTCAACAATCGCCCCTGGCTAAAATATACATAATGTCAAAGGAGTGTGCCAATTTGGACAACTCGTGTTAGAACAACTTGTGTTAGATTAATCATCTTGCACTTTTTCTCCCCTATGGGTTATCAACCCGTATATCATTGTAATACATAATTGCAAATGAATTCCTATTGACTTGCAGAATTATGATGAGGTGGTTTCTAAGTAAGACTTGGTATTTGCTTAGCATTGTTCGTATTATTCCATTCATTTTAAGTCATCTGTGAATGCTTGCTTATTGGGTGGGGTAAGAAAAAGCACTTACTTAGGGCTCAGTAAATCGTTAAGTACCCCTTAAAAAATGTAACACTAACGTTTATAGGTAGTGGAACATCCTTCCATACTCCTGGTTCTGGCAATGCATGGATAGTGCAAAATCCAAACAGTAGAACGAACAGTTTCAATCGAGTTTCGAAATCCATTTTCGTCCTATTTTGACAGTTGTTCCGCAGTATCGAATAAAATGAAACGTGGAAATGATATTTCTGCGTCTCAAATAATATGAAAATCATTCAAGAATTGTTTATTTACATTCTGCACTTTACAGACTAATTAAGAACTTTCAAAGATTTCAAATATTTTCTGGAAACTACCATTGCAACAAGTATTAGCCAATCAATTAGAAAGAAAACTGTGAAGCGTGGGCCTACAAATATGTCTGCGCTCTTGAAGTTTTGGGACGATTCGACTTAAAGCATGTTCGCCCTTTTGGTTATTCGCCCAATATCCTTTTCGCTCTGGATCTGTTAGCCCTGAAACACATGCGCCTTTGGTTTGCTCGCCTCATAATTTTAATTTTGTGTCTGAAATTTAGCCCTACCCCCCCCTTTTTTTTTTAAAAGGAAACGTTTGAATAAATTTCGTTTCCAGTTTGAATTTTAAAACCATGTACATAACCCTCTTCCACAAAATCCTAGGGTTTCACACCCTAAGAAGAGGACATGTAAACAATTAAGGAAAAAAGGCGAAACTGCGAAATTTTCCCTCAGTGTTTTCTTGAAAAACGACATACCCTCTTCATTTTAGCAATATTTAAGTTGTTGTTAAGATATGCTTAAAAAAAAAAAAAAAAAAAAAAAAAAAAATGCATGGTAAAGATTTGAAATGTTCATTCACTAATGACTTATTTCATATTTATTTTCTGAATAAATTGTTATTTATGCGACTGCGATAATAGTGATATGAAGAGGTTTATAGCCAACACCTTTGAAAAAGGGCTGTTGATTATCCCTACACAATAAGGTTGTTGTTTACCCATTGACAAAAAGGTTGTCAATTACCCACAGACATAAAGTATTGCCGACTACCCCTAGTACGAGAAAGGATTGTTGATAACACAAAGACAAAAGGGTTGATGTTTACCCTAAAGACAAAAGGCTTCTTGACTACCCTAGACCCTTTGACCATTTGAAGGGTTGTTGAATTCCCCTAGATTACAGGGTTGCAGGTATACAGGGTTGTGTTGATTATCCCTTAACGAAAGAGTTGTAATTATCACAAGATGACAGTATTATTGATTTCTCTTAGACAACAGGTTAACTGATTACCTCTAGTGGGTCTGAAGGTTGTTGATCATCCTTAAACATGAAAGGGTTTTTGATAACTCTTAGGTGAGAGGTTTGTTGATTAACCCCTTGGCGAAAGGTTTGTTTATTATCCCTTGATGAAAGAATTATTAATTATCCCTAGAAAAAGGGTTATTGACTGCCTCTAGTATGAGAAAGGATTGTTGATTAGACAAAGACAAAAGGGTTTTTGTTCACCCATAGACGAAAGGCTTATTGACTATCTTTAGACCGAGAGACAAATATTGAGTACCCCTAGATACAGGGTCATCGATTACCCCTAAATGAAGGTTGTTAATTACACCTAGATCAAAGGTTTCTTGATTACTCCTAAATGAAATGATTGTTGATTGCACCTAGACAAAAGGGTCGTTAATAATACATAGATAAAAGGGCTGTTGATTACCCCTAGACCCCTAGACCAAAGGATTGCTGATTACTCGACGATAGGATTGAACAATGACTTCTCCTTAGGAAAGGATTGGTGATTACTCTTTGTGGGAGAAAGGACTGATTATTAGTCCTAGACCAAAGGGTTATTTATAACCCTCACACTAAACGGTTGTTGGTTACACCTAGACGATAGGATTGTTGGTTCACTCCCAGTAGCAGAAAGGATTGCTGATTACCCTTAAGAGGTTGATGAGTACCCTTAGACCAAAGGGTAAGGAGAGGAGTTAGGGGAAGTAACTGAAGAATGACCCCATTACTGGTACAAACATTTCCAGCACCATACGCCATCTGTCCATAGAAAATCATTTATATAAACAATATTTACAGACTATGATATATGTAGTTTGACATACAAAAAATGTCAGAGAACTCGAATCTGACAAGGAAGTTTCTCAAAGTTTTGTCCAGTAACTGTCTCGTTCCCTGATCACATGTAAGATGGTACAACCATGTACATCAGGGACCAATTCAATACATGAATGAATATGGGCAACAGATTTTCAAGAGTATAGAAATATGATTTAGATCTAGTTGTGTTTGAGATCGATTATTCTAGCAAAATGCGAAATCAGTTGAGATCCATTTTTAACCTTTATGTGCAGGCCACTGGGCATATTAAAAAAAAAAAAAAAAAAATAGCAATGCTCTGCGTCTACCCCGAAAAAGGGACAGCATAGGGTCAAAGAGTGGTTCTCCATCAATGACATAATAAAAAAGGGTGGCGTGACACCGGTAGAATCGCTGGTCACGGTGTCACACTACAGCGAACGCCTTCAATCATTCACTGCGAGCCTGCAAATATGTCTGCGCCCTTATGACAAGTTTTAGATCGAAGTAGAGGAGTATACACGTCATCGCTAGTGAAAAGACCTGTTGAACATGTATTTGCTCTTGCTGATCTGCTCTTTACCCAAAATCACTGCGGATTTCAATCCTTTTACGGACAGTGATTTATACACAATAAACTGGGCAGGTCCAACAGATATTGACAAGTTGATAAAAGTATGCAAGCTCTTTCCATCTATAAACAAAGTCGACTTGTGATCATTTTAGATCAGAATCAGTTTGCACATTACGCGCAGTCTGATCTTGGATGAACTCTTCCCTACAATCTGTGTCATATACTATGAGTGTGACCCCCAACCGAAATCTTTTGATTGACGTAGTTCTTGGTCCTGTATCATGCCATTTAACCTATATATCCTACTAAATAAACGAAATGTAACTTTCAAACTGATAGTAAAAACCCAGAAGTTTCTTTTTTTAATGTATTTTTTGGGGAAAAATATCTCCTTATTGGACCGTGCAGATCCAAAATCAGACAGCATATTCTGTGCAGTCTGATCTAGATCTACACTGTCCACAAAATGTGCCTGAGTTGCACTTAGCAGACTAAAGTGAAAGCTTATGCAGGTGACAATTTAAATGTGGATCAAGTTACGGAATTTACCTTTGATAATGTAGAAAACATTGTTGGAAAAGGAGTTACCAGCAGTTTCTCCTTTTCCCACCATGTTTATGAAAGGCATTCTTCCTATGGGTCGTTAAAATTTGGGATTGTGTGGTAAAGGGTTAAGCCCTGTGTTTGGCAAATAAGTTATCAGATATTTGTATCCAATTTCTATTAACCCTTTCCCAAACAAGCCCTGGTTTTCACGTGTCTGCAGTACAAGTCTTTTGAAAACACTGTGGGAAAAGGAGAAATTGCTCGTAATGAGCAATTTCTCCTTTTCCCACTGTGTTTTCTACCCTTTTTGATAACTTTCTGCCATTTTCATCAAATTTAAAATTGTCGTCTGCAAACTCTTTCAATTTGGACCAGTCCAAAATTTGTTGTTTGGGAAAGGGTTAAGTTAAATGTCCCCACAATTGACATTTCTGCAGATTTTGATTGACAGGTCCTATCAGCCAATCAAAACACAGTATAGTGCGACATGTAAACACATGGGTCAGACAAAGTGATAGAATTTACTATGGACAATGTTATTGTTTTCTTTTTGTTTAAATCATAGTTCAAAGACTGGATTATACAATAATTATTGTAAAAATGAATTAAAGTTACATGTAAGAATCATGTGTTAAGGTAATTGTTAAATTATAAATTATACCTTGAAAGGAAAACTAAATTTATCCGTTCCAAAAACCTAGATCTACATAAAATGTCGCCGGTAGATTTAACCAGGATTCTGAAAAACCAGCCTCTCTACCAAAGGATAGAAAAGGAGGGTTTTTTTTTTTTCCAGTCTTTCAGGAAAGAAAGAACAGTTATGCCAAACTGTTTTGTTGAACTACATGTATTGAAATCTAACTGCATGTACATCTTTCAAATTCCAAACCATTACTGCTAGACAGTCGTAATTGTTACATACGAAACAAGCAACAGGAAGAAGGATATTTTATTGACAGCCACTTGTCACCCTGTTTCAAAAATAAGTTGACATTGGGAACATCATCATATGATTCTTGTTGTAATACTTTAGAGAGCATTCATATTTTATTCTTGTTTCATTAATCCGATTGCATGTTACTGTAAATGTCACTTTTGCTTGGTTCGAACAATTGTTTGTTTTCCCAACGATTGTCGCATGGCTGATAAATGCCCGTCCAATCCAAATTAGTATAATCCTTACAATCACCAAAGTAACCAAATATACCCCCAATTAAAACGTTTTTTACAACATACTACTCTTAAAAATACCACAAATCACCTAATTGATTACTTACAATAAAATTCTTGATTCTCACTCAAAACAGGTGTTAGAGGTCTTAATTACATCTTTACCAGACAACAAAGATTAGATTCTTCTGTTTTGAAAACATTGCTGTCGACAAATTAAACGTTGCTCCGATGATGGGATTTGTCTTTGAAAGGGTAGAAAACATCTAAGGAAAAAGAGAAAGTTTTCAAAAGTTTCCCACTTTCTAGGTCGTTAAATTACAAGTTTGTGTGGTAAAGGGTTAAGAATGTAAATCCTTTTCTCATATTGTTTACTGTCAAACGGACATGTTATATACCGACAAAATGTCTTAAAAACCTATGCCCCTATTATAAATAATGGATGATGCTGACAACAATCTACTCACAATGTATTTTTAGTTTAAATGCTGTGACCAAACATGGAATTACGAACATATTTGCGCTATTTTTATTTTTCAATTTCTCATTAATATGACATTGTTCAAAGTATTTTTTCTTGTTACTTTGCTGATTTAGTCTGAACTGAAAAGAACGTCGGGAAAAAAGGTTTGGGTACTTTAAATAAAGTCAAACATAAGCTAGAATAAAACTGAAATAATCTCTCTTTCTCCATGTATTCGACCCCATTTTCTGGTTTGTTTGTCTGGCATAATGACCGAAATACCCCATTACTAAGGTGGGCGTGCCAAACTCGCGTTTACAGAAAGGTCAATCGAATTTGTCCATATTTAATTTTTTCCATTTTATCTGAGGCTGAGGAAGTTACTATTAGGGTAGATGACTTGGTCCAAATGGCTCACAAAGTGCATATCTAGGTTTGCTTGTAGGTAAACAACTCTCTTTGAAATAATGCTTTCAAACATGATACAGCTGTATGATGAGAAAGTCGTCAGCAAAATGTAATGAATTGGTCATACATTTTCATATAGTCAGTCGACATGAATTTAGGAATGATACATGGATACTTGGGAAAACATTGCCCTAATAGAGAGGTTGACCTAGCTACCAATCTCATCCTTTTTCCACAGTGGATGACCAGAAAATCATCTGACTTTTTCTGTTCTGTTCAATTATCATTTAATTACACTGTATTTGATCCTTATCTCCATGATGCCCATCTCAGCATAAGAATTTTTAACACTTTACCACACAGTCTCCAGTTTTGACAACCTTGAGGCAAAAGTCTCTTGAAAACATTGTGGGAAAAGGAGAAAATGAAGGTAACCGGCATTTTCTCCTTTTCACACAATGTTTTGTACCCTATCAAAGACAGAAATATCATTTTAGTGTCATTTAATTGATTTGTTGTCCTGCAAATGCTTTTAATTTGGTCTAGTCCAAAATTTTGTTGTTTGGTAAAGCGTTAAATCACATCCCCTACCCAAAGAAAAACTTCCCCTGACTAAAATAGTGATATTTAGAAACAGACGATTGTGTGGCCAGACATTTGATGATGAGATAGGATATTTTGCCTCCCAAAAAACATGATACTAGCCCCTTTGATTCTTGGATTAACTCTTTACCGAACAACAAAATTTTACAGAAATCCAAATTAAAAGCATGTGCAGACAATAAAATTAATGTAATTCAGAAACTGAAATTTGTTTTGGGAGGGACAGAAAACATTGTGGGAAAAGGAGAAAATACTGTGTTACCAGCATTTTTTCCTTTTCCCACAATGTTTTCAAAAGGCTTCTTTTCCAGGGTCATTTAAAGTCTGGATTGTGTGGTAAAGGGTTAATGGGAAAACATAATTTCATCTTAATTCTTAGAGTGTTAACCCTTTACCAAACAACAAAATTTTAGACTTGTCCAAATTGAAAGCATTTGCAGATGACAAAATACCGGGTAAACTTGATGCAAAAATTGAAATTTGTTTTGGGAAGGTTAGAAAACATTGTGGGAAAAGGAGAAAATGCTGGTTACCAGCATTTTCTCCTTTTCCCACAATGTTTTCAAAAGGCTTTTTCTTCAGGGTTGTTAAAACCCATGATTGTGTGGTAAAGAGTTAAATAAATCAAATGGACTCTTTTGTTCAGGAGAAAAAAAAACAAAAAAGTGCAATGGCATGAGTGTTCTTGCATGAGTATTTCAGAAAATAGTCTGTGTTACCTGTCTATATTACCTGCCAAATCACGCTCAACTCTTTACCAGACGACAAAATTTCAAACTTGTTCAAATTGAAAGCATTTGCAGACGACAAAATAAATGCAACTCAAAACTTGAAATTTGTTATGGGAAGGGTAGAAAACATTGAGGGAAAAGGAGAAAATGCTGATTACCAGCATTTTCTCCTTTTCCCACAATGTTTTCAATAGCTGTCTTTCTCACAGTCATTAAAATTCGGGATTGTGTGGTAAAGGGTTAAATGTTGTTCAGTGTTAAAAGGTTACACATGGTTTCAGCTCAAGGTAAGCTTTTGTGAGGGTGCTGTGTCCATTGTGCGTTGTGCGGTTGTCAACATTTACCTCGTGTGCACTCTCAAGTGAATGTTTGTCTTAATAAAATCTTGGCCTCTGACAAGTTTGTAATTGGGTCATGTCAGGTCAAAAAGTAGGTCACTGGGCCAAATCTTAGAAAACCTCTAGAAGCCACATTTTCAGCCTGATACTCATGCAACTTGGTCATAATGTTTGTCTGGATAAAATCTCATACAAGTTTTATTTTACTCCACAGGACAGTGAAACTGAAATGGTCACGATAAAGACAGAAGACAATGAAAAATATCACTGTGTTTTACCAGAATCTCAAGCTGCTATCAATGAAGTGAGAAATTTCTTGTTGCATGTTTGACTAAGGTTAACTCTTTACTAAAGGACAAACTTTAGACTTTTGATAGCTGTGCGTCTGACAAATAAAACAGGGTCAAATGTTGGGATTAACATTTTATATGAAAGGATGGAAACATTTTGGGAAAAGGAGAAATGCTGGTTACCAGCATTTTCTTCTTTTCCCACAATTTTTTCAAAAACCCTTTCTGTCTGGGTTGTTAAAACATGGGATTGTGTTGTAAAGGGTTAAAAATTTCCATACCTCTGAATTTATCATTGTTATGAGTCAAAGTGAGGTATTTGTGCCAATCTTAACATCTCCTTTCTTTGAAGAAGTCGCCAGCCAGAGTTGCTCAGTGGTTAGCATATCTGACTCATGACCTGGTGGTTGCAAGTTCGATACTCAGTTGAGGCTTTCATTTCAGCAATTTTTCACTTCTCATGTCTGATGCATATGAGAAAAGAAGTCAGTGGCTTGGAAAGAAAGTTGTGTCAGTAATGGTGTGGGAAAGCCAGAAAGACATGCATAGATGCACTGAATGCCGTGGTATGACCTTTAGAAGCTGTTAAAACAGCATTAAACTCCAATACAAACAGACAAACAAATCTTCGAAGAATTTAACATTTTATTGAGGTAAAGCCGTTTTTGGTATTATGATTTTATTAAGTTTTCTTTTGACATTTGTAGCCATTTTGTTGTGAATTACAAACAAATCTGTATTTCTTGACATAAATGAGTCCCTCTAGACCTGAGCCACTATCGTTAATTACATATATGTTATGATCACCAAAGCAAATCCAAGACTGAATAAGACAAACCAGACAAATATAGCAAAGGCACTTAAATGGGGCACTTAACCCTTTACCGCACAATGACGCCTTTTGACGCCCCTTGGAAAGAAGCCTTTTGAAAACATTGTGGGAAAAGGAGAAAATGCTGGTAACCAGCATTTTCTCCTTTTCCCACAATGTTTTCTACCTGATCAAAGAAAAATTGCACCATTTGAGCCACATTGAAATTGTCGTCTGCAAATGCTTTCAATTTGGATAAGGCTAAAATTTTGTTGTCTGGTAAAGGGTTAACTCTGACTAAACAACAAAGTTTGGATTTGTCCAGTTTGGAAGCATTTGCAGAGGAAGCATTTGGAAGCATTTGCAGAGGACAAATTGAATGTTGATACATTGACTTGATTTTTCTTTGAAAGGTTAGGAAGGACTTTTAAACAAAACGACAAAATGTTAGACTCATCCAAATTGAAAGCATTTGAAGATGACAAATTAAATTTGAATAAAATGACATGAGCTTTCTATGAAAGGTTAAAAAGCATTGCGGGAAAAGGAGAAAATGCTGGTTATATGAGAGGCTACAAAACACTGTGGGAAAAGGAGAAAATGCTGGTAACCAGCATTTTCTCCTTTTCCAACAATGTTTTTAAAAGCATTCTTCCCCGGATTATAGAAACTTGGGATTTATATGATAAAGGGTCAGTGTAGACAAACAATGATTCAGTAGAAGTGCTTCAGTCTCAGCTGAAATAACTCTTTACCAAATGACAAAATTTTAGACTGGTTGAAATTGAAAACATGTGCATAGGACAAAATAAAAGTCACTTTAAAATTGAAATTTGTTTTGGAAAGGGTAAAAAACATTGTGAGAAAAGGAGAAAGTGCTGGTTACCAGCATTTTCTCCTTTTGTCACAATGTTTTCAAAAGGCTCCTTTCTCAGGGTTGTTAAAAGTCGGGATTGTGTGGTAAAGGGATAACTAGACAAACGCCCCAACACTTTGCCCTGCTGATTTCACTCACATTAAGGGGAGGTACTTATGTTAGCTGTAACATTGTTATTTGCTGTTGTAGAACAGAAAAGCAACCTATAAAGGTGACACGCCTGAAGAGTTGATGGAGGCACTGTTTTCTCAGTCTTCATGTTCATACAGGGTTTGTATCTGATGATTTGTTTTTAACCTTTTTCCAAAAAAATCTCATTCTTAGCTTGGCATTTTTAGCTCACCTGAGCACAAAGTATTCAAGGTGAGCTTTTGTGGTTGTGCAGCGTCCAGCGTCTGGTGTGTGTCATCCATCGTGCATCGTCCATCATGCAGTCGTGAACATTTACCTTGTGTGCACTCTAGAGGCCACAGTTTCAGCCAGATCCTCATGAAATTTGGTCAGAATGTTTGTCTTAATAAAATCTTGGACAAGTTAGAAATTGGATAAAAAAATAGGTCACCGTGCCAAATCATAGAAAAACCTTGTGTGCACTCTAGAGGCCACATTTTCAACCTGATGCTCATGAAACTTGGTCAGAATATTTGTCTGGATAAAATCTCAGACAGTTTGAAATTGGGTCACAGGGAGTCAAAGAGTAGGTCACTGGGCCAAATCTTAGAAAAACCTTGTATGCACTCTAGAGGACACATTATGAGACTAATACCCATGAAACTTGGTCAGAATGATTGTCTGGTTAAAATCTTGTACAAGTTGGAAATTGGGCCCTGTTTGGTTAAAAAGTAAGTCACTTGGCCAAGTCTTAGAAAAGCCTTGTGTGCACTGTAGAGGTCACTTGGCCAAGTCTTAGAAAAGCCTTGTGTGCACTGTAGAGACCACATTTTCAGTCTGATACTCATGAAACTTGGACAGAATGTTTGTCTTGATAAAATCTTAGACATGTAAGAAATTTGGTCACTTTGGATCAAAAAGTAGGTCACTGGGCCAAATCTCAGGGAAAAATCAGGGTGCACCGTAGAGGCCACATTTTCAGGCCAGTAGTCATGAAACTTCGTCAGGATGTTTGTCAGTTTCAAACCTCATGTCAGGTCACAAAGTAGGTCACTTGGCCAAATCATAGAAAAACACTGTGTGCACTCTAGAGGTCCCATTTTCAGCCTGATACTCCTGAAACTTGGTCAGAATGTTTGTCCTGATGATCTTTTGTATAAGTTTGAAATGGGGTTATATTGGGTCGAATTGTAGGTCACTGGGCCAAATCTTAGCAAAACCTTGTGTGCAGTCAAAAAGAAACATTTTCAGCCTGATGCTCCTGAAACTTGGACAGAATGTATGTCTTGATGAAATCTCGCACAAGTTCCAAATTAGGTCATGTTGGATCTAAAAGTAGGTCACTGGGCCAAGTCTTAGAAAAACCTTGTGTGCACTCTAGAGGCCACCTTTTCAGCCCAATACTCATTAAACTTTGTCAAAATGTTTGTTTGGTTCAAATCTTGCACAGCCTCAAATTTGGGTCATGTCGAGTCAAAAAGTAGGTCACTGGGCCAAATCTTAGAAAAACCTTGTGTGCACTCCAGAGGCCACATTTTCAACCCCGATACTCCTGAAACTTGGTCAGAATGTTTGTCCTGATGAAAGCTCGGACAAGTTAAAAATTTGGTCACATTGGGTCAAAAAGTAGGTCACCTGGCCAAATCCTAGAAAATCTTATGTGCACTCTAGAGGCCACATTTTCAGCCTTATACTCCTAAAACTTGGCCAGAAGTTTTGTTCTGATAAAAATCTCAGACAAGTTCAAAAGAGGGTTATGTTGGGTCAAAAAGCAGGTCACTGGGCCAGATCTTATAAATAACTTGTATGCACTCTAGAGGCCGCATTTTCAGCCTGATACTCCTGAAACTTGATTAGAATGTTCGTCTTGATGAAATCTCGGACAAGTTCGAAATTGGGACACATTTTGTCAAAGAGTAGGTCACTGGGCCATACCTTAGAGAAAACCTTGTGTGCATTCAAGAGGCCACATTTTCAGCCAGATTAAAAATTCAAAAATAGGTCAGTTCGATCAAAAAGTAGGTCACTTACACTAATGCATTTTATTTCATCATGACCAGGATCTTTTCAGCTTTATCCGTATTAGATACCTCTTCTCAGGTGAGCGCTTTAGGGCCAATGACCCTCATGTTGAAGAAAAAGTAGAGTAATTGTCATAGTCCTGTAGCCATCTGCATCTGTGGACCTAGAATTTGCACTGAAAATCAGTCCATTTCCAAAAGCAGCTGCAGCCAAGTGCTGCCACCTGCATGCAGTGCTCTTGTTTCTTTTTCCCACAATGTTTTCTGCAATTCCCATAATTTGAGCCGTATTTAATCGGTTCTTTGTAAATGCTGTTGAATACATTGCTGGAAAAGGAAAAAACAGTGCTGGTAAACAGCATTTTTTCCTCTTTCCACAATATTTCTACACTTTTTAGGACAAATTTAATTGTTATAGACACACCTGATTTTTAGTTTGGAAATGCTTTCAGTTTAGATGAGTGAATTATTGTGTCTGGTACAGAATTAACTCTGTACCATGTGACAAGATTTTAGACTGGCTAAAACTGAAAGCTTTTGTAGTTAACACGATAAATGTGGCAAAAATAATGGGATTTGTCTGTGCAAAACATTGTGGGAACAGGAGAAAATGTTGGTTACCAGCATTTTCTCTTTTCCCACAATGATTTCAAAAGCTTTCTCTCTCGGGGTTGTTAAAACTCAGTATTGTGTGGCAAAGGGTTAAAGATGCATGTATTATGTGTAGATATAGTCCTAAGCTCATTTCAGATGAAGTGCCGAAAGTCAGCTTTCTAATCATGGGTGTCCATTTTCAGTTTGTGTGCCAGTTCAATATATTTATCTCCATAGCTCTTGCATAGTGTTTGAATATCCCAAACTTAGTGTCAAGGACGATGTTAAAAGGTCAGATCTAAGAAAAAAAAAAGTGTCAAAAAGGAAAAAAAAAACTTATGTGCCCTCTAGAAGTCACATCCTCAAAGACAGAAAGACTCAGGTGAGCAATCTAACACAATTTCTGATTGGCGAAACGAAAATATTTTGTCATGCATAGCATATTATCCCTGAAAGCGCCAAATAAACCTAATTGTCATTTTTAGTTTGAAATACAACCAAATCATGGCTTCTCTTTGTCATGTTTTAGCAAAGTGGACAGTGTAGACTAAAGCTGAGACTGCAATTTTTTGTACAGCTTGATCTTAATCTACATTGGCTGCAAAGGCAACTATATTAGTGATAAGCACTTTAAGGGTTAAAAGGTTTACCTGTAATTTGTAGATTGAAAGTTACTGGACTTATGAGCTGTGCCATGGAAAACATATTAAACAGTACCATGAGAACAAAGAACTTGGTCTGGTAAGGTACTTTATAAATGTTTGTCTGTCTCTCAGTCTCTCCATCTCTCTCTGTTACACAGAGCTCCATATAGAGGGAGTGATTTTGATTTCTGCATTAAACCCTATGCTATGGGTACTCATTAGAATTGTCTCATTGAGAGGATTCTAAAGAGTACCCACAACATAGGGTTTGGAAGAGAAATAATGCATTTAGAATACTATCACTCCTTCTTATCTGGAGGTCTGTACTGTATACAAAATTTTTCATGATCTCTGAATAGAAAGCCTTTTTATTCAAGCTGATGAAACTTCATACTTTATTTTTTTGGGCTTGACACAAGGTTGATCTAAGGTTACAGGTAAAGGCAATTTTGCTGTGTCTGCTGAGCCCATGGATACAGTGGGTAGGGCATAGGACTTAAAACCAGGAGGTTGCTGGTTTGAATCCCACGCTCTGCGAATTTCTTTTTGAGGATTGCTAGTAGTCATTGCAACAGGTTTCATTCCTCTCTCACTGCTGACCATTGTTTCAACAATGGTTTTCGTAGAAAGCAGCCAGTGGCTTGAAAGGATATTTTGACAAATACTGGTGAAATAAACTCCAGGAAAGCATGGATAGGAGCTCTGGCAAACAAAATAAGACTGAAGTAATGGTAAAAATGGTGTTAAACATCACACACACAAACTTGCTGTTTTGATTATCCTTTACATCAAAAGTGTATTTACATATACAATCTAACCTAAGTTGTTATTCAGTGAGCTGAGACAGAAGTGCTCTTGATATTTTTATAGATGGGGAAGGAACCATTTGAAATCATTATTAAAAAGGAGAAAATGCTGATCACCAGCTTTTTTTCCCTTTCCCACATACCTTCTGTTCATTTTAGACTCATTTGTCTTCTGTAAGTGCTTTCAGTATGGAAAAATCTAAAATTTTGTTATCTGGTAAAGAATCAGCAACTGAGCTAGATCTACATGGGGTTAAAAATGTGTAACAATGTACATACTCATAATTTCAGCAAAAACCAAAGAACCAAGAGTATTATCTGGGAAGAATAAAGGAAAAACAAGAGGGGGATAAAGATTCAACAGGTTTGAAATGTGATTTTAACCCTTTCCCAAACAAGCCCTGGTTTTCATGTGTCTGCAGTACAAGTCTTTTGAAAACACTGTTGGAAAAGGAGAAATTGCTCGTAACGAGCAATTTCTCCTTTTCCCACAGTGTTTTCTACCCTTTTTGAGACGTTTCTGCCATTTTCATTAAATTTAAAATTGTCGTCTGCAAACTCTTTCAATTTGGACCAGTCCAAAATTTGTCGTTTGGGAAAGGGTTAAGCAATTCATGAGGTATTTTAGTGTTACAATATTACAAGATTGTAATTAATTTTGTTGTCATTTTCAACTTTTGGTGACAGCGTAGTGATTTGATATCAAAACTGATTTTCACTTTACCACTCAAACCTTAGTTTTAATGACCTCCGAAAAAGATGCTTTGTGACAACATCGTGGGAAAAGGTGATAATACTGGAAACCAGCATCTTCTCCCTTTCCTACAATATTTTTAAACCTTGCAATGCAAAATTGCATTGTTTGAGTCACATTGAAAAAGTCATCTACCAGTGCTGTCAGTGTAGACAAGTCTTGGATTTTAACCTCTGCGAAAGGGTTGCTTGCTTGTTACAATTTTTGCATTTAGAGTAAATGCGAGGCCATGTACCAGTTGAACAATTATGTAAGGAACATTAGCAAAGAGCAATTTACTTTTGTTCAAGCTAATTCAACTTTTTAAACTCTGTGCTTGTATTTTTCTGTGTAGTTTGTAAAGAAAAGAGCCTGTGTGGCAACTGGGTCAATTTATTCATTTTTTCTCTAGTTTCAAATAATGCGGAAATAGAAACGCCAGAAGATAAAGAGACACAGGAAGTCCCACAGCCACAGGTAACCTCTGATTTGGTTTCTAGTGCAGCATAAAGGGGGCTATGAGATTTCTATAATCAAACAAAACTTCTAATATATTTTATTACTGAATTTAGTAGGGCAATAGCTGGCAAACTATCAGTAAATACTAATGAAAAGTATAAGAAAACAAAAATTTAATGGTATATCTTAAAAGGGCTATGTAGCCTCTCAAAGAAGTTTTGGATTTTGTGCCAGTTTTTCACAGCTTGTTGGAATGTCACATGTCACATGATCAACAGCATGTGTCATTCATAGGGATTGTAATCAAATAAGCATCATAACCCCATATCTAATCACATGAAGATAGACAGAGATACTTACTGATGTATAATTACTGGTATGCGTTAATAATTTCTTTTTTCAAGGAAATCAGAAGCATTAAAGTGGATGGACTAGACCTGCCATATTTCTCTGTAAACATGTCTGATGGTACGCTGTGTGATTTAACGGGAAAGCCGAGGAGGAGTCATGTGATGTATATTTGCCAGCCAAATGGACGTGGAGAGATTTATCTACTGAAGGAGACGTCTACCTGTGAATATGACATTGTTGTTCTCACGTCAGTGCTGTGTACTCATCCAGATTTCAAGTGAGTGCAAATGTGCTTAACTCTTACTTAATTCTTTACATAGGTATCAAAGGACCAGTATACCTAACAATTCAGCTGGTGCCAACTTGTTTCAGGAAATTATGAGTTTACTCTTTAACAAACTACAAAATTTTGGATCTTTTCAAATTAAAAGCATTTGCAAGCAACGTAACATAGATCACAAATGATAAAATCCATTTTTGACAAGGTAGAAAAAATTGTGGGCAAAGGAGAAAATGCTGGTTACCAACACATTCTCTCTTTTCCACAATGTTGTAAAAATTTTTGGAAAACGAGAAAATACTGGTTTCTAACATGTTCTCCTTTTTCCCCAATGTTTTCAAGGTCCTTTTTTCTCAGGGTTGTTAAAATTGGGAATTCTTTGGTGAAGAGATGAAGCTTTTACAAGCATTTTTATCTTTGCAGACCTAAAGATCCCCCAGTCAGTGAAATCAACTGCTTTGCCAGTGAAAAATCTCCACTCAGACCCACAAGGCTTTCGAAATTAGAATCTACATCAACTGTTAATATGCTGTCTGTAAGTCTTTTTATACCCCTTAACTCTTTACCAAACGACAAAATTCTAGACTGGTCCAATTTGAAAGCACTTGCAGACGACAAAATGACTGGATCTGTATCAGATTGACTAGAAAACATTGTGGGAAAAGGAGAAAATGCTGGTTACCAGCATTTTCTCCTTTTCCCACAATGTTTTCAAAAGACCTCTTTCTCAGGGTCATTAAAACTTGGGATTGTGTGTTAAAGAGTTAAAACAACAGCCATCTACCTTTTTGTTGCATAGTGTTGCCCTTTAACAAGGCACAGCAGGGCCCAGCCTTGTACTGGTGAAAATACAGTAAGGAACTGAAAAAATAAGGTATCAAGATGATAATGACTGCAATACTAATGAAAATAGTGTAAATGACTAAATGTCCATTTAGACAGATTTGAACCCAGTTATGGAGACAGCTCTTTAAAACATTGATGGGAAGGCACCATTTACTTTTACATCTTTTACCAGACAGCCAAAAGTAAATAAGACATGTTCAGATTGAAAGCACTGGTAGATGACAAATTAAATCTGGTTCAAATGATGGTATTTGTCTTTGAAAAGGTATAAAATTTTGTGGGAATAAACGGCAGCATTTTCTTCTTTTCCCGCAAATGCTTTCAAAGGCCCCTTGCACCAGGGTCATTGAAATACTGTATTTATGGTAAAGGGTCAATTATCAGGTGCTCTTTTTCCCTCCAGAGTCTCTATGACATTCAAAGATGATGATAATACTCTCAAATACACCTTTATTACCCCCTTTTAGGGAAAATCAGAAATTGACTGTAGGGTGCAATTAATTTTAACTTTTGAATGTTTTTCATACAGTGAGAGAAAGGTGATTTGCTTTCATTTCTTTCATAACCATTGGTTCTTTATTGTTTCATTTGGACTAGTTTTTAACAGGTTGTTGATTGCTATGGTAAGTATTGGTTGTAAAAGTTTCGGACATGTCTGTAATGAAAAAATTTGAAGACGACAATTTGAATGAGTTCAAATGATGGAATTTGTATTTTGGAAAGGTAAACAACATTGGAGCAAATGGAAGATGCTGCTTTTCAGTCACATTGTTTTTAATATACTTTGTCTTCAGGGTTGTTGAAAAGCTAGAATGCTGGATAAAGTCTTAACCCTTTACCACACAATCCCAAGTTTTAACGACCCTGATGAGGAAGGCTTTTAAAAATGTTGTGGGAAATGGAGAAAATGCTGGTAACCAGCATTTTCTCTTTTTTCCACAATGTTTTCTGCTCTATTCCAAACAGAAATCATCATGTCAGCTTCATTTAATGTGTCATCTTCCTATATATTCAATTTGGTTGTGTCAAAGTTTGTCATCTGGTTAACTCTTTACCAGATGACAAATTCTTAGACTTGTCCAGATTGAAAGTATCTGCAGACAACAACTTAATCATGGCTCAGATGATGAAATTTATATTTAATAGAGTGGAAAATATTGTGGGAAAAGGAGAAAATGCTGGTACCAGCATTCTTTCCTTTTCCCATGATGTTTTCAAAAGGTTTTTTCGTCAGGGTCATTAAAACTCGGGATTGTGTGGTAAAGGGTTAAGAGATGAAGGGACATGTAAACATTTTCATGTCAAAGTAAAAATTTCTTTTTTTTTTTAAACCAAAGTCTTTAGTTAGCTTCCGATTTGTACAAAACCACAGTTAAAGGGGCATTAAACCAGACATTGACCCAACTTTTGGGAGGGAATGGCAGAGTTGTTGTTTGGTTAAGAAAACTCATAATTTTATACAACAATAATTATAATTATCTCTCTTTATTTTTTACCTAACAATGAAACTTTAAACTCATCTAAATTGAAAGCTTTTACAGACCAGTAATTAAATGAGACCCTTTTGAAAGCTGTCTTTTTCCCATGGTGTTTTCAAAAGCTGTCTTCATCAGGGTATAGAACTCAGGATTCTTTAGGAAAGGGTTAACCTAGAAAAAGATATGAAGGGAGGAAAAATAGATCAGCCAATTTTGTTGATTTTCAAGGATGGTGATGATGAAGAGAGTGATGATGATGATTCAGAAGTTGATGAAAGTGCTTCCCAATCAAATAAGAAAGGTTCTGCATTACCTCCCCAGAGGCAGGACACCACCATTGGTTCAACAGCTGATAAACAATTATTGAGAGATTTTTTATTAGGAGATTATTGTTTACATGGTGTAAGTTATATTTTCCTTTCTTAATATCAGTGGAACAGAATATTGGTAATAGTGTGTCATTTGGTACCGTTTAACTCTTTACCACACAATACCGCCTTGTGACGCCCCTGGAAAAGAAGTCTTTTGGAAACATGGTGGGAAAAGGAGAAAATGCTGGTAACCAGCATTTTCTCCTTTTCCCACAATGTTTTTCTACTCTATCAAAGAAAAGTTGCACCATTTGAGCCACGTTGAAATTGTCGTCTGCAAATGCTTTCAGTTTGGACAAGCCTAAAATTTTGTCGTCTGGTAAAGGGTTAAACGAATTGGTTTTTCAGAATAAATATATGAAAATGAACTTTCAGTTAACTCTTTACCACACAGTCATGACTTTTAATGACCCTGAGGGAGAAGGAGAAAATGATGGCAACCAGCATTTTCTCCTTTCCCCAAAGCTGAGCCCCAGTAGTTCAGGCAGTAGCGTAGAGGACTTGAGAATAGGAGGTTGTTGGTTCGATGCTGGGCTTGGCCACTTTCTTTCAGAGGAATGATGATAGTCATTGTGGCAGGATCATTGTTTTGACGTTGGTTATGTGGGAAAGCAGCCAGTGGCTTGGAAAGAATACTGTGCGGAGGCTTGTAAAAAGAAATTCCATGAAAGCATGGATAGGTGCACTGGCCACCACAATATAACTCAAACAATGTTGAAAACAGCGTTAAACACCATACAATCAATCAATCCTTTCCCCAAAATGTTTTCTGCCCAATGAAAGATAAGATAAATTTCATGTTTTTCATTACAATTGTCATCTGTAAATTCTTTCAGTTTGAATAAGGGTACAATTGTGTTGCATGGTAAAGAGTTACTCTTGTAAAATCAGTGATAAAGTACATTCCTGAATATACATGTATAATTACTCAGAAATTCAAAATACCAGCTTAGTGATGTTGTTTTAGATTTTTTATGTATGAATTAAGTGACACAATATTGACATATAGGTATACAGATAAGCAGTTTGTTTTGATTTGTCGACCTAAAGTTTTCAGTGTATGGTCTTAAGTTTCTGTTGTCATGTTTATCAGACAACAAAATTGTAGACTTGTACAAATTCAAGGTATTTGCTGATTACAAATTTTCAAATGATGGGATTTGCCCTTTAAGGGTAGAAAATAGTGTGGGAAAATGAGAAAATTCTGCTTCCCAACATTTTATTTTTTTCCTGCAATACTTTCAAAAGCTCTCTCCTACAGGGTTGTTAACTCTTTACCAAACAATTGTATGTTTTAACGACCCTTAATAACAGCCTTTTGAAAAGGTTGTTGGAAAAGGAAAAAATGCTGGTAACCAGCATTTTCTCATTTTCCCACAATGTTCTCTACTTATTCAAGGACAAATACCATCATTTGAAAAGCATTTAAGTATGAGTCTAAAATTTTGCCATGTGGTAAAGGGTCAATATACATGTACATGATAGTTTGGTAAAGGATTAAAATGACTCTCTAACTAAATTGTTTTATTAACCAATTGATTATAATCCTAGAATGAAATATTAACAATCTTCTGCAGGATTTCTGCTTTACAAGCATATTTTTATTAAAAATCTATAAGCACTGAGGGTGCCAAATATGGGATACTTAGCAAACTTTGACCCGAACTTTTTGCTTAAAAGACAGCAGACTGAAAAGTCTATATGTATATCAGAAGAAGAGAAAATCAAATAGGAGCTAGCATTTGACTTATTTTGCTCAAAGGACCTTTCTCTCAGGGAAAGACAGAAAACTAGACAGATAAATTGTCCTAATACGCATATTTGATTTAGTACTTTTAGACAAACCACAGGCTAAAATTGTACTAGTATGTCAACATTCAAAATTTGAAACACTGAAACAAAATTCTACGAAAGAATCTTTCAAAGATTAAAGACAAAATATTTAGAGATTTTTTTCTTTGTTCTTTCCCATCCCTAATTTTGAGATACTCTAACCTTATCATCTTGAGATTTGCAGTTTGTGTCACTTTTGATAATTTATGTGTTGGAAAACAGCTGCTGGCTTGGAGGGAGTTTTGTGCAAAGAACTGATGAAAGAAACTCGACGAAAACATGGATAGGTGCTTAAGCCGATGGCATATAACTGAAATAATGTTAAACAATATACACCAAACACACAAATGTAACTCTTTTATGGGTCTTTAGTCAGTCTGTATATTAACCCTTTACCACACAATCCTGACTTTTAATGACCCTGAGAAAGAAGCCTTTTGAAAACAATGTGGGAAAAGGAGAAAATGCTGGTAACCAGCATTTTCTCCTTTTCCCCACAATGTTTTCTAACCTTTCAGAAACAAATGCAATCATTTTAGCCACATTTAATTTGTTGTCTGCAAATGCTTTCAGTTTGGACCAGTCCAAAATATTGTCATGTGGTAAAGAGTTCATGGGATGACTTGTCCAGAAACAAATTAGAAACAGAAGACGTAAAAAAATATCCACCCAAAGATGGACCATTGGCAAAGCATGACTTAGGGTTTTAATACATAAATTCTCATTAAAACATTGGCAAAAGGAGACACTACTTAGGGACAATTTATGTTCGGGCCAAAATGTTTTCAAAAGCAGTCTACTGTGAAGCGGAGATACATGTGAGTCATGTTGCATGAAAAGAGGGTTAAATGGATGTGCAAAAGTATTGACCAAGGCTGACCTGTGTCAAAACTTTGTGCTTTTAATAAATTTTCTTCATGTTCAAGGACCATTCTACTTCAAGATTCATTTAGTTATCAGACAAAATACATTTTATGGATCCATAATTACATGGTGACTTGCTTGGTATAATGCATCACAGAGATGCATTAAACCCTCTTTTGCCAGAGTGTGGCTTATATACATGTAGTTGTCTGCAGGTGGTACTGTGAGAGTTGCTTATTGTACATGTATATTTCAGTCTAGTGGCTGGTGGAAGCATGAATTCTGCTACAAAAAGTCTGTCAGACAATACCATGAGGTAAGTTTTGGTGTTCGGTGTTTTAATCCTTTACCCCACAATGTAACTCTTATCCTGCTAAATAAGTGAAATGAAACTTTCAAGCCAATAGTAAATACCAAGATTTTGCTATTTCAAAGGGATTTTTTGGGGAAAGATATCTCCTTATTGGACAGTGTAGATCCAAGATCAGACTGCACATTCTGTGCAGTCTGATCTTGATCTACACTGTCCGTAAAAGGTCCTTGAGTCGTGCTTAGCTGCCTAAGGGTTAAGAGAGCTATTCAAAATTTTCTTATCTCACAGATCTTCAAATATGATTCATCACTGAATTAAGTAAGACTATAGCTGGCAAACTGTCGGTAAAGGAGAAAGACAAATGAACCATGCTGTACAAAAAGGGGGCTTAATGCATCTGCGAAAAGTATCCACCCAATATAATAAAATTTGATATATTTTTCTTTGCAATCATATTTATACTGTATGATACATTGCATAAAAAGGTGCACTGTTTGGCATTTAGCTAAAGGCATGGTTGTTTATCATTAGGTAATACTGTCTTTTTTATGACATCAGATATGATGTCATCAAACTTATTTGAAGATGAATCATCATAACTGACACATGTTATTGATCATATGACATTTAAACAAATCTTTGCAAAACTGTGGCAGGAAATCGAAAAATACGTAAAGACACTGTATGGCCCATTCAAGAAACACCATTGAAACTTTTCCTTTTTCTCACTTCTGTCTGTCTTCTTTATGATTTTCAGCTATCCCCTTACTTAACTCAGTGATAAAACATGTTTTTATTTTGGTGAGATAATAAAACTCTGGATAACTCTCTGTAAAGATCATTGTCAAGATCATGGTTGCACAATGTTCATAAAACTTATTAAGGTCAGGTGTGTTATCTAGGGCTATCATGGCCCTCTTGTTTTCCTTTGTAGGAGGCAGACGGTGTTACAGAGATATTTTTAGGCTACTGGAATAAAGAAAGCCATTTAAAATGGTTGGAAAGAAATCCAAGTAAAAGACCAAAACCAGTTGGGGAAAGAAAGTAAGCATACATATAATTTCTTTTTGTATTGATTCACAGTCAGATGCTTTTTTTGTGGTTTACAAATGATCCCATGATTGTAAAGAGGCTCTTCATCAGATATCGATTTGCAGGTTTTTCAGAAAATCTTAACAAGGACTGTTAAGTTTCATTTGCAACCAAAGATGGCCTAATGATTAAAACATAGAAACACATGTAGAAAACAAATAATTACAGGGTTTTTTGTATTTTCACTGTACCTATTCCATTATTTAATGGTACAGCCATTATTGCATAAGAAGGGATAAATACATTTCTCTGTATAATATCAGATGGCCCCAGAAAAACTTTTGATTGAAATCTGATTCTGGGGAAGAAGTTTTTGAAA
Source organism: Tridacna gigas (assembly GCA_945859785.2). Lineage (NCBI taxonomy): Eukaryota > Metazoa > Mollusca > Bivalvia > Cardiida > Cardiidae > Tridacna > Tridacna gigas. The sequence continues at coordinate 51,374,787 of OX244029.2, forward strand.
GTATTGTGGGAAAAGGCTACAACTATGTATTTTTTGTCAGGTATAGAAGTGTGTTTCACTACTTTTCTTGTTTTTGTGGCTAGTGTAGATCAAGATTAGACTGCATAAAACACAGTGTGATCTTTGATCTACACCATCAGTTGTGCAGAATTATGGACCTGATGATTTCAGTATACTCTGAAAATATTCTTCGGGGGGTGGGGGGGGGGAGGGGGGGCATAATAAAAACTGTTTTTTATTCTTTCTGCCATTCTGCACAATGGTCTTTTGTAGATGGCAAAGAGGCAAAGATCAAGATCAGATGCACAGAACGTGTACACTGATCATGGATCTATACTGTCCACTTCTTTAGACACATTAAAACCCTCTGAATTTTAGTAGATTGTATTTTGATCTGTCAGAAAGAGGTCAATTTTCTATATTTGGCACTGAAACCCTGTATCAAACAAAGCTGTGTTTTCAAAACCTTTGGAAGGAGATTTTTGAAAACACGGTAGGAAAATGACATAGTAACCATCATTTTCTCCTTTTCCTACAATGTTTTCTGCTATTTCATTGACAAATACCATCATATTACCAACCTTAAATGTTTTGTCTGCAAATGCTTTCAGTATGGACAAGTCTAAGATTTTTTTGTGTGGTACACACCTAGAGACACAATAGTGGCAAGTTTAGAAACTTTTGTAGACAACGTAGATCAAACTTTGACTGCATAGAATGCTTCTTACTCACTAGATTAGGTAGCTTCCAAGTATTTATCATGCATTGCTTTATTTCAGAGTTTTATCCATGTATTATTCTGGAGGTGATATTTGTGATTTAACTGGTGCAATTAGATTTGTAGAAGTGAGATTAAAGTAAGTTGACCTTAAGTTTTTAGCTTTGGCTGTTTTCAAAGACAATGCGAGGAATATCATAGCCATGTTGTTGTCGTTGTTTAAAAACTTTGGCAGTTTCTCATAATTCTCAGTCAAAAAAAAGAAAAAAAAAAACGCTTTTTGAAAAGGTTGTAGGAAAAGGAGAAAATGCTGGTTACCAGCAATTTCTCCTTTACCCACAATATTTGCCACTCTTTGAAAGACAATTTCAATCATTTAAGCTACATTTTATTTGTAGTCTTTAAATTCTTTCAATTAGGATCAGTCTAGAATTTTGTCGCGGGTGAAAAATTAAATTTGGGCTAGTTGTCAAAAGGGGAACCCATACAAGAAGGATAGGTTATTCTGAAATATTTTTGACTCATTTATCTTCTTTTTTCAATGTAGAATATTCACTGAAAAAAGAACTATAGCCAAGCATTGGCACTGAAATGCATTGCTCATGCTTCTATCTGAAATAGGGTTCCTTTCAGTGATTTGAAGATTTACTGTACATGTTTCGTCACATTTTTTGCATTATGAATTTAAATGCTTGATTATCAAACAGTTCATACATGTACCTAAAACTCCTACAACATGAAGTAAGGCTGACTTTTTGCAGGCATTATATGGATATCTGTGTCTGTGCTTACAAATTTTTTTTCATGCTTAACGCAGCTGAGCATGGCATTTCAAAAGAGCAGAAATGTATTCAAATGTATGTTATAGAGGAAATTCATACCTCTTTAATTTGCTTCGTCTTTCCTAAGCTAGGTCAAGCTCTTGATTTTGGATTTATGCGCTATTTGATTTGATATTGAAACAAAAAGTTGAGCGCAATCTCAGCTGAGCATGATCACAAGTTGTATATGTGTTGAATACAGAAAATTTATTGGATTATTTTATTGATGAGATTAGAAGTTACCAATGGTATAGTCGAGAGAGAAACTTGCTCTGTTAATCTGAAGTTGCTCTTTCTATTTTCAGATGTTTAAATAAACCAAACCAGCCACATGCTGTTACTATATATCTTGTTGAACCTAAAACATGTGAATATACTTTAGTGGTAAGTGCTAACTCTTTACAAGACATTAGAAAAGTAATCTTGCCCAAATTGAGGCTATTGCATACAACAAATTAAATTTGGCTTAAATGATGAGATTTGTTGTTGGAAGGATAGAAAACATTGTGGGAAATGGAGAAAATGCTGGTAACCAGCATTGTTTTCAAAATGCGTTTACCTCAGTATTGCTAAAAAAAAAAAAGGGTTGTGCTGAAGATGTGTAATCTTTTAGGCATTCTTTTTCAGTTTATTATATCTGTACAAAGTTTGTTAGGGGTTTACTCTAATGTTTTTCCAAACAGTCCCATGTTTTAACAACCCAAGGATGAAGGGTTTTGGAAATTTAGTGGGAAAAGGCAGTTGTTACTTTTTCCATTACATTTTCAGCTCAGCTGTTTTCAAAGAAAGCGTCAAGGTATTGTAATAGCACTGTTGTCATCTGCATTGTGCAAAAACTTTGACATTCTGTGATATCTCTATTATTCATGAAGATATTTACTTCAAACTTGGGCTAGTTCTTAACTGTCAAAAGGGGATTTCATACAAGGGTAGGTAACAATCAAAGTATTTTTGACACAGTTATGCTCCCTTTTTGACTTAGAATTTTTACTGAAAATCAAGCAACTGTGGTCAGCATTGGCACCTGCACTTAGTGCTCTTGTTTCTTACCATATTGCCCTTGCTGGTTACAACCGTTTTCTCCTTTGTCCACAAATAGTTAAATGCATGAGAGAAGTCAGAAAATGAGCCCTGCTCTATGAAAAGGAGGTTTAATGCATCTGCAAAAAGTATTGACCCAGGTCTGCCTGTGCAATTCACGCAGGCTGACCTGTGTGGAAAGTTTTTGCTTTTGATAAGTTTTCTGCATGTCAAAGGACCATTCTACCTCATGATAGAGTGGGTTGTGAGACAAAATGGGCTATATGGATTCATACTTATATGATGACTCGCTTAGTACATGGTACAATGCATGTCAGAGATGCATTAACCCTTTCCCAAACAAGCCCTGGTTTTCATGTGTCTGCAGTCTTTTGAAAACACTGTGGGAAAAGGAGAAATTGCTCATAACGAGCAATTTCTCCTTTTCCCACAGTGTTTTCTACCCTTTTAAAGAACTTTCTGCCATTTTCATCAAATTTAAAATTGTCGTCTGCAAACTCTTTCAGGTTAGAAGGGTCTAAAATTTGTCACTTGGGAAAGGGTTAAACATTCTTTTGCAAGAGCATGGTTCAAATACTTTAACTCTTTACCACACGACAAAATTTTAGACTGGTCCAAATTCAAAGCATTTGCAGACGACAAATTAAATGTGGCTCAAGGGATTGGATTTGGTTCTGAATGGTTAGAAAACATTGTGGGAAAAGGAGAAAATGCTGGTTACCAGCATTTTCTCTCTTTTTCCTACGATGTTTTCAAAAGGCTTCTTCCTTAGGGTCGTTAAAACTCGGCATTGTGTGGTAAAGGGTTAAGACACACAAAAAGGCCTTTCAAAATGTTTCAACCTGGTTTAGCTCTTCTGTTTTTGATGAAAAGAACAAGGTATTATCATAACCCTGACATTTCTCATATTTTTGTCGTTAACCCTTTTTACCACACAATGGCGCCTTTTGACGCCTCTGGGAAAGAAGCCTTTTGAAAACATTGTGGGAAAAGGAGAAAATGCTGGTAACCAGCATTTCTCCTTTTCCCACAAGGTTTTCTACCCTATCAAAGAAAAATTGCTCCATTTGAGCCACATTGAAATTGTCGTCTGCAAATGCTTTCAATTTGGACAAGTCTAAAATTTTGTTGTCTGGTAAAGGGTTAATATTGATATGTAAAACTTGGGCTAGTTGTTAAATATGGAAAGGAGAATCTGTACCATTAGGGCAGGTTAACCTGTAAATATTTTTGATGCAGTTGTGCCCCTTTTTCATGGAAAAAGCACCAGCGCCCGAGTGATAGCAACCACATGTGATACTCTTGTTTATATTTCTAGGTGGAATCACCAATTTTTTGTGACCTCCTAGACAAGGCAGATCATAATGGACTTTTGGACCATATTCAAGTATAGCAGTGAGAGAGATTGATGAAGCACATTAGTCAGCTACTTTCCTTGATTCTTCATTACACTTTTCTTATCCTGTGATTTTACGATCCTGAGGAACAAGGCTTTCTGAAAACATCCTGGGAAATGGAGAAAATGCTTGTAACCAGCATTTTCTCCTTTTCTCATGATGTTTTCTACCCATGTAAACACAAATCCCATCATTTGAGCCACATTTCATGTCATCAAATGCAATTGCCTTTTACATCTTAATTTTTGTTGTCAGGGAGAGTTAAATCTTTACCAAATTACAAAATTTTTGACTGTACCAAATTGAAAGCATTTGCAGACGACAAATGTCACATAAAAGGCGATTTCTGTATTTGATAGGGAAGAAAACATTGTGGGAAAAGGAGAAAATGCTGGTTATCAGCATTGTCTCCTTTTCCCATGTTTTCAAAAGCCTTCTCATTCAGGGTTGTTAAACTTGGGATTGTGTGGTAAAGTATTAAGACAATTCATTATGGTTTCCTTTGCTCTGCTGGAAGTGTTCATGTTGAATCTCATTAGATCTCTCAGTCATTCCAGATATGAGAATATTACATTAGTGTCTAAAAATATCAGTTGGGAAAATTGATCATGACCAGGCTTCCTAATAAGCCTTTGCCAAAGAATGCCTATAAAGTTGTCTTTCTAAAGGAAAGTTTCGTCATATGAGACACATTTATCATATGCAAATGCCTTCAGGTTGGACGAGTCTAAATTTTGGTCATTTGGTAGAGTTAATTTCCTTTAGTAATTTTATATATGCCTGACGTGTAAATCATATTGTACATGTATTTATTTCAACACCCTTGAGTGTAGCACTGATTAACCCTATACCACACAAAATAATTTCACTCTGGTTAGTTTCGAAAGCAATTACAGATGACAAATCAGCTGTGGATTAAATTTTAGGATTGCATTTTAAAGCTGAGAAAATGTTTTTTGAAAAGGAGAAAATGCTGGTTACCAGCATATTCTCCTTTTCCTAAAATGTTTTCAAGAGCCTTCTTTCTCAGGGTCGTTAAAACTAGGGGTTATGTGGTAAAGAGTATAAAGAAAGGAAGACAATTTGTAGGCCTAATGCTCAGTTTGGGCTTTATCAGACAGGGGAGATAATTAGAATTCCATTAATGTCCCGTATCTATTTAACTTTGATTAGATAATCTTTCTATTTTGGTTTGTTACAAAATGTATCTACAAATTCACTGTTTACACCATAGCATCAGTCATTGGAAAACATTGTGACAGCATTATCAAGATATTTTCAGTACAGAGAAGTCTAGCATTTGGTAAAGAATTAAGTTCTGATTTTATTGTTACATTTCTTCATGTTTGAATGCTTACATCTCCATCTGTTAACATTTTCTTGTTAAAGCCTGTTTAACATAAGCCACATGTTTTTTTGCTTGTATAATTTTGTAGGCCATGGGCTCTGTAAACAGATTGCTGACAAATCAAACAAAATCAAGTCAAAAGTCAATTGTGCAGGTGTCGCAAGACTGCAAAAGATTGCCAACAATTTACAGGAATGATATGTATGTTGAGAAAATTTGTCTGCAATGTTGCGATGACTATTAACATTAGGAACTTGTTCAACCATCTGGTGACTGCTGCACAAAATTGGGCAAGTTTTGCCAGATGATTGCAAAGAGCTCTATGGCAGCTGTAAAGCTGATGTGAAATAAGCTGAAGAAATATAGTTTGATTCTAACTTTACTGTTGTCAGATGACATTTCAATAATTTGTTTATTATTTGGAAAGAAACTCAGGCCCTCATAGAGTTTAACTCTTTTGCCAGATGACAAAATTGTTGACTTGTCAGAATCTGTTGCAGACAGCAAATTAAATGTGGCTCAAATGGAAAGTTTGTGTCTTTATTAAGGCAGAAACAGTGATATTATGCCGCTTGAATACCAGTATGAAAAACGAAATGTGTCATAAATTCAGAATATTCATATCCTTTGGCTTTTAACAAGGAAAAAAAAATGTGCTTGGAGTTTGATCTCCTCTACTCGTTTATTTTTTGGCCTGTATCTTTTGTAAGATTTATTTCAGCATTTTTCATACCTGCTCTATCAAAAACCAAATGGTTTTACCTCTGCCAGGTGACACAGTACATACTAAATCAAGCTCATGAAAAGATTTCTGTCCTTTACATGGTAAAAAACATTATTGCAAAGGAGGAAATGCTGGTCACTAGCATTTCCCCTTTCCCTACAATGTTTTCAAAAGCCTTCTTTCTGAGTGTCTTCAAAAGTCGGGATTATGTGATAAAGGATTAATTAGGTTTAGGATAAAAGTTGTGAACACACAGAGCACCAAAAAGGCATTCTCAGTCTAGAAATAAGACCAAAAAAATTGCATTTTCAAGGTTGTTCTTGTATAGAATATCTTGGCAAAGCGGACGGTGTAGATCGAAGATCAGATTGCAAAAGCAGCTGTAGTAAAAGGCACTTTACGTTGTAAAAGAGAATTATGTGTAAGACTTGTTATTATTTATTGTTCTTTTTCATACATATCATGTTATCATGTTCATTGTATAATTACAATAGAAGTAGTAATAAACAGTAATACATGTATAATTATATTACATAATAAAAAAAAGAAGTGTAAAAATGAGGGCTAAAATAAATGAATTACTTTGTTATTCTTTCTTCATCATTCTCATCAACATTCCTTGTCTATTGCAGACATATTTAACCATTTACCAAATGGCAAAATTTTACACTTGCCCAAGTTGAAAGCTTTAGCAGACAATGAATTAATTGTGACCGAAACATATAGAAATTTGCCTTTGGAGGGCAGAAAACATTGTGGGAAAAGGAGAAAATACTGGTTACCAGCATTTTCTCCTTTTCCCACAAAATTTTCAAAAGGCTTCTTCCTTAAAGATGGGTATATGTAGTAAAGGGTTAATTCTTTACCAGATCACAAAATGTTAGTCTCGTCCATATTTAAAGCATTTGCATACAAAAATCCAATTTTTGTTTGTAAGGTGTTTGCATACAACAAAGAAAATGTTGCGAAAATAACTGAATTTGTCTTTTGAAAAGCTAGAAAACATTTTGGGAAAAGAAGAAAATGCAGGTTATCAGCATTTTCTCCTTTTCCCGAAATGTTTTTGAAAGCATCATTCCTCAGGATTGTTAAAACACAGGCACAGGTTTAAACATTGACTAGGAGACTCTGACCAGCTGTTTACCGACTCTATCCTGGTTTTTACTTGTCATCATGTTCACAAAAGCTTCTGCTGCGGATTCAAGTCCTTCATGAATTATTTCTGGAACCTGCATGTATACAGAGAGAAACAGAAGATGGAAAATAATTGCATTGTAAAATCTTTGATATTAAACTGACTTTTACTGCCGTTGAGAAAAGGAAAAGGTGATTTTCAAACGGAGAGAATGAAACTGATATTCAAAATATTACTAAAAAGGCTATTTTTAACCATATCATAAATGAGTAAAAACTAGGTGTTTGTTTTTGTCAAAAACAGAAGTCTTCTTCAGCCCCCACTATGACCTTTGAATGGTTTAAGCTTATGCATATGTAGAGATACAGAAATACGAGTCATGCTCTGTGAAATGGTGCAAAAAAAAAAACTCAAGTCAGTCTGCACAGTTTACACAGGCTGACCTGGGTCAAACCTTATTGCTATTGGTAACTTTTCTGTGTGTCAAAGGACCATTTTATCTCATGGTTCAGCAAGTTGTTAGATAAACTAGATACAAATTATGAAATGACTTGCTTGGTATCATACATTAGGAAGTCATTAAACTCTCTTTCCCCAGGGCACCACTTACATATATAGATCAAAACTACATAACTGGTATTTCAAGTAAAACTAACTTAGAAAACCATATTATATTGTCAAAAACCAAATTAGTTATTCTAGCACTATTTGTATTTGAATATCCATGAATAGGATTAAGTCACATATTTCAGGTTTTAACTCTTTTTTTTTTTTTCAAACAACAAAATTTTAGACTCCTCCAAATTCAAAGCATTTGCAGACAACAAACTCAATACGGTTCAAACGATGGGCTTAGTCTGTGAACTGGCAGAAAACATTGTGGGAAAGGGAGAAAATGCTGGCAATCAGTGTTTTCAAAAGACTTCTTTAGCAAGATTGTTAAAATGGGAATGTCTGATAGAAGAACATCAAGTGTTGGAGCACTTGAAGTTGATTTTGCAGAAAATGTTACAGAGTAGCAGACAATGTAAAATCAAGATCAGAACAGGTTCTGTGCTGCCTGATCTTCATGTACAGCCTACACAGTGATATAACCCTTTACCAACAATCCCTTATTTTAACAACCCTGAGGAAAGAGGCTTTTGAAAACATTATGGAAAAATGGAATACTGACGGTTACTAGCATTCTCTCCTTTTCCCAATGTGTTTTCTCCACTTCTATGAACAAATTTTAAATTTTGAGTCACATCTATCTTGCCATTTGCAAACACTTTCAATTTAACCCTTTACCGCACAATGCCGCTTTTTAACGACCCTGGGAAATAAGCCTTTTGAAAACATTGTGGGAAAAAGGAGAAAATGCTGGTAACCAGCTTTTTTTCCTTGTCCCACAATGTTTTCTACCCTATCAAGAGGAAGTTGCACCATTTGAGCAACATTGGAACTGTCGCCTGCAAATGCTTTCAATTGGACAAGGCTGCAATTTTGTCTTCTGGTAAAGGGTTAAATAAGTCAAAAATTTTGTTGGTAAAGACTGAATCATTTCTTAATTCTTCAGGGGTAAATTCTATTGTAAGTCTGCATTACATATATCGTGGCTGTAAGACTTGATTGAAAACGAATTCATTTAACCCATTTCCGCACAATCCTGACCTTTTACGACCCTGAGAAAAAAGCCTTTTGAAAACATTGTGGGAAAAGGAGAAAAATGCTGGTAACGAGCATTTTCTCCTTTTCCCACAATATTTTCTAACCTTCCAAACACAAATTTCAATTTTTGAGTTACAATTATTTTGTTGTCTGCAAAAGCTTTCAATTTGGACAAGTCTTAAATTTTGTCATTTGGCAAAGCGTTAATTTCTGCTAAGCTGTCTGCATAAGCTACTTATGTGGCTGTCTGCATAAGCTACCTCTGCTGCTTTATGTAGTGGTAGAGTAAAATTTATCACATAATCTCCCTAGTTTTGAGTATAGTATACCTGTTTTCTTATCTTACTGTTACACACATTTAAGATAAGCATTATGTGATTTCATATGTGAGGTTATTTTATAATTCTCTCGAGAAGTGTAGCATATTTTTACCTATAAACAGCAAGATTTTGTTACATTATAAAAACAAAGTGATATTTGTTGGCTACAAAAATTTTATTAAGCTCGCCAGAGGCTTGTCTAACAGCATTTTTCTAAACTTGTATAATGACATTGTATTTCAAATGCCAACTAATGTCTTCTATCAGAAACAGCTGACAAACTACCTTTAACTTTCCTTCCTTGTACCATGTTTCTAGTTGAACTAGTCCTTCAGCAAACTTCTCCTGATATGTTAACACCAGAAATCTCTCTCTGCAAAAAAATAAAGATTAACCCTTTTCCACACAATGACACCTTTTAATGACCCTGGGAAAGAAGCTTTTGAAAACATTGTGGGAAAAGGAGAAAATGCTGGAAATCAGCATTTTCTCCTTTTCCCACAATGTTTTCTACTTTATCAAAGAAAAATGCACCGCTTGAGCCACACTGAAATTGTCGTCTTAAATACTTTCAATTTGGACAAAGCTATAATTTTATTGTCTGGTAAAGGGTTTACAGGTATATGATCTGACATGAGGTGGCAGTCGAGGTAAAATTTTATAAAATTTCTATAAAGAAAATGTTGTTAAGCCAACCTTTGGCAAGCTCAAACAAAAATCTTTGAACCAGAACATGCTATTAATGGGAAATCTTGCCATGAGGTTTTGATGAATTCCATCCAGTGGTTGGTGAGGAATAAAGCAGAAATGAGATAATGGGAAACCATCAAACAAAAACCTGCTGACAATATGTGTATGTGCATGTCATCCTTATATGGAACTTCTCATGAAGTTTTGTTGAATTCCACTCGGTGATAAAGGAGAAATAGCCAAGAAATGAAATGGGGGGGGGGGGCTCAAAATTCAAAGGGCCATAACTGTGACAAGAATCATTGAACCAGATTATGCTGACAATATGCTCATGTCGTGATTATAGGGAAACATCTCATGAAGTTTCTTTGAACACAATCTAGTTATGGCTGAGAAATAGTCTGAATTGTGGATGGATGGACAAATGTACAGATGCACAGATTGATGGATGGACTAACACAGTGGCGACTATAATTATGCTACCCGACATTTTTTCAGGAAGCATAACAAAGCAGGGTTCTCAAAAAATGATTGAAATAGGTGTCACAATCTAGAAAGTAGAACAGTTTAACTCTTAACCAGACGACAAAATTTTAGCCTTCTCAAAATTGAAAGCATTTGCAGACGACAATTTCAATGTGGCTAAAATGGTGCAATTTTTCTTTTGATAGGGTAGAAAACATTGTGGGAAAAGGACAAAATGCTGGTTACCAGCATTTTCTCCTTTTCCCAAAATTTTTTCAAAAGGTTTCTTTCCCAGGGGCGTCAATAGGCATTGTGCGGTAAAGGGTTAATGAGAAGGTAAGTAAAAGTGGTTTGCTAGGTCCACTCTTTACCAGCATTAAGACAGTACAGAAAAACCTTATCCAGAATCAATCCAAATTTAATAGGGCTTTAGCACTTACAGTAATTAGCCTTTACCACAAAACAAAGTTTAAGACTTTTCTCAACCTGAACCATCTGTAGGCGACATATTAAATGTGGCTTAAATTATGGAAGTTGACTTTGATAGGGTAGAAAACATGGGAAAAGAGAGAAAGTGCTGGTTTCCAGGATTTTCTCTTTTTTCCACCATGTTTTCAATAGTCTTTTTTTTCTCAAGATCATTAAAAAACAGGATGGTGCATTAAAGAGTTAATAATCAGACCAATTTTCAAAGGAATGGCACCAAAAATAGGGACTTTCTTGACTCTTTATCATATGGCAAAATTTTAGAAGTGTCCAAATTGAAAGCAATTGCAGACGACATATTGAATGTGGCTCTTATTGAAGTATTTGTCTTCGGTAGGATAGAAAAAATTGTGGAAAAGGGAGAAAATGTGGGTAAGCAACACTTTTGCCTTTTCCCACAGTGTGTTCAAGTCTTTTCTGTAGAGGTCTGTAGATTGTTCTAGTAAAAGGTTAAATGCACCCATCCATCAAGGGATTCTAACACAAACCCTTTTTTAGGCATAGACTGGAGTTCCACTCCTACAGTATCATGTCTCACAATAAATATGAGTCATGCTCTGGCAAAAGTGGGCTTAATGCATCTCCGTAATGCATTATATCAAGCAAGCCATCATATAATTATGGATGCATGATAGCCACTTCTTCTAACAACTGACTGAATCTTGAGGCAGACTGGTCCTTGAACATACAGAAATTAAGTAATAGCAAAAGTTTCAACCCAGGTCAGCCTGCACAGACTGCGCAGGCTGAGCTCTGACGATACTTTATGCAGATGCATTAAGTCCCCTTTTCACATAGCATGGCTCTTATCTATATTATCACAACGTTAGTATGTCCTCAATAGAATTCATTAGCTAGCTTCAAAACTCCTACACATAAATTCAGTATTAGTTACCTTGTTATATTTTTAGCTGCTATGATATTTTGAAGCTCTTCAGTGATTGGAGGTGGATATGGCAAATCTTTATTGTATACTGCTATCTGTCCACAAAGGATGACATGCGAATTGTCTACCATCTACAAAAAAAAAAAAATTGGACCATTTCAAAATTGCATTTGTTACATCACCTAATTCACTCTTAACCCTTTACCGCGCAATGCCACCTTTTAACGATCCTGGGAAAGAAGCCTTTTGAAAACAATATGGGAAAAGGAGAAAATGCTGATAACCAGCATTTTCTCCTTTTCCCACAACGTTTTCTACCCTATCAAGAGAAAATTGCACCATTTGAGCCACACTGAAATTGTCATCTGCAAATGCTTTCAATTTGGACAAGGCTAAAATTTTGTTATCTGGTAAGGGTTAAAGGAAGAAAATCTTCAGGAATAAAAAATAACTCTATTCTTTCATTTACTGCAAAGCATGTGTGGAAAAGAAAGAAATTAGCTTGTTCCTTATTCATAGTGTATACATCTGAACCATCATTTGAGCCCCATAATTCATACATTAGTTTATTGTCTGCAAATCTATTTGAGCTGCACTCTGTGAAAATGGGGTTTAATGCATCTGCAAAAAGTATTGACCCATGTCAGCCTGCACAGTCTACATAGGCTTACCTTGGTTGAAACTTTCTGCTATTGTTAAGTATAAATCCATAAACCCTTTAACAAATTATCATGAGCTTTAACGACTCTGATTAAGAAAGTTTTTGAAAACTTTGTGGAAAAAAAGAGAAAATGTTAATAACCTGCATTTACTCCTTTTCCACAATATCTTCTACCCTTTGAAGACAATTCTTATCTTTTGAGACCTGCTTTATCAGTCATCTGCAATTGCTTTCAATTTGGACAAGAATAAAATTTTAGTTGTTTTGTAAAGAATTAAGAACTGCATTAAAATGTCTAGGTACAAGGGGAAGCTGATCTTAAATGATTAAACCTTCACTAAATGATACCATGTTTTAACAATCTAGAGAAAGATGGCTCTTGAAAACATGGTGGGAAAAGGAGAAAATTAGGATAATCAGTATTTTCTCATTTTGCTACGATGGTTTCTAGCCTTCCCACAACAGACCTTTTCATTTGAGCCACTTTCAATTTTTCAACTGTGAATACTTTCTATATGGGTAAGTCTACAGTTTTGTTGTTTGGTAGAGAGAGTTTTAAGAGCAGACATTGAAAAATTGCGTGTTTAGTTAAACCTTTACCAAACAATCCGGACTTTTAACAACCCTAGTGTGATTATGGGAAAATATGGCAGTAAATAGCATTTACTTCTTTTCCTAAAATTGTTGTCTATCCTGCAATAGGCAAGTCCCATAATTTAACTCTTTACCACACATTCCTGACTTTTAACGAACCTGAGGAAGAAGCCTTTTGAAAACATTGAGGGAAAAGGAGAACATGCTGGTAACCAGCATTTTCTCCTTTTCCCACAATGTTTTCTACCCTATTAAAGACAAATTCCATCCCTTGAGCAATGTTTAATTGTCATCTGCAAATGCTTTAAATTTGGACAAGTCTACATTTTTGTTGTGTGGTAAAGAGTTAAGCTAATATAATTTGTCACTTGTAAATGCTTTTAAGTCGGCCAAGGGGACAATTTTGTTGCCTGGTATTTCAAAAGGGTTTTAATTGCAATAGGTGTACTTGTACAAAGTGTCAATTAACCCTTTCCCAAACAAGCCCTGGTTTTCACATGTCTGCAGTACAAGTCTTTTGAAAACACTGTGGGAAAAGGAGAAATTGCTCGTAATGAGCAATTTCTCCTTTTCCCACAGTGTTTTCTACCCTTTTGGAGAACTTTCTGTCATTTTCATCAAATTTAAAATTGTCATCTGCAAACTCTTTTAATTTGGACCAGTCTAAAATTCATCGTTTGGGAAAGGGTTAAATAGCAGTATAACTGCCAGATGAACAGGCTTGCTAACTATAACCAGAAAACACTTTGCTTAGCAGAGGTATTACCAATATCATACCTGCCTTATCACCTGTTCACTTGTTTCCCCACCCACATTATCAAAGTAAACATGCACGCCTGCTGGACAAAGCTCTTTCAGTTTCTCAGTAATATTGGATGTTTTATAGTTAATGGCTCCATCGAACCCAAGATCAGACTTCAAGTAGCTGCACTTCCTGTCATCACCACATATTCCAATTACCCTCTCTGCTCCAAGAAGCTTAAACGTCTAAAACCAAGAACTCTATTTACCAACCTTTTAAATAACAATTCCTATTCTTTATTCCAAGGCTAGTCATGTGATTGGTTGAAACAGAATGTTTCAGCCAATCACATGGTAAGTCCTTGAATTTAGAAATATGCAATATGAATAACTATACTGATTGCTTATTCTGAAGAACTACATGTATGTTGGATTGCAAGTTCTGTCCACAATTCTACCTAAATACCAAAACTACCTCTTTCATTAGCTGAGATAGAATACCTAGTCCAATCAAGAGGTTAGCTTGTATATTCATGTTTAAATTTAAGTCTTATGGTAGATTAACATGAACCAAAATGATGAGATTCTTCTTCTTAATACCTCAGTGCATTCACCAAGTTATTAAGGGCAAAGTTTGTCAAGAAACAAGTGCCTTTGGTTTTAAGGAAAAAAAGAAGGAATGCTTTGATTTGATTTGATTTTTGCCCAAAATTTCTTTGGCAATCTTTGGCAAGTCTACAAGCTGTTAGTATATATTGATTTGACATGTTTTCAAAGGAGAATTCTCAAAAGTGCACCAACATTGGGTTAGAGATATTATAATCTACAAAAGTTTAATCTTTGAAACCTACATCAGTGATAATCTTCTAAACCTTTACCACACAATCCCATGTTTTAATGACCCCGAAGAAGGCTAATCAGCATTTTCTCCTTTTCCCAAAATGTTTCTATCCTACCAAAGACAAATTCCATCATTTGAATCACACTTGCACTGTCATCTGCAAATGCTTTCAATTTGGACAAGTCTTACATTTTGTCGTCTGGTAAAAAAGTTTATGAGCGCAAAAACATGTGATATAAATCACCTGTCCAGCCAAGTTCCCACATGCCCCTGCTGCAGCACTAACAACAACTGTTTGGTTGGTCCCTGAAGTTATGTGGCCCCTCTCTGTAACCCCAAGATACGCTGTTAACCCTGTCATTCCAAGAAGGGACAGCACAGTTTGTGGGTTTTCTTTTAAGGATGGATCTATCTACAAATACACAGGGAATACTGTGTTGGTGAAGTTTTATTGTAACTTTATCTGGGCTTATATTTGCCTCAAGCTGCATGGGAAAAATTGATATCCGGTGAGACCAAAGGTGGAGCAAGATGTCAAAATTTTCCTCCTGCAGCTTGAGGCAAACACAAGCCCAAATAAAGTTGCAACAACAAAATATACCTTCTATCATATACCTAAAACTTTCAACGACAAAATTTTACAGTTCTTGACATATTATTCGTAAATTTGTCAACAAAAAAAATAAACAGTGGTGTAGTAGCTAGTAACATCATTGTTATGAATGGTGGATAAATATCATAGCGGAGGAAATTTTGACTAATCAAATCGCAAATCAATACGTCTGTTTCCCGCATTTGAGTTACATCATCAATTCCATATTTGGAACCATATTTCACACTGTGTAGATAGAGATTTTTTTCTGTTGTGTGTTATTTTATCCCCTTGCGATGCATGTATTTGAGACGGAAAAAATTCAGGTATATAACTCTTTCCCAAACAAGGCCTGGGTTTCACGTGCCTGCAATACAAGTCTTTTGAAAACACTGCGGGAAAAGGAGAAATTGCACGTAACAAGCAATTTCTCCTTTTCCCACAGTGTTTTCTACCTTTTTGAGAACTTTCTGCCATTTTTATCAAATTTAAAATTGTCATCTGCAAACTCTTTCAGTTTGGAAGGGTCTAAAATTTGTCGTTTGGGAAAGGGATAATAAAAATGAAAGTCACCTCCCTTGTAAATAGGAAATAAAGGACTGTCTGTCTGTGTATTAAAAGTTGTGGTCCATGGCCAGTTCATCAAAGACTGTATAATATCACCTTCCCTGAACTCTTCATTCTTTGACCTGGTTACTATTCCGACCCCACCCAGTCCAAGGACAGTCTCTCCAACTTTCCATGCTGCCATGTAGTGCACCCCAGTGTCTTCATTCATTCTACATCTCTATCAGAAATAGAGCACAAATAACACTGATGTACAGTTATAGTAATTCTTACTGAAACATGTAGCCTGTTACTTTACTTTTAGCATTTAGGTAACTCTTTTCCATACAACAAAATTCTAGACTGGTCCAAAATTTAAAGCATTTGTAGATGACAAATTAAATATCTATGGTAAGATCTGTATGAGATGGGATAAAAAACACAGCATTTTCTCCTTTTCCTCCAATGTTTCATAAGGCTTCTTCCTCAGGATCATTAAAACTCTGGATTGTGTGGTAAAGGGTTAAAAAGCTATGATTATAAAAATCTGATTACATAGCTTCCTTTAAAGGTTAGTAAAGGATCATGTGAATATCACAGTTATGATCATTAACATGCCTCATTTATGTGGGATCTTAGTCAAATATGTATGGCAAATTCAGTAGTGGTCTCATAAAAGTAGACAGGGTTCCTAATTGCAAAACACATGTTATCCTCTTATTCCAATGCCCATAATGCATCTTTTTAACTCTTTACCAAACGACAAAATTTTAGATTTGTCCAAATTGAAAGGAATTGCAGACGACAAAATAAATGAGACTGAAAAATTGAAAATTGTTTTGGGAAGGGTAGCAAACATTGTGAGAAAAGGAGAAAATGCTGGTTACCAGCATTTTCTCCTTTTCCCACAATGTTTTCAAAAGGCTTCATTCACATGGTTGTTAATAGTCTGGATTGTGTAGTAAAGGGTTAATCAAAAATGACTCTCATAATTTGTGTTTAACTCTTCACCACACGACAAAAATGTAAACTTGTCAAAATTGAAAGCATATGCAGTCTACCATTAAAGGTGGCTCAAATGATAGAATTTGTCTTTTGACAGGCTAAAAAACATTGTGAAAAGGCTTCTTTTTCTGGGTTGTTAAAACTTGGGATTGTGTGGTAAAAGGTTAACTAGTAATTAGTACAACACTCTTTCAAGTCACTTGCAATAATTTAACTATCATCAATTTCAGAAAGATTTTTGCCGAGCTCAGATTGGATCGCACAATCTCTGGGTCACTGGACTGCATGTTACTGAGATACCTGGCTCTGCTCATTTCATTAGAAAAGAAATATGACTTACTTTGTGTCACTGGCTGCTTTCCCATGTAAACAATGTCAAAAAAATGTCTTGTGGTGAAAGAAGAAAGAATCCTGTTGCAATGATTATCATCAGTCTTCATAAAGAGTTTGGCCAATTTGGGAATCAATCTCATAGCCAAGATCAAAAGCGCTGGATGCTACTGACCGAGCTACCATGCGCGACTGGGTCAGATGAAACTGAAATAATCACCAAAGCTGGATCGAGGGAGATGTACTGGGTTCTGACAGTAATTTCACCATCTCTTGGCTCTGATGGAAGATCACATGACTCATAGCCAAAATTTGTCGTGTCTGGCTCCTTATCAGCTCCTGAAATATTATGAAACAAAAGTTCTTTGAAAATCGTAAATTTTATCCTTTACCAAACACTCTTGTGTTTTTATGACAGAAAAAGAGAAAGCCCTGTAAAACTTTGATGGAAAGGAGAGACTGCATTTGTAAACAGTATTTTTCTCCTTATCCAACAGTATCTCAGACACAGTCAAACATTTGAAGAGAACTCTTGCCATTTACTTAATGTCGTCTGAAAATGCTCAAGTGACTGATAAATCTGGTAAAGAGTAAGTCCCTAAACACA
Source organism: Tridacna gigas (assembly GCA_945859785.2). NCBI lineage: Eukaryota > Metazoa > Mollusca > Bivalvia > Cardiida > Cardiidae > Tridacna > Tridacna gigas. Next base: position 51,392,385 of record OX244029.2, read on the forward strand.
AACCCTTGTTTTAAGACCCTTAAGAAAACAATATTTTTGAAGACATTGTTAGAAAAGGAGAAAATGCTGTTAACCAGCATATTTTCTCCTTTTTCCCCCCATGTTTTCTACTTTTTCTAAGAAAAGTTATTTTATTAGAACAATTTGTCTTCTGAAATGCTTCCAGTTCGAAAAATTTTGAATATTTTGGTTAACCACCGACTCTGTTATCTAAAATAGTGAGTTTGTCCACTCGTCAATTACAGTACACAGTTTCTTTTCATAAGTGTAAAAAAGAGACAGATTTACAGCAGAAAAAACTGACCTTTTCTATAGATACAGAAAATATTGCAAGAAAAGGATCAATTACTTGTTTCAAAATATTTCTCCATTCCTCACACTGTTTTCAAAAGTGTTTGAGCAAAAGCTTAAAAATTCAAAAAAGTATTGTTTGCCCTGCAAGTACATAAAAAAAAAAAATACAACACAAAAATACTTGCGTTCCCTGAAAAATAAATGTGACTGGCTACTTTTGTTATTTAGGGAGTGATTATCATCCTGAGATTGACACAAAAAATATCTAATGGGTCCCAAGATCTGCAATACCTACACTTTAGGCTGAAGGGGCAAAATGTCCTTGGACGAAACATCCAAGACAGAAAATAGTTTGGAGCGAACGACCCATATCCTATATTGAAGGCCGAGATTGTAGATCTGATATTGCTTATTTCTTAAGTATTCGTGTCAAAGAATATAGGATAAATTGTAACTGTGCAACTTTATATCTTTTGATTGCCTTACCCGGTTGAGTTAAAAACAAACATCTTTGATTGCCGGGTCGTGACATTTTTTGACACGGATACTCTTCAATAAAAAGTTACGTGTTTGTAAACAAAATGGCAGCTACAGGATCGGTGGCTGTGCGATTTTTGGATAGCAGGTCATCAAACCAAAATAATCCTACGCTGTTTTCAGAGAGAATTGAAGGGAATGATTTACAGTCATTACGCCAGGCTATTCAGTGTATGCAGACCAAAATGAACAACTGGTTAACAGCACAAATAGAGAAAGAAAAGGACTCAAAAATTGGTAAACTCTCTCAAATGCAGCATTTAGCATGTTAGTCTCAACAATGAAACGTTTACGATGCTTCTTTTCATTCGTGATTCTTGTCATCCGGGTACTTTTGCTAAATCGCAATATCTCGCACTCGGAAATTTTTACTCGGTGATAAACTTACTGTGTACGCATGTAATCGGACATTACATGTAATTGGACACGGTCAGCGTCATGTTTGTTCAGTAAAATTCTGTTGGATTTCTCGGGCACTTTTGATAAAGATTTCTAAAACTTTTTCCAGTTATGAATACTATCACTTTTGAAGAGACAAAAAAGAAATGTCATTAACAATATCACGGTATATAGCCTACAGAAAGAGGAGTCATACAAGTTTAAGACGAGCCCTGTCAGGCAGTATATGATAAAAGTTTTTGTGCACAAACTACATTAAAATTATGGAACCAAAACGAAGCATCGAGACAGAGAAATATTAAACATCATGGGAAACTGGCTTGGATGTAATGGGCTAGAATTGAAAAAATAATGAACCCCGGCTATCCATACATACCATTGCATTTGAACGAAAAAGGTGTTCGGACAAAAAAAAAGTATCGTTAAATTTGGGGTCAGAAATTAAAATGAACATACCCTCTGTAACAGAGTTAAATATTTCCAGGTCCTAAATTTACAAATGGTCAAATTACGATTGAAAAGGGTAGAAACCTTTTCATGACACGTGTGTGTTAATCTGCCCCTAGCAAGTACATCACAGTGCGTCTACACGTCGCCCACTTTGGCAGTGAAATACCGAGATCAAAAGAACATACGGCGAACCCTTTATCAGCTTTTCAACGAAAACAATTATAGCAGATATTTCCTGACTCAAAATGAAGCTGAAATTACCTTTTTTGGAGGGTGAAAGGAAGGTTTGAAATTTGACATGACCTTCATCTTTTACGATAGTCATCTTAAGGTAGTGACAAAAAATGAAAAAAAAAAAAAAAAGGCAATTTTGGTGTCAGGATTTTCTCAATTATATGGTGTTTAACTTTTTTTATGTAAATGGACTGTTCCTGTCTTTTTGCAGACACTGAAACTTTTTTTTTTACTAGAAAAAAATTATCAAATAGGCCTAAATAAATCAAATCAATGATCCCAAGGTGTCAAGCCCTGTGTGTTACCGACTTAGCTAATAGGATCGGCAAATATGGAAGCTACTGGGTTCTGCAATCATCCATGGATTTAACAATGAGATTATCAAATAAAAAAAATACTATGGTACTTCAACTATTCTTTTCTTCCCCTCTTCCCTCTTTTTTCACGACATTGGATCTTCATAAGTCAAATAGTAAAAGTGAGAGCTTATCCGATTAAAACTTTTTACCATATGGCCAAATTAGGAGTCGTCCAAATCCAAAAAATGTGAGGCCGACAAATTAAATGTGGGTTAAATGGAGGAAATTGTCTTTGAAAAAGTATAAAGTAATGTGGGAAAAAGTGAAAACTCTAGTTACTAAAATTCCCTCTTTTTCCAATATTTTTTTTAACGCCTTCTTTCACAGGGTCGTTAAAAATCGGGATTGTCTACTATATATAGGGTTCATAAGGTTCTCAACTAAACTTACAGCACTATCTGCATATGACAGTTTCCACCATTTCGCCCACATTATTTGGATATGAACGAGTCCTAATTTGGCCATTTAAAAAATTCCGATCTGACAAAAAATTGAACCTTCTTTGTTGCAACTTAAGTCATGTTCCTACAGACGAATAAGTGTTAATTTAGAGTCTAAATCGTGAACATAAGAAAAGTAGCTTGAGCTCAAATTTATTTTAAACCTTCCGTTCCAAGATATTTATATTCCATCTATATTTTTCAGATATAAAAGAAACGCATCATATTATTTTTCATGAAAAATGGATGAAGGGTTAACTCGGTGCTCCTTTGATTTCGGTATCACACAGCTGGGTGGCAGGCCTTAGAGCTGTATTGTGGTTAATTGATTCACTCAATTTAACCCACACTTGTCAATTTAAACTGTTACTTCTTATCAATTCTTGATCTTCATTCACCCTAATGTTGATTATTTGTGGATAGGATTTGGAATTTTACACAGGTCACAGAGGTATGTTCGTTCTTTTTTTCCTTACTAAATTCATTTAGATCTAGATCTATTGATTATGATCCCCTAAAATGATTCTTGAAAATGCCCGGATGTCGCCCATATAATATTTTCTCTGGTTTTAGCTGTGATATAAATCTGAAGTATTTGAGATGAAAAACAAAAAATACCAATGAAAATTTCGATTATTCTGAGGGTTGACAATAAAGTGTTATTCATTAACATTCATCAAATCCAATTATACTGTGCTTGAACTACGTCTGGAAGACTGCCATGATAAATATACATCATGTTCAAATACAATTTTTAAGCACAAATAGCAATTTGCTGTCAAATGCAGCTTCTTTTTATACAGAAGCAAATAGCCCATTACTGGGTAGCGTCCACCGAGTTGGGCGTTGCTCTGGCGTTACTAAGTAGAAATAGAATCTGTGGTATTCCGAATTCGCCGGATATGACGTAGGGCAAGAATCACGAATATTTAGACATTCATTGTGCAACATGTCGTCCCAAGTCCATCATCAGTTTTCCGATAGAAAAGCTACAGCACTGCACTGACTGTCTGTTCTGATGGTTTGATCTGTCTTGCAGCGGATGCAATTAATTTTTAGTGATGCACATGGCCAAGCCTTCCAATTGTAAATTATTTAACGTTTCATTACCTAAAGTGATTTTAGAAGTTGAATATTTATCTCGGAAAAAAAACAAATTTAGTGTGTTTGGCAGTCATTTTGTGTATATATTTTTGTATTTGAAACAAAGGATTATTGAATACACAAGCAAAAGGTTTGTTCAAATTCTAGTTTTGTTGTGAATTTGAGAAAATATGAGAGTTTAAACATGTGCAATGTGTGGAGATTTCAATCAGGATTTTTTTGTGATCATCTCTGTTAGACTCTGTACCCGGATGCATACACATTGAAAACTAAAGAAAGCGGCGTAAAACACCATTCAATCAATCAAAAACTAAAATCGCATTTGGGGGCAGTAATCCTAACTACTAAAGCATATGCCTTATCATCAAGGCTTATGGGACTAAGCTTTCTGATGTGTTATTTACCGGATTATCAAAGTTTGTTCATAAGTTTTAAGTTTATAGTGGAGTGGTTTAATTGTTTTGTTAAACTGTGCTGTACTGCACATGAAATATATTAATACATGTGTTGTAATATATTTCTTTTCAGCAGACCAACAGAACAATGGAATTGATATGAGAGACAATGATGATGTTGAAGAAGATGATGATGATGTGGATGATGATGATGATGATTCTGAGCCGCCTCTAAAACAGCAAAGGACTTGAATATATTTGATTCAGAGTTTAGTGATCAATAAACACTCAAGGAGACAGTCATTATCAGAATCCAAGATCTGTTTAGCCTTTCTAGAACGTAGAATCCTTAGCCCTGTTGTGTGTCCTGCAGCTTGTATGCTTGTTTGGTGTTAAACACCTTTTTTCACCATTAATTCAGTTATACTGCAGTGGCCAGTACACCTATCCTTGCTTTCCTGGTGTTTCTTTTCTTATTGTTCTTTGCACAGTACTCTTCCCGCAAGGTGAGAGAGGAATGGATCCTGAAGCAATGACAGTCATCAATCCTTAAAAAGAAAATGCCTGAGCTGTGGAATAAAACCAGGAACTCTCTGATTTCTGGCATTGCTTATTATGAACTGAGCTACTGGACAGCCTTACAGTGAAAGAGGTCTTAGATATCTGTACAAACCGATCTACTACCATTTTCCAATAAAATGTATTTGTGTCTGAGTGAACTTGCTTTCATTTTCACCACCAATTCAAAGTATCATACCAATTCTAAATTCTACAAATTTTCCCTCCATGACTCAGTGGGTAACCCACTGACATACAAGCTTGTACCTTTAGGTGTTGGAGGAAAGTGGCATTTGCTAGCCTTGTCTTTTTGAAAGAAGTAAATGCTGGAAATCAGTGTTTTCTCCTTTTGCAAAATGGTTTGAATTTCTATCCTTTAACCCTTTAACACAGAACAAAATTTTAGACTTGTACAAATTGAAAGCATTTGCAGAGGACAATTTTAAATGATGCAAATGATGCAAATTTTCTTTAATCGGGTACAAAACATTGTGGGAAAAGGAAAAATGATGGTAACCAGCATTTTTGCCTTTTCCCACAATGTTTACAAAAGGCTTCTTTCTCAGGCTGGTTAAAACATTGTATGATGAAGGTAAACCCCAGCACTTGAGCCACTTTTAATGTCATTAGCTTTCAAATACAAATACATGTATGGACAAATTTAAAATTGAATGGAGGTTTCAGTCAACAGTCTGTCTGTCCACTAGTAACATTTTATTTTCCACAGTTCATAATTATCTCTCACAAGCAGTTTAATTTTTGAGATATTTCTCACCGATATTCACCTACATGAGATGATGTGCAAAGAAGGTTTCAGCCACTCAACTTTAATATCAAAGTCACAGCTTGCGGTTAAAGGTCACATTCTCATAAATCATGCTGGCCCATACTTCTTAATTAATCTTCTTTTTGTGGCTTCATGTCTTGAGCCCTCTCAAAGATTTTCATGGGTCAAGTCTTAACGCCTGTGCAGACTTTCCAAAAAGTTGGCAGAGGGGGATATACATGTAGTTATCCATCAGACTGCCATCTCATTCTGTCTATAAATCTTCTACCTTTACTGTGTAAGCTAGGCTTCTGTATGTGGCTATCTTCTTGTTAATAATTTTTTTTTCTGCACAGATTGCTACTTTAATTGCTATCATGAAACTAAAACTAAATCGAATTATGGTTTAAGCTGAAAGAATACCTTTTCATTTTCATCAAGGTATAAATAAGTAAGAGCAAATCTTTTATTTTCTTTTGTTCCAACCAAAACAACAACTTGTACTTTGAGATCTTCTTTCTTTATACCTCAATGAACTCAGTAACATGAGCAAGACTTGGTGTTCTGCCAGTCTGCTTGGTCTGCTATCATTTTTAATCTTTTCTTAGATAACTACACAGACCTCCAGATAAGAGGAAGTGATACTATTCTAAATTCATTATTTCTCTTCCGAACCCTATGTTGTGGGTACTCATTAGAATCCTATTGATAGGACAATTCTAATGAGTACCATAACATAGCGTTTACTGGGGAGTGATTAATGTTTTCGATTTTGAAATCAAAATCGCTCCCTCTGTCTGGAGCTATGACTACATGATTATAGCTGAGGGAGTCAAGAAATGAAATGCGTTGAATTCTTGATGTTTAGAACTGTTTCAGAGAGAAATTATCTCATTACTTCATACAAAAACATGTAGCAGACTGCTTGGAAAATTTTCTTTACTCATTCAGCACCAAGTGTATAATCCTTTACCATACAACAAAATTTATACTAGTCTAAGTTTAAAGCATTTGCAGATGACAAAAATGTGGATCAAATGATGAACTTTGTTTATATACGAAAAGAAAAATGTGGGAAAAAGGAGAAAATGCTGGTTACCAGTATTTTCTCCTTTGTCCCACAGTGCTTTCAAAAGCCTCAGGGTCGTTGAAACCCAGAATTGTGTGGTAAAGGGTTAATTCTATACCTTTTTGGATGGCTGATTATACAACCTTCTGAATCTCAGGCAGACTTCTATTTTACAGTTTGACTAAGCAAATTGACAGTATGGATCCAAGATCAGACTGCACCCGCTGCCCAGTCTAATCTTGATCTATGTTGTCCAGAGGAGCCCCTAGTTCTGTCCATGGCCATGGAAGGGTTAAATATATGGTTATTCAACATGGATACCTGTAGAATAGTCCATGAATACCTGTAGAAAAGTCACTGTAGTACTGTTTACAAAGGCAGGTCTGATCCCAACCTTTACTCCTTACATGACACTTGAAGCCGTGACAGAATTGCAAACCAAAATAAAAAAGATCAACCACTTAAAACAACACACAAACCTTTATTTACCTATTCATTTACTAATTTGTTTGTCTCTTTCCTTATTTTTATACACTTTTGCTTCCCTTTCTATCATTAAGCGACTTTCATGAAAATAAGATAAGAAAAATAGTTGCATATGATTCATGATATGGAAGACTAGTCTTGGCCTAAGTAGTAATAATCTTTTATTCACACCTTATTGCGGTTTCCTTTCACGGTCTCAACTAATCTCTGGCAAAACTGTAAACCAGTTCCTAATTATTACCATTTTTGACAAAGTAAAGTCCGAATATGACGAAATGATCGGACTACAACCCTGGGTAAATGGAAAGCAGGCTAAATTGTGAACGATTGATGGTCCAAGGGAGAAAACTCATAATTAAGTCTCTTTCAATATCAAAGTTGCGCCCCTTATACTAGTATTCTTTTAAAGTCCTTGGAGACGGTCGGTATAGACCCTTTTAGTCTCTGACCACTTCCTGGTTACGAGACCAGAAAACTGCGCATGCGCACTCGTGTAGGGCAAAAAGACCAAATAAAACAGTGGCAGATTATTGAAAGTGTACACAAAATTGTTAAATTATGAGCGATTATATGAAAAGCTTGCTCCCAGAGGCAAAGAAACGATAATCAGACTAACTTATTTGCTAAGGGTTCAGTAACATGGAAGAGAACGATCCGTATTTTAGTGACAATTTAAGACGAAGACGTCAAAAAAAAAAAAGTGTCGCTGTTTTGGGTTGACGTTATCATCAAAGGAAATGTTAATCGACCCCAGACAGCAACAGACAAACCTCGTAAAGGATGGGCTGGAACACTGCGGGAATGGTAAAAATGCGTTACCAGAATTCTTTACCTTTTGCCGTAGTGTTTCCACAAGCCCACTGATGTAGGGTCGTTAATTAAGACAAGGGAAAGTTAGGTAAAGGGTTTATAAAGGGTAGCCATCTGATATATCACATACTTGTTAGTTTAATCGACAATACAGTGGATATTTTAGTTTAATTTTCGATGGCGGAGGGTGTGGGTCGAGATCGGCATAGTTCATGCTGTTACCGCTGATAGTTTAGAGAGTGTGTATTGTGATCAATTTCATCATGAAACAAATTTTGGCGCAGACGTATTTGAAAACATGAATGAATGAATGAATGAATGAGCGAGCGGATGGATGGATGGATGAACTAACGCGCGAATGAAGAACGAACGGACAACTGTATATTGTACTGTTGTCGTCTGTGGCTGCTCTTTCCATAATTGCTTTCCACCAGGGATCGGTTGTAACATGTAATTTAGAAACATTCCTTTTCTCAAAATAGTGTTGGAAAAGGTTGAAATAATGTTAACCAGCATATTCTCCTTTTCTCACAATGTTTAAAAAGCTTTCTTTTCTCTTGATCGTTAATACTTGTGATTGTTGGGTAAAGGGTTAAATGGAAATTGTAACAGTAATTAGTTTAGCACGTTGTATACGGGGAGGTATTTTAGCGTGTCATATACATGATAATGTAGGGAAACAATATGAACCTTTGCCTTAACCCTTAGCCTCCGTTACGTGACGGTGATCCTGAATTTACTCCGCGAAAAGCATAATGAGAGATCTGTTTGCACATGGGGGTAGCGTGGTCTTGAAATACATCGTTACAAATGCTAATTATAGTTTAAGTAACACTAATTAAGATTTATGACATAAACTTGACGTGAAGTCCTGGCTTGTGCTGGTCAAATATAAGTACGGCAGGATATGGGTCAAAAATTAATAACGTTAAATGACGATGGTCAATAAAGTACAAAAAATTAACGGCGAAAAATCTCTTTAAAAAACATACGAGGTCAAACAAATAATTTGAATAAAAATACATGTATACGGGGACGCGTTCAGGGGACGTTTTAACCAATTCGTCATGGAAATTGCGGACGTTTTAACCAAAAGTAGGGCGTTTCGACACTCGGACGTTCAAGCCAGATACTAATTTACTAATCTGTTTGTACATCCCGGTGCACAGCATGATAACGGCATCCTGTAACATGATTAATCTTCACAGATTTTGATCAGCAAAATCTTTCGACAAAGCCAAAACATTGCGTGTGAAAATAGCTTTCAACAGTGGCGATATTGAACTTTTTGTCCTACAAACAGTGCGCATGCGCGAAAATTGGAATTCTGGGATCGTATTTCCTTGGCAACGAACGGCGTTGTAAAAGGGTCTATAGAAGGAAAAAAGCTCGGTTAAGCTGTAATGGTTTATCTTATGTTAATGATAATATTTTATATTTACAGCTTTGAAATTCTCATTATATTACAAAGAATTAAAAGAGCACCTTAATAAGGATATTCAGGAAATTTTAACTCGTTCAGCTGATAGTCTCCCTTGCATCTCATCACAACCGCGAAAATTTAAAGCTGTAGCCATGATTAGACTGAACACCTTACATGTATCGAAACTTAATTCAAATAATAACAAAAACATCAGTGCAATATATAAATTGATGTGCAAAAGTGTACTCCACATACACTTCGACATAAACAACATTCACATTTAATCAGTGATCGTTACGATCCCTGATTCAATCTAGGTCATGGTTTCCCTCACCCGGGGTTATCAACAAATATATCGTCGAGTGAGAGTTATCATTTCATTTCAAATTCAATAATTATATTTGTCTGATAGAAAATTGATAACAAATAGTTTTTCATGTTTTGAAATCTTATGCTGTGTATCAAATATATGGGCGATCGTGTAGAATGTAGATGTTTATCCGAAATAAGGTGTTATTGCACGCCCGGATTCATTTCAATCCATAATCAAAATGGAAACAGCCAATGGTGGCAATCCTGGCGAAATTCTGGGAAGAATTTCAAGAATTGTTCAGATAACATAAACTAATTTTTAAAAAAAAAGTATTGTTTACGGACACTTACATGCATATCGGTCTGTCCAACATTTTAACCGCGAGGAGGAGGGTTGGGGAATTTGTCACCGTAAGGGAGGTTACTCTATAAATTTGGCTTTCTCTTTTTATGAGTTTTCTCCCTTAGACCATAAAATGACAATTCAATCGTTGACGTATTTATATTGTTTGATAACTGGCGAAATTGAATATTATTTAGTCTAGTACGTGATGACCATTACTAAGCAAAACACCCAAGGTAACAGACAACTTATGTAATTATTCTGGAGGAAAAACTGCTTGTAATTTACATCCATTGGTTTTGCATCAAAGTTTTAAAAGAAAATTACATAGTTTCATTGGGTACTTACCTCTATTTTTCAAACTTGACCAAAATGAATTTTAAGTTATTTGCTCAAAATTTGTTTTAGGGTGCTATTACTTAAACTATTTCCAGACAAACCTATATTTCTATGGCGGAGAGGGTGTCTCTGAAAAAAAAAAAAAAAAAAAAAAAAAAAAAAATGCAGGTATACAAGCATTCACTTCCATTTGAAAGCATTTATTCCTTTTCGCAAGTTGGTTTTACCAACCTTAGGAAGAATCCCATCATTTCAGCCATATTAAATTTGTTGTCTGAGAATGCTTTAAATAACGGCAAGTCAACGAGCTCAAATTTACTTGTCTCTATAGACAATTAACTTCATGATCAGACTGGCTTCTGATCTAGGAACTACACAGCTACTTTATGAAATATCCTGGCAAAAGGAATTGAATAAAAAGCTATCACTGGTTTGCCAAAAGTCAATCCGGCCTTAAATAATGAGGCTCACAACTTATCAATAAGCCCTCGTTTTGTACATGTGTATTTAACTTTTGAAGTGTAGCTTGTTCCTACAGCAGCATTATTGATCAGATTTTAGTCACATCAATCCAAAAAATAATGTAGTTTTTTGCATCATTATTTTCTTTTGAATGGCAAAAGTATTCATAAGGTTATTGTATTCATAAAACTATTCTTGAATACATTAATGTTGCTATGTATTTGAACGCAAATGTAAATCAGTACTTTTATTCTTAAAAATTCGCAAATACAGAATACTGTACCCGATGAATACTCAGAAAATGTATTCGAATACTCGTATTATGGAGAATACAGAATGCAGTTACTCCAGGCCTGCTCATCTTTGCTTAACCCTTTCCCAAACGACAAATTTTGGACTGGCCCAAATTGAAAGAGCTTGCAGACGACAATTTTAAATTTGATGAAAATGGCAGAAGGTCTCAAAAAGGGTAGAAAACACTGTGGGAAAAGGAGAAATTGCTCGTTACGATCAATTTCTCCTTTTCCCACAGTGTTTTCAAAAGACTTGTACTGCAGACACGTGAAAACCAGGGCTTGTTTGGGAAAGGGTTAATTACATAACATGGTGTTCCAGATTACTGTTCTTTTCACGTTTCAGCTCCCATAGGAACAAGATCTATTTTCTTACCTTTACCAGGGATCGTAAAGTACATTCCCTGGCTTTACATAACACATGTATAGATCCAGAGCTTTAGGAACAATCACAATTGCTTTACAACTAGCGATCGTATATACGTGTAGATGTATGGTACCTGTTTGCAACAATAAAGGTCAAGATCAGACAGAACCGAATGTGGAGCATGATCTTGGATTTCATCGTTCCCTTCTTTGCATAATATTGTCAAAATAGAAGATGGTTCAAAAGAAAAACGGACTGAAATAATCCATTGATCAAACTAGAGCGTCATCTATCTTTACTATTCGAAGTCTTCAATTATATTTCCTCTGCATTTGTCGCTAATTTTAGCCATGGTTTAGCAGACGATGTTAGACAGGAAGCAGACGGTGTTAATTAAAGATCAGACTGCGTGATCTGTGCGGTCTGATCTTGCTACGCTGTCCGTACTTGTGTAAACTCTATCTCTATGTTAGCTATGACAGGGTAAAACACTTATCCTGCCAAATAACTTAATTAAATGAAACTTTCAAGCCGATAGGAAAACCCTGAATTTGGCTAGATCTATTTCAAAGTTTTTTTGGGGGGAGGGGGGGATATCTCCTTATCGGACAGTGTAGATCCAAGATCAGACTGCATGTTCTGTGCGGTCTGATCTTTATCTAAGCACACCGTCCGCAGAGGCCATTGGGCTTAGCAGCGTAAGGGTTAACTTAGGCGAAATAAGTAGAGCGTTACCTGCTCGGTTCATTTTACGGGACACATAATGTTGACGATTTGAAATGTGGAGGGAAATGTCACTCGATTTTATCGAGAGGCATAAAATCCTAATATCGGGCGCCGCTTGTTCAGGTGAATATTCTGTCGTCAATTTCATATCGTGCATTCAATTTTAATTTCAATTTTACATGTAAATCTAAGATCTAGTTGTGAACACAGGAATCTGACGTTTAGTTTGTGAAAATACAGTAGCTGAATGTCAGGCGAAGTGGTCACTCTCTATTATAGAATATACTTTTATATTATACTTTTATATTTTATAATAAAGAGTGACCACTTCGCCTGACATTCAGCTATTTTCACCAACTAAACGTCCGATTTCTGTGTTGTGAAAATACCGTACAGACAGGAAACACGGGGATAAGGGGGGGGGGGGGGGGGCGAGGGAATCTGGTATTTCGTACCCGGGTGTTTGTCACCCGCTGTTGTTTGTCACCCGCTGTCCACATGGCATTACAACATGTACAGTTTTGGACCTCACCCAAGAGTTCTGTCTAATAAGCTAAAATATTTAACACTTAAGCTGCTGAATAAATGAAACGCAAATTTCTACTCAATACTAAAAGCCCAAACATTGCGGTTTCAAAGTTGATTTCACCGGAGAGAAAATACCTTATCGGACAGTATAGAGCAAAGATCAGACTGCACGTTCTGTGCAGTCTGATCTTGATCTACACTGTCCGCAAAAGGTCAGTGGGTTGCATTAGCAGCTTAAGGGTTAACTTTATTATTAGTTATGGTAGGAAGTCTCTTTAGTTTCCCGTGAAGCTTTTTGTAAATCTAGATCTATTCATCTCCATCTTACTCTCGCATTCACAATAAGATTTCATCAGGTTTTCTTGGAATGACTTTCACCTGGTATTTTTTTGTCACTAGATCCAGCTTCAAATCAGTCAGAAACAATATATCTACATAATCCAAACTGCATAGAGCTGAGCCTTGTGCATGAAAGCTACTTGTGTTGGAACTGTGCCTTGAAAATGGTTCAATGACATCTCATCAGTAGGCTACATTTTTAGCTTGGCTGTTTTCGAAGAAAACGTTGAGATATTGCCTTAGCCCTGGTCGGTGCATGTAGTCTGTATCGTCATGCGGAAACTTTGACATTTTGTAATATCTCTTATTACTGAAGATATTTGCTTCAAACTTCGACAAGTTGTTTATTATCAAAAGGGGAACCAATACAACAAGGGCAGATTAACATCAAAGTTTTTTTGACACAGTTATGCCCCTTTCGTAACTTGGAATCAAGCATCACAGCCGAGCATTGGCACCTGCATGCGATGCTCTTGTTTGTCTTAGCAGTAGGACTACTTTAAGTCTTTACCAAACAAAATCTTTGACTCTTCCAAAATGAAAGCATTTGCAGACGATAAATATAGTTCAAATGATGAGATTTGCCTTCAGAAGTTTAGAGAACTTTGTGGGAAAAGGAGAAAATGCTGTGTTTTCTCCTTTTACCACAATGTTTTCAATAATCTTCTCCTTGACGGTCATTAAAACATAGGATTGTTTGGAAAAGGATTAAAAATATTGTAGAGACATTGCTCATAACTGTCAATGTCATCTTTGTTCAATATTTCATGTGTATACATGGACAAATTTTAAACCTTGGTTCATGTTGATTATCATTATTTTACAAGGGTATCAGGCACGTAGCCAGGAGGAAGCCCAGAAGCCCTTTAACCCTTTACCGCACAATGCCGCCTTTTAATGCCCCTGGGAAAGAAGCCTTTTGAAAACATTGTGGGAATAGGAGAAAATGCTGGTAACCAGCATTTTCTCCTTTTCCCACAATGTTTTTTACCCTATCAAAGAAAAATTGCACCCTTTGAGCCACACTGAAATTGTGGTCTGTAAATGCTTTTAATTTGGACAAGGCTAAAATTCTGTCGTCTGGTAAAGGGTTAACCATCAAGCACACGAAATGCATTTTCGCAATCAGGAAAAGAGACCAAAATCATCTCGATTTCAAAACTGTTTTTGCCAGAAAATGAAAACTAAATGACGAATAATGTAGATAAAAGATCAGACTGCACATTCTGTGCAGTCTGATCTTAATCTACATTGTCCTCAAAATGCAGTCTGATCATGATTTACATTGTCTAAAAAAATTGACACAGTTTTGTTTGGCTCTTTAAGGTGCTAAAGTCTATTTTGCAGGAGGAAAAACGACAAAAGAAAGAAAAAAAAAAAAGAGAGAAAAGAGAATTTAGAAAAAATGGGGCTCTATCTTCACTACATTTGTGGTACACACCTGGATTGATAAAGAATGGCCTTTTGACATGCAGAATATTTAGCTGCAACAAAAAGGTTTGACAGGCTGACATCGGTTGATACTTCTTGCAGATGCATAGCGTGGCTCAAATATTTTGTTTGTTTTTTGCAGTCATTGGGCTATACATAATGTGTAAATGTTGTGGCCACGGAGTGTGCCGAAGTGATGCAAGACTGGATGGAAAAACAGTTCTTATCACTGGAGCAAATACAGGGCTTGGTAAAGATACAGCTAAGGAAATTGCAAGGAGAGGTCTGTATATTTTGTTTGTGCTGGTGTTTAGTGTAGTTTTTAAATTCATTTCAGTTATTTGCTTTCCTAGGGTTTCTTTGCCAGTGCAGTAGATGAAACAATTTTGAGCTGTGAATTAGAGCTTTGAAAGAAATTTGTCAAGCTGTAGAGTTGAACCTGGACTCCCTTGTTGCAAGTCCTTTACATTATGGACTTAGATACCAGGCTTGGCCGCAGAGGTTATGCCAAAGTTTTTTTTTTTTTTTATCAACCTTTCACCAGGCAGCTATAATTGTGAAAGGTGCTATAACTCTTTATCACACAATCCTGACTTTTAACAACCCTGAGAAAGAAGCCTTTTGAAAACATTGTGGCAGCATTTTCTCCTTTTCCGACAATGTTTTCAACCCTTCCCAAAACAAATTTCAATTTTTCAGTCACATTAATTATTTAGTCTCAACTGCTTTCAATTTGGACCAGTCTAAAATTTCGTCGTTTGGTAAAGAGTTAGGGTTTAATATGGTTAGAGTTTGAAATACATATTTGAGCTCTAGCCCTTTTCAATAAATTCATAATTACAGAAAATTCATATTCTCTGTCAGTTCTAAAGATGCCAGTATTGAAATTTCAACGCTGTTTTGGTGACAATTTCCAGCAAAGAAGTGGAGATGTGGATTTGAAATTAGACTTCATGTTCTATGCAGTCTGATCATGGATTGTACTTTCCGCATGAGCTATCAAATCTAGGTTCAGTGTTCTAGTCACCACATAAATACATGTATTTATAATTGATTTCTTGTTCTAAATTCCAAGACTGTACTTGTATATCAGATTGGCTAAAACATTATTGTGTCTAAATTCCAAGGCTAGAAAAATGGTTGGCTGAGACATTCCTTGTCCAATCCTTTGGCTAGTCGTAGAATTGAGAATTTAATGGTGTTTGATGCCATTTTTAACATTTTAGTCCTTTCAAGGTGATAGCTCCCTTATTCATATGAGCCATGCTTTCAGAAAAGGGGGCTTAATGCATCTCTGAAAAAGTAATTTGCCCTGGTCACCTGCGCTGCTGACAAGGGCTGAAACTTTTCACTATTGGTCAATTTTCTGTATGTCAAAAGACCAGTCATCCTCATGATTTGGTTGGTTGTTAGACAAAATGGGCCATATGGATCCATGATCATCTGATGACTTGCTTGGTATCATGCATCGCAGAGATGCATTAAGCCCCCTTTGTCAGAGCATGGTTCATATATATAATATGTTTCCTGGCTTTCACCAGTACTAGGCTGGGGTTTTGCAGTACCTTGCCAAAGGAATACCACATGAAAAAGCTAGTGTTACAGTAGAGGATTGAACATCAGTAAAAGAATTTAATGAAGGATAATTCATAAAAATAAAACCACTCTGATATTTTCTATGGTTAAAGGTGCTAGAGTGTTGGTAGCATGTAGAAGTATAGAAAAGGCAGAGGCTGCGGTCGAAGAAATAAAGAAAGACACTGGAAACACAGACATAGCAATTTACAGGCTTGATTTGGCATCATTGCAATCAGTTCGAGACTGTGCTGCTGAAGTGATCAAGAGTGAAGAGCGACTTGACATTCTTATAAACAATGCAGGTATATTTAAAATTCAGTATGAAAACACAATGATGATTTTTCAAATCACCTGTATTTATTTTAAATCCCCATCTTCAAATCTTTTCATTCCCCAGTCTGTCAATCCATTCATTCCTTGAAACAAATAAATGCTTTCATTCATTCCTCCATCTACTAATATTTTCATTCCCCAATCTATCAATCCACTCACTCCCCCATTGCAAACAAATTCCACCCTTCTGTCAGTCTAACCTATTTGTCTGTCAGTTGATCCTTTATCCATCCATCTGACTGTTTGTCAAAAAACTGATTTTATGCTTTTGGAATGGAAGAGGTGTTTTGGTATAAGGATAAAGAGAACAATAATAAAGAGATAATGCTGATCACTAGCATTTTCTCCAATTCCCACAAAGTTTTTCAAAAGCCTTATTCTTCAGGGTTGTTAAAACTCAGAATTGCCTAGTAAAGAGCTAATACAATGTAATTATATATCTTATATTTTAAAATAGCTGTCAGTGTCCCACCAGCTGGTTCTAAAACAGTAGATGGGTTTGAGTTGCAATTTGGCGTGAATCACCTTGGGCATTTCTTACTTACAAATCTACTTCTGGACATGCTGAAGAAATCTGCACCAAGTCGCATTGTAAATGTGGCTGCCAAAGCACATGAATGTAAGCATACATTTTTAGTAAGCAATCATTTTGACAAAATATGCTTCACACAACTTTCAGTAATACAGATAGAAAATGGCCTGATAGAAAACTGAAGCTTGCTAAAGATAAGGCATATGTAATAGGGATTGATTTATCAATTGATTGAATGTTTTATGTAGCTTTCAACATTTCAGTCATATCACTGCTACAGGTCACTTACTAGTGTATGTCCTGGGTTTCACAAGTAACAAGCTAGGACTCTGATGCATCTTATCTAAGGACACGCCCAGTGCTTGGAGTGAGGATCTATCTTGGGGCCTTCAAGTTACACATCCTACTAGCACTTTCTCCTTTTCCCTCAATATTTTCAAAAGCTTTCCTTGTTCGGGTTGTGCCAACAGGGAATTGTTTGGTAAAGTGTTATCATTTTACCAGAAGAAAAAATTTTAGACTTGTCCAATTTGATAGCATTTTCAGACAACAAATGTTGCTCAAATGAATGGATTATTGCTGGTTAGCAACATGTTCTCCTTTTCCCTCAGTGTTTTCAAAGCCTTCTATCTCAGTGCCAGTAAAACTCGGGATTGTGTGGTACAGAGTTAAACTTGTCATTCTAGTTGTACAGATGGACTTTGATGATTTGAACAATGAGAGAAATGTGCCTGGATGGAAAGGCTACTCTCGAAGTAAACTTGCCAATATTCTCTTCACCTTAGAATTAAGCAAGCATTTAAAAGGTAAGTTCTATCTTAAAATCTTGTTTACTTTATCAAGTAAATTCTTGATCTTGTTTGTTTTATCAAGCTAAGTTCTTGATCTTTATCAAAGTTCTTGATCTTGTTTACCTTATTAAGGTTAATACTAGGTCTTGTTTATTTTTCCAAGGCAAGTTCTTGATCTTGTTTACCTTGTCAAGGTAAGTTCTTGATCTTGTTTACTTCATCAAGGTCAATTCTTGATCTTGGTTAGTTTACAAGATAAGTTCCTTATCTATATTACCTTTTTGAGCCTAGGTCTTGATATTGTTTACTTTTAAGATAAGTTCTTGATTTTTAATAAGGCCAGTTCTTGATCTTGTTTATTTTGTTATTGATCTTGTTTACTTTATCAAGGTCAGTTGTAGATTTTTTTACGTTATCATGATCAGGTCTTGATCTTGTTTACTTTATCAAGGTCAGTTCCTGATCTTGTGTACCTCATCAAGGTTAGTTGTTTGATCTTGTTTACTTTATCAGGGTTGGCTCTTGATCTTGTTTGCTGTCAAGATTAGTTTTTGATACTTATCAAAGTAAATTCTTGATCTTGTTTGTTATTAAGATAATAAAATTTTGATTGTTATAAAGGTACGTTCTTGATCGTGTAAACTATATCAAGGTCAATTATAGATCTTGTTCACTTTATCAAGGTCCGGTCTTGATTTTGTTACCTTCTCAAAGTCAGTTTTTGATCTTGTTTACATCAAGGTCAGTTTTAATCTTGTTTACTTTATCAATATCAATATTTGATCATGTTAACATCAAGGTCAGCTTTTGATCTTATTTCATCAAGGTCAGTTCTTGGTAACCAGCATTTTCTCCTTTCACTCTTTTTAACCTTATACCACACAATCCCGACTTTTAATGACCCTGAGAAAGAAGCCTTATGAAGACATAGTGGGAAAATGAGAAAATGCTGGTAACCAGGATTTCTCCTTTTCCCACAATGTTTTCTACCATATCAGACAGAAATCATTTTAGCAACATTTAACATGTGGTCTGCAATGCTTTGAACTCGGTCTAGTCCAAAATTTTGTCGTTTGGTAAAGAGTTAAGACAAAAAGTATATCTTTAACCACATTTTATTTCTTGTCTGCAGGAGCTTTTGATTTGGACAAGTCTAAAATTTTGTTTTTTGGTAAAGAATGTTAAGATAAAGATGCTCTTTCCAGGAACTGGTGTCACTGCAAACAGTTTACATCCAGGTATCATTCGGACTGACCTGACCCGTCATGTAGAAAAGAAATTGGGACTGTGTTGGTCAGTTCTGGTGTGTTGTTTATGGCCAATACAGAAACTGTTTATGAAGGACATCAACCTCGGCATTCAGACAACAATTTATTGCGCTGTTGCTGAAGAGTTGGAGGGAGTCTCTGGGAAGTATTACAGGTAAAATGATGTTCATACCATCTACTGTATTTTATCACAACATACAATTTCTTATGTTCAGCGTAATCCAGCCCATACTTATGAATTACCTGATCTTTAAGACATTTGAGATAAGATTTTGTGATATCATAGGGTTTTGACTAAAAGTCATCTTATAACATGATGTACAGCATGGCAGTGATGTTAACCCATTACATATTTTGTATATACTGAACGGGTCAATAATACACTAGTGTAATAACCATAAAAATGAACCAGTTTATGTTAGTTATGTTGGAAAGCAGCCAGTGGCTTGGGAAGAATATTGTGATAAGTATTGGCAAAAGAAAATCC
This sequence comes from Tridacna gigas, assembly GCA_945859785.2. Classification (NCBI taxonomy): domain Eukaryota; kingdom Metazoa; phylum Mollusca; class Bivalvia; order Cardiida; family Cardiidae; genus Tridacna; species Tridacna gigas. Next base: position 51,411,838 of record OX244029.2, read on the forward strand.
AGGAAAGCATGGATAGGTGCACTGGCTTCCATGATATATATCTGGAATAATGTTAACTACATTAAATATTACACAATGAACCAATATTAATGACCCTAAAGAAGATGGCATTTGAAAACATTTTTGAAAAAGGAGAATATGGTGGTAACCAGCTCAGCATTTTCTACTTTCCCCACACTGTTATCTACCCTTTCCGAGACAAATCCTGCCAATTAGGCCACATTTTTCGGCTGCAAGTTCCTTCAGACTGGTCTAAAATTTTATTGTCTCATAAAGGGTTGAAAAATGAAATTGAATGACCATAATGTTTGGAAATCCTAGTTAGTTTAATTATGGATAGAAGTGTTAAGTTGAAAGGAATTTAACTCTCTCTGGAACGTCAAAACTTTAGACTGGTCCAAACTGAAAGCATTTGCAGACAACAAATTTAACGTTGCTCTGATGATGAAATTGTCTCAGAAAGATTACTTAGGGATTTAAGTCTTTGCCACTCGACAAATTTTAGACCTGTCCCAAGATGATGTCCCTAAAAGGGCCACGCCAGAGAGCTCAGTGGTTTGCAATTGCTTGGTACAAGCAGTTGCTCCTTTCCCAACAATGTTTTAACAAACCTGTCATCTACTGGATCGGTATTCACCAACCATTATTAAAAACATTCTTTGTCTCTCTCTTCAAGATTTTCAAAATTTGAAAGAAGGCAACTTTCAATTGGCTAAACCATATGGTTGTTGAATACTGACCCAGGATTTTAAAAGTAAAATTTGCACAGAAACAAGTTATATTTTTCTCCATTTACACAGCGACTGTGCAGAAAAAGCAACAGCTCCCCAAGGTAGCGACGAGGAAGCTGCGTCTAGGTTGTGGAAGATATCAGAAGAAATGGTTGGACTTACAGCTACAAAATGAATCTCCTGAACCCTTTACCAAACGACAAAATTTTAGATTTGTCCAAATTCAAAGCTGTTGCAGACGACAAATTAGACAGGGCTCAATTGATGAAATTCTTCTCTGAAAGGTTAGAAAACATTGTGGGAAAAGGAGAAAATGCTGGTTACCAGCATTTTCTCCTTTTCCCACAATGTTGTCAAAAGGCTTCTCCCTCAGGGTCATTAAAACTCGGGATTGTTTGGTAATTAGTTAAGTTATTCTTCATCAGGGATGCATGTAGATCTAACAGATAAAAAAGATTCAGTGGAAGACTACAGACTACATTTGTGTACTGAGAGGTGTGGTTCTTGTTCATTGAAAAGTTAGGCCTAGATGTACTATTTATCTATAATTAACTGCTTTGCCTAGATGACAAAATATAAGAAATCAAGTTGAAAACATTTGCATGATTAATTGTTCCTCAAATGGTAGATTTTTTTCTTCGAAACATTGTGGGAAAAGGAATAAATGCAGGTAACCAGTGGTATCTAGTATTTTTTCCATTTCCCACAATGTTTTCAAAAGTCTTATTTCTTAGGGTTCAAAAAGCATGCCCTTGTTTAATAGATGGGTTAGTCTTTACCACACAGTCCCGGGTTTTAACAACTCTGAGAAAGAAGCCTTTAGAAAACACTATGTGAAAAGTAGAAAATGCTGAAAATCCAAACATTTGACCCACATTTGATTTGGCATTGGCAAATGCTTTCAGTTTGAACCAGTCTAGGATTTTGTCGACCGGTAAGGAGTCAAAGACCTGGCCATGACACTATGAATGATTCGTCTTGCGTTATTCAAAAGAAAAACAGCACAATAACTGCTCTTTTTGCTCAGGGTCAGATATTTTGAGTATGTTACACTGACAATCTTGATAAACACTTTCAGCAGTACTCCCAGCTTCCATTGGCGAAACTCTTCAAATTATAAGTGCATCTAGAGTTACTTTTGGGACAATATCCTACTAAATTCAGCCATTTCCTACAGTAAAATTGTCAACATGAAGCAGTATTTCTGAATTGTAAAATGTCTTTTCTACTGTGAAAGGTTTCTTTGGCTCTTCGAAAGGACTAAATCGGTTGGCAGTTTATCTCTCATTGCAAAGCAAATCCCTGTTGAAGCAGATACCAGCTTTATGAACTGGAAGCCTGCTATTGATCTTCGTATCAACAAAAGGTAGCACACAATGCTTACAAGTCAGGTTTCTGCCCAGTTCGAGATTTTTTGAGATAATGCGAGACTTGGAATTTTAAAGTGTGATATTGCTTATGCATAAAGATAGACCTTATAGATAAAGATTAAATTCTTTAGTGAGTTTGATCAGTTGATTGCGTTCAGAAAAATCTTTGCCCTTCATAGAAATATTGGTCAAAGATAGAACATTGCTCCCTTATTTTAAAACATAAATTAAGGCATATTGTTACATCCTGTCTGATTGGTGGATTTGGTACATATGAAAACCAATAGCTGCCATCAATAAATCGGCTTTTGCCTGTTGTCTATTGGACAGTTACAACAGGAGACACAACAGGTACCAGTTTACCAGCTTTACTGGTCCCTAGTGAAGATTGCAACTGGGAGCCATTTGAATACCGATTTATCGTTTAGATTTGTCTCCAATATTTTCAATCAGTTACTGGTAAGAAGTAATTCAAAAATGCATCAGAAAAAATGGAAATGAAGAATTTTAGCAGTACAAGTGACAAGAAAAAGCATCAAAACTACTAAAAAGGAACCTTGTCTTAAAAGGAACCTTGACTAAAACTCTGGAGGATTTGCAGTTTTTTATCACTACATTTACTTGTTTTGCAATATATGTTTTTTTCTTACATACCTTAAAGATTTCAATTTATGAATATATATATATATAGTGCCATAACATGTGCTAATACTCAAGTTCAAGTATATTTTTAATACCTCTTACTTTGTTATTTAGATATTTACAATGTATATTAGAGTTGTAAATTACTTGACTATCATTATTTTTGGCATACATGATTTATCTATTATTATAGAATATATGTATATATATGTTACTTTTGTAACATACATGTAATATTCGCATAGAGAGGGAGAGAATGCAGAGAGACAAGCAATAAGAGAGAGAAACACAGAGAGAGAGAGAGTGGTGGAGTGGTGGGACAAAGAGATAGAGAGAAGAAGAAGAGGGAGAGAGAGGGTGAGAGAGAGAGTTATAATAATGTTTTTATACCTAATTTTTTTAAGGAAACCACTTTGACCTTAAATGCTCTGCTTGACAAACATTCTGAGAGCTCAAGATCTCATACAGTTGACGATCTATTTCAACCTGCAGACTACCTCAGAAAACAACGTGAAGGGAGTAAAAATTGCTTATAATGAGCAATTTTATTTGCCACTTTGTGATTTGGTAGATCTGTTAACTCTGTACCACAAGACAAAATCCCTATACTTGACCAAATTGAGAGCTTTTGCAGTTGACAAATTAACTCTTTACCGATAACAATAAGATTTTAGACTGGTCCAAAGTGAAAGCATTGATTTGCTGACGACATATTAAGGGTGACCCAAATGACAGAATTGGTCTTTGATAGGGTAGAAAACATCGTGGGAAAAAGAGAAAACAAGAGGGCCATGATGGCCCTGGATCGCTCACCTGAGTCAATAGGCCAAACATTCTGACCAAATTTCACAAGTATCTGACTGAAAATGTGGCCTCTATAGCTTGCACAAGGTTTTTCGATTATTTGACCTAGTGACCTAGTTTTTGACCCCACATGACCCAATTACTCGTGTGAGATTTTATCAAGCCAAACATTCGGACCAACTTTCATAAGTATTTGACTGAAAATGTGGCCTCTAGAGCGTACACAAGGTTTTTCCAAGATCTGACCTAGTGACCTAGTTTTTGACCCCACATGACCCAATTTCGAACTCGTCCCAGATTTTATCAAGACAAACATTCTGACCAAATTTGACAGGTATCTGACTGAAAATGTGGCCTCTACAGCACACACAAGGTTTTTCGAAGATTTGACCTAGTGAGCTAGTTTTTGACTCCACAAGACCCAATTTCGAACTCGTCCCAGATTTTATCAAGACAAACATTCTGACCAATTTTCATGAGGATCCAACTGAAAATGTGGCCTCTAGAGCATACACAAGGTTTTTCTAAGATTTGACCTAGTTTTTGACCCCACATGACCCAATTTCAAACTCGTCTCAGATTTTATCAAGACAAACATTCTGACCAAATTTCACAAGTATCTGACTGAAAATGTGGCCTCTTGAGCGTACACAAGGTTTTTCGAAGATCTGACCTAGTGACCTAGTTTTTGACCCCACATGACCCAATTTCGAACTCGTCCCAGATTTTATCAAGACACACATTCTGACCAAATTTCACAAGTATCTGACTGAAAATGTGGCCTCTAGAGCGTACACAAGGTTTTTCGAAGATTTGACCTAGTGACCTAGTTTTTGACCCCACATGACCCAATTTCGAACTCGTCCCAGATTTTATCAAGACAAACATTCTGACTAAGTTTCATGAGGATCGGACTGAGAATGTGGCCTCTAGAGCGTACACAAGGTTTTTAGAAGATTTGACATAGTAACCTTGTTTTTGACCCCACATGACCCAATTTCGAACTCGTCCCAGATTTTACCAAGACAAACATTCTGACCAAGTTTCACGAGTATCTGACTGAAAATGTGGCCTCTAGTGCGTACATAAGGTTTTTCGAAGATTTGACCTAGTGACCTAGTTTTTGACCCCTCATGACCCAATTTCGAAGTCGTCCGAGATTTTATCAAGACAAACTTTCTGAGCAAATTTCACAAGTATCTGACTGAAAATGTGGCCTCTAGAGCGTACACAAGGTTTTTCGAAGATTTGACCTAGTGACCTAGTTTTTGAACCCACATGACCCAATTTCGAACTCGTCCCAGATTTTATCAAGACAAACATTCTGACCAAGTTTCATGAGGATTGGACTGAAAATGTGGCCTCTAGAGCGTACACAAGGTTTTTCGAAGATTTGACCTAGTGACCTAGTTTTTGACCCCACATGACCCAATTTCGAACTCCTCCGAGTTTACATCAAGACAAACATTCTGACCAAGTTTCATGAGGATCGGACTGAAAATGTGGCCTCTAGAGCATACACAAGGTAAAAAGTTGACGACACATGACGCACGACGGACACAGCACGATCACAATAGCTCACCATGAGCACTTCGTGCTCAGGTGAGCTAATGATGGTTACCACAATGTTTTCAAAAGCCTTCTACCTCAGGGTCGTTAAAAGTCGGGATTGTGTGGTAAATGTTTAAGTAAAGCTTAAAAATTGATTTCTGTTTTTGAAATGGTGGAAAACGTTTGAAAAGTAGAAAATGCTGGTAAGCAGTATTTTCTCCTTAAAAAAAAAAGTTTTCAAATGCTTTCTTCTTCAGCGTTGTTGACCCTTTGCCAAACAATGCCATGTTTTAAAATCCTGAAGGAAAATTGCCTTGGAAGATGTTGTGGAAAAAGGAGAAAATGCTGGTATGCAGCATTTTTTCCTTTTTCCATAATTTTTTCAACCATCTCAATGGCAGAACTTTTATTAAAGCAACATTTAATATGTCGTCTGCAAATGCTTTTAACTCTTTACCATACGACAAAATTTTCGACTTGTCCTAATTGAGAGCATTTGCAGACAACAAATTAAAGGTGGGTCAAAGGACGAAATATGGCCTTTGGCAGAGTAATAAACATTGTGGGAAAAGGAGAAAATGCTGGTCACCAGCATTTTCTCCTTTTCCCACAATGTTTGTTAAAGGTTCCTTTTCTCAGGGTTGTTAAAACTAGGGATTGTGTGGTAAAGGGTTAATTTGGACCAGTGTAAAATTTTGTCATTTGGTAAAAAGCTAAAAACAGGATTGTTTGATAAAGGTTTTACCCTTTACCAAACAATCTCTAGTTTTAATGACTCTGAAGAAGAGGCCTTTTGAAAACATTGTGGGAAAAGGAGAAAATGCTGGTATCCAGCATTCTCTCCTTTTCTCACTATGTTTTCTTCCTTGTCGCAGACAGAAATCATCATTTGAGCTGTAAATGTACATGTATTTAATTTTGTTGTCTGGAAATGCTTTCAATTTGGTAAAGTCCAAAATGCTGCTGTTTGGTAAAGGATTAAGGTGAATACAACAACTTGATATTATTTCATGGACAGATGATGGATGATGTAAGGTTGTTTAATTAACCCTATATCAGACTTTAAAATTCTAGACCTGACCAAATTGATAGTAATTGCAGAGGACAAATAAAATATGGCTCAAATGTGGGGAACTGAGAAAAGGATGGTTACCAGCAATTTTCCCTGTATCCACAATGTTTTCAAAAGCATCTTTTTTGAGTTTCGTTAAAAAAAACATGGGGACATTTAGTAAATCCCATTAGCTTATCAGTTAGTTTTTCCAAAGATGCAGTTTGGTGCTTTGTGTCTGCTTTGTTGAGACATACATGTACATGTATATGCAAGCTGTTGCTGTAATATTACTGAAATAATGTTTAAACAGCATAAAACCCTTTTGATCTATGTTGATACAGAAACACTGTTAATTTGTATTATGTAAAAAGGTACTAACAATATTGTTTTGTGTGTTTATATGTTTATTTGTCTATCTAGGAATTAATATTAATATGTTTATTTATTTCATCATTTATCCATTCTCTACTTTAACCCTTTGCCAAACAGTACATTGTTTTAGGACCCTGAGAAAGACTGCTTTTAAAACATTGGGGAAAAAGGAGAAAACAACCATTTTCTCCTTTTGCCACAATGTTTTCCACCCATTTTGATTGAAATCCCATCATTTTAGCCATATTTGATTGTTTGTTTACAGTTACTTTCAGTATGGGCAAGTCTAATACTTGGTTTCTGGTAAGTTAATCATTTTTGATGAGTTAATCATTCTGTTTTACGACCAGTGGCATTATATTATGATTAGTGGCACTGTATTTTGATGAATAAAGTAAATATCTAGTATTTTTTGTTGCCTTAAATTTATTTAGATGAGCTTTGATGCTTTTACTGCATTTACATCTGCCTCAAGAATTTTATCATTAATTTTTAGTATTCCTGTGTTGACTGTTTTGGTGACCCAAATATCTCTCAAAATACCAAACAGGGGTGATCCAAGATTAGGCAACACATTCTGATCAGGATAGACAGTGTCAACTAAGGGCAACCAAAAATTGTATTTGCAGGGTGGAGAATCATGTGGTTTTGTTTTGATACACTGCACAGAAAAATGGTTAGGATTTTGACAAAATGGCAGCATTATGTGGTAAAGGTTTAAAAGTATGGAAATTATTGTAAAGATGCCAATCTGTTATTGTACAGTCGGTCTAAGTGTTAGTCGCTGACATGAAAATGCATTCTAAAACTAGGTCAATATTTGCCAGGTCGTTTTATCTTTTGTTTCCTTTTTACCAGGTTTTTAAATTCATTTTCTTGCCAGTGAATTACACTTGGACTGACCGTACAATAACAGATTGTCATCTTCACAATACTCTCCAAACTTTTAAATTGTACAATTCAAATTTAGATGCATTGTTTACTTTTGGCCACTACTGGGATTTTGAGTTCACTGCAATTAATATGATGCATAGATTGATGGATAAAATTGAGCACAAAAGACAGAAAGCTATTTACAGCAGCATTTTGTCCAATTCCACCTTTTTTCAATGCAGTGCATCAAAATAAAAACCATGCTGTATTCTGCCAAGGCGGAGATTCTGGGATACTGTCCCAGTGAACTAGAAAATAATGCATACATGTGGGACTTTGTCACTTTCAAATGAGCCATGCTCTGGCAAAAGTGGGCTTCATGCATCTCCATGATGCATCATACCAATCAAGCCATCACATAATTATGGATCCATTATAGCCACTTTTTTAACAACTGAATCATTCATTAGTTAGACTGATCCTTGGACATACAGAAAATGGACCGATAGCATAAAGTTTCAGCTCAGGGCAGCCTGGGCGGACTTTTTGCAGATGCATTAAGACCGTTTTTACAGAGCATGGCTCATATCTGTTTCAAGATGAGTCTAGAGTTAATTTGGTTTACTTATATTCAAAACACCTCCTGTTTCTGCAAGTGAATGGGACAATAATTGTACGCTCTCTGAATAGTCCCTAGCATAACACTGGCAGTGTGGTTGCCCAGCTTCAGTTGGTGCCCTATGAGAAAAATAATATTATATGATGATAAAGGTATGTGACAACATTCAGTGAAGGAGTTATAGCATCAAATCCTGGACATAGGATCAGTTGGTATTGCCCATTTTTAGCTCAGCTGTTTTTGAAGAAAACATCACGGTCATGTCATAGCCCTGGCGTTGTCGGCAGCATCGTTGTCTGTGTCATCAAGTGCAAAAACTTTGACATTTTATAATGTCTGTGTTAATTATCAAAAGGGGAACCCATAAAATAGGGGCAGTCAATGATCAAAATATGTTTTACACAGTTATGCCCCTTTTTCCTCTTAGAATTTTCCAAGTCTGACATCTCTGTTATTATATACTGAAGATGTTTACTTCAAACTTGGACAAGTTGTTAATTAACTATCATTAGGGTAGCCCATACAACAAGGACAGATAACCATCAAAGTGTTTTTGACACAGTTATTTTCAACCGCAAATTTTCACTGAAAATCAAGCAACTGCAGCTGAGCGTTGGCACCCACACGCAGTGGTCTAAATGATAACATCTTGAATGTAATTAATTTCAAGACATTCCAAAACCAGTTTTTACCGTGGAAAAGAGAAAAAAAGTCATCAGGCAGTAAAACACCCTTTTATGGACCTCATTAAGAGAAAAGGAGCATCTGTTTTTAACATGCAAGTTTAGACTGTGAAGAACATGCAGTCTTTAAAAAACTTAGATCAACCCATCGTTGAACAGGCCTAAATTTGACCTATCCAAAGTTGATACATATCATTCCTAGGAAAAACATAGATTTTGAAGGCAAGGAAAATACTGTATACCTTTCAAATCCCAAGTTTTAACAACCCTTAATTTTTTAAAGGATTTGTCCCATACCATACTTACTAGTTTAAAGGGGGCTTTTTAGATTTTCAGCAGTGTTTAAGTTTTTTGTCACAAAACATTAAAAATCTAAAAAACTCCAAGGTAGGATTTCTCTCACTTTGATTACAAATTTAATGTTGGACAAGTAAAATTTTGATTACAATTAAATAAAAGTGACAGATCGCTAGATATATGCCTAAAAATACCTCTGACGAAGTTGTGATCAGAATACAGTGATATGTTTGTTTTTGAAAAATATCATAAGATGTTCTGAGTATCTCTGAAAGTTATACTATTGAAATTAAGCTAAATAGGTTAGCAAAACTTTGATAGATAAAGTAAGAGAATATTTAGATCTACAGCCCTGTGTGTTTTATTAAATCTTTGATATAGCCAAAATACCGTATATTGTCCAAACTTCATTGCAAACTGTGATGTTAGTCAACTCAGAATTCACAGTTCATAAAACAAAATTTATCAATGATTTCATTGCAAATTGGAATCCTTGCAAATTTTGGTCAATCAGGGCATCCCTTATAAATATCAGTTGATCTGAAGAAGTTTTGATTCGTTCTGAACATTTTATCTGTTTGGGGGAAGGTGGGGCGGGGATCACATTTAAGGAGGTTACTCTTCATACCTTATACTAGAAGGATATGTGAGTTTTCTCCCTTAGACCTTAAAATGGTAAAAATAAATCCATGGAAAACTTACCAGTTACAGATATAGACAAAAGCACAGTTAACTTAAATCGTTTAAAAGGTAATGTAAGTAGTATTAACAAAATCTGACTATTTTCATTTAAAAAAAAAAAGGCTTCGATTTGTTTCTAATGATAACACCCAGGCCTTAACCCTTAGGCTGCTAAGTGCGAGTCAAGGACCTTTTGCAGACAGTGTAGAGTAAGATCCGACTGCACAGAACGTGCAGTCTGATCTTGGATCTACACTGGAGACATCTGTCCCACAAAAACACATTTGAAATGGCAAATTTTAGATTTTTACTATCGGACCAAAAGTTTCATTTCAATTATTTAGTAGGATAAGGTCGAAAGGTAGAAAATGGTCTTATGAATGATGAGTCAAATCAAAGCCAGATATTGGGTGTAAAAAAAATTCAATGTGTACATAACACTGTAATTATAATTATCTCCAGTCGATTTATCCTACCGCACAAAATAAGTCAATTTACCAAAGTTATCTAAACTACTGTACCGTAAGTATTGGTACGAAAATTGCAGGGACGTGAAATACGGAGTGAGTACTCTTCAATTAGGAGAAGTGGGTGGAGTGAAAATATCTGAGCAGAGAAGAAACCTGTCAACAACAATTTTCTTAAGAAATTCTAATCATCATGGCTGTTATCGATGTGCATATCTTGGCTCAAGCCATACTGTATTTTTGTGAGTTCATAGCAGGCTTCGTAATCGCGATTCCAGTTGGTGTCAACCGGGTAAATCCAAATTTTCCATTTCGAAATAAAAGTTTTATAAAACAGTTTTATGGTGGTCTTACCTATTTTCGTGGGACTAAATTGACAATTTTAGCTTAAGCATATCTAAATGAAGAACTGATCACAAAAAACGTTTTATTAACAAAAAAATCAAATGTAAATGCATATAGAAACATAAATTCTGCCTGAATCATGCATATTCAACGGCAAGAACATATTTCACCCTTCAATATTTTGCCGGAAGCTGAATTGACACATGGGAAAACATGACCTCATTTCGTGGCTTTCAATATTTATAGCACAGCTCATAAATAAAAAACTAAAGTTCACTATGTACCCCAAAACTCATTAAAAACCTTAACTATCACAAGGAGGGACTGTTTGGAACAATGGAAATGAGTCAATTATCCTAAGTTTTTGAAGCGCGATGAAAAGGATGGATTAGTGTCATGGCGGCCATTTGCCCTCTCGTGACGGCAGCATCAGAATACTAAAATAACATAAATTAAGGCATTCTGGTCCCTTCTATCAATTTATAAGCACCTATGAGGATAGATTAGGAATTATTTTAAACACTATTTTATCGTAAAACATCTGAAAAATATTGAATATCTTAATAAAAGGGCTGGAAAAATTTTCTCTCTGTAGCAGCGAATGTTCTGGAAAAATTGTTCAATCATAAGCGACCGAACAAAATAGGTCACGAAATTCTCTGATCTAATTATAGACCGGACTCTTGTCACATTATTCCAGTATGGTCACATGACTTTTTGGCATTGAGACTGACAATGTAACATGTCGGGAATTTTTCAGGATTAAAATAAAGTATCAGACAGAGAATTTAAATTCGGCACGTATAGGGTTGAAAAAAGTAATAAGAAATTTGACACTAAAATCGGGCTTTCCTGCAGTAACATGCGTACTTTCTTGTTTTTGTTGCATTTTATAAATTAGCTGCAGTGACACTGTTGTTTACATTCAAATGAGCGGTTCACACAAAACAGTGACGTCGTTCACTTTTTAGTTCACGAGAAAACTTGGATATCATTTCGGGTTCGGAAACAGGTACCCCACGAAAATAGGTACGTCGACCATAGTAACAGAAGGATCAGATTTGCTGTCTCAGTCAAAGCGGCGAAGGATATTGAATTTGGAAATTGGAGGCTGTAAATGCGTACACCTTATCAAAGTTCCGTTCTGGTGCTGAACAAATAAAATCGTCCGAACGTACGGTAACTCGTTACCAAACAACAAAATTTTAGACTGGTCCAAAATAAAAGCATTTGCAGACGACAAATTAAAGATGGCCCAATCAACGGAATTTTTGCCATGACAAGGTAGTTAACATTGTGGGAAAATGCCAAAATGCTGGTTACCAGCATTTCTCCTTTTTTCAGGATTGTTAAAACCCAGGATTGTGTGCTAAATTTAATTGACATTGGTAACTAGCATTTTCTCCTTTTCCAACAATGTTTTAAACTCAATTAAAGACAAATTCCATCATTGTTAGCTTTATTTAAATTGTTGTGAGCAAACACTTTTGATTTGGACAAGTTCACATTTTTGTCTTGTGGTAAAGGGTTATTAAAGAAAATTGTGTTTTTACATTTCAGATTAACTTCCAAGGCAAGTGTATTTTGTATGCAGACTTCAAATGGAGCAATGCTACCCATTTTACCATGCTAGGGAGTGATGCTACAAACTGCAACTTTCCGATTTATTTTAGTGTCTTTGGCCTCATTTTCTATGGTTTGGCAACAGGGCTTTATAATATGTACGCTGTCTTAAGGTCACGGAAGGATACAGATATTGGGTGAGGCTTTGATTTGCATTGTGCCTCTTTACACGATGACGAAATCTTAGATTTTTTTAAATTGAAAGATGTTGCAGGCAACAAAATCTTTGTGTCTCAAATGATGGGATTGGTATTTGGTAGGATAGAAATCATTGTGGGAAAAAGAGAAAATGTTCCCTACCAGCATTTTCTCCTTTTCCCACAATATTTTCCACAGCCATTTGGCTGGATTGTTAAAATGTGGGATTGTTTGATAAACGGTTAGCAGAAAGATTGAGGAAAGATGGAGGTTAGGTCTTCTTGTCTTACAGTATTAGTGGAGGTGTTTCGTTTGTTGTTATCTGGTTAATAGGAATATGGGGCAGGATATTACCTTTTACTCGCCTAAACCACCTAAATATTTTGGAAAACACCACTAGGTGTTTTCCGGTGTTTCTACTTGTGACCCGATCTGAAGTCCTCTGAGTGATATGATCTATAGAAGGGAAAGTTACTCTGATGGAATTCAACAAACGCAAAAACAGTGGATAAATTTGTTTCATATGATTATTATGATAAACATGTATTTATAGATGGATGAAAAATAAAGAAAAGTAAAACTTTCTTGTTTCCGACGGACACGTGAGATTACCCCTGATTTGGAAGCTTGCTCCGATATTTTTTTTAAATGTGTCTACACTAGTTGAGCGGAAAGAGTGGAAAACAATGTGGAAAAAGGAGCTGTTTTCCAGCATTTTCTCCTTTTCCCACAATTTTTTTTAGACACTTTTTACATCAGGTCATTAAACTTCGAGGTTGTGTGATAAAAGATTAAGGGTCGAGTTTTTTTTTCGCACATTGACTTTGAATGGTTAAATTGCTCTTTTTTTCCTACAGTGTTTTCCATCCTTTTTAAGACAAATTTCATGTATTGAGTAACATTTTCTTACTCTATATAACTCTTTACCAAACAACAAAATTTTAGGTATGCCCAAATTGAAAGCAGTTTTAGGCTACAAAATAATTATGACTCAAAAACAGAAATTGGTTTATTTTATGGATGGAAAACATTGTGGGACAAGGAATAAATGCTGGTTATCAGCATTTTCTTCATTTCCCACAACATTTTCAAAAGCTTTCTTCTTCAGGGTCGTTAAAAGTTGTGATTGTGTGGTAAAGGGTTAAAGCTCATTATGTTTTTTTCTTTTCATGCATATCAGTTCTCAAATGTGGGTGATGCCTTTTATACTTATCAACACTCTGCTGGCAGTTACAACTCTGATTGTGGCCTGCATGCTGTCCGTCGGATATCTACAGTTTTGTGAGGGAATTGGAGGTTCTGATATGCACTACAAGTAGGAGGAATTGATCATTTAATTTTCTACCTCATGAAAAAAAGTTTAGAAGACTGGTCAAAATGGAAAAACAATTGCAGTCAGATATTGCTGAAATGATTTGAATTGTTATCAAAGGGTAGAAAACGTCTTGGGGGGGAGGGGAATGGAAAAAATTTTGGTTACCAGCATCTTCTCCTTCTCCCTACAATGTTTTCTCAAAAGGCTTGTCCCCCAAGTTTGTCAAAACTTGTGATTGATTGCAAAAAGGTAGACCTATAACTCTTTTTTGATCTTATTCATCTGCACAAAATGTAAGTAAAAATATATAAGTTAATGTATGTATGTTTAGTTATGTTGTTATGTGAAGGTATTTACTTTCAAAATAATAAATACTCCTGCTGGAGTAAACGGGATTTTTATGACAGTGCTTTCCCTAGAGTCTCTACCCAACATCTAAATGAGCCATGGTCTGTGAAAAGGGGGCTTGATGCATCTGCAAAAAGTATCAACCCAGATCAGCCTGTGAACTCCGCACAGGCTGACCTGGGCCAAAACTTTATTCTTTTGGTAAATTGTCTGCATGTCAAAGGACAAGTGTGCCTCATTGTTCAATAGGTAGTTACACTAAACAGATTTTATTAAACTATAATACTATGATGACTTGCTTGGTATCATAAATCATATTGATACAATAAGCCCCCTTTTCACAGAGCATGGCTGAAATGTATTTGTGCAAAATGGGTAACTTAGTTGGTAACACACAGCTCTTGAAATCCATGGGATGCTGGTTCATTTCCCTGCAGCTCAGCCAATTCTGTTTCAAGCAATGATGATGCTGAATGGTTTTTAGAGAATAGTAATGTTGTAAAGCAAAATGGCTTGGAAAAAATGTTGTATAAAGTTTAAATAAAAGGAACTTTAGAAAAACATAGGTAGTTGCACTGGGTGCATGGATTTAACTGAAATAAAGTTGAAAATAGGGTTGAATAACAAACAAGTAAATATTGTATGAACTCTTTACTACACAAAAAATCTTAGACTTGTCCAAATTGAAAGCATTTGAAAATGACAGTTTAAATGTGGCTTAAATGATGTCATTTGTAGAAAATGTTGTGGAAAAAGGAGAAAATGCTGGTAACCAGCATTTTCTCCTTTTTCCCACAAAGATTTCAAAAGGCTTCCTCCAAAGGGTCATTAATACTAATGGTAAAGGATTAAAGTGGCATTTAACCAGATTTTGTTTTGCAAGCTTTTAGGAAAATCTTAACTGAGTCTGCCAGCTTTCCTTGTGGGCAAAGAGGGCTTAAAAATAAAAACATATGCATAGATAGAAATACCTGTAGAAAACATGAGGAATTACTGTAAAATTTTCAATTCTGTCAGTAACAGTAAAGCTGTTATTGCAAAGGATGAATACATTTTTTACATGGTAAATTATAGGTTAACGCCATTACTCAGTTGGCAGAGTTGCTGACTTTGATTATGTAGGTTTTGTCAGTTTGAGTCTCACCAAATACAAGGTTTTATTAGCTCCACTGGCCTTTGGCCAGTGGAGCTAATAAAACCTTGTATTATGTCATGGCCCTGTGTCTGTTTTGTGTCCGTCCATCCATCCATCCGTCCATGCATGCGTGCGTCAACTTTAATTTCAAATATCTTCTTCTGTCAAACTGCCCATTGGATTTTAACCGAACTTCACAGAAATGATCCTCCCATGGCCCTCTTCAGAAAGTGTTCAAAGAATTTGATTCCTATAAAAACTTGGGTTGCCATGGCAACAAAGCTGAAAAATATTGGAAATCTTTAAAAAATCTTCTTGTCCGAAACCATAAGGCCTAGGGTTACCAAATTTGGCATTACTTCATCTAATAGACCTCTACAAAAAGTCTTCAAATTATAGCCCAGGGATCAAAATTGGCCCCACCCTGGGGGTCACTAGATTTACATAGGTTTATATAGTGAAAACTTTAAATATCTTCTAGTCCTAAACCATATGGCCTAGGGCTGCCAAATTAGGCATGTAGCTTCATCTAATGGACCTCTACGTAATTTCTTCAAGTTATAGTCTTGGGGCCAAAATTGGCCCCACCCCTGGGGGGGGGTCACAAGTTTTACATGGGCTTATATGGGGTGAAAATTTAAGAATCTTCTCCTTCTAAACCATATGGCCTAGGGCTACCAAAATTAGCATGTAATTTCATCTTACGGACCTATACTTAGATTCTTAAATTATAGCCGTAGGGCCAAAATTGGCCCAACCCAGGGGGTCACAAGTTTTACATGGGCTTCTACAGGGAAAACTTTGAAAATATTCTGGTTTTAAACCATATAGCCTAGAGCTTCCAAAATTGGCATGTAGCTCCATCTAGTAGACCTCTTCATAGATTCTTCAAATTATAGCCCTGGGGCCAAAATTGGCCCCATCCTGGGTGTCACAAGTGTTACATGGGCTTATACAAGGAAAACTTTGAAAATATTCTGGTTCTAAACCATGTAGCATAGGGCTACTAAATTTGGTATGAAGCTTCACCTAATCGACCTCTACTAAGATTCTACAAATTATAGCCCTTGGGTCAAAATTGGTTCAAATGAATTAAACCCCCTCATGGTTTATTAAGGAAACTGAAAATCTTGTTTATGACCATACAGCCTAGTCCCATATTATTTGGTATGTGGTTATGTCTTTTTGACCGCAACCAGGATTCAATTAATTATAGCTCATAATTATAGCTTGAAATCGTAATCATAGGTAAAAAATGGACTTGCCCTGGGGTCACAATTTTCATATGGGCTTTTATATAGAAACTTTATCAGTCTTCTTGTTGGAAGCCTTTAGGCCTAGAGTTGTAATGTTTGGTGTGTATGGTTTGTACATATTAGCCAGTGGAGCGATACAGGGCCATCATGGCCCTCTTGTTTTCATTTTTAGCTCACCTGAGCATGAAGTGCTGAAGGTGAGCTTTTGTAATCGTGCTGTGTCTGGCGTCCGTCATGTGGTGTGTGTCGTCCGTTGTCTAGGCGTCAACAATTACCTTGTGTGCATTCAAGAGGCTACATTTTAAGTCATGTACTCATGAAACTCAGAATGTTTGTCTTGATAATATCTCGCACAGGTTTGAAATTGGGTCATGTTGGGTCAAAAAGTAGGTCACTGGGCGAAATCTTAGAAAAACCTTGTGTGCACTCTAAAGGCCACATTTTCAGCCTTAAACTTATGAAACTTGGCCAGAATGTTTGTCATAATGATATCTTGGACAAGATAAAAAATGGGTCATGTCTGGTCAAAAAGTAGGTCACTGGGCCAAATTTTAGAAAAACCTTGTGTGCCCTCTAGAGGCCGCATTTTTAGCCTGAAACTTTTGAAAGTTGGTCAGAATGTTTGTCTTGATAATATCTTGGACAAGTTCAAAATTGGGTCACGTCTGGTCAAAAAGTAGGTCACTGGGCTAAATCTTAGGAAAACCTTGTGTGCACTCTAGAGGCCACATTTTCAGCCTTAAACTTATGAAACATGGCCAGAATGTTTGTCATAATGATATCTTGGACAAGTTAAAAATTGGATCATGTTCAGTCAAAAAGTAGGTCACTGGGCCAAATTTTAGAAAAACCTTGTGTGCCCTCTAGAGGCCACATTTTCAGCCTGAAACTCATGAAAGTTGGGTAGAATATTTGTCTTAATATCTGGGACAAGTTTGAAATTGGGTCATGTCTGGTCAAAAAGTAGGTCACTGGGCTAAATCTTAGAAAAAGCTTATGTGCATTCTAGAGACCACATTTGTAGTTGGATACTCATGAAACTAGGTCAGATTGTCTGTCTTGATAATATCTCAAACAATTTTGAAATTTAGTCATGTCGGTTGAAAAATTAGGTCTTTGGGCCAAATCTTAGGAAAACCTTGGGTGCTCCATAGAGGCACATTTTCATTTTTATGCTGATAAAGATTGGTCAGAATGTTTATCTTGCTGATATCTCAGACAAGTTTGAAAGTGGGCAATGTCGGGGCAAAAAGTAGGTCACATGGTCAAATTTTAGATAAACCTTGTGTGCACTCTAGAGGTCATGCTTTCAGCCTGATTGTTATGAAACTTGGTCTGAAAGTTTGCCTTGATGATATCTTGGACAGGTTTCAAAGTGGGTCACATCTGGTCAAAAATAGGTCACTGGACCAGATCTTAGAAAAACCTTGTGTGCACCAAAGAGGCCACATTTTCAGTCTGATACTCATGAAATTGGTCAGAATGTTTGTTTTAATGATATCTTGGACAAGTTTGAAATTTAGTCACATTGGTTCAAAAAGTAGGTGACTAACACTCATGTGTTTTTCATCATTAAAATCAGGATCTCTTCAGCTTTATCACCTGTAGATGACTTTACCCAGGTGAGCGCTTTAGGGCCAATGGCCCTCTTGTTTCCAAACTCAGAGTAAACAAAACACATCCTTATGGTTTTCCGTAACGTAACCCTTACCAATAATTAATATCTATTAACCTTTTACCACACAATCCTGACTTTTAATGACACGGAAAAAGAAGCCCTTACAAAACATTGTAGGAAAAGGAGAAAATGCTGAGAACCAGCATTTTCTCCTTTTCCCAGAATATTTTCTTTTCTATGAAGACAAATTTCATGCTTTGAGTTACATCCAATGTTGTTTGCGAATGCTTTCAGTTTGGACAAGGCTAGAATTATGTTGAATTAATAGGATGTGTCACTTTTTCTGTCGCAGATGTACACATGGTGAAAAAATTAGATGGACGAACTTGGAAACAAACAAAGTTTTCATACCTGGGTCCTACAGTAATCTGATGACAGTTGCACAGGTATGGTCTACTAATAATTGTTGATTTGAAGTGTTCTGAATAATTTTCTTGTTAGCAACACATGCTGAAGTCCACCAAGCTTATGCCATGGCTCTGTGTCCATAGTGTGTGAGTGTGTGTATGTGTCCATTTATTGTGAATTTTTATTTCAGACTCCTTCTTCTCAGAAACTAACCACTTATGACCAAAAATGATAGAAATGAATCTGCCATAGTCCTC
Source organism: Tridacna gigas (assembly GCA_945859785.2). Lineage (NCBI taxonomy): Eukaryota > Metazoa > Mollusca > Bivalvia > Cardiida > Cardiidae > Tridacna > Tridacna gigas. Next base: position 51,430,425 of record OX244029.2, read on the forward strand.
TTTGGTAATCTCTGTTTGTTATGATCAAGTGACATTCCTACAGGTCTTTGCTTAAGTGCGAAATTTAAAAATGCCTTTAGAGGCTATGTAGTCCATTAAGGGAATACCAGTGAAATTTTTTTTTTTTTTTTTTCATTTTTTTGGCTTTCAACTTTACTAATGGTTTGCATGCAACTGTGTTTCATATTTCAATGATAACTTATTTTTGAAATTTGTAAGACTATAAAAATCTTTATAGTTCCCTTGAATGAATTCTGGAGTGGTGAGTCCAAAGTTATAAATTCTATTTTTATGATTTATTAAAGTCATTGTGCTTGACATCATTCTAACTTTGTTTATAGTGGATTAGAAGCTTGTGACAGAATAGTGTGTTTAATTCTGGTAAAGAAACTCTGTAATAAATAGCACGGGGCATTTGCCACCTTGATTCCAGTATAAATGAAGTGCTGTTGAAAATTGTGTAGTTGCTTTTGCTGACAGCATAGATCAAGATCAGACTGCACATAATGTGCAGGCTGTTATTGGTTGGATCAAATTGGTCCACTACTCTTGTTACAGTCATGGTCTTGCCAAAAACTTTGATACAACATTAATTCAGGACTCTATGGGTTAAAGGGGCATTAAACCAGATTTTGACTTTTTTTTTTGAGGGGAAAGAAAGTTGATATTTTGTAAGGAAGAATTCATCTTCAAAATGATAGGTGGCAACTCTACCAGCTGAGCTATGCTAAAAGTAAATTTTTATGTTGTTATGCAATAACAGCTATACTGTTAACCCTTTCCCAAACGACAAATTTTGGACTGGTCCAAATTGAAAAAGTTTGCAGACGACAATTTTAAATTTGGTGAAAATGGCAGAAAGGTCTCAAAAAGGGTAAAATACACTGTGGGAAAAGGAGAAATTGCTCGTTACGAGCAATTTCTCCTTGTCCCACAGTGTTTTCAAAAGACTTGTACTGCAGACACGTGAAAACCAGGGCTTGTTTGGGAAAAGGTTAACTAGTTGAATGGGAAGTTCATCAGTAAAAATACAAATAAACCTGATAATATTTTGTGTTTTCTACATCTGTATCTATCTATGATTTATTTTCTAAAGCCATCTTTGCTCATGGATGAAAGTGGGCAGTCTATGTACAGATTTTCTAAAAACTACGAAACAATATCTGGTTTAATGCCCCCTTAAACCTTTATGACACAATCCTGAGTTTTAACGACCCTGAGAAAGAGACCTTTTGAAAACATTGTTTGAAAAAGAGAAGATGCTGGTAACCAGCATTTTCTCCATTTCCCACAATGTTTTCTGTACTTTTATGGAAAATTCTCACCATATCTAATTTGTCGTCTGCAAATGCTTTCAGTTTGGGCAAGTGTAAAATTTTGTCGATTAGTAAAGGGTTAAGAACAACATCAACAACAAAAAAAGAAAATCTCTTCCTTTACAGATAGCTGCTTGGTCGGCATTGTTGGTTTGGCTTCTACAGATTGGCCTGAGCATCCTTCGGTTCGTACGAAACAGACGGCAGAGGTCAGCACAAATGTTTAGCAAAGCTCAGGCCTCAACAAATCAGTCAGATACCAGTAAAATTGCAGAACTAGAGCCTACAGCTTGATCAGGACAGAGAAATGGCTGCCGGTTTGCTACTGTCAGTGTCTCTGTATACATGCAATGAATTTTTCTATTCTGTGATGAATGAGCCCCACATAGCTCTCTTGAACAAGATAAATAAATGTATTGGCTGTTTAACTCTTTCACCCTTTACCACATAATCCCGAATTTCAACGACCCTGAAAAAGAATCCTTTTGAAAACATTTTTTGGGAAAGGAGAAAATGCTGGTAACAAGCATTTTCTCTTTTTCCCACAATATTTTCTACCCTCCCAAAAACAAATTTCAGTTTTTAGCTCTACTGGCTCTAAGCCAGCAGAGCTTATGTCATGGTATGGTTTCCGTTGTCCGTCCATCTGTCCGTCCGGCCATCTGTCCTTCTGTCTGTCTGTCCGTCCGTCAGTCTTTTTCTTGTTTACGCGATAAAGTCTTCATTTGTGGTCGGATTTGCGTGAAACATGCACAGTTCGTTTTTCTCATCAATAGCTTGAACCCTATTGATTTTGAAAAAAAATCTGACAATCAGTGCGGGAAAAGTAGCCATTTTAAGTTCAAAATTTCAATTTCTTGTTTATGTGATAAAGTCTGCATTTGTAGTCAGATTTTCGTGAAACTTGCACAGTTTGTTTATCTCAACAGCTTGTATGGGAAAAGTAGCCAATTAAATTTGAAAATTTACCATTCTTAATTATGCGATAACGTCAGCAGTTGTAGTTGAGTTTTCGTGAAACATGCACAGTTGCTTTATATTATCAACAGCTTGAATTCTATTGATTTTGAAAAAAAAAATGACAATCAGTATGGGGAAAGGAGCCAATTAAATTTGATAATTTACATTTCTTGTTTACGCAATTAAGTCACATTTTTTATTAAATTCTTTTGAAACTTGCAAAGATTACTTGTATTATCAAGGGATTGAACTCTATTAAAAATGAAGAAAATCTAGCAATTAATTTAGGAAAAGCAGCCATTTGATGACTTAGTATTGTTTACACAACACAGTCCACATTATTAGTCACATTTCTTTGAAACTTGCATGGATTGTTTTAAACAATGAGTACTGATGCTCTATCAAATTATCCAGACAATTGGTTTTGAGAAATTATACTTCAATTTTTTTTCCACTATTTGTTCAATTCACCATGCCTACTTATGCAGTCTTACTGGGTTCAAGCCCAGTTGCAACAACACCTCCCCCTCCATTTTTTTGTGTGTTTCCTTTTTGCATCTTGAATTCATTATGTATGCTAGAAAAAAAGCAAAATCAATGCCGGTAGAGCAATTCAGGCCCTCAAGAGCCTCTAGTTGAGTCACATTCATTCTGACGTATGCAAATGTTTCCAATTTGGACTAATCTAAAATTTTGTCTTAGTTAACCACAGAATTATTCAGATTTGCTGAATTTTAAAGTATTTGCACAGGAGATTAACTCTTTACCATTCAACATCTTGAAGACTTGTCAAATTTGAAAGCATTTGCAGCAGAGAAATGAATTGTGGCTCATGTGATGGAATTTGGTTTTGAAAGCGGAGAAAAATACTTTGGGAAATGGAGGAAATGCTTGCAACCAGCATTTTCTCCTTTTCTGACAATTTCTTCAAAATTATTCTTTTTCAGGATCATTTAAAGTCATGATTGCTTGATAAAGAGTTCATGTGCAGACAAATATCATGAGATATATGGAAAAAAAAAAAGAATCAAAATACTCAAGTGTGTATGAAAGTAATGTATACTGCTATAATTACACGGAGTGTGATTTTTCCTCCTGTCGGAGATTTCCTCCGCTGGAAGCCGAAGCTGAAAATGCATAACTGCCCCAGCTCAAAAAATATCCACAGTATGTGAGGGGGTTTAGGGCCTAGAGCACTTGAGAATTGTAGTTCATTATGGTTATCAGCATTTTCTCCTTTTTCAACATTTTCAAAATGTACAAAGACAAATCCAATCATTGGAGCTGTACTGCATTTGTCATCTATCAGATGCCGTCAATTTGGACAGGTCTAAAATTTCACAAATCGATGTCATTAATACCTATTAAGATCAATAAAATTTGTCAGCTAACTTGGAAGACATTAAATCACAGATGTGCCCTAGAAATTGTGAACGCTTTTCTGTGTCAAAATGAATCATGATCAGAGGTAAAATCAGTAGTCTGCATTAAGCCTTTACCAAACTATAAAATTTAGACAAGTCCAAATTGAAAGCATTTGCAGAAGACAAAATAAATGGGACTCAAAAATTGAAATTTGTTTCCGGAAGGGTAGAAAACATTGTGGGCAAAGGAGAAAAATGCTGGTTACTAGCATTTTCTCCTTTTCTCACAATGTTTTCTAAAGCTTTTTTTCTCAGGGTTGTTAAAAGTGGGATTATGTGGTAAAGGGTGAAATACAGCTGGTTTCTCACATGGTGATTGCTTTGCCACCCACTGACAAAAACCTGGATGGCACTGTTATCGTCCTCCTCAGAAATTTCTATGTCAATTTACCTCCATTTAGTTCCCCCAGGGGCATTAAGAAGAGACAATACAATATATTTTGCTGTATTTTTGTATCATGCCTTGCAGTATACATGTATTTTCATTCCTTTCTCTTTTTTTCAAAATTTTACTTATATATGTGCTGTTGTGTTTTAGACAAGTTGTGTTTCATCCTTTACCACACAGTTCTGAGTTTTAACAGCCCTGCAGAATAAAGCTTTTGAAAACACCAGCATTTTCTCCATTTCCCCCATAGGTTCTATCCTTCAAAAGATGATTTTCATTGTTTGGCCACTTCTGATTTATGGTTTGGAAATGCTTTCAAATTGGAGAGACTCCTAGGATTCTCTGGTCTGATAAAAAGACAAGTTTGTTTTAACTGAGTTGTGCAAACAAAATTTTTGCAAGTTTTTTGAGCTGGTGTATTTTTTTTTTTTTTTTTAAACTCTTTACCAGAGGACAAAGTTTAAGATGCAACCATATTGAAAGCATTTGCATTTGATAAATTAATTGTTGTTCAAATGATGGAACTTGTCTTAGAAAGGCAGAAAACATTGTGGGAAAAGGAGAAAAAGCTGATTACCAGCATTTTATCCTTTGCCCATAATTTTTTTCAAAAGCACACTACAGTAGGGTCATTAAAACTCTTGTGCTGTAAAGGGTGGAAAAAGTCTATTTTTTGACTTTACAAGGTACTGACAAAAATTAGTAGTGTTGTGAAATACTGAAAAGCATAAAGGGGTCTATTAGATTTTCATAATCATACTAAGCTTAAAAAATCGTTTACACCTGATTTAAGTTAGGCAATGGTTTGCAAAACATCAGGAAAAATGTAAGAAAAGAATTTTTGTTAGGTATTTCCTTAACCTGATGCATAACCTTTTAATGAATTTTTAGCTTGGCTTTTTTCGAAGAAAACATCTAGGTATTGTCGTAGCCCTGTCGTAGTCTGCGTGCAGAAACTTTGACACGTTTTAATATATCTGCTATTACTGAAGATACTTACTTCAAACTTGGACTACATGTAGTTGTTAACTGTCATTAGGGGACCTATACAACATGTACTACATGTAGTTGTTCACTATCAAAAGGGAAACCCATACAGTAGCGGCAGATAACCAGGTATTTTGACTAAGCCATGCCCATTTTTCGACTAAAGATTTTCACTGAAAATCAAGCAATTGCAGCCGAGTGTTGGCATCCCCATGTGGTGTTTTTATTAGATTTGGCACCAGAACTTAGCAAAGGCTTGTTTGAGTGCAACATGATCACTCACATACTGTCAGAAAAATGAAGTCTGTAACTAAAATTTAAGTATGAATTAAATTTGCCTGCAATTTGACCCCCCCCCCCCCCTCATTTGTGTCCTGTTGGTCTCTAGTGGGCATTTGATTACTTATGTCAGTTATTACCATTTTAGTAGTATGTTATCTTAGTTGTAAATCTTGATATCTCACTTTAGACTAATATGACATATACTACCAACATGTGCAATTGACACTGAAGAGAAATGTTTAACTCTTTGCCGAACAACAAAATTTTACAAAGTCCAAATTGAATGCATTTGCAGACAACAAAATTAATGTGGCTGAAAAATTGAATTTTGTTTTGTCTGGGAAGGGTAGAAAAGGTGGGAAAAGGAGAAAATACTGGTTACCAGCATTTTTCCTTTTCCCACAATGTTTTCATAAGGCTTCTTCCCCAAGGTCGTTAAAACTCAGGATTGTGTGATGAAGGATTATTCCTTTACCACACAATCCTGAGTTTTAACGACCCCTAGGAAGAAGCCTTCTGAAAACATTTTTGGAAAAGGAGATAAAGCTGGTAACCAGCATTTTCTCCTTTTCCCCAAATGTTTATTATCCTTTCAAAGACAAATCTGATTATTTGTTCCTCGTTTAAATTGTCGACTGCAAACATTTTCAAAATGGATGAGTCTAAAATTTTGTCATGTGGTAAAGAGTTAAAGAAAAATTTTGTTGGTTGTGTTATTCTGAAAGCACTGTGAAAAAGGAGTTGCCTGTAACAAACAATACCACCATTTTTATAAATGTTTTCAAAAGTGGTCTTTTGCAAGGTCACTTAAAGTCATATTAGTATGGGAAAAAGCTACTTCATTTACATATCAGTTCCTGTAGAGTCACTGATTCATTAATCAAGATTTTTTTTTGTCCTTGCTTTTGAAGTGACAAAGGTCCTTTATGGATCTTGTGCTGTCTACTGTAAATACTAATTTGTACACAATTAAATGTAGTCAAGTTAGGTTGTTATATATTTTATTGATAGTTGAATTTTTTCATATATATTTTTGTATGTACCTCACGGAGAGATTCATTACATTTATAAAGAGCTTTGACGCATATATTCTTTAAATTCATTTGTTTGTTACAGTATATGTATTTCTAAGGGAAATTATACATGCTGAAAGATATGTGCCATGCTCTGTGAAAAGGGGGCTTAATGCATCTGCGAAAAGTATCGACCCAGGTCAGCCTGCGCACTCTGCACAGGCTGACCTGGGCCGAAACTTTTCGCTATTGGTCAATTTTCTGTATGTCGAAGGACCAATCTACCTTATGATACAGTCTGTTGTTAGACAAAGGGGTATTATGGATCCATAATTATGAGATTACTTGCCTGGTATAATGCAGTTTGGAGTTGCATTAAGCCCCCTTTTGCCAGAGCATGATTCATATTTAATGTACACTGATTGATTGGGAAACAAAGGTCTAACTCTCTATACCAATCACTCTCGTTGATTTCTTCCCAGAAACCTTAACATTTTACCAGATGGCAAAACTGTGGTCTTGTCCATTTTGTCAGCATTACATTTTAATAAAATTATGGGTTTTGTCTATTAAAGGATAGAAAACATTGTGGGGGAAAAGGTAAAAATGTTGCATTTTACTCGTTGTTTAGAATATTTGATTTTTTTAGCTCACCTGAGCACGAAGTGCTCATGGTGAGCTATTGTGATCGTGCTGTGTCCGTCGTCCGTCGTGCGGTGTGCGTCGTCCGTCGTCCGTCGTCAACTTTTTACCTTGTGTACGCTCTAGAGGGCCACATTTTCAGTCCAATTCTCATGAAACTTGGTCACAATGTTTGTCTTGATAAAATCTCGGACGAGTTCGAAATTGGGTCATGTGAGGTCAAAAACTAGGTCACTAGGTCAAATATTAGAAAAACCTTGTGTACGCTCTAGAGGCCACATTTTCAGTCTGATACTTGTGAAATTTGGTCAGAATGTTTGTCTTGATAAAATCTCGGACGAGTTCGAAATTGGGTCATGTGGGGTCAAAAACTAGGTCACTAGGTCAAATCTTAGAAAAACCTTGTGTACGCTCTAGAGGCCACCTTTTCAGTCCGATCCTCATGAAATTTGGTCAGAATGTTTGTCTTGATAAAATCTGGGACGAGTTCGAAATTGGGTCATGTGGGGTCAAAAACTAGGTCACTAGGTCAAATCTTAGAAAAACCTTGTGTACGCTCTAGAGGCCACATTTTCAGTCCGATCCCCATGAAACTTGGTCAGAATGTTTGTCTTGATAAAATCTCGGACGAGTTCGAAATTGGGTCATGTGGGGTCAAAAACTAGGTCACTAGGTCAAATCTTAGTAAAACCTTGTGTACCCTCTAGAGGCCACATTTTCAGTCAGATACTTGTGAAACTTGGTCAGAATGTTTGTCTTGATAAAATCTCAGACGAGCTCCAAATTGGGTCAAGGGGGGTCAAAAACTAGGTCACTAGGTCAGATCTTAGAAAAACCTTGTGTACGCTCTAGAGGCCACATTTTCAGTCCGATCCTCATGAAACTTGGTCAGAATGTTTGTCGTGATAAAATCTCGGACGAGTTCGAAATTGGGTCATGTGGGGTCAAGAACTAGGTCACTAGGTCAAATCTTAGTAAAACCTTGTGTATGCTCTGGAGGCCACATTTTCAGTCAGATACTTGTGAAACTTGGTCAGAATGTTTGTCTTGATAAAATCTCAGATGAGTTCCAAATTGGGTCATGTGGGGTCAAAAACTAGGTCACTAGGTCAAATCTTAGAAAAACCTTGTGTACGCTCTAGAGGCCACATTTTCAGTCCGATCCTCATGAAACTTGGTCGGAATGTTTGTCTTGATAAAATCTCAGACCAGTTTGAAATTTGGTCATGTGGGGTCAAAAACTAGGTCAAATCTTAGAAAAACCTTTTGTACACTGTAGAGGCCACATTTTCAGTCCAATACTCTTGAAAAATGGTCAGAATGTTTGTCTTGATTATATCTTGAAATAGTACGAAAATGTGCCATGTTGGGTCAAAAACTAGGTCACCAGGTCAAATCTAAGAAAAACGTTGTGTACGCTCTATAGGCCATATTTTCTGTCCAGTACTCTTGAAAGTTGGTCAGAATGTTTGCCTTGATAATATCTCTGACTAGTTTGAAAATAGGTCATGTCGGGTGAAAAACTAGGTCACAAGGTCAAATCTTAGAAAAACCTTGTGTAAGCTCCAGAAGCCACATTTTCTGTCTGATACTCTTGAAAGTTGGTCAGATTTTTGTCTCGATGATGTCTCAGTCGAATTTGAAAATGGGTCATGTTGGGTCAAAAACTAGGTCATCTGGTCAAATCTTAGAAAAACCATGTGTAGACTGTTGTGGCAACATTTTTTGTTCAATACTCTATTAAAGTTGCTCAGAATGTTTGCCTTGGTAATATCTTGAATGAGTTTGAAAATGGGTCATGTTGGGTCAAAATCTAGGTCACTAGGTCAGATCCTAGAAAAACCTTGTGTATGCTGTAGAGGCCACATTTTCAGTCCAATACTCTTGAAATGTGGTAAGAATGTTTGTCCTGATGATATCTTGGACCAGTTTGAAAATGTGTCATGTTGGCTGAAAAACTAGGTCACTAGGTCAAATCTTAGAAAAACCTAGTGTAGGAATGACTCTCAGAAAGAAGCCTTTTGAAAACACTGTTTGAAAATGAGAAAATGCTAGTATCCAGCATTTTTTCCCTTTTTCACAATGTTTTCTACCCCTTTGAGAGACCAATTCCACAGCTTGATCCACATATTATTTGTTTTATGCAGAAGGTTCAGACTGATGAGTTTAAGATTTTATTGTTTGGTAATACATATATCTCACAAGACGTTGGAAATTGGTTGTGCTCGGTCAAAAGGCTCAGGTGAGCGACTCCAGGGCCATCATGGCCCTCTTGTTTATTTTCATCGATACTGTCCCTCCAAAATATGTTTTGTCCCCCAAAATTCTCTGGAGCGCGAAAAATGTCCCATCGAAGGAAAATTACAGCTGCAAAACTTCTCTACATGTACCACAGTGTCTACCTTAGGTATATTATTGTTGTGCCTTACATTGTTGAAGGAGCTGTCTGGCATTTACTGTATTGTTTGTTTGTTTTTTTATAACTGCTTGCACCAATAATTTCAGTAAAGCCATAGAGTATAGAATGAACCAAATGGACAGTATTAGCCTAGAAATAAGATCCAAATAATTTATGATATCAAGACTACTCTTATCCAGCATAGCTCGGCAAAGTGGGCAGTGTAGATCAAAGATTAGACTTCACAAAATGTACAGTCTGATCTTTGATCTACACTGGCCACAATGGCAACTATATTTGTGAAAGGTTTAAATTGCAATAGCCACAGCACCTACCCAAGCTTTTCTTGAGTTTCTATCACCAGTGCTACTGGCTACTGTTCCACATAAACACCATCAAAACGATTTTAAGGAGTGAGAGAGAGATGAATCTTGTTGCAATGACTTTCATCAATCCTCTGAAAGAATTTAGTTGAGGTGGGAATTGAACCAGCAGTCTGTTGTTTCCAAAATATGAATGTTACCAACTGAGCTGCCAGGCTCGGCGCAACTGTTTTGTTCATGTATGCTGATATGTGACATTCTTACAGAATTTTGACATTTTTAATGAGTTGTGTAGTGTTTTTTTTTTTTTTCAATTTGATATTTATGGCATAAACCCTGTACCAGTTGATAAAATTTTAGACTTGTCCATAATGAAAGCATTTTGCTGACGACAAATTAAAATGTGGCTTAAATTATGGGACTTTTCATTGAGAAAGTTGTCGAAAACATCGTTAAAAAAGGAGAAAATGGTGGTTACAAACATTTTCACCATTTTACATAATGCTTTTGAAAGCCTTCTTCATGATCAGAAGAAGGCTGTTGCTGGTTTCTAGCATTTTCTCCTTTTTTCCACAATGTGTTTAAAATCCTATTTTGAAGTTTTCATAAAATCATGGAGTTGTTCTGGTCAACCCTTTCCCAAACAAGCCCTAGTTTTCACGTGTCTGCAGTACAAGTCTTTTGAAAACACTGTGGGAAACGGAGAAATTGCTCGTAACGAGCAATTTCTCCTTTTCCCACAGTGTTTTCTCCCCTTTTTGATAACTTTCTGCCATTTTCATCAAATTTAAAATTGTCGTCTGCAAACTCTTTCAATTTGGACCAGTCCAAAATTTGTCGTTTGGGAAAGGGTTAAGAGTATTAGCACATACTAGAACAATGTACATTTAGTACTTAGGACTGAAAATTAAGAATCCTGTGAAAGAAAGCTTCTGAAAACTGTGTGGGAAAAGGAGGAAATGCTGTTAGCCAGCATTTTTCTTGTTTGCCCGAAATGTCTTTTGCTCGTTCACAGCCAGATCTCATAATTGCAACCACATTTTACATGTTGTCTGCAAATGCTGCTCTTTGGACAAGTCCAAATTTTTACGATTTGGTAAAGGTTTAACTCTTCACTAGACAAGCGTTTAGAGTAATTGATAATGCAAGCAGTTGCAGATGACAAATGGCATGGAGCTGAGATGATGCAACTTGTCTTTGAAAGAACAGAAAACATCCAGGGAAAATGGATGAAACTGTGACCATGGCTACAGTGTTTTAACCCCTTACCAAACAATCCCCTGTTTAACAACCATGAGAAATAAAGCTTTTTAAAACATTGTTGGAAAAGGAGAAGGCATTGGTAACCAGCAGTTTCTCCTATTCCAGTATTTCTGTCCATGCAATGGCACAAACTTTCATTTAAATCATATTAAATTTATCAACTGCAAATGCTTTCAAATTGGACATCTAAAAAGGTCGTCATTATCTTCAAATTGCCATAAATGGTAGCACAATTGCAGATTTTTTGACAGAATTTTGATACGGCTAAGGACATGGCGGTTGGGTTTGGCTTAATTTGAATTCTTAGCAAACTAGAGTTAACTCTTCACCACACAATCCAGACTTTTAACAATCCTGAATTAAAACCCTTTTGAAAACATTGTGGGAAAAGGAGAAAATGCTGGTAACCAGCATTTTCTCCTTTTCCCACCATGTTTTCTACCCAAAACAAGGCAAATTTCAAGTTTTGAACCACATTTGATTTGTCATCTACAAGTGCTTTCAATTTGGACCAGTCTAAAATTTTGTGGTTTGGTAAAGGGTTGAGCTGATGATACTGATAAAGGGAAATAACTCCTATTTCTTATTACTTTGTTGCCATTTACCTCCCTTGATCATCAAACTGCACTGTTACATGAATGCTTTTGTATATTCAAGAGTTTTGATAGAAAAATGTTTAATTTTTAGAGATGATGATTTAATTTGATGTTAATGCTCAGATGAGTGCAATAATCAACAGTTAGTGAGATTTATATCATTCTGTTTCAAAAACTTTACCATTCATGCTATGGAAAACTGGGTTTTTTTTGAAACTCAGTTTTTGGAAACCTTCATGTCAAAACACTCTTTGTCAGAGTTGATTGATATTACATATGGATGATACTTGATTAGACATGTTTGTTTTTGTTGACTTCATGCTGTCATATGAAAAGATATTATTTGTTTGGGCTTTTCCTGTTGTTTTCTATAAAATTTTGTTGTGTTAATTCTTTACCACATAATCCCAAGTTTAAACGACCCAGAGGAAGAAGCCTTTTGAAAACATTGTTGGAAATGGCGAAAATGCTGGTAACCAGCATTTTTTTCCTTTTCCCACCATGTTTTCTACCCTTTGACAGAAAAATCTTACCATTTGATCAATATTTGTCTTCTGCAAATGCTTTCAATTTGGACCAGTCTAAAATTTTGTTGTTTGGTAAAGAGTCAAAGACTTCTTACATTTTTATGACTGTCAATGCCAATTTCATGTATGGCATATAATTTAACTCTTTACCAAACGACAAAATTTTAAACTGGTCCAAATTGAAAGCAGTTGCAGACGACAAAATTAATGTGACTGAAAAATTGAAATTTGTTTTGGGAAGGGTAGAAAACATTGTGGGAAAAGGAGAAAATGCTGGTTACCAGCATTTTCTCCTCTTCCCACAATGTTTTCAAAAGGCTTCTCTTTCAGGGTTGTTAAAAGTCAGGATTGTGTGGTAAAGGGTTAATAAGGAAGTGGAGTGGCATGACATAGAGCCATCATGGCCCTATTGTTAACCCTTAAAGTTCTGAACCTGGCTTTATTTGCTTTTGCAAAAATGTAGGTCGAGATCAGTTGGCACAGAATGTGCAGTCTGATCTTGGATCTACAATACAGACTTTTATGCCAGATATTCTGACAAAGAACTGTTATACAATAATAAGAATTGCTACATCTGCATCTTTCGAACTGCCTGAGAAAGATCATTTCATTTATTTAGCTTTATAAAGGTCAGCACTTAAACCCTAAGGCTGCTAAGCTTGACTCAAGAAGCTTTTGCAGCCAGAGTAGATCAAGATCAGACTGCACAGAACATGCAGTCCAATCTTGGATCTGCACTGTTCTGATAAGGAGATTATATCTCCCCCAAAAAATAACTTGGAAAATGCAATATATTGTTTTTTTTTTAATTATTGGTTCGAAAGTTTTTATGTAACCCTTTATCACATGATCCTGAGGTTTAACGACATTGAGAAAGAAGCCTTTTGGAAAAATTGTGAGAAAAGGAGAAAATGCTGGTAACCAGCACTTCTCCTTTTCCCACAATGTTTTCTATCTTATTAAAGACAAATTAATCACTTGAGCCACATTCAATATTTTGTCAGCAAAGGCTTTTATTTTGGATGTCTACATTTCTGTCATGTGGTAAGGAGGTAATTGATTCAGCAGGTTAAGAGTTAACATTCATTAACAATTCTGTATGTCCCTAGAACATAGAGACAGCTTATAAGGAAACAAGACTGTTGTGCATGACAAGCAAATACTCATTTTCTTACAATATTTTCCATACATTTAATACAGTCTTCATCCTTTCCTTCAAATGTGTCTCCGTTGTGTCACTTGTTTGCCCAAGTTTTAATGATCTTGAGGGAGAAGGGTTTGGATTACATTGTTGGAAAGTAGAAAATGTTGGTACCCAACATTTTCACCTTCACCTACAATATTTTCCAATGCCTTCGTCATTGGGGTGACAGAAATTTGGGATTGTTAAAATGCCTCTCACTACTATAGTTGCCTTTGTGGCCAGTGTAGATCAAGATCAGACAGCACAAAACGTGCAGTCTGATCTTGGATCTACACTGTCCGCTTTGCTGAAACAATGCAGACAAAAAGCAACCACAAAATTACAATTATCTGGATCTTATTCCAGAGTGAAAATGTCCATTGTGTTTATTTGGTGCTTGAAGGATTAAACCATTTTGTGTCATGAGATATTCATGTAGATATAGATGTTATGATTTTGATACTCTCTGTCTCTCTAATTTCTGTAATTGGTAATACAGCTGATCTTTGTTTGATATGGAACATTGCGTACTTCAGATGCATAATACAGAAGTGTTAACAACTCTTGTAGTGCTAAATAAATGTTCTCTGGCAAAAGGGCATGTAATGCACTCCTTTAATGCTTTGCACCGAGCAAGACATCACACAACTATCGTTTCATAGAATCCATTTTGACTAGGAACTGACTGAATCATGAGGTAGACTGTCTTTTGAAATGCAGAAAATTGACCAATAAAAAAACTTTTGACCATGTCAGCCTACCCAAAGGGAAGATGCTTTTGAAAACATCGTGAGAAAAGGAGAAAATGCTGGCAACCAGCATTTTCTCCTTTTCCCACGATGTTTTCTACCGCTTCAGAGAAAATTGGATCATTTGAGACGCATTGCATTTGTTGTCTGCAAATGCTTTCAGTTTAGGCAAGTCTAAAATTTTCTCACTTGGTAAAGGGTTAACCCTTTACCAGACAATCCTGACTTTCAACGACCCTGAGAAAGAAGCATTTTGAAAACATATGGGGAAAAGAAGAAAATGATGGTAACCAGCATTTTCTCCTTTTGCCACAATGTTTTCTACTCTTTCACAGCAAAATCTCATAATTCAAGCACATTTAAATTGTCGTCTGCAAATGCTTTCCATTTGGACGACTACAAATTTTTGTCGTTTGGTAAAGAGTTAATATGGAGAAAGAATTGGAAGATCTGAGACTTAACTCTTTACCAGCGGACAAAATTTTAGGATTGTCCAAATTGAAAGCATTTGCAGATGATAAAATAAATGTGACTCAAAAATTGAAATTTGATTTGGGTAGGCTAGAAAACATAGGAGAAAATGCTAGTTCTCCTTTTCCCACATTGTTTTCCAAAACCATCTTCCTCATGTCTTTAAAACTTGTGATTACGTGTTAACCCTTTCCCAAACGACAAATTTTGGACTGGTCCAAATTGAAAGAGTTTGCAGACGATAATTTTAAATTTGATGAAAATGGCAGAAAGTTCTCAAAAGGGTAGAAAACACTGTGGGAATAGGAGAAATTGCTTGTTACGAGCAATTTCTCCTTTTCCCACAGTGTTTTCAAAAGACTTGTACTGCAGACACGTGAAAACCAGGGCTTGTTTGGGAAAGTGTTAAAGGGTTGACAAAACACTCAATCAGATGTATTATATTGCATTGGTAGAACTTTGATACATTTGTGTTTCCTCTTTTACCCTCCTACAGTTTTTAACTCATTTGACTGAAATTTTTAACCCTTTACCACACAATCCGTGTTTTAATGACTTCGACTAGATTGGCTTTCAAAATCATCGTGGCGAAAGGAGAAAATGCTGGTAACCAGTGTTTTCTCCATTTCGCACAATGTTTTCCATTTTTCCAAAATCAAATTTCACTTTTTGAGGCACATACATTTTGTCGCCTGCAAATGCCTCCAATTTGGACAAGTCTGAAAGTTTTGTCATTTTGTAAAGAGTAAATGCATCTGCTGTTTTTGTTATGATTAGTAGATAATTACAGGAGTTGTGGCCCTTTAAATTTTCCCTGATCAAGCCACAAGACAACCAGTGCATGTATTGGTCAGTCTGCAGCAGTTCCAATTAGTATTTGTAGCTTATTGATTTGGATGGCTGTGACGATCCAAGCTATATGATTGTGCATTTGGATTTTTTTCATGACCGGACAAGAAAATTATAGACTCGTCCATATTGAAAGCTTTTGAAGTCAACCAATTTGTTTTGTCTGGATTTATCTTTAACGATAGATAAAATTTTAGGAAAAGGAGAAAATGCCTGTAACCAGCATTTTCTCTGTTTCCCGTAATGTTTTCAAAAGTTTCACTCCCGAAGTGTTGTGAAAAATAGGCAATTGTTTAGTAAAGGGTTACATGTAAAATTAATCGGACTTAAGATTATGTGATGACACTATGAATTCCTCAGGGAATGAATAAAACACTATGACAAACAACACTCTATCGTTCGATACTTCGACTATTGCCTTTTCCAAGAGTTCGACACACTTTTTTCTTTGGAATATTTTTTATCGTGAATTACTGCAGACATACTGTTTCACAAGAAAAACCTTTTGGAACCCTTGAAAAAGGCAATAGCAGAAATATCGAACGCTAGAGTGTTGTTTTTCATAGTGTAAGGTTATGTGAATTGATCAAACTTTAGATTATGTGATTATCAAAACATTCAATGGTTACACTACTGCAAAATATTTATTTGTGATATATAGTATTATTCATTAAAACTGCTATTGCATTATTTAGTTCCGTTTGTTCAAATTGACGTTGCTTTGGCTAGCGTGATTTCCCCTCTTTAAAACTCATTACCACACAATCCGGAGTTTTAACGACCCTGAAAGAGAAGGCTTTTGAAAACATTGTGGGAAAAGGAGAAAATGCTGCTTACCAGCATTTTCTCCTTTTCTCACAATGTTTTCTACCCTATCAAAGACATAAATCATCATTTGAGCTTCATTTAACTTGTCGTCTGAAAAGGCTTTCAATTTGATCATGTCCAAAGTTTTGTCGTTAGGTAAAGAGTTAATGAAAGCAAATAAAACTGACTAGACTGGGGGTGCTTGTGTAGATATAAAATTTGTGACTAAAGTAATTGACTCATGCTCTGTGAAAATTGGGTTTAATGCATCTGCAAAAAGTGTCGACACAAGGTAGCCTGCACAGGCTGACCCAGGCCGAGTCTCTTGCTTTTATTCAACGACTGCATGTCAGAGGACTATTTTACCTCGGGATTCAGCTGTTTATTGGACAAAATGGTACTTATGGTCCGTGATGACTAGCTTGGTATAATACACTATAGAGATGCATGAAACCTCCTTTTTGCCAGAGCATGGCATTGGAATGCCTGATGCCCAAGTCTGTTTGTTTGTAATAAATGCCTCCACCTCTCACCTCTGATGCATGTGAGAAAAGTAGGCAGAGACTTGGAAAGAAAGTTGTGTCAGTACTGGTGTGAGAAAGCCAGGAAACACATGCGTAGGTACACTGACCGCCGTGGTATGACCTAAACCGTTAAAACGGCGTTAAACTCCAATTCAGTGAATTACTTTCTACTAGGCACGCGCATCTCTCTGTCACAATGACTATAATCAATCTCCGGAAAGAAATTAAATTGCCAAGCCAGGAATTGGAACCAACCCCGACCCCCCCCCCCCCCCACACACACACACACTTGTTAGCAACAGACAGACCGTCACCCTGATCGAGTAATTTCAGTGTCTACTTTGTAATTGACCTTTTACCAAACAATCCAACGACCCAGAGCCTGGACGAAAAAGGTTTTTGAAAATATAGTGGGTAAAGGTAACCAGCTTTTTCTCCTTTTTCCACCTTTTTTCCTTATGTTTTCCATCCTAACATAAAAAGATCTCATCATTCTGGCCACAAAAAATTGTCGTCTGCAGATACTTTTAACATGTAAAATTTCAAAATTTTGTTGTTCGATAAAGGGGTTATAATCTTTAGGCCTAGCTTCTCCTGGAGTTTGAAAAAAACACATACAGAAACAAAATATCGACATATATGAAATTTTATTTATAAAATAAAGATTATTTCTGTACAATTTATAACTGTAAGGCACTGTAATATAAAAACTTTTTTCCCCCAAACATGTATCAAATTAAAAAAATTGATATTACATGTACATCTTTCGTGACTCTTTACCAAACAACAAAATTTTGGACTTGTCCAAATTAAAAGCGTTTGCAGATGACAAACCGGTTTAATTGATAAGATATGTCTTCAGAAGGTTAGAAAACATTGTGAGAAGAGGAGTAAATGCTGGTTACCAGCATTTACTCCTTTTCCCACAGTGTTTTCAAAAGCCTCCTAATTCGGGGTCGTAAAATCTCGGGACTGTTTGATTAAGAGTTGACTGATAAGTTGCTAATTAATTAAGTGAAAAATTCAAGCCCTTTGTCAAACCTAAATACTGCTATCCGAGGTTCTTCTTTCTGGAAAATGTTAACCATATCGAAAGATGTAGATCCAAGATCAGACTGCGCGTTCTGTATCTAAAGAGCATACCTAATCGCGCCAAGCAGTTTTAGGGTCAATTAAAACAGCCTCGTTAAATTAAGTCGAACTATCAAAATTAAGTTGAACTATCAAAATTGAAAATTAAGTTGAATTACCAAAATTAAGTTGACCTATCAAAATTAAGTTGAACTATCAAAAATTAAGTTAAACTATCAAAATTAAGTTGTTATCAAAACGAAACTAGAATTTGAACCTCTACCACTCAATCTCGAGTTTTAAGGATGTTATTACGGTGAAACCTGTACAGCTTGCTCCCCTCTCACTCTCACTCTCCCCCTCCCTATCTCTCTCTTCCTCTCATATTTTTCTATGATGGATCGAGCCAGCGACCCTGGGCTTAGAATACCAATCTTTAGCCATAATTTGAATGAATTTCGTTGCAACATTCGTAATCAATAACAGGAGAATCACTACATATGTCCTATTTTTCACTGAGTTAACTCTTTGCCAAAAGTCACGAATGCAGACTTGCGTGCAGACAACAAAGTAAATGCAGTTCAAATGACAGCATTTGACTTTGAAATGCTTCAAAACATAGCGGAAAAAGGGAGAAAATGCTGGTTTTATCCTTTTTTCCATAATTTTTTTAGAGGCTTACTACTCAGGGTCGTGGAAATTCGGGGAAATTGGGTGGAACATCCCTAACAAATACTCTACGATACCTGTTGAACTGCCAGACATCTGCCACTTAATATAAGCCGTCGAGTGTCAATACAAAATACCGCTCTTTCTGTGATTTCTAAGGCTGACACTCTGATTGGCTGGATATTTCGTCTCAGCCAATCAGAAGACTGCCATGAAGAGAAACATATTTTCAATTAACGGGAGTGAAATTTCCAAAACTTTCTGAGTACCACCTTTGATGTAAAGTAACTACATGCATCCATGCCTTGTAAAGTGCATGATCCATGCTCTGTGAGAAGGGGGCTTAATGAATTGCAAAAAAGTGTCGACCCACGTCAGCCTGCGCAATCCGCGCAGGCTGACATGGGCCGAAAATTTTTGCAATCTTTTAAGTTTACTGGGTGTCAAAGGACCATTATACCGTATCATTCAGTCGGTTGTTAACCCTTTCCCAAACAAGCCCTCGTTTTCACGGGTCTGCAGTACAAGTCTTTTGAAAACACTGTGGGAAAAGGAGAAATTGCTCTTAACGAGCAATTTCTCCTTTTCCCACAGTGTTTTCTACCCTTTTTGAGACCTTTCTGCCATTTTCATCAAATTTAAAAATTGTCGTCTGCAAACTCTTTCAATTTGGATCAGTCCAAAATTTGTCGTTTGGGAAAGGGTTAAACAAAATGGATTTCAAGGATCTACAAATATGTAATATTTTGCGTGGTAAAAAGCATAACGGAAATACATTAAACCCCCTTTTGACAGAGCATGGCTCCTATAACTGTCTGTGACGATGACTTACGACCGGCTTGAATCTTTGGCCCCAATCAATCATAAGACTTGCCTTGCTCATGTGACTCGGTCTAGGATGGTTAGGCATATATATCATCGACTCCCCTCTTCCCCCCCCCCCCTCGTCCCCCGAAAAAAATAAAACCCTGTGGTCTACTGTAACTTCAAAATCACAAAAGTGTTACTTTTTCTTGATATGTAAGTTCTCTTAGAAAAAAAAAATAGATAGAAGAAAGATGTATTACTGGCTATTTACAAAAAAAAAATAGATAGAAGTAAGATGTATTACTGGCTATTTACAAAAAAAAAACATTATTTAAGGTAAAAATATTTACATGCTGTTGTATACAGTTTAAAGGTGAGCAAAGTAAAATGGAAAACGTCTTCCTTTCTGGACACCTTTTTCGACGTAAAAGCAAACATGACAGGAATAATAGAATTCTCTTTGCAGCAAATGGTACCCTGACGTACTAACGATAACGTAGTGTTAGGGGCAGGTAATCCGGACTAGCACATGGAAACCTACTGGCTTATCTGTCCCATATTGCGTAAGAAGATGCCACGTCACCAGGCGGGATTTTTACGTCACCGTTTTAACCATGTCAGCACCATAGTAGAAAAGAGTAGGTTTTGCGGACGGCATAGATCAAGATCAGACTGCACAGAACGTGCAGTCTGATCTTGGATCTATACCGCCCGCATGCTTAGTCAAGCCCATTACATAAAAATTTGTCTGAGTTTCAGTGGATTGGATTTTCAGCCGTCGAAAGATGTCGCCTGGACGTTATTGAATGTTTATGATATGTAAATTTTCCACGTGGTTGAAGGCACTTTCCACAAAGTGGTTCGTTTACAACCCCCCTTTTTTTTAAAATCACAACACGGATATGGATGCATTTCCAACGCGAAAGTTCCTTTACAAGGCTGTTTTGGTCAAGTTGTCGCTACTTGCAGTATAACTGTCGTTGACAACGCCACCCGAGCTCTTAAATTCTATTCTGTTTGCACGATTTGCTTCATCTGCCTCAGTCACAGATCTGCAGCAACCGCATTTCCTGCACAGGAAGCAATTTCCGGTAATACGCACGAGGGCGCGATCCATTGGCTCTAAAGATCTCATCCAAACTGGTAGCCATTTCCAATCTCTCAATTTTCGTGGTAGACATGACGGCTTCTTGCTTTGGAAGCATTTTATGATGGTGATGATGATAATGATGACGCCGATTGGAATAAAGACGACAGCGAGGGCTATCCAACTCCACAATGACAGAGCAAACACTGCAGCCGGGAACAAGAAAAAGACAACAATCAGGTACATAACGGCAAACCAACGGTACTTCTCGGTCCTGGTTCCCAAGAACTTGGCGGCGTTGATCGGGGGTCGGAAAAACGGAAGCGGGTAGAATAAAACGATACCGGTAATGTTGAAGAAGAGATGGCACAGAGCAATCTGGAGCGAGTTCGAAATTTTGTGGTCGTCTTGAGCAAACGCAGCCAGGATTCCTGTAGCTGTGGTACCGATATTTGAACCCAGGGTAAGTGGGTACATTCTATCCAGTGTAATAACTCCCATTCCGACGAGAGGTGTGATTGACGAGGTGAAGATAGAACTTGACTGGACAAGGACGGTGATGCCGGCGCCGATTACGATGGCCAGATAGCCGGTAAAATACGCACAGTAGCCTGGAAAGTCGGTGTTCACGAACTTCCGAATCCAAAGAGCAATCTGGCCTTGGAGGAGGGAATGTAAGAGCTTGACGATACAGATCAGACACAAACACAGCAGGAATAATGCAATGAGAAGTAAAAGAATGCCGATCACGGTGTCGCTCCAGTTACCGCCTTCTGGGTTGGAAATGTGCTCGAATAGAAATTTACCTGAAAAAAGATAGATAAATAAGTAAATGAATAAACAAATAAATAAATAACAGTAGAGAAATGATAAAAATAGTTCAATTGATATAGACAATATTTGGCGTTAAATGTCGTTTTTCAAACACTATTTCAGTTACATCGCGGCGGCCAGTGCACATCGCCATACTTTCCTTTGATTTCTTTCTCCATCGTTTGTCTCCTAGTCTAGCAATGTTTTCTGTCCTTTCAAAGAAAAATTCCATCAATCAACCTGGGTCCGTATTCACCAACCATTCTTAAGAATATTCTTAGTCTTATTCTCCAAGATTTTCTACATTTGAAAGTAACACAACTCCTGATTGGCTAAACCAAATGGTTTAGCCAATCAGGAGTTGTGTTACTTTCAAATGCAGACAATTCTGAAGAACAAAACAAAGAACATTCTTAAGAATGGTTGGTGAATACGGACCCTGTATTTGGGTCATACTCTGGTAAAACAGGGTTTAATGAATCACATAATTATGGATCCATAAAATCCATTTTGTATAACAACCGACTGAAACGCGCGGTAGACTGGTCCTTGAACACGCAGAAAATAGCAGAAAGTTTCGACTCCTGTCAGCCTGTGCTGACTGCGCAAGCTGACCTGGGTCCATACTTTTTGCAGATGCATTAAACCCTCTTTTCAAGGAACGTAACTCATTTGTCTTTGGCAATGCTTCTACTCTTACGCTGTCAACTACGTTGTTTCGACTTTTTCGAGTTCCAAAAGTTGACTTCGACAGCAAGTAAAAGCTTTTACCAAATAAACCCATGCTTTAATGATCTTGAGGGAAATGGTGTTCGAAAAAAAAAAAGTAGGCATGAAACGAATAAAATGCTGGTAACCAGCATTGTCTTCTTTTCCCATATTTTCTACCCTTACAGAGTCAAATCTCGACATTTGAGCTACATTTACTTTGTCGTCTGCAAACGCTTTCATCTTAGTCGAGAGGAAACAGTTATGTCATCTGGTGGAGAGTTGAAATGAATTTGGACACAGTTTAGCATTAAAGTAGCAGATGATACCGATCAAAGATCAGTCTCATCTTGATCTGCACCGCCCAAAAATCCTATCTAAGTTGGTACTGGTAGTAAAAGAGCTAATCTTTGTACATAAAATATTTTGTACGGTGGTAAAGACTTAAGCCATTACCACAAAATCCCGACTTTTAACGACCCTGTTGGAAAAGGCTTTTGAAGACATTGTAGGAAAAGGAGAAAATGCTGGTAACCAGCATTTTCTCTATTTCCAACAATGTTTTTTACCCTGTGAAAGAACTTCGGATTACTTGTATCATTTTTTAAATGGTCGTCTGCAGAGGCTTTCAATTTGGAAGAGTATACAATTTGTCGTTTGGTAAAGACTAAAGAAACATGGAACTTACATTCGATAGCATTTCCGTCGTCATCCTTGCACTTGTGTTTGATGATTGACTGGGAAGTGTCGTTCAGCTCGTTTTTGGCGATCTTTTCGATGATCTTTTTGTCAATCTGTCATTGAAAAAAAAAAAAAAACGTCAACAACATCAGTGAGATAAACAGAAATTTCTCTCTTAGCCACACAGATTTTAACCCTTTCCCAAACAAGCCCTGGTTTTCACGTGTCTGCAGTACAAGTCTTTTGAAAACACTGTGGGAAAAGGAGAAATTGCTCGTAACGAGCAATTTCTCCTTTTCCCACAGTGTTTTCTACCCTTTTGGAGAACTTTCTGCCATTTTCAACAAATTTAAAATTGTCTTCTGCAAACTCTTTCAATTTGGACCAGTCTAAAATTTGTCATTTGGGAAAGGGTTAAAATAAACGCTATTCACATATTGAAGCGGAAGTCAGGCTAACTATAAATGAGCCATTCTCAGGAAAAAAGGCGATTCAATGCATCTCCGTGATGCAATATACAAAGCAAGTCATCACATAATTATGGATCAGAAAATCTATTGTGTCTAACTGTCGACTGAACCAGCAGGTAGAATGATCCTTTGCCATTTGAAAATGTACCAATAGCTAAAAGTGTCGACCAATGTCACCCTGCGCTGAATGTGCAGACTGCCATGGATCGATACTTTTTTGCTGATGCATTAAGCCTCCTTTTGTCAGAGCATGGCTCAAGTAAAAAACAATGTTGCAAGCAATTTCAACAGCGTCAGTGACTGCGTATCAAACTGGAAGTCTAGCTGGTTATAGATATAAAAGGGATGTTTAACGTAGTCAACAATATTTCAGTGTGGTAAGCGGCTGCGTATCAAACCGGAAGTCAGTCTGATTATTAATATCACTTGGGTGTTTTCAATGTTGTCAGCATTTCGATGTCGTCTGCTACTGCGAGTTTGTTTCTGGGAAGCACTGGAGTAAGTGATTGAGATTTCCAAGTAAATCGTATCATTCGTAATTGATAGAAAATAGGAGAAACAATCAAAATAGCTCATTATTTTTTCCAAGGTAACCTTCGAAAATAGTATCATAATCCACTTATGAGTTTTGTTTGTGACGTTCAAGGCTACCCGAAGTCTTTCTGTTGGATTATAAAAACTCATATAAATGTATCTTTGGTTTCTAAATTTTATACATTCAACCCTTTACCATACAATCGCGACTTTTAACGACCCCGAGAAATAAAACTTTTGAAAACATGGTGGGAAAAGAAGAAAATTCTGGTAACCAGCATTTTCCTCGTTTCCCACAATATTTTCCAAAAAAAAAAAATCCTATTATTTCAGCCATATATAATTTGTCGTCTGCAAATGCTTTCGATTTGGACAAGTCTAAAATTTTGTTGTGTGATAAAGGGGTCAATTACAGTTTTGGATCTATATATATTGTTAAAAAATGTTATGACACTTTTCCCGATACAATTCCAACGCCCCTCGTGTACGCTATTTGAGACAGTTCTCGTATTCCATATACACTAGTCACACTTTAACAGGTTTCATTTAGGTATTTCAATACGGGTATGTGTTACAATAGTACAGTTTTGCGTGAAAAACTTCCATTTCCACAGATGGTTCATTTCATCAGTGTGGCAATTTAACAAATTGAAAAACTAAACCTGATACATGCCACACATATACACGGTATATCGGGTAATGTAATATGATCATCCCTAGCAAAATTTGAGTAGTATATATAGAACAGACTAGCATAGATTGGTTACCTCCCCTGATACAGCAAGTGTATAGGGATCAGTATGAACTGGTCCCCGTTGTAGATATACATATTACAACTGGCACAGGCTATTGTGTCGTTGCTTTCCATTGGGCCACATGTATATCACAGAATGGCTAATCACATTTCCAGTATGGCTGTATATGTAACACTGCGATATTTTGCACAATATGAAATTGGTAATCGAAACTAGAAAGAATATAAGTAGACATAAACATTAAAAAGTGATACCAAAAATACATTTCACTTACTCGTAACGTCAAAAATATTGGAAAATCCCCTGCTCAGGAAGTGAGAGTGATCTCCCCTGAATCTCTAATAGTCTCGCAACATGGCTGTTCTAAAAATAGACGGGCAGAATTCCGCCCGTTTTAATAGCCTGTATCGATCCCTATACACTTGCTGTATCAGGGGAGGTAACCAATCTAGGATCGGTACAGGCTACTAAAAACGGGCAGAATTCTGCCCGTCTAATTTTAGAACAACCATGACGCGAGACTAATAGAGATTCAGGGGAGGTCACTCTCACTTCCAGAGCAGCAGATTTTCCGATATTTTTGACCTCAGGAATAAGTGAATTGTATTTTTGGTATCACTTTTTACTTGTATGTCTGCTAATACTCTTTTTAGTTTCGATTTCCAGTCTCACATTGTGCAAAGAATTGCAATGTTGCCTGTACAGCAAAACTGGAAATACGTATGCTGCTCTGATTGGCTATTCTGTGATATACATGTAGCCCAACGAAAAGCAACGACACAATAGCCTGTGCCAGTTGTAATATGTATATCTACAACGGGGACCAGTTCAAGACTAGCAGTCTTGCACCTACCTGAATAATGAGTTTTGTCAGAGGGTTTGTGATGACCTTGATGTAATCTTTGTCGGCCTCCTCGTTCTTCTTCAGGGACAAGCTGTCGATGATGGCACCGCTAAGCTTCTCCAGATAATCTGTTGACATGACAATTAGTTACGATTTAAGAAGTTGTTCTAAGTTTGTGTACAGTGTGCCCATTGAAGACTATCTTCAAAAATTGTGGGAAATATGGGGTCGATAGTTCTTACTGAGAATAAACAATGCTCTGTCTCTCTGCCCCTATCCTCCTCCCTTTGTCAGTCTGTCTGTCTGCCTCTATCTCCTTCTCTTTAGTTACAGCAAAAACCTGATAATTACATGTAAGGGCCAAAAAAGAACAAGACAAAAGCATTATATACATGAACTATCCAAAACCTTGAAACTTCATGATGCGACTAAGAATGTGTCATGA
This sequence comes from Tridacna gigas, assembly GCA_945859785.2. NCBI lineage: Eukaryota > Metazoa > Mollusca > Bivalvia > Cardiida > Cardiidae > Tridacna > Tridacna gigas. Next base: position 51,456,011 of record OX244029.2, read on the forward strand.
AGTCTTCAAACAAAGGGGAGTTATTTTGAAAAACAGTGTAGCGGCGGTTCTGATTGCTCTTGTGAGCAATCAAAACAGCTGCTGCACACTCTCTCTCCCCCCGCCCCCCTCCCCCGCAAAAAAAAAAAACCCTGACCATTCAAAAATATACTTCGAATTTAAACAAAAAAAAAACGAATTTCTGGTTTTTTGGGGGGATATCTCCTAAACGGACAGTGTAGATCCAAGATCAGACTACACGTTTGTGCGGTCTGATCTTGATCTACACTGTCCGCAATAGATCTTGATCTACACTGTCCGCTTAGCAGCCTAACTGTTATTCACTTACGTGTAATGACTTCGATGGGCAATAACACCAGCACAGTCAACCAGTTAAAAGCATCATGCACAGTGGCCCCAGCAAAAGCTCGGCGAAAATCGTCCTTATCCGCAATCTGTCCGATTGATACGATTGTGTTCGTCACTGATGTACCGATGTTTGCACCCATCACCATGGGAATGGCGAGTCTGACGCTCAATACTGAAATTCGTAAAATAAAAAAACAACATCAAAGCACTGAAATGACTGAGGAGAATGATTCTAAAATTCAGCGACGAGAAATAAAAACAAACGAAAAGCACCTGACTCTATACAATGTAAATAAAGTAACACATTCGTAATTCGTAAACAAACAATGGTGCTTTTTGGGGCGTTTTTAAAAGTATAACAGTCGTAGTATGACGTCAGTTCACTTACAATGTGGTCCTGCTAAGCATTTAAAAGTGCTGCGCTACAGCACTGCAGTGCCTTGACTACGGATACTTCAACTTGAATTGTGCCCAAATCGAGAATGGAAGCAAATTTTCCTCAGTTACAAATCCAACGCCTTAACTCTTTCAAAACGACAAATTCTTAGATTAGTCCATACTGAAAGCATTTGCAGACGACAAACCAAACCATAGAGTAGAATTTGTCTCTGAAAGTTCAGAAAACATTGTGGGGAAAAGCAGAGAATGCTGTTTAGCAGCATTTTCTGCATTTCCCACAATGTTTTCAAACGGCTTCTTCCTCAGGGTCGTTTAAACTCGGGATTATGTGATAAAAGTTCACTTACAGAGCCACAGTATTGTAAATATCTGACGATAGGTCGAACTCGAATAGTGTCAAGCAGTTCATTCGAAAAATTAGTATAAAAATAGGACGATACATCAGTTTTTCTCACGTATAAAACAAAGTCAGCACGGTAATTGATTAACCCTTTACCAGACGACAAAATTTTAGCCTTGTCCAAATTAAAAGCATTTGCAGGCGACAATTTCAATGTGGCTCAAATAGTGCAACTTTTCTTAGATAGAGTAGAAAACATTGTGGGAAAAGGAGAAAATGCTGGTTACCAGCATTTTCTCCTTTTCCCACAATGTTTTCAAAAGGCTTCTTTCCAAGGGGCGTCAAAAGGCGGCATTGTACGGTAAAGCGTTACAAAGTCCTTTCTAATATCAACTGCATAACAGTAGAAAACGTGAAAACAGGGTCTAGTCTCGCTTATACTAAGTTTTGGGTGTGTGCCCTTAAAACGCAAACCGAAAACCTTCCTACATCTATGAAATAGGGGGTAAAAAAAAAGAATAGCAATAAGAAAGCTTACTATCACTGCCGACCATGCTGACCACGATCGAGGTGGTTGTGGAAGAACTTTGTAACAGGACCGTACCAAGGACGCCAATCATTACACCAGCCACTGGGTTGGTCAGTAGATCATTCTCTGCGAAAGCTTGACCCGCGGCCTTACCTGTAGAAGAAAAAAGTTACACAGTGTATTGTAAGTCAGGTTTTAACCCTCATCCTGCTAAAGGAGTGAAATGAAATTTTCCAAACCGAGAGTAAAATCCCGAATGACACTATTTTATCTTATTTTTAGAAAGAAAATATCACCGTATCGGACGGTATAGATCCAAGATCAGACTGCACATTCTGTGCAGTCTGATCTTGATCTACACTGTTCGCAAAAGGTCATTTAGTCGCGCTTTGCAGCCTAAGGGTTAATTTTCTTTCCTTTTTCTTTTGTATATTGCAAAATCTTGTAGAAATTATAAAACAGTAAGTCAAAGGTGCGATAATATTTATCATTCGGTTATCCGATCACTTCCGCACACAAATTTGCAGCAGACGACTTTGAAAAAACATCAGCGGAGGCCTTCAGTATTGATAACCACAAACCGAAGTTTTATCTATGTCAAAACATCGTGGCATATCGAGAAATTGCTCGTTACGAATAATTTCTTGATTTGCTACGATGTTTTCAAAAGCGCATCGCGACAAGACGGGAAAAAAAGTATTCCACTCTTTAAGGACCCTGAGAAAGAAAGCATTTGAAAACACTGTGAAGTAAGGTAAATGCCCCTTTCCAGCGTTTATATTTCTTTTCCAAAAATAATTTCTACCATTTCAACATTTTGCATTTCATTTGACATCTGTAGTAGCAGTAGTTGCAGCAGTTTTAATGGTAAAAGTAGTAGTAGTAGTAGCATTAGTAGAACTATCAGTAGTTGTAGGAGTAGTAGTGATACTAGTAGTAGCACTTAGTAGTAGTAGAAGTAGTAGCAGTAGTGGCGCAGCAGCATGTACTTACCACCAAGTAACTTGAAGGCATCCCCGAGAAAGCTGAGTGAACAGATGAAAATGTAGAGAAATCCGAGCAGCAAAATGACCTTGCCAATGTAATGCCACAGTACCCGTATAATCTTCTGTTTCGTATTCAGTTCTATATAAACAGAAAAGGAATATTTTTGTTTGTTTGGTGATAAACACCATTTTCGATATCATGTCAGGTACGTGTATATCGCGGCGACCCTTGCACATATCCATGCATTCCTTGAGTCCTTGGTACAACCGTGTTGAATATTCTTCCCAAGCCACGGGCTGCTTTCCCACAAGGCCATTGTAAAAACAACAGTCAGGAAAGAGGGAGGACTGAATCCTTGGCATTGACTATCATTAACCCTATACCAGACGACAAAATTTTAGCCTTGTCCAAATTGGAAGCATTTGCAGACGACAATTTCAATGTGGCTCAAATGGTGCAATTTTTATTCAATAGGATAGAAAACATTGTGGGAAAAGGAGAAAATGCTGGTTACCAGCATTTTCTCCTTTTCCCACAATGTTTTCAAAAGGCCTCTTTCCCAGGGGCGTTAAAATGCGTCATTTTGCGGTAAAGGGTTAATCCTTAGAAAGAAATTGGCCGAGCTGGGGATTCGAAAGCGTAAGAAATAAACGCGTATTTCGTCGTTTACTGTTATACTCTTTAATCCCGTATTGTAACCCTGAACAAAACAATCCAAAGATTTTACCACCCTGGGGAAAAGGGCTTTTGAACAATGTTGGCGTGAATTGAGAAAATGCTAGTAACTAATATTCTCTCCTTGTCCCACAATGTTTTATACCCTTCCCAATACAAATGTACTTATTGCCTCCGAATTGAATTTGTTTCCTGCCAGCGATTTCAATTTGGAAAAGTCTACAATTTGTCGGTTGGTAAAGGGTTAACTACCTTGAGGATGAAAAGGCTTCTGAAAAGTTTCTGGTAAAAAAAGAAAAAATACTGGTATTTTCTCCTTTTTTCCACAGTATTTTCTACTCTTGCACATCCACATTTCATCAATCCGACTAAAATTAATGTGTCGTCTGCAAGAGCTTTCAATTTGAAAAAGTCCAAAATTTTGTCGTTTGGTAAAGAGAGAAGTCTTCGAGCGCTGAAAATATAAAACTAACCCTTTCAGTTTTGGGGAAAACAGTCAAAACATGGATATGTCAAAGCTGTTTTGGCCAGATTATGTAACAAAGTATCAGACAATGTAGTCTGTCTGATCTTAGATCTACACTGTCCGCTATAGCCTACTAAAACCAGTTCCAGGGCTTTCAGGGTTAAAATCGTTTTTCAAAGCATTCCTACAGCATCTATAACTTTTATACACCACTGTCCTTTGAGTTTCATTACTTGTTTATTTGTATGCAGCTTATGCTTTCCCCCCCCCCCCCTTTTTTTTTTTCCATTTTTGAGGGAAGACTACATTGTACACAAGTGAAGGATTCGAAAACGTTGAGGCCGCGGGTTCGATCCTCACACAAGGTACTTGGTCCATCGTAAGGTTATCCTTGGGTAAGACACTCCAATGCCCTTGCCTCGCACTGGTAAAACCCAGGGCACTCGTGCTTAAGTGACCTTTCGTCGTAATATGACTCAAATAACTTAGTGGAAAGTGGCTTTACACATCAGTACACCAAAAATGTCTCTTTCATCAGTGCTGTAGTGGAGACTTAGTGCCAGCTACGTGATTAGTTTCTTCGTTTCAAGAGTACTAGGCTATGACTTGGCAGTGCCTTGCCCAAGGACACTATCATGCAACCAAAGCCAACATAAAGAACCAAAACCAGAACGTCTGTAATTTCAGATGCCTTTTTGTATATGAAAATATGTAGATGCAAAACTTTCTTCTTACCGCTCCAGGGAACAATAGTTCCTTTGAATTCTGGAAGCGCCCATGGATCAATCTCTTCCTGCGCAACAGGCACACTCTATAAATAGACAGATACGATTAAAATAGACCTTGATCTATTTTTGAGTCGCCTGGTTGCGTAGCAACCAGGCTCTCATTGTTATCATCTTGATCCATGGGGTGACGTAAGCATACCTCCGGCCTTGTACTGCTTCCTGTCCCAGTTCCGGTTTGCGAGACGTAACCTAGTTCCGTAATTATTCGGTGAACAAGCAAGTTTTTTTTTTTCGTTGTAAAATTATAACTCGGAAATGGTGCATTTTGTGATCATGAACATGTCTTTAAAGACTGAACTATTTCAACAGTTCGAAACAACCATTTCGTCCACTTGCATATACGATAACCAATCGTTTACACAAGCATCAAGTATAATTTGCATATATTATAACAGTTCCGGATACGCCTAAAATGAAATACTCTACGACTGAAATCGTCTTTTCTACGGCACGCTTCTATTTGTGGAAGAATTGTTAGCTTAGAACTACACAACTTTTTATTCTAGACTTTACATTACTTCCTTGCACTCGCATATTTTGGCTGAACCAAAACACTGTGGTAAATGCCGTATGTTACGTGCACGGAACCTTGGCTGCACTAAATCACCGCTCAGCAGGTGCTTCTTAAGATGGAATGTATAGTTGAACAACGATACTATGCCACTTCTTAAGGATTATACGAAATATCTTTTTCGATTGAAATGAATGGCAAAAAAATCTTACAAACAGTAATCTAAATTCTTGAATAAACATACCGGTATGCAATAGCTCCAAAATTTATAATAACCGTTCAATGTTGTTTGTTTAGATTTTGTGTGTGTATATAAGTGACATAAAATCGACGTTTAAGTATAGCTGTGGGACAAATATAGATATTGTGATCACATGATCATGATGTCATGTGTATTGGCCAGAGGTTCTTCATAAATTTACATATTTATGAATCAATCGCCGTTATTTGCGTTGTCCCTCATCGGCTTTTGATTTTGTGTGGATTCGGAATTTAAGTGGAAATTGCGCAGTTCTTACAACCACCAATCTGAGGGCTTGACTCTTCACTCCACCGGAATTCAAATACCCCAAAATAGATCTGCAATAACCCACACAAATCGCAACTTTATTGCAGTGTTTGTAAAAGGTGGACATAACGTCACGCAGGTTGTGAATCGCGAATATTTAGTTTATATACCAATGCAATATATAGCTCTACAGCTTTTAACTGGTGTGGACGCAGTTCTAAATCCTACTAATTAGTGATTGTGGCGGTCCAACATCACGTCCAGGCCCCGTGCTTATAAAACTTGTTTGAGCTCAATCTCATGCTCAAGGAGCGCATTCTTGCTGTCTTCAGGAGTTTGACTCATAGTTTTGTGCAGAACGACGACAGGACAGTGTATCCGAAGAAAAGAGGTGTTGATTAAATGTTTTGCTAACAGATTTAAAATATCGCTTTCCCCATCCGAATCGTAGCTGGGAGGACAATACACGAGATCTTCCAGATAATATGCTGGTAATAATCGATGTTAAAAATCGATGGTGTTCTATTTTTAAACGGAAATTGATTGGTTGTCACGTAAACACTACGTTTTAAGGTTGGTTGCTACCTCTGTAGTCATTACATTTTAAGGTAGGGGGCTACTAATTTCAAGAAAATACCACCGAAGCTAGTGTTTGAGTTGATTTCGTTATTAAAACTGCTAAAACTACGATAATTTTCCCCCCCAAATCACTTTTTGTTAACTGTTCAGGGTAAGAATTCAATTTATTTTTGTTTGCAGGATCCGGCAAACTAGCTGGATGGACACTAGCTAGCATCAGCTGTCAAAGCCTCCATGTTTGTCAATGTTCAGCATCCGAACATGTAATTTTTAGGTTCAAGATAATTCGACCCAATGGGTAAATGACAACGAAGTTCGGTTAAAAGGAAGTGGAGGGTTAATTGATTTAAAGTGTAGATAATGGAAAGAGATGCTGCAGAATGGCATTTATCACACCTTTACATGGCTTTCATATCAAACACCAGTCTCCAATCATTGGAGCGAAACCCAATCAATGACAACAGCATCAGTGTCAGACCTTCTTAAGGATGTGTGTGGGGAGGTAGGGGTGGGGGTCTTGGGCACATTAAGAAATAATGATAATAAAGTACTAAAAATATACTTCACTTCTATAGTTATATAACTCGCTGTTTCATGGAAACCTCCAAATCATTTACTGCATGGAAACCTCCAAATCATTTACTGTATAGATAATTTATACCGAACTTGCCATTTTCCGAACCTGTAGTACCATAAATCATGACAAGCATAATCATAATTAAGAAAAGTAATTGGGCCGAATCGTCTCATTTTCGGGGCCGAACTCTCAGAATTTTTGGGCCGAGTCTTCTCTAAAAACGTGGTTGGCCATGGGCTGAATCTTCTTATGGACGAATCTTCTAGTATAGTTTATTTTCAGATGTTGGGTCGCTTACGTTCGTGAACGAATTTTAGTGCATACTGTGCTCAGATGAAAACGTTCTAAATGTTTATTAGCATCATCTGAGTTCAAAACTCCCGTGATCAAAACTCCGGCCGTTGAGTACGGTTTTGTGCTAAGCATGAGATCGTTCTCAATATTTTTTTTAAATGCACGGGGCCAAGAAGCGACAAGAAGGGTTGCACAGTGACTAGTTATTGCTAAAATTGATGTATCTGAAAATACATGTAGCCATATGGTAATGGGTTACAGGGTAACGCATTTAAAAAGTTAAAAGATATTAATTAGCGGTTGTAAGCTTCGTGATTTCAAACAGGCCTGAGAAGGGGGGACGCAGAATAAATATGTCAACATTTTTTATCATTCTCAAAATTGTAGTTATTCATTCCAGTATGTCAAAACCATGAAGTAGACCAGCGTAGTCAGCTACGCTGATGAAAGTTATGGGCACTGTATAGTACTGTCTCACTGTATAGTAGAGTCTCCAGTCCAACGGACATCAAACTTGGTTGAAATGTTTATTTTGATGAAATACTGCACATGTTGGAAATTGGTTGCCTCTGGTGAAAATGTGGCTCACTAGGCCAGACATAAGAGAAGGGTTGCGTGGGCCTCAGAGGCTGATGGTCAGGTTATTGGGCCATATTGTTTGGCTTGTGCTGTAGCAGCGACATTGCTAGTTATTGCTGTATTTACAATGACAGTTTATAGCACTTGAATTAAAAAAACCTACGTAGCAGGGAAGAAAAAGTTAAAAAAAGTTTTCTAAGGCATCTTTAAAAATGCTATAAAAGAATTTTGAATATGTGGACAATTTTTCCAAAATTCAATTTAGGGACAATTTCTACAGGGGAAGATTTCTCATGCAGCCACCCAGAGGCCTTAGTTTTTCCCAGATTCTTTTGAGGCATTAAGCTAAGGGAGAACTGCAAATAACGATAGAACTTCATCAGTTATTTTATCTTGACGATACCTTTTGATAATCTTTTTTTTTTTAATTGAAGTCACCAGGGTAAAAGACTAGGTCACTTTGGACTTTTCAAAGCTATTACTGATACATAAAGCACAATTCTCTTTACATATTTCTTTTTCGTGTGAAGTTTGATATTTTTGTTTGTAATGTTAGGATGACAAATTCAGAACCTATGCTTGCATATACAATTTTTTTGCGGTCAGGTTACTTGGTATCTTGAATATTGTTAATAGATTTTTGTTTTGAAATTCAAAAAAGGGTGATGTAAAGCAGATGAGATTACACACCATCACACACCAGGCGACTCTCAGGACTATCAGTCCTTTGATTAGTTATCTATTTAAGTATCTATCTGGAACATTTTGCATAATTTATTTCCCGTCAGGTAAAGCTTGCGTAATCTAAACGGCAGCTACATGTATGTCTATTATGATGACATCCTAAGAATTTGATATCATTAACATTTGAAATAATTGTATGAGCAATGCTCTGTGAGAAGGGGGTTTAATGCATCTGCAAAAAACAGTATCGACTCAGGTCAGCCTGCGCAGTCAGCGCAGGCTGACCTGGGTCGATACTTTTTGCTACTGCTTATTTTTTTCGTATCAAAGAACCAGTCCGGCCCATGATTCAGTCAGTTGTTAGACAAAATGGATTTTATGGATCCATGATTATGTGATGGCTTGTTTGGTAGCTTACAATGCATCATGGAGATGCATTGAACCCCTTTTGCCAGAGCATGGCTCACATAAGTGTAACCGAGCCATATTTTTAAGTTTGGCTTTGTTTAAATGATTGTTTACAATTAGATATTTATCAGTCTGTCATTAAAAAGGTAGTAAGTAAGGATTTACCTCCCTTTCATAATATTTACACAAAAGCATTATAACAATTTGTTAACCGTTGAATTTGGGGAAATTAAAAATCGGTTGAAAATAATCCAAAATGTAATTGAGTCATGCTCTGTGAAAAGGGGGTTAATACATCAGCAAAAAGTAGTCCGCGCAGGTTGCCCTGGGTGGAATCTCTTTTGCTATTGAAGGATGATTCAACATTTTAACACATAGTGGATTCATAATCATGTGGACACTTGGTTGGTACAATAATTTTTGTCAGATTTCTTACAAAATACTTATTTAAAAAAAAAAAAAACATTATAGTAATGAACAAATGACATCAACAATTATAATAATTACTCATTATCAATACGATGATACCGACAACTTTTGGAACTTTTTATTTTTTTTTTTTATGAACATGGTGGCTTTAAAAAAATAAACAAACAAACGAAAAGGAAAAAAAAAAAAAAAAAATGCAGAAACATCAAATTCGGCAGAAGAGCTACATACCACGAGATACTTGTCTTTCCTAGGCATGATGCAAAAATTAATTAATTTTCCTATAGTCTTTATCTTTGCTGAGCTTGTCTTAGGATTTAGTCACAGTATAAAAACACAACGGTAACGCCACGTAAATCAGAAGTACAGAGTCATATCCACATAGAATCACAGTCGAACTTGGCCTAGAATGCTACTACTAATACTATTATTATGTGATTCCACGAGTCTTATTTACTTTTCGTATTAAGATCTTTTTCCAAACGGCACCGATTTCTTTTCGATTTCCCTGTAACTGTGTAAATGGAATGTACTCTATCCAACCCGAGGGTACATTATACATGCTTGTGTAGCGTTTCTGTTTTATCAATTGTATAGGACAAAAAAATGTTGGCGTTTTTTTAACACTCTTGTCCGACATTACTGAAAAAGGTTTTAAGTAATTAATCCCTTTATACATAATGCAAAGCGTAAAAAAGGTCTTGATTGTATAAAAGAAAAAAAAAAGTCATTTGATTTTACATTTTTTTTTTTTGGTTGTTTTGAAAAGCAAAACAACACTAAACTGTGAAAACTTAATTCGTTAATATCTATGCAATGACTGAGCTGTTTTTAGTCTTACAACCAGGCGAGAATTTCTCTCAGTTTGTTTATATTATATTGCATTATGTCTTCTAATATATGAGCCATGCTCTGGCAGAAGGGTACTTAATGCATCTCCGTTATGCACGCTCCCAAGCAAGTCATCACATGATCATGGATCCTTAAAAGTCCATTTTGTCTAACAACCCACGAAATCATGAGGTAAAGTTGTCCTTAGACATGCAGAAAATTGACCAATACCGAAAAGTTGCGGTTCAGGTCTGCCTGCGTGGACTGCGCAGGCTGACCTGAGTCGATACTTTCCGCAGATGCACTAAGCCCCCTTTTCACAGAGCGTGGCTCATTCAGTTGTTCAGACCTTTGCGTATTGTTGATTTAATCATTTACGAATAAGAAACGTTTACGTTTAAATCCAAAATAAATTATATGTTCTGTTCTGTTCCGTTCTTCTATTCTGTTTAATAACTTACTTAACCCTTTCCCAAACGACAAATTTTGGACTGGTCCAAATTCAAAGAGTTTGCAGACGACAATTTTCAATTTGATGAAAATGGCAGAAAGTTCTCAAATATGGTAGAAAACACTTTGGGAAAATGAGAAATTGCTCGTTACGAGCAATTTCTCCTTTTCCAACAGTGATTTGAAAAGACTTGTACTGCAGACACGTGAAGACCAGGGCTTGTTTGGGAAAGGGTTAAAGTATTCGCAGCCGCGACTTGAAGATATTCAAGTGATGTGAAAAGAAGAAAATACAGGTAAGCAGCATTTTATACGTCAGATTGTTTGGCAAATGGTTGAATAAGAAAAAAGACAACAAATACACTGCGAGTTCATGCAACTATGCTTTTTTTTTTTTTTGTCAAAAAATGCCACCGTCTGTCATAAAGTGAAGCAAGACAATCAAACGGCACACGATGAGCGATGTGATCTTGATTTACCATGTCCAAATAAGCTCCACTAAAGCCTGTTAAAGAGAGCTAATTACTGACAAAATCTAAGCTTAGGTTTAATCCCTTTACCCTACAATGTCCACTTTTAGCGACCTGAGGGGAAAAAAACCTAAAAACATTGTTGGAAAAGGAGAAAATGCTGGTAACCAGCATTTTCTCCTTTTCCCACCATGTTTTCTACAGTATCAAAGAAGAACTGCATGATTTGAGCTGCATTGAAATTGTCGTCTGCAAGTGCTCTCAATTTGGGTAAGTCTACATTATTGTCGTGTGGTAAAGAGTTAACCCTTTACCAGACGAAAAAATTCTAGCCTTGTCCAAATTGAAAGCATTTGCAGACGACAATTTCAATGTGGCTCAAATGGTGCAATTTTTCTTTGATCAGGTAGAAAACATTGTGGGAAAAGGAGAAAATGCTGGTTACCAGCATTTTCTCCTTTTCCCGCAATGTTTTCAAAAGGCTTTTTTCCCAAGGGCGTCAAAAGGCGTCATTGTGCGGTAAAGGGTTAACAGAACAGAACAGAATTTTAACCCATAACTCTTTCGCTGGACACTACATGGATTCGACTTCTGTCGAGGTCTACAAGTATTATTTACTGCGCTTGTGGAGCCGACTCTGGTCATAACCACCATGTAACGAACAGTGTAGATCATAGATCAGGCTGCAAGTTTTGTGCAGTCTGATCTCGATCTACATCGTCTGCAAAAACTATCCAAGACGACAAGAAAGAGTTGAACTGCCCAATAAATTAAATGATAATTTTCTACCAATAGTGAAAACCGAAAGTATTGCAGTTTTGAGTTCTTTTCGCTGGAAAAATCTCACCGTGTCGGACATGGTGGATCAAAGATCATACTACATGTTCATTGCATTCTGATCATGATCTGTACTGTCTGCAAAAGCGCATTACGTCGTTTTGTTTAATCAAATTGTGTGTGAAAATCTATTGCCCTACGTCAAAGAACGACCAATCTTTTTGTAATTATAGTGTTTTGCGCAGTTTAAGTACTACTGCAGTTATTGCCCCTTACCCCTTACCCAGCTGATAGCGACATACCAGTATAACCTTTAGCAATCGATCGATCGATTGACTGGTGATTGATTGATCTGCTTTTAACTTTAATTCGGTCATAGGACGGCGACAGCTGAATGATGGTACCATCATTTATATTCCTTTCCAATGTTGTTTTTCCTTCAAAAGTCTCATTTCTTCAGGGTCGCAAAAAAGATTACAAACTCCTGGTCAACCTCCTGAAGGGTAGGGGTGGGGGTACATGTTACGTAATCTACATGTTTATCTTACCACGTCGCCGTTACTGTCGTACCCGCCATTTTCCAGCCCGCCATGTGTCTGAAAATAAATAAATAATGTATGTATTAAAGGGTAGATGGAGGAATGAATAAAGATACATGGACGGGTAAATTGGTTGACAAATGATGGATAAATGGGTGATGAGCTTGCCTATTATGCGTTAGAATTCGCTGTGAACTGAACTTAGAGCTTTACAATCAATTTCAAAAGGTTGCATGTTTGTACATTTTGTATATTTCTTCACGTGTGATCGTAGAAAATTTATTGTGTTTTCTGTTACATACATACGTCATAAAGAACTGCCTGTTTACTACACGACAAAATTTTGAACTTGTCTACGTCAAAGGCATTTACAACGATAAATTAAATTTGACTCAAACATTGGGCATTTTCTATGGGAGGGTGGAAAACATTGAGGGAAAAGGAGAAAATGCTGGTTACCAGCATTTTCTCCTTTTCCTACAATGTTTTCAACTGCTTTCATCCCCTGAGTCGTTCAAACTAGGGGCTGTTCAATAAAGGATTAACTCTTCACCATATAAACCAATTACACGTATAGCCTTGTCCGTATTTAAACCTATACTGTCAGCAACATAAATGTGGCTCATACGTTGGGATTTTGTCTTTGAAAAAGGGTAGCCATCCCTTTTTTGTCCCTTTACCAAAAAAATTTTTTTTTTCTTTCAATAACACAAGTTTCTTCTTCAATGCCGTATGAAGATCGGACTGTTTGAATATGTATCACATGTGCAGTCCGATCTTGATCTACTGTGTACGCTGAAAGCTTGTACTGAGCAATTTTAAACACAGGTACGGTATGTATATACTGGAAGCCTTTGTGCTGTTTGGGGCACACTACTCAATTTGATCGTATTCTGATGTTTGTGGCACCATTTCACATTTTTTTTTTTTCAGTTTTCAGGGAATAAAGTCTGCACATTTACGTCTTCACTTTTACTGTAGTTTAACCCCTGGGCTGCTTAGCGCGACTCAAGGACCTTTGGCGGACAGTGTTGATCAAGATCAGACTGCACAGAACGTGCAGTCTGATCTCTGATCTACACTGTCCGAAACGGCATTTTTTCCCATTGAAATCAACTTTGAAAACGCAATATTTCGGTTTTTACAATTGACTGGAAATTTTGGTTTCATTTATTCAGCAGATTAAGGATTAACCCTTTCCCAAACAAGCCCTGGTTTTCACGTGTCTGCAGTACAAGTTTTTTGAAAACACTGTGGGAAAAGGAGAAATTGCTCGTAACGAGCAATTTCTCCTTTTCCCACAGTGTTTTCTACCCTTTTCGAGAACTTTCTGCCATTTTCACCAAATTTAAAATTGTCGTCTGCAAACTCTTTCAATTTGGACCAGTCTAAAATTTATCGTTTGGGAAAGGGTTAACAATACAAGGGAGAATGCATTAAAGAGCGAATATTTTATGTAGTGACATAACACGGCCTAGGTAACCCGTCAACAATTTATTTGAAGTACTGTTTTATAGCATCCCTCGGGCAAGGCTGTTGTGTCTGCTACATGGACTCTCTCTCCCTCTCTCTCTCTGTCTCTCTCTCTCTCGTTCTCCCTCTGTCTCTGTCTCTCTCTCTGTCCGTCCCTGCGTCTCTCTATCTCTCATATCTCTCTTCTCTCTAGTCTCTTCTCTGTGTGTGTGTCTCTCTCTGTCTGGCTCACTCTGTCTCTGCCCACCTTTCCCCATCCTTTTCCCTCACTTTTCCTTCCTCTCTGATACCTCTCTACGATATTTTAGATCACGAGCGTCGCTTAATTCAAATTCTATAACCTTGAGTATTTGATACGATACATAAAGCTATTAAAGTCTGCCTACCAAATATTTGTTGAGTTTCCTGTGGTATCTTTGTTTTACTTAAAAAACTTTGAGTCTTTGTGCTACTTTAGGCACGTTTATCGACAAAACAGATCAAGACCAGACTGCGAGAAACGTGCAGTCTCACCTCAGACCTACTTTATCATGGAGACATTCAGCCCCCCCCTTCCCCATTTTCATTCTTTTCTACAGGCTGAGGGGAATTTCACTTGACAGTTGTGGACAACTTTTGTATTAACTCTATACCAATAGTCCAATGATTTAAGTACCCTGAGCAAAAGGGATTTTTGAAAACATTGTTGAAAAGGGGAAAATGCTAGTAACCAGCATTTGGTCCTTTTCCAACCATATTTTATCCCCCCCCCCTTTTTTTTTGAGAAATCTCATCATACGAGTAACATTTAATTTGTCGTCTGCGTAGGCTTAAAATTTGGACAAATATAAAATTCGTCGTCTGCTAGCGTTGAATACATTCGAAGTGGAATCTGATATCCATGATCGATGGCTCTACGTAAAAAGAATCCCAAAATCTTAAATATCTCTCCCTTTGCGGCAAAGTTTATAACGGCTATCCTCAGCTATGGTTGATGTCCGCGGCGAAACTTGGTGGGGCGAAGTCTACATAGCGAACCTTGACCTAAGTACAAGAAGATCCGAATAAAGGAACAAAAATGTATAATCAAGGGAAATTTACAACACCTGTCAGAAATCGCTGTAAGTTATTGGTCCTTAAAGCTACCTATCAGCTTAAAGCTACCTATCAGCTATATCGTACATTTCTTTTTCCTTAACTGAAAGTCACGTAGATCCGTGTGCCCAAGATGTAGGTACCATATAAGGTAGGCCGAGCCCGACAGCTCGGTTGGTAACGCACATGGCTTGAGACCAGGAATCACTAGTTCGACTCCACCAGCTCGGCAAAAGTCCGTCCAAAGATTGAGGATAGTCACTGCAAAAGGATTTTCTCCTGACCCACCGTTGATCTTTGTCTCGACGATATTTATGAAGGAAAGTAGCCTGTGGCCTGGAAAGAAGGTTGTGTCTAGTACTGGTTAACAAAACTCTAGGAACGCATGGATAGGTGGCAGCCGCTATATAATTGAAATAATGTTGAAAACGGCATTAAACACCAAACAAACGTACATAAAAGCATACTAGGAAACAGTAGCAAGTTGCTTCCCCCTGTTTCAACCCTTTCACTGTGAACTAAATAGAGTCGATTTGTTTCGGGGTTTAAAAGTAGCTGCACTGCATTCGAAGAGTATTTAAATCATAGTACAGAACCAACAGCGAAAGGTGTAGATCCAAGATCAGACAGCACAGTTCTGTGCAGTCTGATCTTGATCTAAGCCATCCGCATAGCGGGTGTTTAATTCGCCACTTCCGGAGAAAGAGATAAGCTTGATCCCTAGCAGGTTAAACGATACTTTAAGCCGCTTTCTACAGTATTTCAGTAACGTTACAATGACAGCTCACTTTAGTGTCTTAAGAGTAATTCATTGGTTTCCTAAGTACTGTACCGGCTTGGACCCTGCAGTGCTTTGTCCAAAGCCAGCGGCATCGAATCAAGATTTTCTAATGACCGAACACGACGCTTTAACTTTTTTCACCAAAACTTTCCTTTGACCCTGAATTATAGAGCGTTTGAAAACCTTTATGTAAAAGGGGAAAATGTTGGAAACCAGCATTTTCTCCTTTTCTCACAATGTTTTCTACTCTTTTACAGACAAAATTTAATTCTATCCTAAATTAATTTACCATCTGCAAATTCTTTTAATTCAGACAGGTCTAGTTTAAAATTTGGTCTTTATGTAAAGACATAACTTGTGGACCACGAAAGATTTCTTGTGAAAGAAAGAGTAAGAAAACGAAAATTGCTTTGGAGGGAGAGGGACAAGTAAATGTAGGTTTTATGAAACTCATATACGTTAACCCTTTACTGCACAATGACGCCTTTCGACGCCCCTGGGAAAGAAGCCTTTTGAAAACATTGTAGGAAAAGGAGAAAATGCTGGTAACCAGCATTTTCTCCTTTTCCCACAATGTTTTCTACCCTATCAAAGAAAAATTGCACCATTTGATTCACATTGAAATTGTTGTCTGAAAATGCTTTCAATTTGGACAAGGCTAAAAGTTTGTCGTCTGGTAAAGAGTTAAGTTCAGTAAGGGCTGTAAATCGTTGAAACTCTTGAAACGTAAATAGAAATGTATACAGTCGACTTTTCTCTCAATAGCTAGAAGAAAAAAATCCAAAATAAAGAAAGAAAAGACCCTTTAGTTTTAATTCAGAATGAGATAGCGAAAGGAGCAGACCCAAAACCAGACTGCACTTAAGAAAACTGACTGATCTCGATTTACGCCCTCCGCAAAAATCTACCTGCATTTTCCCCGGCGATGGTGTGGGGCAGGGAAAGGTTGAATAACATTCAAGTTTACGCAAAACATCTCTATCACTCCATCATTTTTCAATCCTTAGACCAAAAAAGTACATTGAGAGGACATTAAAGGTTGTAAGAAAAGTGATTTCAAGGTTGCTTAAGCTGGATGTCCGAAAAAAAAAATCAGACAGGTTAGGTTCTAGACTAGACTGGATATTCAGTGCATTCTGATCTATGATCTCCCCTGTCCAAAAACACACCTCAAGTTGTACGTATTACGGCTTTCAGTGTGAAACGTTGATATTACATTATGTGTACGTTAACGTAACGGCATGTTTTACCGCAAATACGTGTTCAACTCTGTACCAGACGACAAAATCTTAAACTTGACAAAACTGAAAGCATTAATTTTGCTGACGACTACTGTAATGTGGCTAAAATCAACGGCTTTATCGTAGAAGACATGGGAAAAGGAGAAAAATGCTGGTTATCAGCAATCCCACCTGTTTACACAATATTTTCAAAAACCTTTTTTTCCCAATGTCGTTAAAACGTGGGATATTTTCGGAAAGGCAAGATTTTTCGTCGTTTAAACATTAACGTGGTAGGCTAGATAATAATTTGCTGAAAAATGTGACTGGTACGGAAGTCCGTTTTCTTATCCCAGCTTGCGATGTAACTCATGTGGGAGTGTTCTTGGGCAAAGGCAATGCTTCGTCCCAGCCTGTCACTGGTAAATTTCATGGCATGATTATGATTCAAATTTTGCTGTGATATGGCTTCTTAGACATATTTATTACACAAGAAATATAGATCTACGTCAAAAACTAGGAAAAGTTACACAGAACAGAAAGTATGTACATGTACTTCGCAAAAAAAAAACTCAATAGTAATCTTGAACTGTGTGGAGAAACATGGTGGGAAAAGGAGCAATTGCTTGCAACACAGCAATTGCACCTTTTTTTTTTTCTGCAATGTTTTCAATAAATACCAAGTGCGGGGGTCGTAATAAAAAAGTGGTACATATACGTGACTGGTAATCAACTCATTCATATATACAATGACTGCTAATTTTACATTGTTCACCACATTACGAAAGTGGGTTTCGTAAAGTTTCTTGGTATTTAAACATCGGAATATTACATGTTAATGGCTGAAGCTGATAATGCTGCAGCTCTGAGTTTAGAAAAGGACTAGACTACATGAATGTGCGGTCTGATCTTGGTCTTCTTTCTCTGGAAATTAGATTCATGTTTGTGTATGACAGGATGAAAATTTCAAGCCAATTATTTACCTTTAGGCTGCTAAGCGCGACTCAATGACCTTTTGCGGACAGTGCAGATCAAGATCAGATTGCACAAAACGAGTAGCACGGAGATATTTTCCCCCAAAAATTAACATTGAAATAGCAACTTTTGGGTTTTTACTATCGACTTGAAAGTTTCATTTCACTTATTTAGCGGCTAAACCCTGCAGCTAAACGCACTCTTTGAAAACATTGTGGGAAAAGGAGAAAATGCTAGTAACTAGCATTTTCTCCTTTTCCCACAATGTTTTCTACCATATCAAAGAGAAATTTCATCATTTAAGCCACATTCAAATTGTCGTCTGCAAATGCTTTCAATTGGGATAAGTCTACATTTTTGTCGTTTGGTAAAGGGTTAAGGGTTAAAGATTTAACGACGAAAGAAAAGAGAAATTCCGTCATAACGAGCTACGTCCATCAGAAATGCTACAAAGATATTGATATTTATCTTCACAAAAATTCTAATAGATATACGGGATTTTTTTTTTTTCCAAATATTATTTTCTTTTCTATCAGTACAATTCAATCGTGACATTTTTATTTCATGCTTTCCGGTAGGATATCGAGAAATAGCGGTGAAAATATTTTTCGATATTACACGGGTACGACCAGTGAGAATACCGACCACGGGGAGTTTGTACTGATTTTTATGGAAGTCTCGACAAAAAAAGGCGTTAGAAGCATGAAATAAATAGAATATTTGTTTTTTTCGGTGAAAGATCGAAATTTATTTCATCTCGTGAACATCATCGGTAATATTTTCACTCGTGGCGCGCAGCCACGAGTGAAAATATTACCGATGATGTTCACGAGATGAAATAAATTTCGATCTTTCACCGAAAAAAACAAATATCCTCTATTTATCCACGCTTGAGTTACTAACTTAAATAGTTACCACATTGTACGCAATATACTTGAAATTGACATTAAACTACAACAATAGATTGAAAATACATGTGCTAGTAGATTGAATATTCTGGAACTTCTGGCCGTGCTTGACCACGGGTAGCTTTTTTTTTTTGTTTTTAAGGCAGTGTAAACAAAGATCAGTCTGCACGATCGTGCAGCCTAATCTTTGTCTACACTGTCTAATTGTCGTTTTACCTTTGTCAAAAATTTGTTTGAGACGATTTGAAAGTTAACTACATAAAGCTTAAAAGAAGGAAATTCTGGGAATTAATATTTGACGGTTGGATATATCTGGAGTTAACTTTCTTGAAGCCAATCTAAATCATACAATGACTAATTCAAGTAAAAGGTTTTTTTTTTGAAAAAAAAAAACTCCATATTTCAATGATTATTATATGAGTATGCGAGAATTAAAATCAAAGGCTCGAAAAATTAGTTCGAGGCATCGAGGAATTAGTTCAATGTATTGAGAAATTAGTTGGATAGATCGAGAAATTAGTTTGAATTAACGATGTATTCGAATAAAACAAATCACGAGACTTGTATATAGCTTTCACGGATAAACAAGTACTTAAAGGTGTGGGCCCTGGTAATAAATTAAAGGCTCAGTGCCGACTAAAAGTAAACAATTCGTGCTCAAAATGCAGGCAAATTTAATTCATACAATTTAACCCTTCCCCAAACAAGCCCTGGTTTTCACGTGTCTGCAGTACAAGTCTTTTGAAAACACTGTGGGAAAAGGAGAAATTGCTCGTAACGAGTAATTTCTCCTTTTCCCACAGCGTTTTCTACCCTTTTTTAGGACTTTCTGCCATTTTCATCAAATTTAAAATTGTCGTCTGCAAACCTCCTTCAATTTGGACCAGTCCAAAATTTGTCGTTTGGGAAAGGGTTAAATTATGGGTACATGAATTATCATGAGTCTGACTATGCGTTATAGTAGGGTCTGTCAAAGTTCCAGTCGCTTAAAAAAAAAATGAAAGTTAAAACTAAAATTTTAATGGTAGCTTCAACTCTAGGTTCACAAATCATTTTCCTCTCACAACCATCCTAAAGAAATGGGGAATATAGAGGGAAGAGAAAAAGAAAACACGATTTTGTTTACACTGAATTACCTCAGCGGCGTACAAGCGTGCTAATATAATATTATGTTCTATTAGTGCCAAGTTTCTTACTTCGACCTCTTCGATGGCTGAAATAAACTAACCACTCCAACTTACAGAGATTTTATCACAAAGACTTGACTGTACAAGCGAAAGGCATTGATCCGAGATCAGACTGCACGTTCTGTGCAGTCTGATCTTGATCTTGCCGTCCGCAAGAAAAAAACTATTTTTCCTATAAAGCTGAAAGGGTTGAAAATAGTCGTGTTAATTTTCTAGCTGGAAAGGATCCAGTAAATCACGCACAACATCCGGGTTCTTCATCTATTTTATCACCATCAAGTACACTGGCTCAAATAAGAGGCCGTGCAATAATGTTATTATATCTTGAACTAACCATAAAAAACCACAGGGTTATTTTTTTAAATCTAAATTGCGTAGTCGTATTATCTTGATGAACTATACTTATAAACGGTCAATTGACAGTTTCCATGGGCGATTGCTGAGTTTGATGGTGTGTAACGCCGGCTCTATGAGAGGTCGCCGTGCCTGGTTGCGCAGTCAGTGAGGCACAGGACCTAATTTCCAGGGTCGTTGGTTCGATTTCCTAGCTTCTGTATTTTCTTATCGAGGATTGGGGATATTCATTGTGACAGGATTTATTACATCCTAAGCCCTGAATACTGTTTCGACAATGTTCATGTGGGAAAGCAGCCAGTGGTTTGAAAAGAAGCCTGTCCAGCATGGCTAGCTACACAGGCCGTCTCGATATAACTGAAATAGTGTTGAAAACGGCTTAACCCTTATCTTGCTAAATAAGTGAAAGGAAACTTTCAAGCCGACAGGAAAAACCCAAATTTTGCTATTTCAAAGGTATTGTTTTGGGAAACACATCTCCTAATCGGACAGTGTAGATCCAGGTTCTGTGCAGTCTGATCTTAATCTACACTGTCCGCAAAGTAAGTCGCGCTTAGCACCCTAGGGCTTAAACAGCGAGAAATCGACACAAACAACTCCACGAGAGGTCATGATACACAGGCTGTAAATACAGGAACGGATTGAATTAAAAGTTAAAAGAAAAAAAAAACACAGTCGCAAATAGAGTATCTCCAAAGTCTTTTCCTTGCAAATCAGTAGTATATGAAACACTTCTAACATTCCATTTCATCATTATAATATAAACCTATGTATGTATGATGGTAAATCAACCATTGCAAATTAAATTATGTCACCATTTCAGCATCGAATTTTAAAATTCGATCTATTTCGAGGGCCGACAATACGACACGCTGAATGTCAAACAATTTTTTTAATTCTAAGAGCTTAACGAAAAGACGGTATAGATCAAAGATCAGACTGCACGTTCTGTGCAGTCTGATCTTGATCTATGTCGTCCACAAAAGCCCATGTTTTCCCCCCCAATGGCAGTGAAAGGGTTAAATCTGTAGTACGAGATCTAAATGAAAAGTTGACTGACATTTGCTGAAATAGCCACGCTTCGATTGAGGCGCCCAAGTCAATGGGTGGGCGACTCTCAATAGCTTACTTTATCAGTCTTTGTATTCTTTCAATGGGTGAAGGTTCAGGACACGTGGCGGACACCATTTGGCAAAGACCTTGAAAATACTACCCCGCTTATAAAAAAAAAACACGGATACGTTCTAATGCACCCGGATACGTACTTTCGTCGAGAAATACCCGTTCTAGGTCTTGGATCTTGACAAAAGCCATCCGAAAAAGCTATATATCTCTCTGTCTGCGCCACCTACGTGTAGGTGCCAAGCGCGACTCACTGTCCTTTTGCGAACACTGTAAATTAAGATCAGACTGAACAGAACGTGCAGTCTCATCTTGGATCTACATTGCTCGATAAAGAGATACTGTTCTCAAAAAAAAAAAATGTTTAACATTGTTCGAGTTTTTACTATCGTCTTGAAAGTTTTGATTTACCTTATTTAGTAGGATAAGGGTTAATGTGTTGTTTACTATTTATCGATCGTCAACCACTTCATTTACATGTTGTATTATGTACCTGTGCATGACAGACACACTGTCTTTTGTTTTTCTAAAAAAACTTGTATAAAACTTGTATATGAATGATCTCGACCTGTTTCGACGGTTCAAAAATACTATCCACTGAAATTCAGAAAGGTTCTTGTCTCATTCGCTTGACTAAACAAGCGGACGGAACAGATCCAAGATCAGGCTGCATACCTCTTACAAAAGCCAATAATTTCTAGTATAGTTCTGTATGTTGACAGCATCTTTAGACGACAAACTGAATATGACTCAAACGATTGAATTTGTTGAAATGTTGAAATCCCTTTGAGACAATAAGAAATTATTCTTACAAGCTTGTTCTGCGTTTTCACAATGCTTTCAAAAGTCTTCTTCTTCAGGATCGTAAATACTCAAGACTGTGTGGTACAGGGGTCAGTCGCCATTGACAACTAAAGTTTTCAGCCGTTATTAAAAGCCCAAATATTACGGTTTCAAATTCTTTCCGAAAGAAGAAAATCTCATCGTATCGGACAGTGCAGAAAGAAAGACCAGACTGTACTTTTTGTGCAGTCTGATCTTGAATCTACACTGTCCGCAAAAACGCGTTAGGTCGCACTTAGCAGCCTAGAGGTTATGGCGTTATTGCCCGAATTTCTCGGTGGAATATGATCGTCCCGAAAACGATCCCTATCCCTTTTTCTATTGTTTGTTATTTTGTTTACGTTGTGGATAACGTGATTCACATGTATTGACTTTGTTGTGTCAAATTTCGAGGAATGTCTATAACCTTCTATCGCCCTTACAGTACAAAAATCAGTGCAATAATCCAACCTAGTAAATTCGTACAAACAAGAGTGACACGATATGAGCCATGCTCTGGCAAAGGGGGGTTTAATGCATCTCTGAGAGGCTTTATACCAAGCAACTTATCGCACAGTTATGGATACATAAAATCTAACGACCGACTAAATCTAGAGGTTGAATGGTTCTTTGGACATGCAGAAAAAGGACAAAAAGCAAAAAGTTTCGACACAGGTCAGCCTACACGTGAATCAAAACAGCACACCCCTTTATATAGCTCATTAGAAGACAAATCAAACATATAATTCATGCACTTCATGATCGAATTATGTTTCACGCAGCTTTCAGCATTATTTCAGTCGTATCATGGCGACAGGTCACGTACCCATGTATGTCCTGAGTGTCACCTGTACCAGTCTAGGGCCCTGAGGTGTCTTGCCTCAAGGCACTGCTACGGATAACAGAAAACTTGGAATGAGGAACGAATCTATGGTCTCTGGTCTCTAGATTACGAATCCTGCACTCTGCCACTGGGCCACACAGGACCCAGTATTAATTCATGTGGATAAAAACCTCCACACACGCCTATGGTAACCCTTACACTCCTAGAGACAGTCAAACTTCAGTGGCTCGAACATGGGAAATATAGAAGACCCCTAAATATAAAGCTGAAGTTTTAAAGCTGATGTTAAAACCCTGATTTCAAGGTCCTTTTCGCAGCAAAAAAAGAATCTCGCCATATCGAACAGTATGGATCCAGGATCAGACTGCGCGATCTGTGTACGTTGATCTTGATCTACACTCTGCAAAAGCACATGAAGTTCTATGTAGCTCAGGATAAAGGAAAAAGGTTAAAATGGACAAAAAGATTATCATGTTTAAGTGCGTGACGGCCTAAAAACCCGACGATCTCTCTTGTTGGAACGAAATTATTTCGGACGCAAGGCAATAGTCCGAAACGTATTAACCCTGTGGGTGCTAAGCGCGACTCGCTAACCATTTGCGGACAGCGTAGATCAAGATCAGACTGCACAGACCGTGCAGTCTGATCTTGGATCTACACTGTCCGATAAGGAGATATCTGTCCTTTACCAGACGACAAAATTATAGCTTTGTCCAAATTGAGAGCATTTGCAGACGACAGTTTCAGTGTGGCTCAAATGGTGCAATTTGTCTTTGATAAGATAGAAAACATTGTGGGAAAAGGAGAAAATGCTGGTTACCAGCATTTTCTCCTTTTCCCACAATGTTTTCAAAAGGGTCGTTAAAAGGCGTCATTAAACAATACCTTTGAAACAGGAAAATTTGGGTTTAGACTATCGGTTTGAAAGTCACATTTCTTATATTTCGCAGGATAAGGGTTAACCATTTTAACATCTAAACAGAAATATCAAATTATCGGGGTGACCAAAACCGGTTTATTAATATACAAATAGAGGAGGGAGACTGAAGAAATCGGGGTGACCAAAACCGGTTTATTAATATACAAATAGAGGAGGGAGACTGAAGAAGTCGGGGTGACCAAAACCGGTTTATTAATATACAAATAGAGGAGGGAGACTGAAGAAATCGGGGTGACCAAAACCGGTTTATTAATATACAAATAGAGGAGGGAGACTGAAGAAGTCGGGGTGACCAAAACCGGTTTATTATTAATACAAATAGAGGAGGGAGACTGAAGAAATCGGGGTGACCAAAACCGGTTTATTAATATACAAATAGAGGAGGGAGACTGAAGAAGTCGGGGTGACCAAAACCGGTTTATTAATATACAAATAGAGGAGGGAGACTGAAGAAGTCGGGGTGACCAAAACCGGTTTATCAATATACGAATAGAGGAGGGAGACTGAAGAAGTCGGGGTGACCAAAACCGGTTTATTAATATACAAATATAGGAAGGAGACTGAAGAAGTGTTCATCTAATAAAAAATAAGTACGATCGTCTTCTTCCGAAATAAAGGCCAAACCAAACTAGATACGAAATCTATTGGGCTCATAAATGACAATTTTGAAATAATCTTACGTTGGAATGAAGAAAGAAGATTTTTGATATACCTGCATGGATAGTTTTAATGCAGTTTTTATAATTTCTATTTTGTATAATCAGTCATACTAGCTCTGATTTAGCGGGGCATATTTAGATTGTTTTTTTCTCGTAATTTGAAATTACTAACAAAGCAGTGATTCATACTACTAAATATACCTTCCTTTGTAAGGGTATAAAACAGTGAGAGAATGGGATAAAAATGATTACCAGCATTTTCTTCTTTTCCCACCGTGAATGTTTTGGAAAGTCGTGTTAAAGAGGGTCGTTAAAGCACGGAACTGTTTATTATAGGGTTCTTGCTCTTTTGCAGGCAGTACAGATCAAAATCAGACTGCACAGAACGTGTTGTCATTCTTTATTCTGTTATTCAGTCCATTTTTTAGACGGTTGTTTTCAAACTGCACTTTTTTATGTTCAGGTTGTACCGCGTTATCAGTAAAAGGTTGAATAAACTCAATTAGCGGAATGCAAGCCAACATGTTTCGCTCTCCGTCTAACGACAATTTTTTAGAAATTTCCCAACCAAAAATATTAACAGAACTCAATTCAAATATGCTCAAATGGTGAAATCTTTCTGTAAAAGGATAAAAACATTATGCGAAAAGGAGAAAATGCTGGTTTCCAGCATTTTCTCCTTTTCTCATAATGTTTTCAAAAAGCTGTATGCTCGGGGTGGTGAGAACAGGAGACAATCAGGTAAAGAGTCAGATCAACATATTTACATATTCACGCGCTATCATGTTCATCTCAGGTAAAACAAATTTACCGCTGACGGCTTTGAAAAAATCGTTGTTAAGTATGGAAAATCAACTTAGACTATGGTGTAATACATACATACATACGTACATACATACCTTCCTACGTACGTACGTACGTAGGCACATACATACATACATACATACATACATACATACATACCTTCCTACGTACGTAGGCACATACATACATACATACATACATACATACCTTCCTACGTACGTACGTACGTAGGCACATACATACATACATACATACCTTCCTACGTACGTACGTAGGCACATACATACATACATACATACCTTCCTACGTACGTACGTACGTAGGCACATACATACATACATACATACGTACCTTCCTACGTACGTACGTACGTAGGCACATACATACATACATACATACATACATACATACATACATACATACCTTCCTACGTACGTACGTAGGCACATACATACATACATACATACCTTCCTACGTACGTACGTACGTAGGCACATACATACATACATACATACCTTCCTACGTACGTACGTACGTAGGCACATACATACATACATACATACATACATACATGCATGCATGTGAAAACGTTTTTGGAAAATCTTCACCACTTAATTCCACTTTTCTCACACTGTTTTCAAAAAGTAGTCCGTTCATGGAAAAAGTCGTCTGTGTGAGATGATGTGTTTATCCCTTTCTCACCCCACGCCCAGTCAGACATAATACTACAAAAAATATTACAAATGGAATAGAAAATGTCATTTTGGGCGATTTAGCTAAAGGTCTCCATCTCTTTTTGGCAGAGGAAAAAAACATCAAAATTTCACAGGTTAAGTGTTGAATGTGCTCTTAAAGTCAATGGTTTCTAATAAATTTTTCGCTCGACTTCAGTTGTGTCATAAAGGCATACATTTAATTAATCCTTCCCCAAACCACAACATCTCTGCATTAACGGGCATTTGAAAGTATTTTAACAAAACGAGACTTTGTCCATCGAGCAACTCCCAATTTGTTTTAATTGTCACCACAAATCAGTTCTTGTACTCATGTTTGCTTCATTTTGACATTTACGTAGCGTAGAAGCGTCTATATGAAAGTAGGCAAAATTTGCAACTAGATGATGAAGAGATGAAGAAAATTGAGGAATAAATATGGAAAAAGGAGGAGTTGTTTCTACCATTCAATATCTCATTTTCTAAATATGATTTTCATATCAATATAATTAACCATATATAGAAATTACATTTCTTGTCATCAAATCATTACTTTTGTCTAACTTAATATATGTACAAGAGCCATGCTCTATGAAAAGAGGGTTTAATGCATCTGCAAAAAGTATCGATCGATGTCAGCCTGCGCAGTCCGCATATATATGACATATTTCAGGGTTACAGAACATTTGATTCCAACAAAAATAAAATGAAGTTTATACAACTGTTAAATATGACAGACCAGGGCTTGTGAAAGAAACAAAGAAAAGAAAAGAAAAAAAAAACACATCTAGATATATTTACCACAACCATGGTTTTCGACCTCCCCATCTTTTTTGCACACTTTTAACCCCTAGATTACTCCGCGAATATTATAAAGGACACACAAAAAAAAAAACCAATCGAAAAACAAACAGTCAGTCACTATTACTCCGCGAATATTATAAAGGACAAAAAACAATCGAAACACAAACAGTCAGTCACAGCAGCAGTCCTAGATTTTTTATTAATAATCAAAGTTCTTGATACCACTCGAACAATATGTCGTGTTGGTGCATATTCTGTGGCTTTAATAAACCGCCGCAGGTAATCCCCCTCGCTCGTCCCAGTGATTTGTCTATATTTGGTTAAAAAAAAAATAACAACTTATTATACAGATATGACGTCATATCATGTGTTGTCTCGGACGCCCGTGCAAGAAAATAAAACTTGAATCTTAATTAACCTTAGACTGCTAAACACGCTAAATAAAACTAACCTTCTACGTTGAAGGAAAGAAACGACATCTTTTTTCAAAATTGAAGCCATTTTAGAATAAACATCTCATAAAAAAATGGAAAGACAGTATTGATCTAAGATCAGATTGTACGTTCTGTGCACTCTAATCTTGAATCTACATTGCCTACATAATCAAAAAGTCTAGACGTATTTATTCATAGACAAGATCTGACGACTTTGTCAAGTTTGGTTTACGGTATACGACAAATTTTGAATTCAACATGCTGTTGTCTTTTGAAGCATCACCTCCCCGTAACTTTCTGATAATGTTTTATAGAAAACACAAGAAGAATGATTGCAGAATCCAAATTTAAATGTTTTCATCCTCGTATGTGAAACCTTAATGCTAAAATAATAGGGAGAGCGTCAACGTCAAACAAAAATGTTAACAACTCCTTACTGTATGCCACACTTTACGTGTACATATGTCATTGTGGCTCGCAAGTGACATTACCTGGGACATAAAAAAAAAAAGAGATGACAAGTTGACACGTGAACTTTTAATAGAAGTCGCCGAAAGCAGGCTCACTTGAAAGACGTCTTTTCTAGAGTCTTGCTTCATTGTTTGAATCTCTGCCTAATGCATGCTCCCTCGGTCGTGATACAAACACCAAAGCCTCCGTCACACGAAACTAGTTCTTAGAACGTCTGACACCGTCCTACTCACATAAGCAACAAGACTGTATGTTCTTTGAGGGCTAAAAGTATTACCTTCTTTCATTTATTTCTCCTTTCTGCCATTTGCAGCGGTCACTCGTTACAACTCGGTCGATTCCGTAACTTTGATTTTAGCTACATCGGATTTGAAACCCGAGGTTTGCTTAATGACCAATGGTATGTCGGAATTGGGCAGCACCGCACAGGGTTTAACCCATTAGCACACAATCCCGTCTTTTAACGACGCTGAGAGAGAAGCCTTTTGAAAACATTGTGGGAAAAGGAGAAAATGCTGGTAACCAGCATTTTCTCCTTTTCCCACGATGTTTTCTACCTATCCAATACATAAATCACTATTTAAGCTACACGTAATTTGTCGTCTGCAAATGCTTTCAATTTGGTCCAGTCTAAAATTTTGTTGTTTGGTAAAGGGTTAATAAAGCTATAAATAGCATTATGACGTAAAGCTGTCTCAGTAAAGCAGCATTTATGTTATGACAAACAATGGCGTAGGTATGTATGCCTGTAGGACATTTTCTCATTGTCTACAAACCTTCAAATGTCGATATTTTACACATTTAAAGCCTATTTAAATGTCACCTTTATGTTCAAGATAAAAAGAAAAAAGATTTGTAAAACATTATGGGGAAAAGAGAAAATGTTAATAATCAGACTTGTCCAAACTGAGGGCATTTTTGCTGATATTTTTTTAATCTTCAAGGCTACGCCGATCGCAATGGCTTTTGAAATTACCATTGGCGATGAAAGGGTCATTTCCTGTCCGTTCAGATTTCATTCCTTGGGGCCACGGCATTGAAATACTTGATGGGAATCGGGTTGATTAGCGCCATGATACGATAATTAATCGAAAATTGCGGACTTCTTCGGAAGGTCTTCGTTAATTTGTCCAACTACCCAGGTGGGCCTCAAAAGGATACAACGAGAAAACAAAAGACATACTATTCACCTGTCAAACATGTAGTACGGACAAGGTCTGATCGCGCTTCGGGATATCTTCATTAACCATTTCAGCGCCATAGGCAAAAACAGGGACTTTTGCGCATGGCATAGATCAAGATCAGACTGCACAGAACGCGCAGTCTGATCTTGGATCTATACCGTCCGCTTGTTCCGTTAAGCCTATACGATAAAAATGTTTCTAAGTATGAGTGGATTGTATTTTCAACCGTTTGAAGAGGTCAAGTAAATATACTTGGCGCTGAAAGGGTTAACCCGTTTACCCTTGTCCCGCTAGATAAGTGAAATGAAACTTTCAAGACGATAGTAAAAACCAAGATTTCGATATTTCAAAGGTATCTTTTTTTTTGGGGGGGGGGGGGAGATATCCGCTAATCGGACAGTGTAGATCCAAGATCAGACTGCACGTTCTGTGCAGTCTGATCTTGATCTGAACTGTCCGCAAAAGGTCAGTGAGTCGCGCTTAGCAGCTTTAAGGTTAACGCTCCACCAAACAATCACGTTTTTTTACGACCCTGACAAAAAAGGCTTTAACTTCTTACCAAACAATTCCGAATTTCACCGACCCTGAGAAAGAAGCCACCTGAAAACATCATGGAAAAAAGGAGAAGATGCTGGTTGCCAGCATTTTCTCCTTTTCCCACAATGTTTTCTGCCCTTTCAAATACATACCTTATCATTTTAACTACTTTTGATAAGTCGGCTGCAATTAATTTCAATTTACCTAAGTGTAAACTTCTGTGTAGCGGCAAAGACTTAAACATTATGGTAAAAGAAGGAGATAGTGGTAATTAGTATATTCTCCTTTTTCCATACTGTTTCCTTCTCTGTCAAAGACAAACCCCATCAATTGAGCCAAATCTATTTTGTCGTTAGCGAAAGTTTTCAACATGTTGAGGTAAAATTTTTGTCATCTGGTAAAGAGTTAACTCTTACGAATGTCGAATAAATAAAACGGGCCTTTTTGATTAGGAAAAACAAAAGAAAAGCGAAGAGGCTTTGGTTAAGATATGTTACAAAGAAGCAGACAATGTAGATCAAAGATCACTGAGACTGCACGTCTTGTGCAGTCTGATCTTGATCGACACAATCCGCAAAAACAAGATATTATTTTGCGCAGCGCGCTAACGGTTGGATAGTGATTTGAATTCGTTGACATCCATGTAAGAACAGTCATCCATTCAACCAGAAGTAAAGCATGCAAATGTCGTCTGCTAACTTTGTGAAAATAATTAACCCTGTACCAAACATTCTCGGGTTTTTAAGAACCTGAGAACGGAAGTTTTTGAAAATATAGAGGAAGAGAAAAGGCTGGTAACCGGCATCTTCTCCTTTTCTTACAGTGTTTATCACCCTTTCTGAAACAAAACTCATCATTTTAGCCCCATTGATATCGTCTGCAACTGCTTTTAAAATGGAGGCTTCGCCAGTTCTGGTTAAGTTTTAATCTTTTCGTTGCCAACATAACAGTTCGAATATTTCGATGTCTAAGAGTCGATTTCTTTTTATACAAAGTTTAACAGCAGGTAGCGGACAGAGCAGATCAAAGTTCTGGACCCGTATTCTAAATTGCATCCTTATTCTTAAAAACTCTGATTGGCTAAACCATTCGATCAGACATCGTTTTCCTTGTTAAATTTAGAACAAGACCAGGGTCCGTATTCTCCAACCGTTCATAAGAACATTTTTTCGTCTTATCCTCGAGAATTTCCTAAATTTGAAACTTACATAACTTCTGATTGGCTAAACCATTTCGTTTAGCCAATCAGAAGTTGTGTTACTTTCAAAATATACGATAAGACTAGAAATGTTTTAAGAATGGCTGGTGAATACGGACCCTCATTTCACGTTCTGTGCAGTCTGATCTTGATCTACGCCGTCCGTAAAAGTATTTACTGGTAGTGGAAGAGTAAATCTCGCTTTTACCTTTAAACATATTTATTTTACATCGATTGAGAAACAAGTTCTTACAACTTATACTAATCTCTCTCGATTCTGCTTCCTGGAAACTACACCAGTACTCGCGCCGAATGTGTGGGCCAATGAACAGTCCCAAAGTTGGCATCCGCTCCCGGGTATCGAACTCAGGACCTTTTGATTACGAGGCCGACGCTCTACCTCACAACCACGGACACCACACAGTCTCGCTTTGAAATGAACTAAATAGTGAAATGTGATGAAAACTTTTATTACAAAGATTTGGGGGAAAAAAGGGAGTTACCTAAAACTTTAACAAAATCTAATGAAAGGATAAACCTCATCTTATTCATCTCGTCTTTTTATATACAACTAATCTTTTTCATTCAAACCATTCATCATATTCATCTTTTGATACATGCACAATCTGGGCCATGCTCTGTGAAAAGGGTCTTTAATGCATCTGCAAAAATTATCGACCCAGGTCAGCCTGCGCAGTCCGCGCAGGCTGACCTGGGTCGAAACTTTTTGCTGTTGGCCATTTTTCTGCATGTCAAAGGGTCATTCTACCCCGTGATTCAGTCGGTTGTTAGACAAAATGGATCCATGTTTATTTGATGTCTTGCTTGGTACAATGCATCGCGGACATGTATTAAAACCCCCTTTTGCCAGAGCGTGGCTCAGATACATTAAAATTCGGATCTAACCCACGCCACAACGAAGTATTGTAACTTGCGTGATTCGAAATTCAATAGTTTTAGATGCCGAGCCGAGTGGCTCTGCCTGTAACGCAAATGGCTTGAAACCCAGCGGGAAGGGTCGCTGGTTCGATTCCCTGCTGGGCCAAATTCCATCCGTGGATTGATTTTAGTCCAGGCGAAAGGATTCTTTTCTCTCTCACCACTGATCATTGTTTCCACGATGTTAATTTGGGGTGGGGGGGGGGGGAGGAAAAAGAAGCCAACGGCTTGGAAAGAATAGTGTGCGAAATACTGGTAAAAGGAACACCAAGAATGCATATACAGGTCGCTGGCCGCCGCTATATAACTAAGATAATGGTGAAAACGGCGCTAAACAATCATTACCTTCCGTTATTCTGACCACTAGCGGACTCAACAAACCCAAGGCATGGTTAAAGAAACAACCCAGTCAAAAACCACTACTTCGCCTAGCTGAAACAAACACTGCCTGAAAACAACAGACTTACACAAGTGTCACAAGCCCATCTATATATGAGTCATGCCCTATGGAAAGGAGGCTTCATGCATTTGCAAAAAGTATCGACCCAGGTCAGCCTGCGCAGTCCGCGCAGGCTGACCTGGGCCGAAACTTTTTGCTAATGGTCATTTTTCTGCATGTCAAAGGACGGGTGTACCCCATGATTCAGCAGGCTGTTATGCAAAACAGGTTTTAGCGATGTATAATGCAGTGATGACTTGCTTGGTACATGTACATCAAGCCACCTTTTACTAGAGCATGACCTATATCTAAAGTATAATGTAATCAGAGAGAGGGAGAGAGAATGAGAGAGGGAGAAAGAAGGAGAGATGGAGTTTTTGACGCAAAGCATGTATGAAAATTACGCGCTGATTTTTGTTTACATTCTGTATTACTGCGTTTGAGGTTTCAGTCAAAATATGTTCATCAGTACACACCACAAATTTTGACAAAATGCCTATTTTACGATAAATATCGACTTTGTATTTATACATTTTATCTACTTGTAGGCCTATGTCGCCAGGTTGCTCTATTCAATTTCGTTTTCGAGATTTTTTTTTTTCCAGACATTTCGCCGTCAAAATTAAATTGGACTTTTGTGAGGTGTAAAATTACAAATTTTCGGTAACGTAAAGCGATACAATATGAACAGTCTGCCCGAAAGGTAGATCACAAATCAGATTGCGGATATGGTGCAGTCTTTTCATCCATGCCATTGTACTACTAACGCCGTGCCAGTTGCAATGATGAAAGGGCCATCCTTATTTTCTTCCATAAGAATGTTCTTTGACTTACATGGAAGCGTGATTAATCTCCAGCACACAGTCCTGAGTTTCAACGGCCCTGAAGAGGAAATGCCATTGAAGACATTGTGCAAAAAGTAGAGATGCTGGTAACTAGCATTTTCACATGTGAACACAATGCATTCTACCGTAGCTGTCAATGACAGAAAAGTTGATTTGACCTACAATTAAATTGTAGTCTGAAATACTGTACTTTCAGTTTGGTCGAGTTCAAAATTTTGTCGTTTGGTACATCGTTAACTGTTTAACCCTTTCCCAAACAAGCCCTGGTTTTCACGTGTCTGTAGTACAAGTCTTTTGAAAACACTGTGGGAAAAGGAGAAATTGCTCGTAACGAGCAATTTCTCCTTTTCCCACAATCTTTTCTACCCTTTTGGAGCACTTTCTGTCATTTTCATCAAATTTAAAATTGTCGTCTGCAAACTCTTTCATTTTGGACCAGTCTAAAATTTATCATTTGGGAAAGGGTTAATAAAGTACCAGATAGCAGACGATAAAATTCTAGACATGCCCAAATTGATACCATTTACAAACGACAAATGTGGTTCAAATGATGGTATTTGTCTTTAACCCTTATCCTGCTATATAAGTTAGACGAAACTTTCAAGCCGATGGTGAAAACCAGTCTATTGCTATTACAAACGCAATTTTTTTGGAGAAATTATCTCCTTATCGGACAATGTAGATCCAAGATCAGACTGCACGTTCTGTGCAGTCTGATCTTGGATCTACATTGTCCGCAAAAGGTCAGTGAGTCGCGCTTAGCAGCCTACGGGTTAACATGGTTAGAAAGCAATGTACGAGAAGAAGAAAATGCGTCGAACCAGCGTTTTCTCCTTTTCTAACGATGTTTTCAGAAAAACGTTCTTTTTGGGGGTCGTTAAAACTTTGGGTCGTTTGGAAATGGATCAAAGCAATGCCAAGAAAGGAATGATAAATACTGTAAGTGTGATCGGGATTAATTGAGAGATAAATGAAACATGGTGAAAAAAACGAGGAATTTCTCTATTTGCAGAATTATGACTCTTTTTTCCGTATCAATTTGGAGTCCAACTTGTGTGTATATGTGTGTGTGCCAAAGAGTGGGGTGGGGGTGATTATCAACATTTGAGCGATGCTCTGGCAAAAGGGGCCTTAATGCATCTCCGTGATGCATATTTACCGATCAAGCAAGAACATAATTATGGATCCATAACAGCCAAGTTTTTATAAACAACGAACTGAATAATGATGTAGAACTGTCCTTTGACACGTAGAAAATAGAAATATCGAAAAGTTTCGACCTAGGTCAGCCTACGTCGATACTTTTCGCAGATGCATTAAGCCCCCTTTCCACAGAGCATCTAGTTTTTCCCTCTAAATCGTTTGTCCTTAGCATTTTCCCCATGAGGAATGATATTTGGTGCAAACAAATTCAATTCTGTCGTTAAACCACCTGAGAACAACAATCGAATACAATGTGCGTTAATGACACTTATATCAACATTAAAAACCTCTCATTAAAGGTCACCTTAGTTCAACTGTCACATTGTTCACAGTGTCAACAATGGAAGACCGATAACGGTGCTTCGACCAGTTTCGTTTCTTCTCTTTAAATAATATTTGGCCTGTTCTGCTTCGTTCAAATATAACAAAACACCACCATGTTTTTTGGGTGAAAATCTACTGTCAGACAATGATTTGTTCCTTTTTCGTGTGTGTTTAACGCCATTTTAACCCTGAACCCTTTCCCAAACGACAAATTTTGGACTGGTCCAATTTGGAAAAGTTTGCAGACGACAATTTTAAATTTGATGAAAATGGCAGAAAGTTGTTAAAAAGGGGAGAAAACACTGTGGGAAAAGGAGAAATTGCTCGTTACGAGCAATTTCTCCTTTTCCCACAGTGTTTTCAAAAGACTTGTACTGCAGACACGTGAAAACCAGGGCTTGTTTGGGAAAGGGTTAAACTGCTTAGAGCGACTCACCGACCTTTTCCGGACAGTGTAGATCAAGATCAGCCTGCACAGAACGTTACATTAACCATCGGGAAGAGATATTTAGCCGTGTAAGGGTTCAACCTTATGATTCTTGTATTACTAGCCCTGCGTTATACTACTATACTACCCGGGACCCTATTCACCGACGATTCTTAATAACATTCTTAGTCTTATCTTTAACAATTGTCTAAATTTAAGAGTACTGAGAAATTCTGGTTGGCTGAACAAAAATTAACCGTGCTCTGAAAAAGGGGGGTCTAATGCATCTTCGTGATTGGAGAGTTTGTCATTTTGTTTGTTACTTATTTTTATACAATAGCAGGATAATCCGTTGTTATCGCAGCGTCTCCTAATATCGAAGTTACTGTGTATATAAAATGTGTCAAAATCCACTCCTTTCAATTCGGCGAATCAAACCGATGCATATTTGCATCACTAATTGTTGGAATTATCTTAAGTTTGTTTCCATGTATGTATATTTATTTAGCTATACATGTATTACTATTTTTACCAATCTTTATTCCGTCTCCATTGCATCTATATCCTTATCTCTGACCGGAAGTCAATATTATGTGGCTGTTGGCCATTTCCGACTTTTCTGTCTATCAAAAGATCTATCATATTAACCCTTAAGCTGCTAATCGCGACCCACTGACCTTTTTGCGGACAGTGTAGATCAAGATCAGACTGCACAGAACGTGCAGTCTGATCTTTGATCTACACTGTCCGATAAGGAGATATATTTCCTCCAAATAATACCTTTGAAATAGGAAAAAATGGGTTTATACTATTGGTTTGAAAGTTTCATTTCCTTTATTTAGCAGGATAAGGGCTAAGTTTGATAAAACTTATGGCAGACACGAATTATAGAAAGTAATGAGGGGCACTACCTTTTTCTCTATTTTCCACTCGGACCCCTGATTGGTTGGCTCTTATCGCTCCACTGGAAAAAATATAGGAAGGGGTCTGTCGTCATGTTTTGTTTTCTTTTTCATACAGCATAGGCCTATTGCCACTATTGTATACTTGATACACCCGGGTACTTATTCACCAAGCATTCTTAAGAACATTTTTGAAAGTAACATAACTTCTGATAGGCTAAACCAAATTAGCCAATCAGAAGTTGTGTTACTTTCAAGTATAGAAAATTCTGGAGAATAAAACCGAGGACGTTCCTAAGAATGGTTGGTTTATACGGGCCCTGGATAAAAATAACAAATATATATTCCGTTCTGTTCAACTAAAATTAAAAACGAACCCGGCGCTTCAAGTTGTCTGGGCTCCGGTAAATTTTACTTCCGACATATACTCTCAGCCAATCAGAAGCGAGATACAAACAAAAAAAAAACCATGGATTTTAAACATGCACTGAATCGTAAAACCGATTCACATGTACACATACCTTTCAATTTACAGTATATCACATTTAATTATTTAAGAAAACGAACGAACGGGTCCCTTTCACCATATTTTTCATACTTTCGTCGCCTTAAATCCCAACTTCATTATTAGTTCTTAAATTCTAAGTCTAACCCTCTGACTGGCCAAGACATTCTGAGACAGTCACAGCACTAAGAATATGAATGGCCTTCAAATGACATGAAAATTTATGTGACAGGTAAAATGTTGATTCAACTCTTTCAGACAATTCAGATTGCATGTTATGTACGCAAAAGTTACCTACACTTGTCAGCATCCCAGTAGAGACATAAAGCCTCACCAAACGACAAAATTTAGACTTGTCCAATTTGAAAGCGTTTGCAGACGAACAATCAAATACATGTATGACTCAATTGAAGGGATTTTTTCTTACAATAGGTAGGAAACATTCTGGGAGAAGGTTACCAGCATTTTCTCCTTTTGCCATAATGTTTTCAAATGCTTTTTTTTTCCTCGGGGATTGTTTGACCGAGTATTTCTCCGATTTCAGTTGACTTATTCACAAATGGGAGACACGCATGCAAACGAGACTTAAAATACAAATGGGGGGGGGGGGACGCAAAACATCAACGGCAATCTAACACCAAAAACTAGAATTTGAATAGATCTTCCCCGAGATTTGATATCATTTAACTTTTTACCATACAATCCCGACTTTTAACGACCTTGAAAAAGAAGCCTTCTGAAAACATTATCGGAAAAGGAGAAAAAGCTGGTAACCAGCATTTTCTCCTTTTCCCACAATGTTTTCTACCATTCCCAAAACAAATTTCAATTTTTGGGTTACAT
The DNA here is from genome assembly GCA_945859785.2 of Tridacna gigas. NCBI lineage: Eukaryota > Metazoa > Mollusca > Bivalvia > Cardiida > Cardiidae > Tridacna > Tridacna gigas. Next base: position 51,493,110 of record OX244029.2, read on the forward strand.
TTATTTTGTCGTCTGCAAATACTTTAAATTTGGACTAGTCTAAAATTTTGTCGTTTGGTAAAGAGTTAAACCAGTACCCTTTTAGGTTTTAAGTACAACTACCCCGTCTCTGAATGCCTGTCTGGGTCATATCTCATGCTTTCGTGTATAGTCAAAGATCTCTGTCTGTCTGTCTATCTGTCTGTCTGCCTGCCTGCCTGCCTGCCTGTCAGACAATGTCTGTCTGTCTGTCTGCCTGCCTGCCTGCCTGCCTGCCTTTCTGTCTGTCTGTCTGTCTGATCATTGATCCATACTGTCTGATAAAGAGATATCTTTCTACCAAAAATATCTTTGAAATAGCAGCATGTAGGTTTTTACTATCATTTAACCATTTTAGCAGGTTAAGGGTTAAATAGAGGATCTTACATGAGTGTTTATGTATTATCATTTTTATCAAACGAGTTGACTAAAATGTATGACGCGAGCCTTGGCGAGCGTCAAATACATTTTAGTCAACGAGTTTAATAGCGAGCAGCGCACAAGAGGCGTCGCGGAGCGACGCCTCGCGTAAGCAAGAGCATATTGGTAGAGATGGTGTCAGAAATGTACATACCTGATGCCTCCGAAAAAGTGGTGGACCGGAAGTTGATTTTTACAAATTTAAATATGGCGGAAGGAAGTGACGTAAATGACTGGTACTAAGAGCGTTTCTTCCCTAGAATTTCTGACACCCTTGTTAATCAGGTGATTTGAAACAGCGTTCCAGTCTACAAACGAGACCCTCGCGAGATCTGGTAAAATACGAAGGAATTCGGGTTTTTCCGTATCTGTCTGAGGTACGGATATTTCCGAATACATAAATAAACTTTACGAGAATTAATAAGGAGCAGAACCATTTTTGGTGTGCCAATCGTTATTTTCTTTAAAGTTTTTTCGCGCTCTTACCAATAAAAACTTCTTTCGTATTTCATCATGACGTTTTCCCTAATTTTTAAAGTTTATTCTGCAAAGAAAGCGAAGCAACTCGCTAGTATTTACCTCGTCCCCAAGTCAACTCGGCAAGGGCAAATTTGTAAGTTTATCTTTGTAGATAGCGTCGGAAAAACGATTTTCATCTAGATCTGGGATTGAGAGGGTTTCTTTTCTTTTTTACCTTTTTCTCTGTTAGGAGCAAAAGGGTATAGGTCTAATTGGCCCACTTACAGCAGGGATTTTATTATTATTGTTGCTATTATTATTTTATTATTATTTTTTTTTTTTAACAGAGGGAATTGTTTCCTTTTTCAATCTTGGTATGTTTCCTTCTCTCTGTTGTAAATTAGCTGCCAAATTATGCTTGTTGGAAATACTATCAAACTCTCAGAATTTGCTTTTACGTTTTTGATATTGCAGACATAGATTTCATTTTGACTGCATAGAACATGAATTTTTGTTCTGCTTGTTATTCTCTAAAATTGGGTCTACACTGTTGTACTGGTGGAAATTCTGAGATATTTTTACTGAAACATTCTTAAATTTACGATATCTGTCTTTTCTACAGACTGAAACGTTTTTTTTTTCCCCCAATCTATTCTCCACTGTAGGGGTTACAGCTGGGTAAAACTTGAATTTCAGCACAGAATTTTGTTCAAGGTGTTTGCTAGTTGGTAAGACACATAACCAGGAAATGACAGTGTACTCTCAATGTGGCAAAGGTGAGAGAAAAAAGGCACTACCAAAATTGTCAGCACCAGGGCTCAAACTCATTACTTGTAAAAGTGCCTCCATCATCTGAAATAATCGTAATCATTCAAACTATGCTATCTGTCAGCCAATCTAAAATGTATTTAGAATTACCCTGTTACACGATAAGTCAACACTTTTTTTTTTTAAATGGGATATTCCTTTATGTAGTTTCTCTTGAAGTAATATCTTGGTCTAAATCCCTTTTGCAGAATAGTATCGTTTAATTTTATTACACCCCAGCGAAACCATAAGCTGCATTAACATAAAAAAGTACCAATATGATTAACTGATTGTTAAAAATAGATTTGTGGCAAGGACTTGAAAGCCATTGAAATATTTCTTCTGCAGATTTGTTTTTATGGGTGGCTGTTTTGTACCCCTGGGGTGATCTGCATCTGCTCAAGGCGAAGGGGTTGTTATCAGGAAATCCTGTTTAATCCCTAATTGCACTGTCCGCCATAAGGAAGTATCTTTGAGCAAGGCACCATAGCCACAGGCTAGCACTTGTTGAAACTTTGTTGAGATATAATTACTAACAATAAATAAGCTGAATTGCTGTGAAAAGTAACATAAAACTCCACTCAAACAAATATTTACAAACTTAAATCTCTGAAAATTCTCAGCCTGAACTTTTTCCCTTGATCAATGCAAGTAAACTACTAGTATATATCATGTTGTTTATAAATTTAAGAAATGCAATGTTGTCATGATGTGACTAAATAGTCATGATCTCAAATCAAATACCCATGTCAGATAACAATTTGAAAAAAGGACCATAATTTTTAACCAGCTTCTTCTGGTCGAATCGTTTTGGAAACTAGGACTTTTTGCATTGATTGATTGGCGTTCTTCTCTCCTTTCAAAATTATTTCAGTCCTACCATCAGAGTAACAGCTCAGTTATTTATGTATTTTATTTGGTTTTACAAGTAGTCCATGCTTTGGATGTACCTTAAATGTATGCCACGTGGATCTTTGACCTTTTGCAAAAATGAAATAAAACTTGAAACTTGAAACTTGCATTGCCTAAAGACACTCCCATAAAAGTAAAACATTATCTTGGGTGAGGATCAAACCCAGGACCTTATTACTAACTCATTCACTTAGCCACCCAAGACAACTCAAAACCGGCTTTGGAGGGTGCCATTTGACCCAGAACCTATAAATGTTTACAAAACTTTTAAGTTGTTCTCTGACTTTGTCTAATTTGGTAAATACCTGATAGTAAAAGATGAAAATATTTCAAACTGTTTGCTTTGGTAATCAAAGGTTGTAACAAATCATAGCCCTAGATATCAACATGGCAACATTGCTTCAAGTACAGATAATTCCATTAGTCAATTGGCCAGTCTGTTTGTCTGTCCATTCATTCTCTCAAACAGGTCCAATGATAAAGGGAAAAATGATGACTTGTGTGGAAATGGAACATGATACCTCTAGCTTAACTGGGTATTGCTTACAAATTTGTGAGCAACAAAGCTGATATAACAGCTCTGAGTTAACTTTTGTTATATTGCCTGGTTAAGAACACCTGCTAACTCACACAAATTGATCTTGTCAATATTTTGCAGAGAATCAATGGGAAATGCTACCCACAATACCTCTGCCCTATCTGAGTGTGTGATGTACAAACTGATCTACAATACTATGTGACACAGTGCTACCAAAAGATTTTCCATGTAAAAGGGGCTTTTTTCTACATTTTTTCTGTTTTGTTACACACAGATGAATATGGTAGATCTACTACAAAACAGACTTTTCTTTGCGAACGTAACAACACTGGATGGATACATGTGTCAGGGTTTTCCCTCAACTGTCTTATATGGGGGTCATTTGACCCCCTCCAAATAAATAAAAGTAGGCAACCATTCAAATTTTGGGGGTCATTTAGAAAATTTGGGGGTCCAAATTGAAAGGAACAGGGTGTCAGGGAAAACCCTGATGTATGCAGTAAACTTTGGCATTCAAATAATGGACTGGTTGCTTTGCAAAACATAACTCTACTTTTATGATATCAAATATGGCATTATCATACTTATTTGAATACAATTGCATATAATGGATCCACATTATTGATCATATGACCATCAAACCTCTCCAAAATCCCTAAATTCTGGCAAAAAATCAACAAATATCCTGAGGGGCTTTCTTGCCCATTATGGAAACTCCATTGAGTTTTTTTTCTTATTACATATGTCTTTTTTCTTTACTGACAGTTTGCAAGCAACTCCCTTCCATAATTCAGAGATTAATCATTTTTTGGAGTTTATACTAAACTTTAGTGAGATTGTAAAAATCTAAACTATATCTAGATCTAATCTACCCCCTATAATTTGAAGACATTAGACTTGGTGATCTACTTTCTTCAGCAATTAATTTAAAGATGCAAACACTTCAAGCGCTGCTCGCTTTTAGGTTTTGCCTATGTTCATATTAAAAATGATAATACATAAACACGAATTTGAGATTTTATTCATCACATAAAACGAACAACAGGCAAAATATATCCTGCATCATCACCTTTAGCCTATACACCATTCACGGGTCCATAGTTACAGTTGTAGTTTGGTTTCAAATGTGCACATACACAAGTAGATAGTTCTTTGATACTTACACCGAAAGTAGAATGAAGCAGTTTCTAGAGGGGATAAGTCCACCCATTTCCGTAATTTTGTTGATTTAAAAGACTTTCGCTGCATTTCTTTGTTTTTATTAAACACGAAAATCAAAAACTCTCCGCGCTTATACGCCTTAGCAACAATGACGTCATTTTTTCCTCGAAACGGCGTAGTCGCACAAATTCCGGCACGTGCTGTGGCTGGTTTCTCCGGCTTCACGCACTGACGACTACAAACTGATCAGAACCGGCACAAAAAAAAAACGATAATACACTAGTGTACAGTATTATCAAAAATAAGTCATGGGTTTAATACACTGCCGGAGGAGGTTTTATGTGATAAAAGTACTTATCACCTCATCCCACCACATGTGATTAAATCACAAAACATACTTTGTATGGTTTATTTTTATTGTATCAAATACAAATAACAATATGGTGTAACACAAATTGTAAAAAAGAATACTCCATTATGGTACAGACTCACTGTCTGTATAACTTTAGAAAATTCTTGATAGTTTTCGAGGTATTCTGCCTGAAAATTTATCTTTGGTACTTCTCAGGCACCTCGAGCGTTAATTACCTGCATGAATATTAGTACGATGCTCTGTGAAAAAAGGGGTTAAGCGCATCTGCAAAAAGTATCGAACCAGGTCAGCCTGCACAGTCCGCACTGGCTGACTTTGGTCGAAAATCTTTGCCATCGGTCAAATGTGTGCATGCAAAAGGACCAGTTTACCGTTTTAACCCTTTACCAGACGACAAAATTTTGGACTGGTCCAAATTGAAAGCATCTGCAGACGACAAATTAAATGTAGCTCAAAAATTGAGGTTTGTTTTGGGAAGGGTAAAAACATTGTGGGAAAATAAGAAAATGCTGGTTACCAGCATTTTCTCCTTTTCCCATAATGTTTTCAAAAGGCTTTTTCTTCAGGGTCGTTAAAAGTCGGGATTGTGTGGTAAAGGGTTAAGACAAAATAGATGTTATTGATTCATAATTATGTAATGACTTGCTTGGTGTAATGCGCCATGGAGATACGTTAACCTCCTTTTACCAGCGCGATGCTAAATTATATTACGTAAATTATAAATAGAGTCAAGTCCGTGTTCAGAGACCACCCAAGGGAACTAAGAACAGTGGTCTCTAAATACAGATGGTCTTTCAACGCAAGTCCAATAATGTTAACTGACGATATCTAGTCTTTATTTTGCTTGTTCAAAGTTTGCGTGCCCATGCACTCCCGGTAAAAATGCACAGAAATTTCTGACATAGTCTAATATGTAACGATTGTTTTCATTTTTATTCTTTGTTCAAAGTGTCACGTGATTCTTTTACTTTTATCATTCGTAACTTTTGAACTTTTTTCACGCAAGGTCGTTTGCCTGCTATTTATACGATTTGCACATTTACCTGTCATGTGTGCAGTATTTTATTACCGGCAACCTAAGAATAGTCCCATTTTGAAAGAAATTTGCAACAGACACTTTTGAAAAAAAAAAAAACCTTGCAAGATTTAGATCTAAAAAAAATGACCGAAAAAGTGTGTGTGTGTGGGGGGGGGGGGGGTTGCCATCGAAACGCGGGTATGTCAGGACGGCCGTACTTTTATAAGAGCATTTATGCATCCCTGGTCACAAACAAACAAATCAAGTCGCTGGTTCGAACCCTATGGTCGGCGAATTTCTTTCCGAGGTTCGGTGACAAATACTGAGACATGAACCATTGCTCTCTATCCGCTGATCATCGTTTCGACGACGATTTGATGGGAAAGCAGCCAGTGGCTTGTGAAGAAAATTGTGTGGAGTACTGGTAAAAAAAATAACTCCAGGAAACGATGGATAGGTGCAATGGCCGCGGCCATGTGACTGAAACAATGTTGAAAACATAGTTTAACACCATATAATCAATCAAACAAATTCTTATGTGAATAATTTCCGCTGCTTTTAACTCTCAACTCCAAATGGATTCTAAAATTAATGTTATTTAATGATTCTACTCATTATTTCTAATTATATTAACGCGTGTTTATTCATTTTCACCAAAGGGAGCAATTCCTTACTTATGTTGCAATGAAAATGGAGTGCCATGATTATTTAATAATTAACGATAATTTAAAGAAAGCAAAAAAAGTGCCTGGGTTAAGTTTACCAAAACTTTTCAAATGTTATTAATACATGTATCAAATTCTTGACGCTACTTTTATAACAGAGATAAATGTTTATTAAACGAGTCTAGAGAAATGTTATTCAGCGAGCCTCTGTTGAGCTTAACTACATTTGCAAGGCGAGTTTAATGATTTTATTGAAGTCAACGAATATCAGATTCTTTTTATCACAAGAACAATGTTTCACGAATTTTAGGTCAGAATCTACGAAACATCCCATATACGCGTAGCACTTTTAACAAATAAAACCCCATTCACTTCCTTGAAAGAATTATAAGACGACGTCACAAATGACACCACACTATGCCTATCTCAAATGTGTACTAGTTATAGAGGATCTTACATATAAAACATGTAAATCAAAAACTTTCCACGCTTAGTCGTCTTAGTAACAACGACGCCATTTTTCCACGAAACGGCGTAGTACTACAAATTCCGGCACGTGCTGTGCCTGGTTTCTCCGGCTGCGCGCGCTCATGACTAAAAACTGGTCGGAACCCTGACCAAAATAACGATAAAACACCAGTGTATTATCAAAATAAGTCATGGATTTAATACACTGCCGGAGGAGGTTTTATGTGATAAAAGAAAATGGGTAAGTATATATTGCACTGAAAATAAGACAAGGGAGTTTATGTGGTAAATAGCTGTTCCCTGTTACCCATACCTTACCTTATGTCTGAACCACACAACAAAATTTTTAACTTGTCCAAACCAAAACCATATACAAACGAAACATTAATTTTGGTTCAAATAGTGGGAGTTGTGTTGGAAGTAAAGAAAACAATGTCGGAAAAGGAGAAAATGCTGGTTACCAGCAGGCAGCATTTCTCCTTTTTCCACATTATTTTCAGAAGCCCCCTTCCCCAGGGCCAGTAAAAATCGGGATTGTGTGTTTAAGACTTAAAGCACTGGGCCATGCACGGCGTCTTGTGTAATGTAAACGGGTATACAGACAAAACAGAAAAGCTGCCCAACCTGTTTTAGTCTAAGATTTATTATCAAATTTGTTTTTAACCCTTTCCCAAACAAGCCCTGGTTTTCACGTGTCTGCAGTACAAGTCTTTTGAAAACACTGTGGGAAAGGAAGAAATTGCTCCTAACGAGCAATTTCTCCTTTTCCCACGGTGTTTTCTACCCTTTTTTGATAACTTTCTGCCATTTTCATCAAATTTAAAATTGTTGTCTGCAAACTGTTTCAATTTGGACCAGTCAAAAATTTGTCGTTTGGGAAAGGGTTAATCTAATATTGACATAGCCACCAATTCACTGAAGTCATAAAAAAAAAATCGTCTTTTTATTCTGTTCATATAGAACACGAGTTTTTACAGTGCCCAAATGTGTATTTACACATTGCTCTTTGCTAAAACAAATTTGCAGCAAACGAATTTGAAAATATCTATGTCGGAATCAAATATATAACCAACACAAACTGGAATTAAATACATAGACAGGTGTGAAAAGCATCGTAGTGAAAGGAGAAACTGCTCGTTACGAGCAATTTTCCCTTTTGCCACTTTGTTTCTATACATAATCTCACACTACGCAAAGCAATACTTCGTCTGCAGGAAAGAATGGTTTAAGTGAATCAAGGACCAGATCGAACATAATCCGTGGTGTATATTACAACTCACTCGTCACAACTCGACTGATTCCGTACCTACATCTAAGCGGATCCGAGATTTGCCGAATGTTTAACCACTCGCAATAACTCGGCTGATATCGTAGAATTTTACATATGATCTCATCTGTCATCCGTCCCAAGGCCTTTTACATCGAAAATACTTTCAGTTACATGACCATATACGTTGCAGCGCCCTTATATTTTTTTCAAATCATTGACAATAACACCTCCAGCAAAGTAATACATCTAATACTGAAGCATTTTTGACAAATTTGAGAGACATCTACGACCTCTTCCGAACCAACCAGTAGCAGTGTTTGTACTCGAAAGATCCCTACTTCGGACGTAGACTGTTATTCTACAGGCCACAATGACAACCTTGGTGCGATCTGTCTCATACTTAACCAATTAACAAGCTATTTTCAGATATACAAAAACAAGAAATATATTTAAAAAAGATAGACGGCGTAAATTTGCCCGCAAATAGGCAGGGGTCCTTAAAATAAACATGTCTACATTTTTTAACCAATCACAAATTTCTATGTATTCATTTTTTAACGGTATGAAAAAGTAGGTCAAACGCCAGCACATTCAGCTACGCCGAAAACTCTGAACAAGATACACGTTGAAAACTCTACTTAGGGAAACAAAAATGGTGTTGCTGATTTATAATTATCGGGAAAAAATGCGGGACAAGGGGCCGGAAAAGCTACACCGGAAAAGGAAACGATACAGGGAAATGATTGTTTATGACAAGTATCTAAAAAGTTAGCCAAAATCTTTCCTCCTTTCAAGTTATGACATTTTCTTTTTTCTTTTAATTCTTTACCAGATGACAGAACTTTAAACTTGTCCAGAGTAAAATCATTTGCAGAAAAATATCAAATGTGGTGCCAATGTTACAAATTTGTTTTTTGAAGAGTAGAAGACACTGTTGGAAAAGGAGAAAATGCTGGTGCCGACACTTACTCTTTCCCCACAATGTTTTCTAAACCTTCTTCAAGGTAGTTACTACCGGTACAGAGGATTTTATGATAGAGGTTACGCACATATCCTGTCTTTATATTGCTGACTATTGAAAAACGATTTAGTTAAATTTATTGGCCCCAGTGGGGAATATATATCTATTATTGTTCGAAAACTACCAGAAAAGCAGAGAGTTTATGTCAAGACTAGACTGCACATATATTCAGGCTAATCTTGGTCCACTTTCTCCGCAATGAACTTATTGATTCAAATTAACAGTTTCAAATGTTACAGAACCTTGAAGCAAAAAACGTTTTGAAAATTGTGAAAAAAAGAGAAATACTTGTAACAAGCATTTTCTTCACAGTTTTTCACAATGTTTTCTAACCTTTCAAGTGCAAATCTATTATTGAACCACACTGAATGCTTATGATGTCTGCAAATGCTTTTAATTGGTACAAGTGGAATATCTTGTCTCCTGGTAAAGAGTTAATTTATATAATTTCTATCGTTCTTATGTTACAAGCCTTATGATGCAAATGCTCCGGTTTCTATAAAAATGTCTATATCATTAAAAAAAAAAAAACATCATTCTAAAACTTTTATGAAAATGGAAAAAAAAACCCAACATGCTTCTTTTCTCACAAAAAGAAATCTGTTTCATGTATATAATTCGTGTCTTAAAAAGATGATGAGCAGCGTCCAAAATCAAAGAAATCAAGATCCACTTCTTTTCTGTTCTGTTATGTTCTACAAAAGACATTCACTTTTCCTTCAAATTATTCTGTAATTGTTACAAGCAACAAAAGTTTCTAAAAGAAACTGTCATTTGGGGGAAAATAAATAAATAAATAAATTAATTAATTAATTAATTTGGATAAAAAGATGATTATTTTTCTCTCGAGATATTCTTTGACTGTGCCAAGCAAATTGCTCCCTTTTGCTGACGAGAAATTGAATGTGGCTCAAATAATCGGATTTGTCTCTGATGGGGTAGAAACTTTTGTGGAAAAAGGAGAAAAAGAGTTAAATTCTGTTTCTGACTGCTTTTGCAACCAATCAGAATGGTCCTGATTTTCTTTTTTAGAAAAAAAAAAAAAAAAAAACTCATTCACATTTGTCCAAAGCCAACAACTGTTAGCCCTCCAAGAATAATGAACAAGCCCGTCCGAGGAAGACTTTGGTACTGAGAGACAAAATTAATATAGGATAATCAATAAAAAAAATATATAAATTTATCAGAGCTTCAGACAGAGAGAGTGATTTTGATTTGAAAAATTGAAAATATTAATAACTCTCCACTAAACCCTGTTATGGGTACTCATTATAAGCGTCTCATCGAGACGATTCTAATGTGTACCTACAACATAGGGTTTGGAAGAGAAATAATGGAGTTAGAATACTTTCACTCCCTCTTACCTGGTGCTCTGATTTATGATTTAAATAAATATCTGGATCTCTTTCAATAATCAAATAATCGAAGGTCAACAGTGTCGGACATCTTAAATTGTATTATTGCATTAATTCTGCACTAGATGGTTCTATTTTTTACTTATCCATGGAGAAAAAAAAAAAAAAAAAAATGCAAAATTTAAGTGGCTTTAAAAAATAGCAGAAAATATTATGGGGGAAAAAAACTGACAATTCTAGTTACATTAGAAAACATGTTGAGGGTTGGAGGAAAATGCTACATACCAGTATTTTCTCGTTTTCACACAATGTTCTGAAAGGCGTGCCTGCTAGAGGTATGAAAATCACGGAATAGTAAGATAAATAATTAAATCAACTCCTCGCTTTTTTTTGTAGGGGTGCATGCCACTCTTGAAATATTTTTTCTTCTCGTCATTTTTTTTACATGTATTGCATACTTTAAGACAAAACGTTTCACCAAACGACAAAAATCTTAGATTTGACCGAATAGAAAGCATCAATTCTGCAGATGAAAAAAAAGAGCCATATTCTGTGAAAAGGTGGGGGAGGGGGCTTCATGCGTCTGCAACGCCTGTACGGACTGCGCTGACATGGGTCAAAACTTTTTGCAATTTGTAATTTTTCTGTATGTCCGAGAACTATTGTACCTAATGATTCAGTGGATTGTTAGGCAACATGGATTTTATGGATCCATAATTATGGGATGATTTGCCTGGTGTAGTGCATCACCGAGATGTATTGAGTCCCCTTTGCAGGAGCATGGCTCAGATATTTCCTAATTTGATGGAATATGCCTTCTGATTTGGGTAACCATTATTTTCTCCTATTCTCACAATTCTTTTTAAAAGCCTTTTTCGCCTTTGTTGAAAAAAAAAACCACACACACACACAAGGGCTTTTTTTTTTTTTTTTTTAAAAGATCTAAATGATCAATACAAATTGATTCTCCATATTTTAAAGAAATGCTTTTGAAGCCATCTCTTGCAAATTTATTTCGGGGGGTAGTGGTGGTGTTTGGGTGGGAGGGGTATGAATTATAGCGTATTTTGCTTTTCTGAAAATTATAGGGGGGGGGGGGGTATGGGAAAAAAGGACACAAAATGTCATCGACCGGCTATACATTTATCTAAAAAAATTTTTTCCAAACAATCACGTGTTTTGATGACCCTGGGAAAGAGGGCTTTTGAAAAACATTTTGGAAAAAGGAGCAGATGCTCGTTACCAGCATTTTCTCCTTTTTCCACAACGATTTCTACTCTTTCCAATACAAATTTGGGCCATATTTATTTCTTCATCTGCAAACCGTATCATGAGAACGTGCAGTATGATCTTGGGTCTACACTGCCCGATAAAGAGAAATTTTTCCCCCAAAAGTACCTTTGAAATAGCAAAATTTGAGTTTTTACCAATGGCTTTAAAGTTTCGTTTGACTTATTTAGCAGGATAAGGATTAAAATGACAACGAAAAAATAGAATAATTAATTGTAATAATCGATGAGCGATGAAATAACAGGCAATAACTTACCGTCTTTATCTCTGGGAGTGAACCATTCCCGTTAATGGTATAAGAATGCGACATGTTTTTCTTTGTCCCAGTCAAAGAGTCTATGTTTATTTCAAGTCTATCTTTTACAACACTGATAGTTTGCTCAAGTCAATAGAAACCTCGTCGAAATGCTTTTGTAAAATATCAACCAAATGTTATATACGGGCTTGATCACAAGTGACATCTGTAAATAGAGCGTAGCCTTCAGCTCCGGATTGAGAAATATTTGATTTACTTAACTTTTTAACCCATGATGTACAAATACTGGTAAAAGTCCTACCACAACGGCTTTGAAAATCAGTGTGGGAGAAGGGGAATTGCTAAATTGTAATAAGCACTGTGTTCTTCCCCTTCCCCCATAATGTTTTCCGTACCGTGTGTGAGAAAAAAATATTCATTGCCTCTGTATAGTTTTGTGTAGTTAGTAAAGCTTCTGGATAGGCAAAAAATAGCCCATAGGGTAATATGACATAGACATTGACATACTTTATTATGCATAGATATACATGTATCTTGTAATACAATAAATGATTTTACCATACCTGTGGTCATGTGACGTGTACAGTAACAACCTCATAGAGTAGAACAAACGCCAGTTTCTACAGTTTTTCAAAAATAATGAGAAAAAAGGAGATAGTACATGTACAATACTTAATGAGTACCCCCAACCAGTATAGTACGTGAACATCACACCTTGAGGGGATGGTCGCTGAGCGTGAAACGGACACTATATAATTTGTCAATTTTGAACTTTAAATTAGAAAACATCTGAAATAATAGAATAGAAAAAAAGATAGGATGGAGAACGAGACATAAAATTGCTCGAAAATAGTGTTGAACAAGACAAATACAATGCATAATATAAATCGACTTACAACATTCTGTTGCTAGCTTACAGGCGTTAGTCAAATTTCTCAATTTTCAAAAGTTTTGCAATGAAACATGCGACTTAAAATGGTACGTAATTTAAAACATTGTGGGTTGGGACGAATACAATGCATAATATTAGACAACTTGCAGCGATCCGTTGTTAGTTTAGAGATACTGAAACTTACAATTAATACTTAACCACTGGGCTGCTATGCGCGGCTTCAGGACCTTAGGGACACTGTAGATCAAGATCAGACAGCACAAAATGTGCAGTCTGATCTTGGATCCACATTGCCAGGTAACATGTATCCCCATTAGATTACCTTTGAAAAAAAGCAACTGTGTGATTATTACTATCGGCTTGAAACTTTGATTTCACTTATTTAGCAGGCCAAGACTTAATATATAAACGGGAAATGATTGATTGATTGTTTGATGTTTAACGCCGTTTTCAACATTATGTCAGTTATTACACATTTGTATTCAACAATGACAATCTCTGTTTTGCTGCACGGGTAATAAAACGGGAAAGGTTTAATAAGATCCTTACATTACTTGAATTAAGCAACTGTAACAACTTAAACATATTCGGTCGTACGCGGAAATATTTCCTTATGTAATTTTTACGAAGGTCACTATATGCTGAACAAATTAGAATAAAATGGTACTCATCTTTAACCTCTCCAGAATTACATACTGTACAAACTCCATCAGACCTTTCAATTCTTTGTCTACCATACCTGCCTGATTCAATACGTAAATTGTGAGAGGAAATTCGAATTTTTGTAAGCGCGCTCCTGTTTTGTTTAGTGTTCAAAATTCTAATATAATTTTCTAATCCCCAATATGGCTTGATATACGAATAAAGAGACTTGAGAACCTGATTGGTTTTTATATCTGATGACCATGTCTGTTTGAAGCAATCTAAAAGTCTTGTTTTAAATATAGAAAGAAACCTAGTTTCATCAATGTTATTTTGGTAAAGCTAGTAGTCAGAAAAACCAAAGGTATCTAATCTAGTCTTCACCTTGTTTGCCCAATTATTTGAACCCGATTTACATCTTTCAAGAGAGTTTTGATAAATTCTTTTTAAGATGACATTATCAATGTGAAGTAATTTTAACCAATACTTAATGATGAGAACATATCATCGTATATATAGCGGGAAACGCCCTAATTCACCATACATCTCTGCATTACTGGAATTCGATCTAACCCCAAGAATTTGCTTACAGAAATTTAGTTGCACGCGTTCTAGCTCCTTAGACTTTGAAAACCCCCAAATTGGACATCCAAAATTTAGAATCGAACCTACGAAAGCGTCAAATAATTGAAGAGATATCTCAGGACTTAATTCAACTTTCTTAATGTTATACCATAAATTGTTTATAGCTTTAAGAGATTTTCCGATAATCCTAACAGGGGATTTCCGATGTCTAGACTGTGCGCCTGGGGGTTAGTCCATAAATCTAATTTTTTTTTGCGGGGGGGGGGGGGGGGCTTGTCTGAGCGACGGGTCTGCGTCTTGGTCACTAAGTGAACGGAATTCAACAATTAAGGTTGCCTGGATTGTACCCACAAACCGTTCTAATTTGCGTTCATAATCTGCTGATTCTTGGAAACTTTCAACATTTCAAAGAAACAAAATTTGATTGGCTTAATCAAATGGTTTAGCCAGTAGGACACTTCGTAAATTTCTCTATTAAGTAGCTATTAGATAAAGAATGCAATATAAAATGAGCGCTGAATACGAGCCCTGCAGGTCAAAGTCATGGTTGGAGCCCAAATTTTTTGTGTAAGTTCTATCATTTAAAGGGAATCATTTGTTGCTTTCGTGGATAATGGAGTTCTAGAGTATATATATTGTACACAACGTTCAGTCTGAAATCGCTATCCTTACTTGGCAGACCATCAATAACATAAGAAAGGAAAGTGTACGAAAACTGACGGTTTTCCCTAAAGTGACACGTGGCCTTGTAAGATATAATTAGGGTATCGCTCCGAAAATTTTGCTAAGGCTTGTGGCAAGGTCACAAGATGAATGGCAATTTTCGCTAATGTGGAATCGTATTCAAATATGTGCATGTACAATGACGCGACAACTGGTCTAGGCACATGTGCGATGACGTCACAGCTGACCTTCTAAAAATAAAATGTTTTGCACGACTATTCCAATATTCGAACGTCAAAATTACATCATTTTGCTGACTGTAAGGTTCCTCCAAGTTGCTAAATAAGCATAAAAAATGAAAGATAAAATTAGTAGCATTACACAGTCTTTTACAAGAAATGTTGATTCGCGGCAAAAGACAACTCTAATTGTGCCCCTTTATGCATGACCGAAGCATTAATTCAAGGACCAATACTAAAATGAATCAGTTCAAAATTCCAAAAAGGAGGCACATATCTCCTTTGTGCATTGACCCCTTGCTTTATTCAAATGACAAGTTTGATAGCAAAATTACAAAAAAAGATAATTACCTATGAAGTTAATGGTCAGTAGTCATGGTTACCTATTATTGGTACGCGCAAATGCACTTTAATGTTTTTTTTTTAAAAGGTAGAAGTCTCGAGTTCACCGATTTTCTTATGTAAAACGAATTTCGACAATTTATAATACGCAACGAAAACAAAGGCTACCGATGACAACATCGCACCATTTCGATAACCTTCCTTAACCTTTACCACAAAATCCCGACCTTTAACGCACCTGAGGAAGAAGCTTTTTAAAAACATCGTGGCAAAATGAGAAAATGCTGGTAACCAGCATGTTCTCCTTTTTCCATGATGTCTTCTGTCCAATCAAAGAGAAATTCCATCATTTGAGTCACATTTAAATTCTTTTCTACAAATGCTTTCAATTTGGACAAGTCTAAATTTTTCCCGTGAGGTTGGTTGTACTGGTATGGTGTTGAACGCCGTTTCAACATAATTTCAGTTATATCGCCGCGGCCAGTGCACCTATCCACGCTTTCCTGGAGTTTCTTTTAGCAGTACTCCGCATAATATTTTTGAGGTGAGGTGCAAAGCATCCCAACTCAGATTTACCATGTGGGAAATTGAACCTAAAAATCTTATTCTGGGGTACCTAATATTGCAAAATTATTAGGCCTACCTGGAAAAATAGTTCTATTAAGAAAGCACTTCATTCACTTTGGCATCAAGGCATGACTGAAACGTTGACAGAAAGGGAACTTACACGACTTGGACGATAAATATGTCAACAAATACACCTTTATTATAACACAATTAAAAAAAAAAAATGAGTGTTAGAACAGATTATCCTCAGGCATGCGTAGGTATAGGCGTTTATAGTATCAGTTCCACCAAATAGCGTCAACAAGCGTCAACAAGTGCAATGGAAAGCTTAGAAGCATCATAAGAACTCTTGTGCAAATTTATTTGAATAAGATTTCTTTATTTGTCCAGATACTGCTCAATCATACCTCTTACGTAGTTTTACTTTGACATTCTACTGAACCACCCTCCCCACAAAAAAAAAAAAAAGAGAGAAATTTGTCAATTTGCTCCGAGATTTAACAGACAGATACAACTTAGCTATTTAAATATATGCTGCTTTTACTCAACTCTATTTCTAGCAGCACTACTTCCTTATTATTTGGTACAACAGTTTGATTTCAACTTGAGCAGGATTAAACGCACAACACCTCAGCAGCGCTTTCACCGCTTTGATTTTTCCAAGCCTTTTCCAAGCCACTGGCTGGTTTCCCACATTACAATCGTCAAAACCATGATCAGCGGTGAGAGAGGAATAATCAATCCTTAGAAGGAAGGAGGCCGAGCCAGGGATCGAACCAGCGACCTCCTGTTCTCAAGTCCTGTACGCTACCGACTCTGCCACCAGGGCTCGGCTTCTCATGAGGTAAAGAGATTCAAAAATGAGAGGAACAGGGTTAGCCTCGAAATCCCGAGTGCGTTGATTTTTGTCGACACTCTTCGACCATCAATGAATAGTATACCCTATAAGCTTCATTCTATGCATAAACTAACACATATTTAAACAAGAGGCACACGAGGGCCTCAAAAAGTCGCTCTTCTGGGAGTTATATACATGTAACAAACGTTAAAAGTAATCACAAAAAGACATAACTAAAACTGAAATTTTCCCATGTGCCATCAGCTTCAATCCATGAATAGAACTGCTGCTTTATCCGAGTTCAAACAGCTAGTCCTCGTGTCACATTTAAGAATTCCATGTAAAAGTATAATAGACTTGGTGGAAACCCCTCTTCTCAATGTACATGAAAAAATATGATAATTATTATATTGTAAATATTCAGAGAATAGGATAGCAATTAAGAATGGTGATACCGGGCACGATCGAGTCGCGTAGTTGCCTTGGCTAGGTCTCGTTTGGGAATAGTATTAGATCCTAGATAGATATGCGTATAACATGCTGTCATAATAGATGACCTCGTCCTTCTAATATTAATCTTTTAACAACTAAATAGTTCACATATATGTGAATGGTAATTCCGCATGCAGTGTTAAACTTTGAACTTTGCAGATACAAGAATGTCCACTTTCAGTCAATTATAACCCATTTCCTAATTCATTTATCAAACTATGGCTTCGTGCCCAATATTATCTCTAGCGATTGCGAGGTTGCATAGATTACGACCGATCAAAAAAAATGGCAATTTCGGATTATGCGTCACTCTGCTTTTTCAGTCGAGGCGTTGTCTGCACATGCATTATTCTTCGAAAGATAAACCTGTCTGCTATGACGCATCATATCCTTTACAGGATAAATATTAATACGCCGTGCGTAAACTAAAAAACGCTGCGCTAAAAATGTAGAAATAGGGAAAACGGCTAAAAACAATACTATTTTGGAAAACTCTGGCCTGTTTTTTGCTCCAAGTTCCCTAAAAAATACAAATATCTTAATCGGGAAAAATTATGTCAAAAGGCACTATTGTTTAATGCAAATCTTTCTATACTGCTTCTAATTATAGATTTATGGAAAACCAGGATAAACTTGTGCAGGGTTTTTCCACAGACTATATCAACAAAACATGCCTCGATCAATGCTAGGCTTATACCTGGGCTATTTCCCTAGCCTACAAGAGCTGTATTTATAAATGACTGGTGCATAGGTTATATGCTAGCTAACCATGGCTGGATGAATTGAACAAGATAGCTTTCTTTTGAATAAAGGTTTTTTTTTTTTAATTGCCTGCATCGATTGCCATTTTGAAAAGTAGTCCGGTTCTGAACCCAGAATGTCCATATCAGATAGGTATGTATATGAAAAATGCCACCTATCGGAAGATAATGAAGTCGAGGATCTCACATGATCTTTGTCACGTGACTGTTTACGTGACTCCGCCTTGTATATCAATGAGGCAAGCAAAGAAAATTGAACTGAGATACTCTACGCAGGCATGCCATCAAAACAATCTAGGTCACATGAACTCAATACCACATTGCTCTGACAATGTCGGAATTTGATTTCGAGAGTGAAGCAGGTGATTTCAAAGAAAATAAAAATGAGCCATGCTCTGTGAAAAGGAGGCTTTATGCATCTGCAAAAAATATCCATCCAGATCAGCCCGCGAAGTCTGCGTAGTGCGTAGGCTGACCAGGGCCGAAAGTTTTTGCTTTTCGTAAATTTTCTGCGTGTCAAATGACCAGTTTACCTTATGATTCAGACAGTTGTTAGACAAAATGAATTTTGTGTAATGACTAGCTTGGTATAATGCATCACGGAGGTGCAGTACGCCTCTCTTCTTTTGCCAGAGCATGGCTCAAATGTAAATTCAGTCCATGTGCATAAACGTTTAACATTTACACCAAAAGGATCTCCGAAAATAGGGAATTAAGGCATGATCCTACAAGGCTACAAGAGGAAGAGTACGCCATTTTTTCTATTTCTAGATTGGGGTATGCAAATGACCCTGGATCGATTCCACTCGAAGCGATGAACTCATTCTCCACAACTCGGACGATTCCGTAGCTACAACTAAATGTGTCCGTATCAAGGAGCTTTCCATTTTAATTACTCTCAGTTTGATTTGATCTTAAACATGGTTGCGCCGTTAAAAATCCTCGTATCAACGGCAACAACATCTACAGTGAAGCTATTTACATTTATCAATATGTCAGCAAAAGTTCCATCAAAATTGATAAATGACGTTTAACAGATGAAATCATTAAGTATTTGTCGATGGAAATGTTTTAATTTCATATACACATAATTATCTTCTACGTAAACTGCTTCAGCTACTGATAACTTCGGAACTACGGAACTCTATATACTTTACCTATCATAATCAAAGTGTTGAAAGAACTGGTGTGGCATTTGTCAAGGGAGCCATTGTGTGGAATTAATGATTTGAAAAATAAACAATAGAAATAGTTTCAAAATATTCGCTTGAAAGTCAACCTACTATATAGTGATGCACAATCCGATAGAGTAGCGCGCAATCTTGTGGGACGACCAAGTCCGGGCGAACAAGCCCAGGGACGAATGAGTCCAGGAACGAACTGGTTTCGGGACGAACAGGCACGGTGTGTGTGTCTCATTACGCCAATAGAAGGCCATAGAGGATCAAGCTATTTTCGATAAAAAAGGAGTATTTCCACGATCGATGGCCTAGTCCAATTTATTGTAATACGCCATTTTCATTTTCATATCTGAGTGCAATCGAAACACTTATTTGTCTTATGAAAATTGTGTTTAATTGGGTTTACTTCCTTCGGTTTTGCACAAACTACGATACATGATTTTCAAAATGCCGTATTGAACTCATAGGGGCATTGTCTTTGACAAATGCCACTAAAACGAAGTTACTACCCACTACAGCTTTATTTGTCTTATTTTGTGTACAAATTTACGAATAAAATATTAATAACTGCAAAAATTTTCCGCTGAAAGTTGTAGGTATACAATAAAAGGAATATTATGTTCACTGCGTAAGAGAATTTTGTCATCTTGCTAGACCTTCAGTCTCGCGCCATGTCAAATTTTCTCACGCTGTTCAAATCAAGTACAAGCACCCGGAATGTTACGATAGTATAGTATTCCGTATATATAATACGTTTGATAGAAAACTGCGACTCTCGTTGAGAGAGAGAGAGTAGAATAACTTTGTAAGCATCCTTGATAGACAGTCAATGCAAATACATGTATGTCTTGCTCTATTAAAAAGTCGGTTTAATGCATCTACAAAAATATCGAGGAATTACAGCCTGTTCAGTCCGCATACAACGTTTTTACTTTTACCAACTTTTCGTTCTATTTTGACGCTTCTTCTGTTGTTATTATTATCACTCAAAAAAAGTTTCGACTTATGTCATCATGTGAAAACTAGGCAGGTCGACAGGTGTCGATACTTTTTGCAAATGCATTGAACTACCTTTTTACAGAATATGGCACAAGCGAATTTTGACTTATTCGATGCATTTACACCACAAGAACCCCGGTATATTCCAGTAAAGTCATCATCATCTTTGGTTTACTTACAACGGCCTTTTTGCACTACGCCAATTGACGAGCAGCTGTTGTTTTTTTAATTACTATGTAGTTTCAATAACACCGAGTTTTAACGATAGTTTATATCCTATTTTAGTTCAGTAATGCTAGGCTATAGCCCTGCATTGGCTTGCAAGGAAGATATATATGACAGAGAGTAAGATAGGCATTCGCAATCATATTTGAAACTAGGCAATAAAAGTTGACCCTTTGCCGTACAATTCCAAGTTGTTACGACTGTGGGTAAAAGAAGGCTACGAAAACATTTTCGGATAAAGGGAGAATACTGGGAACCACTCCCTTTTTTACCATGTTTTCAAACCTTTACAGAGCAAATCCTGTCATTTGAGCGACACTCAAATTATTATCTGAAAATGCTTTCAATATGACTAAGACTAAAATTTTGCCGTCTTGTAAAGATTTAAACTTGCCACCAACTACACATCAGGCGGATCTCGGGACTATCAGTCCTTTGATTTCTTTTTGTTTCACTAATGTTAGGCTTAGGCCCGATAGTGGCTTAAGAGTATCGGTTAGTCGCACTGATATTTGAAACTAGACAATATGACCCTTTACCACACAATCCCTAATTTTAACGACCTTGAGCAAGAAAGCGCTAGAAACCACTACACAGGAAAAGAAGGAAATAGTTGGAATCAGCATTTCTCCAATTCCCACATTGGTTTCTTCCATTTCAAGGCCAGTTTCCATCATTTGAGGCACACTGGACTTGTCGTGAGCAAATGGTTTTGGAATTGGTTAAATCCATTTTTTTTTTCTGTTTGCCTTTTGGTAAAGTAAATGTACTTTTAGCACTCGACCCTTACCCTGCTAAATAAATTAAATGAAACTTTCAAGCCGATAGTTAAAACCCAAATATAGTTATTTCAAAGTTATTTTGGGAAGGAAAACTATTTCCTTATCGGATAGAGTAGATCCAAGAACACATCGCACTTTCTGTGCAGTCTGATCTTGATCTACATTGTTCGCAAAAGGTCACTGAGTCGCGCTTAGCAGCGTAAGACTTAAAAAAGAAGGTCATAATAATCTTCAAGTTATTTCAGGTTGTAATTCTATATAGGGCTAGAAAAATAACCTACTGAAATGTGGGTTAACTCTTTACCAGACGACAAAATTTTAGCCTTGTCCAAATTGAAAAAAATTGCAGACGACAATTTCAATGTGGCTAAAATGGTACAATTTTGCTTTGATATGGTTGAAAACATTGTGGAAAAAGGAGAAAATGCTGGTTGCCAGCATTTTCTCCTTTTCCCACAATGTTTTCAAAAGGCTTCCTTCCCAGGGTCGTTAAAGGTCGGCATTGTGCGGTAAAGGGTTAAAGCCTTTCGCCTGAAAGACAGACTTCCGACGCTTTCTGAAAACAATACAACAGCTGGAGATATTGCTCAATTTGAGCTTCTTTTCCATCCGTCAAAATGTTTCCGTGACAGTCTCAATTATCAAAATCACCATTGTCAGCATTGCCGAATTATTTATTGCCTGCAAATCGTTTTTGTCATGTTATTAGTGGAACATGTCTGGTTATTATCAAAAAAAAAAAATGGGTCACCTTGACAAGTAAGACTATTATCTTGTATAAAAGAGAACAATTGGAGCATTACTTGGAGGGATAAAAATAAATCTTTCGAAACGCTTGTGCTCGACCTCCTTTTCCAACAAAGTTTTCTATCCCTCAATGGCAAATCACATCATAGGAGCCACATTGATATTGTGTTCTGCAAATGCTTTCAGTTTCGACTTGTCTACATTTTAAATAGTCTACTAGTAAAGAGTTAGAAAAGACCTTTTGCTGGATAAGGATTTAACCTTGAAACTATGCCAGTCACGTTTATATTAAACCACTTTAGGATATATATAGTTTTATTCGTTGTGAATATGATATTACCAAAGTCAGCTGATCGTTATTTAAGAATTTCTCTTTTACCTTGTTCCGCTGAGCGATTACGAAAGAGTCGAAAAGACCTTATATGGCAAATGCTCACATTAAAGGCGATATACCTCAACGTCGATATTGTGTCATTTGTACACGGGTAGGAAACTTTATATTCGGGGCCAATGGCTCTGATAGGAAAATGTTGTGTTGGTCTTCCGGCTCCGAAAATATCGGCTGAAAACAACTCAAGAAACAGGTAAGCTTGTCATTCTTTGTACTTCTGTGTTCTTATGTCTTTGAAATTTGACAAAATGAGAATGTTATGCAATATACTCTGGTATTTCAACGTGTTTTCTGCTCTACGGAAAGTTGTAACATGTGTACTGTATTGTCTGTCCATTTGTGCTGTAGGTTGACCGTAGCCGAATAATAAGTAAACGACATAAGTTCAGGCTGATATTGCCACTAATTAGTAATAGAGAGAGAGAGTTGCAGTCCTTAAAGTGTGAATTATTGCCTTGGATTTTTCCATTCGCTGTTGGCAAAGAACTGAAAAGAAATAACACAAAGCTGACACAAATAAACAAATGTTCCCATTATGCAGACCGGCTCTGAATATGTCGGTCGGCACTGATTGATGAGGGCTTTCTTTTAAATATTTAGTTTGCGGTTTGGTCCTTCACTCGAAAAGTTAAAGTATACATGTGTCCGATGACACGTGAACGTTTTTTTTTTTCTGAAAATAAAAAGGACTGATATTGTCATAAATGCAAAATGCTGTCTAACGTTCATCTATCTAAATTTTGAAAATACTGATGACTGATGTGTAGCTTCTGATTAGCCGAATGCTCTTTATGTTACTGTTGTAATGCCTGAAATATCATCAGTGCAGTCCACACATAAACATAGGTTTATAATAAAAAAAAAAAAAAAAAAAAGCATTTGGCATCTGCAGAACCTTATTTGGTCTTCAAATAGTCATTATAAAAACGCTATCGCAAATATAGCGGAGATGTTGAATAAAAAAGTGAGTCGTCATGGAAAATTTGATTTTTTGCAAGGGAAAAAACTACTTATGCATATTACAGACTCCTATTTATCCAGGAAATAAACACCATTCTTTGACAAGTAAGAGAAGAGAAGAAAATGATACACGCAACACATCGTAACACATATTTGAATGGTCTACATACCTGTGCATGTGCATTATGCAATTTATTATGCATTCATCAACAAATTTGATAATACAACATAAAAAAAAAAAAAAAAAATGCTGTTAAAATTTGATAGTCTTTAGAATGAATCAGAATTAGCAGTGTAAACACAGAAAATAATACCTATATATAGGTATATATAATAGTGTAACGGATAAATACGTATATCGGAAATCTTCGATTTAAAACCAGAAACGTCACAACAGTGATATCTTAAAAGATAGTCAGTGATTTTCCTCCAGAAAATGAAATGCATTTGCTGTCTGTCGTATCTTTAAGTTAACGCAATTCATTCATTCATTTATTCGTTCGTTCGTTCGTTCGCTCGTTCGTTCGTTCGTTCGTTCTTCAAGCATTCATGCAGTCATTTAGTTATTATTTCATAGTCCATTTGTTAAGTTTAAACATATTTTATTGCCATCTTTATGCAAATCAAACAGTATACTACATAACACGAAAGTAGATACAATTCAGACAAAAGGGTCCGGCCACAAGTTCTCACAACTTTGACTCGGTCATTTCCTTTGGATAATCTACGAAATTCGAACCTAAAATCTATTAACCTAGACTCTATGAATTTAAAATCATAACAAATATATATTTCTGATCATTCCTTGCAAGAGAGGAGACAGTTTTGTTCCAGCTTAGAATTAGATTCTTTCAAGTGTTCGTAATTGAGAATTTACATATTTAAGGATGGAACGGTGTAGAATACCTGGTTGTCAGTAAGTGAAATGGGGGTGAGTGATAGTAGACAGGAGTAGTAAAATGACTCACAGGCTAAAAGACGTCTATGTAAATCTCTCTCTAGCTTTAATGTAGGTTTGCACGGCGAGAAAATTGTGGAATTATCTCCTAATCTGAGATTTTCGTATCCAGAAAGTAAAAATCTTCATTTAAAGGATGAAAACGACGAAGTTCATGAAAAAGTTGTCTTCTCGGAGTTGTGTACTGGGTGTACTGGAATAAGAAATGCTCAGCGTCTTCAATGGCGTATCCATAACTACAAGCGCAATCCGAGCAAATATGACTGGAAAAGAGGTCATTCAGATCATTGCATTTGTTACGAATTCTTGTGTGAATCACGAATAACTTCCGTTGACCAACGAAGAAATACTTTGGAACTACTGGTACTTCTAATCTACGGAGGATATATGATTTAAATGATGATAGAGACTGTGAAGATTTTGCTTGCACCGGAAGTTCGTTCCAAAGAGAAACTGCAGATGGGGTGAATGATCTGACAAGTGATTCTGTTCGACAGGCGATCGAATCGATTTGGTGAATATTTGTAACGAATTATTTGCTCTTACACTTAGGTCTGGCGAAAAAATTTCATGAAGATAGTCAGGAGTTAAACCATTGATAATTTTGTAAATGAGAATAAGTTTTTGTTATTTTCGCCCGTTCTCTGAAGTTAACCATCCGATTTCCTTATACACGTATATATTATTTATAGACGCGGACCTCGTTATACCTGTGACTGTTCTAGCAGAATGGATTAGAATTTTTTCCAAGATTTTCTTTTTCAGGCTTGGTGCAGTTGTCCCAAACTATGGAGGCATATTCGAGGGTAGGACGTATGAATGAGGTGCTAATTTAATTTAACCCTTATCCTGCTACATAACCTAAATGAAACTTTCAAGCCGATGGTAAAAACCAAAATGTTGGTATTTCAAAGTTATGGCGGTTAGGGAAATATCTCCTTATCGGACAATGTAGATCCAAGATCAAACTGCACGTTTTGTGCTGTCTGATCTTGATCTACGCTGTCCGCAAAAAGGTCAGCGATTAGCAACCTAAGGGTTAAGAAATCTCATTTTAGTCTGAATGTCAGAGTTCTCATCATTCTGAGAAGTTTGGATGCAGATCGACAAAAGTTATTTATGTGTTCTTTCTATTTGCCATTGCTGCTTAGCGCTAGTCCCAAGTGCTTATGGTTGTCAACGAAAGTGATTCTGACGTCATCAAAAATCAAATTTGGAAGATGAAATTCCTATTGCTAGAATAGACCATTGCAACTGTTTTAGATGGATTAAAAGTAACTAGCCATTGTTTAGCCCGATGTGAAACCATGGTTCAAACAAGAGGGCCATGATGGCCCTGGATCGCTCACCTGAGTCAATAGGCGAAATTTCACTCCAGGGTCACTCTAGAGCGCACACAAGGTTTTTCTAAGATTTGACATAGTGACCTAGTTTTTGACCCCACATGACCCAATTTTGAACTCGTCCCAGATTTTATCAAGACAAACATTCTGACCAAGTTTCATGAGGATCGGGCCGAAAATGTGGCCTCTATAGCGTACACAAGGAAAAAAGTTGACGACGGACGACGCACGCCGCACGACGGACGCCGGACACAGCACGATCACAATAGCTCACCATGAGCACTTTATGCTCAAGTGAGCTAAAAAACATAAGTCAAAAAAGAGCACCACATGCAGGTGCCAACAATTGGCTGTTGTTTTTCGATTGATAAAAATTACCCTAACAATTTTTGAAAAAGGTCACCCTAGGAACATTTCTGTGAAATTATTTCAAAATCTGACCTGCCATTCCAGTGTGAAATTCTTCTTCATGTCCCTATGGTGCAAATGGCCCCCACCACCAGAGCCATATTTCTTGACAGATCACAACTTTGCGTACAATTTTTGAAAAGAGTCACCCAAGGAACATTTCTGTGAAATTATTTCAAAATCTGACCAGCAGTTTCAGAGAAGAAGAATTTTTAAGAATTTCTTCATGTCCGTATAGTGTAAGAAGCCAACAGCCATCAGAGCCATGTTTCTTGACGGATCAAAATTTCTCGAACTATTGCGAAAAGGGTCACCCAAGGAACATTTCTGTGACATTATTTCAAAATCTGACCAGCCGTTTCAGAGAAGAAGAATTTTTCAGAATTTCTTCATGTGTGTATAGTGCAAGTAGCGCCCCCCCCCCCCCCCCCCCCCCCCATCAGAGCCATGTTTCTTGACGGATCAAAATTTCGCGTACAGCTTTTGAAAAGAGTCATCCAAGGAACATCTTTGTGAAATTATTTCAAAATCTGACCAGCCGTTTCAGAGAAGAAGAATTTTTAAGAATTTCTTCATATCCGTATAGTGCAAGTAGCGCCCCCCCCCCCCCCCCCCGGTCACCAGAGCCATGTTTTTCGACAAATCAAAATTTCGCGAACAAATTTTGAAAAGGGTCACCCAAGGAACATTCCTGTGAAATTATTTCAAAATCTGACCAGCGGTTCCACAGAAGAAGAATTTTTAAGAATTTCTTCATATCCGTATAGTGCAAGTAGCCCCCATTCACCAGAGCCATGTTTCTTGACGGATCAAAAGTTGGCGAACAGTTTTTGAAAAGGGTCACCCAAGTAACATCTCTGTGAAATTATTTCAAAATCTGACCAGCCGTTTCAGAGAAGAAGAATTTTTAAGAATTTCTTCATTTCCGTATAGTGCAAGTAGCTCCCATTCACCTGAGCCATGTTTCTTGACGGATCAAAATTTCGCGAACAAATTTTGAAAAGGGTCACCCAAGGAACATTCCTGTGAAATTATCTTAAAATCTGACCAGCGGTTTCAGAGAAGAAGAATTTTTAAGAATTTCTTCATATCTGTATAGTGCAAGTAGCCCCCATTCACCAGAGCCATGTTTTTTGACAGATCAAAATTTCGCGAACAAATTTTGGAAAGGGTCACCCAAGGAACATCTCTGTGAAATTATTTCAAAATCTGACCTGCGGTTTCAGAGGAGAAGATTTTTAAAGAATTTCTTAGAAAACTCCATTTCGTTGCCATGGCAACCAGAGTTTTTGATGGAATCAAATTTTGTGAACAATTTTTAAAGAGGACCTCCTAAGGAACAGTCCTGCCAAGGAGATGATGTTTAAAGAATTGTTGACGACGCACGACGAACGACGCACAGACGGACGACGGACGACGGACACCGGGTGATCCTAAAAGCTCCCCTTAAGCACGTTGTGCTCAGACGAGCTCAAAACATTCGATGTCAGCTGTAGGTGAAGGAAGGCAAGCCAGGGAAGTGTCATTTGTCCATTTGTATATTTGTTGTTCTCTAGCTGTCTTCCATTGCGCGATTATGTGGGTGCGTGCTGGCGTGGGTGGGGGTAGGTAAGTGAAACAGGCCGATGTGGTAAAACTGAAACGTTATGTCGTGCACATCACCATGCTGGGTAACAATTTTAGGCATCAATTTGAAAAAAAAAAAAAAAAAAATCCAAAACAACAATAACAAACACACACAATCCTTATGCGTCATTTTCTTCTTCGAGATCTCTGGTCCGAGCTGTGGTTTGTAATTGGGATCTCAAATCAATAAATATTCGTGGACCACGTATCGTGTGAAAGATGCTATGGGTTAATAAGGGTCGCGTTTTCAAGGTAACGGAACGTCCATTTTTGCAGTATAATTGATTGTATGTAATCAAACTAACGACCTGGGCCCGTATTCACCAACCATTCTTAGGAACATTCTTAGTCTTTTTCTTCAAAATTTTTTTTAAATTTGAAAGTAACACAACTTCTGATTGGCTTTAACCAAATGGTTTAGCCAATCGAAACCAAATGGTTTAGCCAATCAGAAGTTGTGTTACTTTTAACTCTAGAAAATTTTGGAGAATTAGACTAAGAACATTCTTAAAAATGGTTTGTGAATACGGACCCAGTTTTCGTATTGCACACGCATCATTCTTCCAATCAATGCTTGATTTTTTTTATTTTCAAAATTCATATAGTACCGATGTTGGAGCGAGATACCTCAAAAACGACATTTTCATAACAGTAAGTTGGTGGACGCATTGTGTTGAAAGTAGAATTTTATATTAAAGTTTTATAATACCTCTCCGTGTTTTAGCATTGATCGATAGCCTCAGTCTGAAAAAATGTAGCGACCATTCTTAAATGAGGGTTTCAGAGGGTGTTCGCTTCAGAGGACGGGTAAATACATAGACGATATAAAACTGTGTTACCGACGGTTTACTGCTTGCAGGGCGGCTCCTCGTATGAGGAAAACAAAACATAAAAAAAAAACGCGACAATAATTTTCCTCCACTAGGATGCGAACCCACGACCTTCAAAGCCATAATACAACAACCCTTCCAGCTCAGCTTTATGGGCAACTGTAATTTTCCCTGGTTAAAATTTATTTATCCCTTGTTAGGAGATAACGTTATACCGTTACTAAAGGAAATGAAAATTTCACAGAAAACAAAAGCTGGGTAACTCCTTGTGTTTTCTCACTGTATTTCTACCGGTATTCTATTTCTAAAGCCATCTTTACACGAGATTTAAAATTACAAGTCTCTGTTAAGATTTCAAAAATCCTAACGAAACGAAATCTGGGCCCGTATTCAACAAACATTCTTAGTTTCATTCTTATCATAGATTTATAAAGTAACGTAACTTCTGATTAGGTAAACCATTTGGTTTAATCAGAAGTTGTGATTCTTTCAAATTTAGAAAATTCTTGCGAATAAGACTGAGAATTTTCTTAAGAATGGTTGGCGAATACAGACCTTGGTTGGGTATAGAATAGAATGTGTGATGATAGGTTGAGGTGGCAACCATATCTGATAGAAGAGCAGAACCCTTGGCATCTCTCTTTGTTACTTTTTAACTGTTTTAACCTTTGAAGCGTTTTTTAGAACTATACTTGCCGATGCGGTCAGATCTACCCTGCCCACCTTGCCGAGACATTCTGCACAAGAGCAACCTTGAGTTGCGATTATTTGTGTTTTAATTCTTCACTGAAAATGATAACCAGCATTTTCTCGCTTTGACATAAAGTTTACTGTCCTTTCAAAGACAAGTTGCCGTGTTTAACCCTTTACCACATGACAAACTTTGTCCAAACTGAAAGCAACTGAAAGCATAACTCTTTATGATTTATGTATTTGTCGAGTCTTAACGACTCTAAAGCATAGAAGGAGGCTTTGGTTACCAGCATTTTCACCTTTTTTCCACAATGTTTTCTATCATTTTTATTTTAAATATTTGTTGAGTAGTAACTCGCGTCCTCATTAAAACTCAAAGGTTGGTCAATTCACCCATATTGCAAAATAAAACTAGTCAGTGATAAAATCGATGCTGATTTTAAAATAAAGAGTATTCATAATTAAGAAAAGAGAAAAAAATCCCCACCAAATTTATAAATGAAAAGTTGATTTTGCAAGGGCCGCATCGACCTATACCCTATTTTCCCCTCCCACCCTCCCCCCAAACCGTAGTTTCCCGTTTCTGTCCTTTTATTGAATATGACACATACATTTTTGTGTATATCTCACATTCTTTTTATTATTAACGGTTTATCCGCCACCGCCAATGAAATTGCTTGGCCTCTGTTCAAAACAAAAATAAACCTTTATAAGCCAGGAACAGTTTTTTAAATGAACACTACCTATGTAAAAAAAAAAACTGTACATAAAACGTAGTGATGACTAGAGATATTGCTAAATTATGAGCAATTTCTCAGTTTGTAGCAATGTTTTCAAACATGGATCAATAGTTCTTATGTATTAACAAAAAGGCATTTTCCATGGCGTGAAACACGAAAGAAAGTATGGGGGATTCACCTGCCATCAAACACAAGGAATAACATAGGTGCATTAATGTCGTTTCTAAATTTAACTTAACGAATACTTTCTCAGGATGTACTCTCTGTCCACTGACTCTTTTACTACACAATTCCCTGATCTTACGACCCCCACAAGAAGAAAGCGTTTGAAAATACTGTGGGAAAAGCAGAAAATTTCGATAACTAGCATTTAGTCCTTTTCTCACAAACTTTTCTGCTTTTTCAGAAATAAATCACATTATTTGAAACACGTTTACTATGTCGTCTGATAATGCTTTAAAGTTGGACTGATCCAAATTCTTGTCGTTTTGAAAAAGCCAGCCTATTTCTTGTCATATTTCAAAGATCTGCTTGTTCGTTTGTATGTTTGTTTCTTTGTTTGTTTGAATGTTGTTTTTGCCATTTAAACAGATTTGAGTAATTTCAAGGCAACTGCCCATTTTTGTCTTTCTTGGGCCAAAATCAGGTAAAAAACATTGTGCGAAAAGGAGAAAATGCTGGTTACCAGCATTTTCTCCTTTTCCCACAGTGTTTTCAAAAGGCTTCTTTCACAGGGTCGTTAAAAGTCGGGATTGGTTGGTAAAGGCTTAAGTGGACGTTCTGAGCAGTCTGGTCTTGAAATATGCAGTCCACAAAGCCCCTCTTTTCGCCTAAGGCGCTGGAAGGGGTAAAAATCGTATAGCAATGGAAGGCCAAACATCTTAGTAGAAATATTAAATGACATTTGTATCGGAAATAAAGTCATCTACCTTTCCGCCAAATTTGTCTCACAAAATCATAAAAGACAATGAAAAATCTTTATCCAATAATAAAGAGGCCACCGGTTCATAATACATGTGAGCTGCATTATACCAAGCAAGTCATCACATAATTATGGATTTATAAAATCCAGTTTGTCCACTAATCGGCTGACTAATGAGGTAGAATGGTCCTTGGATTTGCAGAAAATTTACCAAAGGCAAGAAGTTTCGACATAGGTCAACCTGCGCGGATTCCGAAGGCTGACCTATGTCGATACATTTTGTAGATGCATTAAACCCCTTTTCACGGAGTGTGACTCATATAGAATTAAACCTGTATCAGACAGGCCCCTGTGGGACACTCCAATTGTTCTTTCTTAACCCTTTCCCAAACAAGCCCTGGTTTTCACGTGTCTACAGTACAAGTCTTTTGAAAACACTGTGGGAAAAGGAGAAATTACTCGTAACGAGCAATTTCTCCTTTTCCCCCAGTGTTTTCTACCCTTTTTGATAACTCTCTGCCATTTTCATCAAATTTAAAATTGTCGTCTGCAAACTCTTTCAATTTAGACCAGTCCAAAATTTGTCGTTTGGAAAAGGGCTAAGACAGGTGCTTGCTTAGTACAGGTACATTTCAAAACAATTCTTTAAAAAACTCAATTTATGCTTGCTTAACCCTTTCCCAAACGACAAATTTTCGACTGGTCCAAATTGAAAGAGTCTGCAGACGACAATTTTAAATTTGATGAAAATGGCAGAAAGGTCTCAAAAAGGGTAGAAAACACAGTGGGAAAAGGAGAAATTGCTCGTTACGAGCAATTTCTCCTTTTCCCACAGTGTTTTCAAAAGACCTGTACTGCAGACACGTGAAAACCAGGGCTTGTTTGGGAAAGGGTTAATACAGGTTGCTTGCTTCAAAGAGATGGTCACTAATACTTTTTAGTTTGTATGGTTTTTAACGTCGTTTTCAATATTGTTTCAGTTAGGTATATATCGTGGCGGCAAGTGCTTTCTTGCCATGCTTTCTTGCAGTTTCTCTTACTAGTAGGCCTACTTCGCAACATTTTCTTCACAAGCCGCTAGCTGCTTTCTTACATCTCACATAAGAATCGCCAAAAAAGAAAATAATAATAATAATAATAATAATAAATAAATAAATAAATAAAATAAAAGGCGGTGAGAGAGGAATGACTGTAATCAGTCCTCGGAAATAAGCTGACCGAGCTCAAGGTTCTAACCAGCAACACCCCAGTCTCACGTTCTATGCGCTACCGGGGCTCGGCGGTCACTAAAACAGATCAGGTGTAGTTTAAGTCAGTTCTATTGTATGTGTTTGATACTTATACACAGAAGTCCAGTTGCTGATTATTCAATAGCATGAAGATATAATGAGCTAAATTATTAAATATACACATTAATCATGTATGAAGGTTTACAGAATTAAAAAAGGAAATATAGAAATGGTTAAGACTGGTACCAAATCTATACCAGTTCAACAGTAAATAAACGACGCTCTGGGAAAAGGGAGTTTATGGCATTTCCGTGATGTATTATACGAAGCAAGTCATTATATGATTATGGATCCATAAAATCCAATTTGTCGAGCGACCGACTGAATCATGAGGTAGAATCGTCCTTTCACAAGCAGAAAATTAACCAATAGCAAAAAGTTTCGGCTCAGGTCAGCCTGCGCGGACTGCGCAGGCTGACCTGAGCCGATACTTTTTGCAGATGCATTAAACCCCCCCCCCCCCCCTTTTCACAGACCATGGCTCAGATCTTTTAAAATTATTACTTTGAAAGGAATGAATGTACTTGTCAGTGACTTGTACGAAAAGTTCTCATACATTACGTTGGGTTTCATGGAGGGCCTTTGTCTGTCTGAATGCGGATGTAATGATGTTTTCCTCATAGTACAATGATGATTATGTACAAGTTGCACTGGATTTGCCCATCTTCAAATTTGCACTGTTAATTCAATATCCTGTCTACTTGTCTGTTATCTTAGTCTAATAAATAACCAACTCTCTCTCACTCTCTCTCTTCTGTGCAAACATTAAGCATGTATGACCTTAGAGGACTTGTCTAATGACTCATAATTAGAGATTAAAATCTAAAGTTAACGGCATTCGTTTTTAATAAAGGTCACACATGATTACTCATGTATTTAGTGCAGTGAATTCAACTCGCCGAGTCAGATCGGGATAGTCCGTCAAGGTGTTTATCTTGCTATTTATAATAATTTATTTCTATCCATCGCCACGATTGATAATCACGGAAGAATAGCAGTTGTCCGGATGGCTCAGTTAAAGCCCCTTTCACAATCGGCTTACGACCAGTTTACGACCGCATGCAACCCTTTGAAGAAGTGTTGCACGACCACTCGAAGGGTGTCTTGCAAGTTGTCGCAGTCATTGCAGAGCCGCAAGCGGTCGCAAACGATCGTATTAGACTTTTGAACAAGTTCAAAATTCTGAGGCAAGTTCTGCATGCGATGAAAGTAGTCGCACAAACAGTCGTACGAGTGTTGCACACCGTTGCAAACCGTTGCACGACAAGACGCACGAGTTTGCATGACTTGGATATCGTATTCGATCGTTTAGGCATCGTGGAACACTCGTACGTGTATCAGGCATCTCTGGCTACCAGTCGTGCGTTCGGTTGCTTTTTGAATGCGACAACTAGACTTTTATTAGACAATTCGCATCAACTCGTGCAATGTTCAGTGTACTACTGTTGTACGACTTTAAGAGACCCTGGGCGACTACTTTAAAGAGAAAAATCAGTCAACGACTAAAGTGGTCTCCAATCTTTTTTTAAGGAAGAGGGAAGCTGCTATTGCTAACGTTCTGTTGTTTGCTCGGTGTTTGTAGTCTTTTTTGACGACATTTCGTTCGCTCTTCGGAATTCAGTGTTGATCTTATGAGATCCATATTTGGGCGGATATAACTTTCCGGATCGTTTCACGACCACTCGTACGAACAATCTCATGCAACCGGTCGCATCCAAACACTTGTTGAGACAAACTGTACGACAAAAACATCAGTTCCGCAAGTTATATGAGTGACGTCACACCAATCGCAATTACTCGAGCAACACCCACAGGTAAACATCCGATCGCACGAGCATGTGTCCTCTGTATTGCAACGGTCGCTTCCACTCGCCCTTGTTGAATGACTTCTATTGCATTTGTGAAAGCTCTTTGCGATCCATTGCTAGAGTGGCTTTTGTAAGTCGATCATGCGATCAAATTGTCGCAATAAGTTGCACTCCAATTGTGAAAGGGGCTAACAGAGTCACGTACTTTTGGCTTTGAAGGTCGCGGGTTCGAATCCCAAAGAAGGCCATCTTTTCTCGGGTGTTTTGTTGTTGTTGTTTTTCCCCCATTAGGAGTAAATAGTCAGGACCTTCTTCCCAAAATCATTTTGGATCAAAAATCTAGTTTTATGCCGCTGTAAAAACTGCTAGCGCCTTTTTTTTTTTTTTTTTTAGAAAGGATGAAAATAGTAAATGATTAAACAGCGCTTGATTTATCTTTTTTTGCCATTCTTTAAACCTACATTGACTGATTTTCTTTTCACCCTTAGGCTGCTAGGGCGCGACTCAATGCACTTAATTGCGGATTTTGAAGATTACGATCAGATCGCACAGAACGTGCAGTATGATCTTAGATCTACCATAGGCCACTGAAATTCCATTGATCTATCACGGGAGTGACGGGATGACAAAATTTTCCTGAGCGGACACCGTTACTATAAATAGCACATTGGCGACTGCCTCTATATCATATATAGAAGGTCAAGGTGTGCAACGAAATCGAAGAAAATTTTTACCCCTCTCCCCTTTCAGAGATAATATTTAACCGAAAACGGAAAACTAAACCTAGTTACCGTTGCAGATTGGTTCACAAATGAATTTTCTTGTGCACCCTGGCCTTCAAAAGTTCCAAACGGCTCTTGCAATCAAGCAATAGCTCTTATCTAAAACATTTTAAAAAGCTTCCACATTTTCAGGACCGCCATGCGCTGACGTCACACAATTTATCA
Organism: Tridacna gigas; assembly: GCA_945859785.2. Taxonomy (NCBI): domain Eukaryota; kingdom Metazoa; phylum Mollusca; class Bivalvia; order Cardiida; family Cardiidae; genus Tridacna; species Tridacna gigas. Next base: position 51,528,011 of record OX244029.2, read on the forward strand.
TCCCGCAGAGGACTAAAACTAAAATGTTTTTTTTTTTCAAACAAAGATCTAAAATTATTTTGTTGATATATTGATGAAATTATTGAAATAATGTTTCGTCTGTTATAATCTATCTTTTCATCTAATCCATTATCACTATTTTCATCTTCGATTTCGTATATTATCAAACGCGTATTTACCGTTTATTGGTCAAAAACTTTGGCGCGTCTTTTCACGTGAGTTATAATTCACTGCGTCATAATGAATTGTGTGACGTCAGCGCATGGCGATCCGGAAAATGTAGAATATTTGTATTTTTTTTTAGATCAGAGCTATTGCTTGATAGCAAGAGTCGGCTGGAACTTTCGAAGGTCAGGGTACACGAGCAAAATCATTTGTGAAGCCACCTGCAACGGTAACTAACTTTATTTTTCCGTTTGCAGTTAAATATTATCTCTAAAAGGGGACAGGGGTAAAAATTTTCTTCGATTTCGTTGCACACCTTTTCGTATTATATCCAACACAGAGGCAGTCGCCAATGTGCTATTTATAGTAACAGTGTAACGAAAATTTGAGTAATCCGTGATATACAGGAGATGCACCATTATGCAATGATCGACCAAGGAAAATTTTGGTGCTCCGTGATAGACAAATAGAGTTTCAAAGGCCTTTGGATCTACGTACGTTCTCCGATACTTAAGATTCCTCCGACGAAAAGTCTATCGAAACTGCGATGTTTGGATTGTAACTATTGGCTGGAAAATTCCACTTTGATTTAATATTCAGTTCCACTCTATCACCGTGACAATCCCGAGTTTTAACAACTCTGAGGAAATAGCCTTTTGAAAACCTTGTGGGAAAAGAAAACAATGCTGATAATCAGCATCTTCTCCTTTTTCAACACTTTCACAGACTATTACCATCGTTAAAAGCTAAATTAAATATGTCGTCTGCAAATGCCTCAAACTTCGACCAGTCTAAAACTTTGTCGTTTGGTAAAGAGTTAAGGGTTAAATAATTCTTTCGTGTTGAGATAATACTATGTAAATTACGTGGATAATACTTCATATTCCCTACAACACCACAGTCAGTTTACTTGCTTTTTCTATTTTTCTATTAGTGGACAGTGGACAATGTGGATCCAAGATCAGACTGTACAGAACGTGCAGTCTGATCCTGGACCTACTCTGTTCAATGTCTTGATCGATATTCTGACCAAAACGAATGTGAAATTTTAAATACCGGAGTTGTTTCCGACGAATGAATACGTGAGCCATGCTCTCTGAAAAGGGGGCTTACTGCATCTGCGAAAAGTATCGACCCAGGTCAGCCTGCGCAGTCCGCGCAGGCTGACCTGGGCCGAAACTTTTCGCTATTGGTCAATTTTCTGCATGTTAAAGGACCAGTCTACCTCTTGATTTAGTCGGTTGTTAGACAAAGTGGACTTTAAGGATCCCTAACTACGTGATGTCTTGCCTGGTATTATGCAATACGGAGATGCATTAAGCCCCCTTTTGCCACAGCCTGGCTCATATGCATGTATAGCAGTTTCGGCGTCGTGGGCGTCGTCGAAAAACTGTCAATTTCTCATATTTCTGTTTTTTGCTCAAAATATTTGTTTTAAACTCGGTCTAAATGTAAGCAGCCGAGCGATGACACCCGCATGAGGTGCTCTTTACCTTTTTAAGTTATAAAATCTTCTGTGTTGAATTCAGTATAATTGCACTGGATTTTCTTATAAATACAGTAGTTGTAGTAATCCCTTTTCCGTATATGCTCTGTCTACACATGTTACGAACTCGAATAAGAGACAACGTAGAAATATTTGAGGGAAAAGAAATGAACCATGCTCTGTGAAAAGGCGGCTTAACGCATTTGCAAAAAGCATTGATCCAGGTCAGCCTGGGCAGTCCACGCAGGCTGATCTGGACCGAAACTTTTTGATTTAGGTAAATTTTCTGCATGTCCGAGGACCACTGTACCTCATAATTCAGTAGGTTGTAATATTTATGGATCCATGATACGGCGCTGACTTGCTTGATATCATGCATCACGGAGATGCATTAAGCCCCCTATTCACAGAGCATGGCTCAAATTATTTTGTAAAAAAATTACGGCAAAAAGAAAAGCATTTTGTTCAATGGAACACTTGCTTTTTACAAGCAGTTGCCTCCTTTGATAGCAATGTTTTCCAAACTTGTCTCCAGCATAGCGTGCACGAAGCCGTATACATCTGGAAACCGGTCAATATTCGAAGATCTTCGAACATAAGCACATCTTTTCGCGTTTAGATCTTAACCAGAGGACAAAATTTTTGGACCAGTCCAAACTGAAAGCGTATGCATGCGGTAATTCAAATATCACTCCGGCTAAAACGGTTTTGTTGTTGTTTTTTCCCCAATGAAAGGGTACGAAATATTGTGGGAAAGGAGAAAATGCTGGTTACAAGCTTTCTATTCTTTTTAAATAATGTTTTTAATACTTTTATTTCTGAAGGTCGTAAAAAACGTGGTTGTTTGCCAAAGGATTAACCCTTAGTCTGCTCAGCGCTACCCACTGACCTTTTGCGGACAGTGTAGATCCAAGATCAGACTGCACAAAACGTGCAGTCTGATTTTGGATCTACACTGTCCGATAAGGAGATATTTCCCCAACCCCAATAACTTTGAAATACCAACATTCTGGTTTTTACAATCGACTTGAAAGTTTTATTTAAGTTATATAGCAGGATAAAGATTATAGCTTCTTGCCACCACAAGTGAATAAATCACAAAGCATTCTTTGTAAGGTTCCTTTTTATTGTTTAAAACATGATAAAAAATATCGTCTAACATAAATTGTGAAATAATACCCCATTATGAAACACCCTCTATCATTACACACGTCAAGATGACATTGTATAATATTGACTTCCATCCCTGTCACTGGCTGCCCCTATATTATGTGAATGATTGTTTAATACCATCTCTCTCTCTCTCTCTCTCTCTCTGTAGTTTTCACCTTTCATCTCTTCTGCCACTTTTTTCTTAAATCTCTGAACTCCCCTGACTCTGGACAGACAGTTTTGTCACAATTTGTATACTGTATCTCTAAATCTGTTTTAAAGATGCATCCTTACAGCCAGAGATAGGAAAAAAAAAAAAAACGCTGTTAAAATCTGATAGACTGAAGAATGATTCAGGATTTAGTCATCTGTGTAAACCTCGATAAACTACCGATATATATGATGTACAAGTGATAAATACATATATCGAAAATCTTCGATTTAAAACCGGAAACGTCACAACAGCGCTTTCTTTGATGGTCTCCAAAAATGATATGCATTTTGTATCGGTCGTAATCTATGCAAGCATGCAACCGTCAGGAGCAACATTGGGCATGAAGAAATGATTATAGTTGAGATAAAATAAAGATGAAATGAGTTAAAATTTGGTATCTCTTTTAAAAGAAGAACCGTTGGGGCGTGACTATTTTCTCTTAGCACAGGAAAAAAAAAAAAACCTTTGATTTTACTAATGTTCATCGATGAGATTCGAGCCAACGACTTTCAAAGCTTTTGTCCGTCGATACTACCGACTAAGCTATCCGCAGCGAAATTAGTTATCTCGTTTGTTATGAATGAGCCATGCTCTGGCAAAAGGGGCTTTTATGCATCTCCATGATACATTTTCCCAAACAAGTCATCACTTAATTATTTTATCTTACAACCTACTGATTCCTAAGGTAGAATAATCCTCGGACATGCTGAGAATTTACAAAAAGCAAAAAGTATCGACCCAGGTCAGCCTGCGCGGAAAGCTCGGGCTAACCTGGGTCCATATTATTTGCGGATGCATCAAACCCTCTTTTTTCAGAACATGACTCAAATGCATTTGTCCCTTATTGCGCATTAACGGTCACCCCGTGACAAGCACGACCGGAAATTTTACAGACAAAAAATAAAATAAGACTAGTGTCAGGTTTTCGACATGTATTTTTTCTGTAGTAAAAAGACACCGCTGACGTTTTATATATATAAACATTTCCATCTATATCTTACTTTTGAAGCCATCTTTTCAGGCGAAACCAAGCTTTTGTAAATATTTTCTCAAGAACTTACGAAACGAAATCTGCTGGAGTGGAACTCGCCATAGGACAACTGATGAGAGACAAATCGTAATACAGACATTTTTAAGTAACAAAATAAATCTAAATTAAAAGATGAAAAAATGATAAGACATTTTTCACGCTGTACATATGAGCTTTGCTCTGGCAAAAGGGGGTTTAAATGCATCTCTGTCGTGCGTGCCACCAAGCAAGTCATCACATAAATGTAAATCATGAGGTAATACGGTACTTTGACACGCAGAAAATTGACAAATAGCAAAAAGTTTCGAGTCAGGTCAGCCTGCGCGGACTGCGCAGGCTGACCAGGGTCCGTATTTACCAACCATTCTTAAGAATGTTCTTTGTCTTGTTCTTCAGAATTTTCTACATTTGAAACTAACACAACTCCTGATTGGCTAAATCATTTGGTTTAGCCAACCAGGAGTTGCGTTACTTTCAAATGTAGAAAATCTTGGAGAATAAGACTAAGACTATACTAAAGAATGGTTGGTGAATACGGACCCTGGATCTGGGTCGATAGCCTACTTTTTGCAAATGCATTAAGTCCGTTTTTCACAGAGCTCATTTGCATTGGACAGCGGCTAAAATGATGGAATATGTCGTTGAATGGGTAAAAAAACAAAGTGAGAAAAGGAGTAAAAGCTGGTAGCCAACATTTTCCCTTTTTTCTGTCTATCTTTTCAAAACCCTTTTTCCTAAGGGTCGTAAAGACACGGGGTTGTTCGGGTATAGTGTCAAACAAAAATGCACCATTCATAATAAATCCATCGATCACACTCACAGCCTTTTGTTCGCGAGAACTGATTGCATGCATGCACGTATATTATGCTCTTTTCTCCATCTTCTCCTGCTATTCATATATTCAGTAATGTAAAAGAAACCCCCTTTTTTCCAGTATCACGATGCATGCCTCTGTTCATTGAAAAACGGATTACGAATAGATCCGTATACCTACGATTCTCTGTTATTACACATTATTGCTGTTCAGTATGAAGCCTAGACAAATAAAAATGTTCATCATAAATCCCCCTCTTTACTGCTTGTATATCGTTTTTTGAGAACACGCCTTAAACAAAATATTTATTGTACCCGATGAACTACTGATTCAGTAATTTGCACGCAGTTAGAGAATATTGATCACGTGTCTGTATTGCATTGTACAAGGACGATTTTGTTTTGTCGACAGTCTAGAAAGTATGATGTGATTCGACTGATCAGATCCTTACAAGATACCATTATTCAAATTATTCAATTTATTTCATCCACCGTGATAATTTTTTGACAGAACAGATATTTGTAAAGTTGTGTACGAGGAATAACATACAATGCATGCATTTCAACGCTCGAACAAAAAAGCTGTCGATAAATGCCTGTACTTTTTCCGCAAATTATTGTACCGGAATTGACTAGATATAGATTTTTGTGATATCAAAATCAATTTAATATATTTTACTACGATCATGTATATAATAATAATAATAATAGACTAATTATACAATTTGCATAATTTTGCACACAATATCATGGGGGCACAAAAACTTGATTTTTTTTTTACCAAAGTCCTTGTACAAGTTGTGTATTCACTTATGATCCAGAAGAAATAACTCTGATTTTCACTCGTGACTTCAATAAGTAGTCCAGCTATAAAGATGTAGAGGAAAAAAAAAAACGGGTTGATCTGTACATAACTTCCTCAAATAGCAAAACACATTATAACAAAAGACCACATTTCTACAGACCGTAAAAAATGTCACCAGAGAGATCGTATATCCTGTCAAGGGCTTTTGCTTTATACCTGCACACATGTCTGGGTGAATAACCGAAGCCCGGCAAGGGTGCTTAAAGGCCTTATCATATTTCACCTTTAGCTCCTTACCAGATGACATAATTTTAAACTTGACCAAATTAATAGCAATTGTAGACACTGAATTAAATTAAGTGCAAATGATGGGAATTTTATTCGACATTAAAAAAAAACATTAATGGAAAAGGAGAAGATGCTGGTTACCAGCATTTCTTCTTTTCCCACATTTTTCTTTTTTCAAAAGGCTTTTTCCGACCTATCGTTCAAGTTTCGAAGGCATTAGATAATGGCTGAAATTGCTAAATAACTGAATTGAAAATTTACAGCCAAAGGTAAAACTTATAATACTTGTATTTCAAAGTTTTTCTAAAAAAAAAACTTACCGAATGGGGCAGTGTAAACTTAAGATCAGATTTTCGCCAATGATCCTCTGCAAGGAAAGGACCGTCTGCAGGTGGCCAGGCGTTTAGATCACTAACAGAACTAACCATTGTTTTTTGGTCACCTTTTTATTTTTAATTTTAAATCGTTTTTTATATAAGTACAGACTGTTAAGAGTGACTGAACATACCCCGCTTTCTTTTCCTATTCATTAATGTTGAACTTTTTATTAAGTTTAATCCGGGCACGTCTGGTGGTATATTTCGAACCTCCTCGAAGACCATGCTCGAAACCAGTCCCATCGTTACGACCGGTAGTCTGTAAACGAATACATTAGTACTGGAAAAACCAACCGTCCGGACAGACATCGATAATCGAAAGCAGAAAGACAGGTCAGTGTCACTTAAAGAGGGGGGGGGGGGTATTTAAGATTTTTGTGAACGCACCAAACATAACTTTAGCCATGCTCTGTGAAAAGGAGGCTAAATACATCTGCTAAAAGTATCGACTCATGTCAGCCTGTGCGGACTGCACAGGCTGACATGAATCGAAACATTTTGCTGTACTGTACACATCGGTAAATTTTCTGCTTGTCAAAGGACCATATTACCTCAGGATTCGGCCAGTTTTAGACAAAATGGATTTTATGGATCCATAATGATGTTATGACTTGCTTGGTATAATGCATCACGGAGACGTGTCAAGCCCATTTTTGAGAGAGCATGGCTCATTTGTCACTGAATTTAGTAAGGCAACTGTTTGTAAACCATAAAGTTTTCAGAAAGAGAAGTGTATTGAAAAATTAATGGCATGTTTCTAGAGTGATACGTATCTTTTTCGTTATATTTTGATTGATTGATTGTATGGTGTTTAACGCCGTTTTCAACATTATTTCAGTGGGAAAGCAGCCAGTGGCTTGAAAAGAATACATGTATTGTGCGGAGTACTGGTAAAAGAAACTCCAGGAAAGCATGGATAGGTGCAATGGCCGCCGCCATATAACTGGAATAATGTTGAAAACGGCGTTAAAAACCATACAATCAATCAATCAACAGACAAAATGGATTCTAGATATCCATAATTTTGCGATGACTAGCTTGGTATAATGTATCACGGAGGTGCATTAAGCACCCCTTTGCCAGAGCATGGCTTTATTATCTTTTAAACTTTTTTGAAGAGTATTATAACTTGTTATTCGACTTACTGATCAGGAACGAATGACACGAGGAATAATCGTCTACAGAAACGCGAAGAAAAAAATAGTTTTCATTATTTTATGAAAAAACCATTTCGGGAAAGGGTTTAGCCCTTAAGCTGCTAATCGCGACTCACTGACCTTTTGCTGACAGTGTAGATCAAGATCAGACTGCACAGAACGTGCAGTCTGATCTTTGATCTACACTGTCCGATGAGGAGATATTTTTCTAAAAAAAAAATAAGTTTGAAATAGCATTACTCGGAACTTTGCTATCGGTTTGAAAGTCTAATTTAAATTATTTAGTTGGCAGGATGAGGGTCAATTGCTCAGTTGGCGATTAGTTAGATTCTTCGTTTGATAACCATTTTAACCATTAACCCTTTACCAGACGACAAAATTTTAGCCTTGTCCAAATTGAACGCATTTGCAGACGACAAGTTCAATGTGGCTCAAATGGTGCAACTTTGCTTTGGTGGGGTAGAAAACATTGTGGGAAAAGGAGAAAATGCTGGTTACCAGCATTTTCTCCTTTTCCCACAATGTTTTCAAAAGGCTTCTTTCCCAGGGGCGTCAAAAGGCGTCATTGTGCAGTAAAGGGTTAAAGGGCCGAATAAACCCAATGGACATTTTCATTCTTGAAAAAGACCAAGATGATTGCATATTCATGGCTTTCTTTTTTTCTGTAGTGTTTTGGCAAAGCGGACAGTGCAGATCAAAAATCAGACTGCATGTTTTGTGCAGTCTGATCTTTATCTACACTGGCCGCAAAGGCAACTATATTAGTGAAAGGCGCTTTAAGGGTTAACTTCATTTCCATCGGTATTTCTGTTGTTACTATGGCCAGTCCACCTGCGCTTACGTTCCCTGAGCGCCCCCCCCCCCCCTCCCTCCAACCATTTTTTGGGGGAGGGGGTGAAGATATGCAGATTTTTGCCCAAGTCACTAACATAATGTTTATAAAAAAAAATTGCAACAAGTGAGAGAAACCAGGAAAATTCCTGTGATATTTTTCCTGTGATAGTGCCTAGCTGGTGTACATTATGCAGATAAACAGACTAAGGCATCAAACAATGTGTGTTATGTGCAGTCTGATCTTGATCTACGCTGTCTGCAAAAACTGTTTGATTCTTCATCAGCAGTGAAAGAGTTTAAAGACAAGTTAACTGATATCTTTACTTAATTTTTTGTGATTTACACAACTTCGTCTTAGGTTTCAGTAACTTGTAAAACAGGTTTCTCGGCCTAGATGTATTAAGCTGGCTTTTGACCTACTTCTTGATATATCAGTATAGTAATCTGCGATTGGTAAAAAAAATGTGGGCACGTTTATTGTATGGGTATTCAGGAGGCATGTTTACGGGGCACATTTGTGGGCACAATTATGACACTACTATACAAGGGTTGCCGCTGTTAGTCGATACACCATGGCGCTTATACACACCTAAGCAAACGAAAATGAGGGTTATAAACCTTTTCTTATAATGATTGGCAATTTTTGCTATGCGTTACCATGCAACATACTTATGAGCCATGCTCTGTGAAAAGCGGGCTTAATGCATCTGCGAAAGGTATCGACCCAGGTCAGCCTGCGCAGTCCGCGCAGGCTGACCTGGACCGAAACTTTTCGCTATTGGTCAATTTTCTGTATGTCAAAGGACCAGTCTAGCTAATGATACAGTCGGTTGTTAGACAAAATAAATTTTATGGCTCTATGATACCGTGATGACTTGCTTGGTGCCATGCATTACGGAGATGCATTAGTAAACCCCCTTATCCCAGAGCACGGGATATGGGCCATGCTCTGTGAAAAGTGGGCTTATTGTATCTTCGTGATGCATTGTAATAAGACAGTAATCACATAATTAGGAATCCATAAAATCCACTTTCTGTAACAACCGACTGAATCTGGAGGAAGAGTGGTCCTTTCACATGCAGAAAATTTACAAATAGCAAAAAGCAGGCTGACATGGGTTAATATACTTTTTGCAGATGCATTAAGCCCCCTTTTCACAGATTTTGTTATAACGTACTCATTCATATATTTTGTCCATGAATTAATTCATAAGATTTATAACATTATTTCAATCAATCAATCTATTTCCATGCATGTTTCAATTTCTTTTGTTTTGTATTGTTTGACAATGAAGTTGTTTGCTTTAAGTCAAAACTAAACGAATTATGTTGTGTTAAACCATTACTGCACAGTCTAGATGTATTATCAGACACAACATTTTTATAGCATCTACTCCTTTCCCAACGATGAGTTGGATTAAGATCTAAACTGGTGGGAGGAGCGTTTGTCCATTTGACAATCATTAGGTATTCAACGATTACTAGTCCTATTGAGCTCGCTTGGATTAAGGTTTCTGACTAAACGTAGACCATCACAGACCATACTCTAGGAGGCAAGGATGTCCTTTAAACAAGGAATCGACTCACTGCTTTCCCTTGCTAATGAAAAATATCTTATATTAGGATGCGTTATTAAACATCTATCTAGAGAGGTAACCATACTTGAGATGCTTACAGTCAGACTGAATGATCCCCTTTTAAAACATTACAAATGCGCCACCGGAATAAATGTATGAGTAATTCTTATTAAGTCTTTTCTTTTGTATAATTTTCTAAATATCCTTCTATCACACTTGTAAATTTCGAGTGATAATTCAATAACCAGTATCATAGATTAACTCGGCCAAGTTTTCCAAGGTGTTTTTATCCTGCATACATCAAGTCATTGATACTTTTGGCTTTGAGTTGGGAAACACTGTAATGTCTTCATTGTCAGCAAGATGTAAAGCCATGTATCATATGAGGGTATGGCTATTGTATTATCCATCTTTTGCCCAACAAATGAAACAATGTCCAACCACTTTTTGAATAATTCTAGTTTGAATTAATGCTAACAATGGGGGCTTGGGTAGGTGTGGCAGCACTGTCAAAGTAGAGCATTGGTCTTTCATACCAATGGTTTCAAGCCTGGTTGATTCCTATTGTATTAACCATATTTTGTCCCAAAATAGAATGAGCTATAACCATTTTTCACTAATTCTTATGACAGAGGCAGGGGAGGGTGGAGTGCTGAACGAGTAGAACCTCTGATACCAGAGGTTCTGGATTTGGATCCCCTGATGAACTCTGACATTTCAAAGACTTGGAGCTTCTCAAACCTTGATGCCAATGCTGGTTACGCGTCTAGGAAGCAACCTTTTCAGTAAAATTAACCGTCTGAGCTTCTCACAAAGCTTTAATTATACTATAGGAGACAGTTTCTAGGTAAAGATCAAACTGAACAGAACATGAAGTATAATTAAATGTGCCATGCTCTGGAAAAAGGGGGTTTAATGCATCTCCATGATACATTACATCAAGCAAGTCACCACATACCGGTAGTTATGGACCCCCTAAAATTTATTTAGTTGAACAAACATCTGAATCATGAGGTAGACCTGTCCTTTGACATATAGAATATTTAACCCTTTCCCAAACAAGCCCTGGTTTTCATGTGCCTGCAGTACAAATCTTTTGAAAACACTGTGGGAAAAGGAGAAATTGCTCATAACGAGCAATTTCTCCTTTTTCCACAGTGTTTTCTACCCTTTTTGAGACCTTTCTGCCATTTTCATCAAATTTAAAATTGTCATCTGCAAACTCTTTCAAGTTGGACCAGGCTAAAATTTGTCATTTGGGAAAGGGTTAAAGATAGCAAAGCCCCCGTTTCACATAGCATGGTTCACTCAGAGATACACTCTCCATTAACTTATGAGATAGGCCATTCTGACCGATGAGCTGTGATAAAACAATATCAGGTCTTCCTTATACTGACCAAATATTCAAGAAATTGTAACAATATTACAGTTTATAGAATTTAGCCATGTCAGACTTCAATGGGACAGTGGTAAAAACCCTAATCCTACCTTTTCTTGAGTATGAAATGTCTTGCATAAAACCTTTTTCCCCTGTGATCTGCTATATTCCTGGAAGGAATAGGAGAAAGAACATGAATTTAATGATTTATCTCGGAATAATTCCACTAAAAACATAATGGCCCATCTTTTAACCCTCTCAGCACCAGAGGCAAAAACAAGGGCTGCAGTCTAATCTTGGATCTATACCATCGGCTTGTTGAATCAAAGTCATATTATAAAAATCATTTTGAGTTTCACTAGATCTATTGTATTTCAGCTGTCTGAAGAGACTGAGTTTGTGCATTGGCACTGAAAGAGTTGAACCAAACGACAATGAAACCTTGTAAGATGTTTTAGCCTGTCCAAACCCAGTTTGCTTCAAAAGGTATTAGAAAGTACTAAGAATGTACATTTTTAGCCATATGCAGTGAAAAGGGGGCTTAGTGCATCTGCGAAGAATATCGGTTCAGGTTAGCCTGGGCACTCCGCGCAGGCTGACCTAGGTAGAAACCTTTTGCTAGTGGTCAATTTTCTGTATGTCCAATGTCCAGTCTACCTCATGACTGAGTGGGTTGTTCGAACAATTGGCTATCATTGATCTATAATAATGTGAGGGCTTGATTTGTATATTGCATCAGAGAGACACATTATGCCTCCTTTTGTCAGAGCAGGGCTCATTTGTTTTTTGGACTGCTCAGGGTAAATGCTCTTTAAGCTTTAACATCTTTAACTTCTTTAACATGCTCCAAGTCACATGGCATTTTCGCCACTCTGAACTTTGAAAATGAATGTTTCAAACCAAGGGCTTTGCTGTTAGTCTCTACCAAGTCCAGTGACCTACTCTTGAAGCTTAAAAATAAACGCATCTCAACCAATTACATTTTTTGCTATTCTACCTCAACACAATGACACTTAAAAAAATGCACTGAAAAAAAAGCTTGTCCTGGTAGTAGACCATGTTCCTTTATGTTGTCCTAGGCACAAAACAGTTCCGCAAGAAATATCAAACTTGCACTAAGTTTCTCTAGAAAACATCAGCTCAAAACCAGAAGATTTGTCCTTTCATTTTATCGCATAAAACAATGCAGCAGAAGTGCTTGCTGTCAACTTTTCAAATGGGACTCCTTTTGGGTACTACGATCTGGAAGCAATTTGCAGTGGTGCCGCAAGGGTCTGTATTCACCAACCATTCTTAATTTCATTCTAAGTCTAAATTTAGAAAGTAACACAACTTCTGATTCGCTGAACCATTTGGTTTAGCTACTCAGAAAATGTGCTACTTTCAAATTTATAATGGTGATCACATATCCAGTTCTACTTTGCAAAATCGAGAAATTTAACAAGAAAAAGAACAACAATAGAAGATAAGAAAAAAATAAGAAGAGACTGATTTGACATATATAAAATTGTGTTGGAGGCAGACAGACAGATGGACTGCCAGACAGACAGATGAACAGACAGACAGAGACAGACTGATAGGTGCATGAACCGGCAGATGCATGGAAGGATGGATGAACAGAAAGACAGACAGACAGACAGACAGACTTACCACTGAATACCTAAAGTAGGTGAGAGGCGAATGAATTTCATCATGTATCTGACGATAACTGAATGTTCTGTTAGGTGATAGTTTATCATCCGAGACTGCAATAGATGATCATTTTATTGACTCAAGAGTTCAGCTTGACTTATCAGAATTCCTTTGTCAGTTTTCTGTGCTGGCACTTAAGGATATGAGATCTTTTTTTTTTTTAATATTAATTCATTTACCATGATTAGAATTTGGGAGATTCATCAAAATGAAAAATAGAAAATATTTGGTAACCTTTTTGCTGTCCCACTAAATAACTTCTCTTACTGCCACATTGTGTGTTAGTTTTATTTTCAGACCATGCTGCTAAACCAAAACCAGACTGCCCCCCTCAAATTAACCTTTTCTATGACCGATGTTGTCAATTTGTTGTGGGCATTTCTGGGTCCAATAGTCTTACCATTATACCTAAAGACTTTTAGCATATACCTAAAGAGATAATTGTGCTTAGAACTATAACACAATGATTGGTTAAATATTAAATGTGCCATGCTCTGTGAAAAGGGAGCTTATAATGTGTCTGTGAATAGTCTTGACCATGGTCAGCCTGCAAGGTGTGCACAGGCTGACCTGGGCTGAAACTTTTCGCGACATGTCAATTTTCTGTATGTCCAAGGACCCTCTACCTCATGATTGAGTTGGTTGTTACAAAAAGTGGCAATTATGGATCCATAATAATGTGATGGCTTGATAGGTATCATTCATCACAGAGATGCAATAAGCTCCTTTTTGCCAGAGCATGGCTCATTTCTTCAAATTAGTTTCTAGGCAACAAGTTGGATACTGTGCTTCATGAAAGAAATTTCCTGCAAATGAATTATCATATTTTATTATAGTCATCTGAGTGCATTATAGCTGCTTAATTCATGAATTTGCAATTGCATGCATAACACTGCTATGCTTTCATATGTCCGTTACACCTATTGCCAGATAAGGACATCAAGGCAAATCATCAACACACCTGTATCATGAATGAATGGATTATCCCTTATTGGTATCTTACATAACAAACACTTTTTACCCTTTACCACACGGCAAAATTCATCTACATTTAAAGAATTTAGAGTTGACAACTCAAATGTTTTTCAAATGACCGTATTTATTCTTGAATAAGTAGAAAACATCGTGAGAAAAGGAGAAAATGCTGGTTACCAGCATTTTTCACTTTTTCCCATAATGTTTTCTAAAGTCATCTTTCTCAGGCTCAGGATTGTGTGGTAATGATTTAAACCTTGTAAGATGTTTTAGTTTGCCTGAAACCAATTTGCTTCAAAAGATATTAGGGTGTACTGAGAATGGTCATTTGTTTTATTGGACTACTCAGGGTGAATATGATTCAATGTTTTGTTGACTTCTTTAACATGTTTCAAGTCACATGACTGTCTGGCCACTGCGAACATCGAAAATAGATGTTGCAAACGCAGGGCTTTGCTGTTTGTTTCTATCAAAATGTATGTCCAGTGGCCTACACATATGAAGCTTAAAAACAAAGGCACCTATGCCAGATGCTTTTTCTTGCTATTCCATCTCAAACATAACTATACTTAAAGAAAATACAGTGAAAAAAAGCCCTTCCTGGTAGTAGACTATGTTCCTTTATGTGGCCATAAGCACACAACAGTTCCCCAAGAAATAACAAACTAACAGAGATTCAAAGAACATCAATTTTATTAATTGACTGCATTGATACTGTGAAAAAAACTTAATACAAGCAATCTCTTCTTTTGCCAGAATAACTATGTAAGTGTTCTGTTGTCTGTAGTGTTTTGCTCAAGAATGATTATCACGTACTATTTAATATTTATCATAATTATATCATGTGAACGATATAGTTGTTTTCATTTCATGGTCAAAGGGAGAAAACTCGTACAATCTTAGTCAAGTTTATGAAGAGTGACCTCCCTTATTGTGATCCCGCCCCCGTGTCCCTCCTCCTTAGTAACCTCCTCCCGACGGGTAAAAAGCTGGACGAAATCTCAATAATCAATACTTTCTGCGTTTTAAAAATGAATTGATATTTGAAAGATTCTTGAAATCAACCTTGCTTATCGGCGTGACGTACATTTCATTGTCACCTTATTTCGGATAAACGCGTATATCTAGATCCAAGCCTACACAACCGCCAAGGAAAAAAAAAAGGCACAGTATTTCAGCACATGGTGAATGATTGGTGAACTATTTATTCTAGATTTTCTACCAGTCAAACACGTGATATATAAACTGACTTTAAAAGGAAAGGATAACTCGGCATATTCAACGATATTGTCGACGACCTTGAGCGAAGGGAACTGTAACCTAGATAATATGGATAATTATATCGTTTGTTTTCAAAGTTTACACGCAATAAATAATCTATCTGATCAAATTTCGCGTATACATTCAAATTAATTGAATGTTTTATTATCTGAGATAAGTTTACGTTTCTTGCTAAATCTTATCATGATAAACAAAATCGTTACTTGCATTATATCTATATTAAAATTTTCGCGGCTGTCGTGTTTACAATGGTGGGGAGATGCAAGGGAGATTACCGCCTCGTTACAAAATGTCATCCTCAGGACTGTAACTATTTACAATTTTCTCCTAAAAAAAAGATTAGAAAATCCATAACAACTGAGCGTATGAAATGTTTTTTTCTTTTTAACACTGATCGTCTCTAAAGACTGAAAACTGTGAATCCTGAAAATGCAGTTCAGAATTGTAAGGGACGCGACTCTGACATATGAGAATTAAGTATGAGTTTTCTCCCTTGGACCATTAATTGTTCCCAATAACTCCCGTCTTCCAAATCATTTATGCAAACAATTTCGAATTTTATTTAACCCTTTACCAAACAATCCCTGGTTTTCACGACCCTCGGAAAGAATACTTTTGAAAACATTGTGGGAAAAGGACCAGCATTTTCTCCTTTTCCCACACTGTTTTCTACCCTGTCAGAGTGCTTAAGCTCATTTGTTCGAAATCTAAATTTGTCGTCTGCCTATGTTTTAAATTTGAAGACTCTAAAATTTGTCGTTTGGGAAAGGGTTTAATGAAAATCGGTTTAGAGCAGACAGCAACAGCGTAAGTAAAAAAAAAAGGGGGGGGGGGGGGAGACAAACAAATCATTAAATCAATAGGTAAATAAATTAAAGTGTTTTGCTTCAAGTGGCTGATCATTTTTCATCTTGTTTATTTTTTTTTTTTTAACTATTTTAACCCTTGAGCTGCTAATTAACATAAAAGAACCTTCCAAGCCGATGGTAAAAACACAAATGTTGCTGTTTCAAAGTAATTTCTGAGGAAAATATCTTTAAATGGACAGCATAGATTTAAGATGAGGCTGCACGTTTTGATCTACAGTGTCCGCAAAAGATCCTTGAGTCACGCTTAGCAGCCCAAGGGTTAAATGGTATCAATTCAAAAAAGAGTAGTGTTAATCAAAGCTACTAGAAACAAAGGAACTCACTTCTACAAACAGCAACAGAACCATCACCTATATGCCTGTCTGTCTCTGCTTATCGTTTTATGTAAGGAGTAAAGACAAGGATCAGAATGCCTCAGAATATGACCTTTGTTACCTCTACCACAATGGTTTTTCTACAGGTATTCATGGGCTAAATTATCATTCATATTGTACAACCCTTTACCACACAATCCCGAGTTTTAATGACCCTAAAACAAAAGGCTTTTGAAAACATTGTGGGAAAAGGAGAAAATGCTGGTAAACAGCATTTTCTCCTTTTCCCACAATGTTTTCTATCCTTCAAAAACAGAAATCACCATTTGAGTTTTATTCAGTAGGTCGTCTGCAAATGCTTTCAATTTGGTCAAGTCCAAAATTTTGTCGTTTGGTAAAGAGTTAACTATATACCAGTATTGTAACCCTTTTATGGCCATGGACAGAAAAAGAAGCTCTTGCAGACAACATAGATCAAGATCAGAGTGTTCAGAATGTACAGTCTGATCCTGGGTCTAGTACTGTCAACTTGTATAGTCAAGATTGTCAAATAAAAGTCTGAGTTTTAGTGGATTGTATATAATCAGTCTTCCAAAGAGATCCAGTTTATATACTTGGTGCTGAGAGGTTAACCATTTACCAAACAGTCCAACTTTTAACTACCCCCAGAGAAAAAGGCTTTTGAAAACATTGCAGGAAAATGAGAAGATGTTTATTATCAGCATTTTCTCCTTTTCTCACAAACTTTGCTGTCCTTCCAATAACAACTTTCACTTTCTTAATCCCATTAATTTTACTTAATTGTGTTGTCTGCAAATGCTTTAACTCATTACCAAACGACAAAATTTTGGACTTCACCAAATTGAAAGCATTTGCAGATGACAAATTTAATGTTGCTAAAATGATGATTTCGCTTTTTGATTGGGTAGAAAACATTGTGGAAAAGGAGAAAATTCTGGTTACCAGCATTTTCTCCTTTTCCCACACTGCTTTCAAAAGGCTTCTTTTCCAGGGTCATTAAAAGTCGGGATTGTGTGGGAAAGGGTTAAACTTGATCACAGTCTAAGATTTTGTCTTTTGACAGAGTTAAGAATATTTTTCAAGTAGCTTGCTGCATTTTTTTTTGTATGAAGTAATGAGATAATTTAATCTTTACTTTCTGATACAGAAGCATCAAGAATTACCTGAGGCATTTCAATTCTCAGCTTGGAAAACATTTCTTCAACCAACAGAAATTCATAAACATCGATATTAGTAAAAGTATATCAAATCTAGCTATTACTTACATCCCTCTGTGTTCAAATATCATAGTCTTTTATGCTCAAGAGATAAAAGTGAACTCATCAGTCTTTGTAAATTTATTAAAGAAGCATTGGCTCTTAGAAATAGTATCTTAAATAATATCCTGTAAACTATTACTTATCATTATTCTTGTTCATCCTCTCTCGATTTTCTATTTATCTGTCAAATGGTCCAATTACGAAGCAGATCATATGTGCTGTGACGATGTACAACTTGTATACGTCAAAAAATAAATCTCAGTTCAGTTCAGTTCATATTAACCCTTAGGCTGCTAAGCTTGACTCAGGGCACTTTTGTGGATAGTACAGATCAACATCAGACTCCACAAAATGTGCAGCCTGATCTTTGATCAACGCTGTCCGATACAGTATTTTCTTTCCTGTAAAATCAACTTTGAAACCGCAATGTTTGGGTTGTTACTATTGAGTGGAAATTTTTGTTTCACGTATTTAGCAGTTTAAGGGTTAATAGGTGGCCTTAACCCTTTACCATACAATCCTGACTTTTAACGACCCTGAGAAAGAAGCCTTTTGAAAACATTGTGGGAAAAGGAGAAAATGCTGGTAACCAGCATTTTCTCCTTTTCCTGCAATGTTTTCAACCCTATCCATTACATAAATCACCATTTAAGCTACACTTAATTTGTCTTCTGCAAATGCTTTCAATTTGGTCCACTCTGAAATTTTGTCATTTGGTAAAGGGTTAAGTAATTTACCGTTGCAGCTTCCTCATCTCTACCTTTGTGGTAGAGTTATCTCTGAATAGATTAAAAATGATAATGGACCAAACAAACTGGCAGAGCACATGCTCATCATTACTAACTTCACTGAGGGAAAAAGAAAGAAATAGTCATGTTATAAACTGTTGTTTTGTTTGGAACAGGGATCGTAAAATACATGCTATATATGATCCCTGTTTGGAACAAAAAAAGATGTGCACTTACTTATTCATACATGGATAAAACTTAAAAAGGTATACTTTCAGTTTGAATGACATTTCAATTTGAGCTATGCTGTGGCAAAAGGGGACTTAACCCTTTCCCAAACAAGCCCTGGTTTTCACGTGTCTGCAGTACAAGTCTTTTGAAAACACTGTGACGAGCAATTTCTCCTTTTCCCAGTGTTTTCTACCCTTTTTGAGAACTTTCTGCCATTTTCATCAAATTTAAAATTGTCGTATGTAAACTCTTTCAATTTGGACCAGTCTTAAATTTATCGTTTGGGAAAGGGTTAATGCATCTCTGTGATGCATGATACCATGGAAGTCATTACATGCTCATGGATCCACAAAGTCTGTTTTGTCTAACAGCCGACTGAATCATAAAGTAAACTGGTCCTTGGACTTGCAGAAAATTGACTGATAGCAAAAGGTTTTGGCCCAGGTCAGCCTGCACAGACTGTGCTGGCTGACCTGGGTTGATACTTTTTTGCAGATGCATTAAGCCCCATTTTCACAGAGCATGGTTCATTTAGTTTTAGTTCCATGAGAGCAAGACTTTTTTGCGGCATTTAGTGCAGAAATAAGAGATTTGTTAATCACAAGATAGCCATGTACAAAAGCCAAATTTACACAGTTTTAAAAGGTAGAAGATATAGACAAAATAAGCAAGATGATCAGAAATGGCACTGCTTGTCAATATGGAAAAATTGTAGCAGTATCCTTTGTAACTATAAGAAACAAGAGATATGTTACTTAGTGTTGAAGGCTCCCGGCCCATATTAGAGGCCAGAAACATGTTAAATTAACCTTTTACTATACAATCTGAAGTTTTAACGTCAATGTAGAAGAAGGCTTTTGAAAACATTATGGGAAAGGAAAATGCTGGTAACCAGCATTTCCCCTTTTCCCCAAAGGTTTTCTACCCTTTCAAGGACAAATTCAAAAACTTGAACCACATTTGATATGTCGTCTGCAAATGATTTGGATTTGGAGCAGGCTAAAATCTTGTTGTTTAACCCTTTCCCAAACGACAAATTTTGGACTGGTCCAAATTGAATGAGTTTGCAGACGACAATTTTAAATTTTATGAAAATGGCAGATAGTTCTCAAAAAAGAGTAGAAAACACTGTGGGAAAAGGAGAAATTGCTCGTTACGAGCAATTTCTCCTTTTCCCACAGTGTTTTCAAAAGACTTGTACTGCAGACACGTGAAAACCAGGGCTTGTTTGGGAAAGAGTTAATTGGGGAAGAGTTAAGAGAAAAAAAAATTTTAACACCCAACATATAATTTTGTAAAGCTAATCTCTAAAGTGCCGAATGAAACAAAAGGATATTTTCAGTGAAGAAAATTATTGTCAATTTTGCAATGCCAAGCCTGCACTTAATTATAATATTTCTAGATAGCAGTAACGGGTTAAATGACAAGCTCTATCGGGTCACAAATGCTTTGTCACTTGAAAAGCTTTAATATTTCCACAAGCTTACCCTTTACTGCAAATACCGCCTTTTAACGACCTTGGGAAAAAAGTCTTTTGAAAACAATGTGGGAAAAAAGGAAAATGCTGGTAACCAGCATTTTCTCCTTTTTCCACAATGTTTTCTTTTCTATCTAAGAAAAATTGCACCATTTGAATCACATTGAAATTGTCATCTGCAAATGCTTTCAATTTGGACAAAGCTAAAATTTTGTCGTCTGGTAAAGGGCTAACCCTTTAACACACAAACCAAAGTGTTAACAGCCCTGAGAATGAGATCTTTAGAAGACACTGAGAGAAACAGAGAAAACGCTAGTAAGCAGCATTTTCTCCTTTTCCCACAATGTTTCCAATGTATTGAACATATCCAACATTTGAAACAAATTTTATTTGCAATATTGCTTCCAGTATGGACAAGGCTGAAATTTTGTTGTTTGGTAAAATTTTGTCATCTGGTTAAGATCAAGTTGTTTGTAAATAATTTACACTCATGTTCGGTATTGAACCCCATGCTTGACAGATAAGTATGCTTAGAATGTGCACTCTGATCTTAATCTACATCATCTGCTAAAATACAACACAGAGAATTTTATCACGATATACACTGTTTCCTTTATGTACTGTTTTGTAGAATTTTTTATCATTTATGAATAATTGCATCATTTGACGTAACTTAATTACCTTGATGCGGTAAAAATGGACAAAAAAAATCAACTAGATCTATGCCTTTTTGTATCTCCCCCACCCACACTTTTATTCCACTTTTTTCAAGGCCAAATACATATGGGCCATGCTCTGTGATAATGGGGCATAATGCATCTGCGAAAAGTATCTACTCAGGTCAGCCTGTGCAGTCCGTGCAGGCTGACCTGAGCTGAAACTTTTCACTATTGGTCAATTTTCTCTATGTCCAAGGACCAGTCTACTTCATGATTAAGTCGGTTGTTAAAAAAAGTGGGTATTATGGATTCATAATTATGTGATGGCTTGATTCGTATCATGGATTACGGAGATGCATTAAGCCCTCTTTTGCCAGAGCATGGCTCATATATATAAACAGTTACATACAGTCTCTTTCAATGGCTGAGAATAAAATCTGATGCACCTCAGAAAGATTAGATCTTGTATATGCTTAAGTAAACAAGCCAACTGTATTGATTCAAGATCAGACTGCAAGTTCTATCCCATCCATCAGAGCTCATGTTTTAGAATATGGCACTGAAAACATTACTGTGCTAAATAATTGTTCAAAATGGACAATGTGTATTAGCATTGCCAATGGTCTTTCTGCCAGAATATTTCACAAAATAGAAGACATTATACATTCTAGATCAGACTAAATATTCTTAGTGGTCTTCTCTTGATGCATACTGAAAAAGGCAGTCTGATCTTGATCTAATTTGTTCACAAATAAAGTTGAGCATAGAACTTTAGAGTAAATTCCATACAAGACAACATAATTTTAGACATGCCCAAATTGAAAGCATTTTCAAACAACAAAAACATAGCTAAAACAAATTGGATTTGTCTCTGATAGGGTGAAAAGTACAAAATCGAAAACAAAGAAATGCTTGTTAATGCAATTTAAGGAGCATTAAATCAGATTTTGACCCAAAATTCATGAGGGAGAGAAAGTTGATATTTTGTAGGGGAAAAAATCATATACATATTTCTATGTAGTTTTAACCCTCATATGGGAGGATAAAATGCTGAAAAAACTAAAGTCTCTGGTGGGACTTGAACATGCAACCTTCAAAGCCATGGTCGACTACCCTACCAACTGAACAATGGGGACAACTGATATATTACTGTGTTGAAAATGTATTTATCCCTAGTTATGCAATAATGGCTATATACCTTTACCAATGGAACAGGAAGTTTTACAGTTAAAGTACATGAAAAGTCAGTGATTCCTTCTTTCTTCTATTATGTATGAGTTTCTATCTCTAGTTTGCGGATTTGTATAGCAAATCCGCTTACTGTGATTGTTCTGACTGAAACCAAATACATCATGCATAACAGCGCATGCGCACTCACACTGTACTATGATATCAGTTTGACCTGAACCAAATACACTGTCATTCATGCTTGCTGCCATTTTACTTTCAGTTTTAGCTAATAAACCTCAACCTCGATTTTGTCACCACTGTATAGACTGTCCTACACATGTATACATATTTATTCGGAAATCTATTACCAGCAAAAAACTGTGTAAGATTCACAGATCAAATTACCACTCCTTAAACTGTAATCAAATAACAGTTACTGCGTGGCCTGCAGAACAATTTTGACTTACCATGCCCTTGCTGAATCTATTTTAAAATGATTGCACATGTGTTTCATGTGATGTTATTTTTTATAACAACATATTACAGCTTTATGCTACTCCACAAATCCGCTTTCCAGGACTTTGAGTCCTTTGATTTTTATTTTAAATTCATCTTTCAACAAGCATGAAAATTAGCAGTCTTTGTTGAGATTTTCTAAAAATTTCACAAAAACAAATCTAGTTTAACTCTTTACCACACAATCCCGAGTTTTAACAACCCTGAGGAAATAGCCTTTTGAAAACCTTTTTGGAAAAGGAGAAAATATTGGTAAGCAGCTTTTTCTCCTTTTCCCACAATGTTTTCCGTAGTTTCACTGACAAATTTTTTTATTCATGCTACATTTATTTTGTCTTCTGCAAATGCTTTCAGTTTGGTCAAGTCTAAAGTTTTGTTGCTTGGTACAGAGTTAATGCTTCTAAATGCTTTTTACCTGCATTTTCTCCTTTTCATGCAGTTGTTTCAGGAACCTTCGCCCTCAGGGTCATAGAAACACAAGTTTGTTTGGTAATAGGTTAACCCTTTACCACACACTTCCAAGTTTTAACAGCCCTAGTAAATAAGACTTTTGAAAACATTGTTTTCTAACCTTTCATTTCAGAAACAAGTCAATTTATTTTAGCCACATTCAATTTTTCTGCAAATGCTTTCAATTTGGACCAGTCTACAATTTCGTCGTTTGGTAAGGAGTTAAATGATATAACCTCACAACACAGTTTTATTGCAAACAACTTTAAATTCATTTTGTTCAACTCAATAAAGTCAATATGAAATTCAGGTTAATTAGAGGTACAAAAATTTGTGAAAACATCGCATTAAATACAATATAATAAAATACTTATTAGATATACAAAAAATATATTCTTTTGTCACACTCTTTTCCTAAGCAGTGTGTTGTCTTGATTGTTTTGCACAGTAATGCTTATAATTAATTGAATGATAAATAACGCAATTTCAATTTTTATCAAACAATACGAGGAGGTTAAAGATAGGATTCTTTCTTCATTTTTATGGTCTAAGGGAGAAAACTAGTACCATCCTAATATCAAAATTATGATGAGTGACCTCCCTTAGTATGACGATTTCCCCGTCACTCTCCTCTAACGAATGAAGAGCTCTACTTTCGAATTGCATCTAAGAATCAACAATCAATTCTTCCTTATGGTAAAGTCATCTGAGGTTCAAGATTCTAGTGAATAATGACAGGATTTCTTCAATTTCTACTTTTAAGTGTATCCAAAATATATATCAACATGAAATGTATCCTGCTAATGGGCATAACGTGAATTTACTTCGGCTACACCTTATTTCAGATATAGACTAAATCTAATCGCCGAGAAAGATTTTATATATAGATCTAGGGCACAAGCCTGGAATCAACACATGGGAATCTCTTTATTTTCGTATTCCTCCTGGTTAAAGGTATATTCATTGAACTCGGAACGGTTGACGATATTTGTCGATAAACTTGAGTGATGGAACGATTAATGACCTAGATATGTACAAACTGTTGATTTCTGAAGGTTCCTTTAGCGACCTAAGTGAACACCTACAGCCTACCTAGTGAGTAATTTTCCAATGTTTTATTACCTTAGTTACCGTCATTCACTGCGTGGGATCTTATCTCGATAAACAAACCGCTAAATTATCCAACTTTGAATTTTGGCGGATGTTTACAAATTTGATGAAATACAAGGGAGACTACCGTCTGGTAACAAAACGTCATTCTTGTCATTTAACTGCTTTTTACTTCGTCGCATGTCATGATTTCTTCTTAATTATAAATATTAAAAGAACAATTATAAAAATATATGACACATGTAGTTCATAAAGACTCAGTGGAAAAAATCATTTTTATACCGATCGTCTCTACAGACCTAGGGTGTACTATATTTTATTCGTCTTCGGTTTTAGGCTGTCCATAATTACAGGGTACGCAACTCTAATGTACAGCAAGGCACAAGTTAATACGAGTTTTCTCCCTTAGACCATTAATCGTTTACAGTTTCGCCACTTTCCATTTCATGAAATATTTAACTTATTCTTTTTTATTTTTGAATAAAAAATTATTATAGAGCGAAAAGTAAAAAATAATGACATGTAAAAGAAAGAAAGAAAGAAAGAAAGAAAGAAAGAAAGAAAGAAAGATTTTAGTGTAATTTTCCCGTTGCTTTAATGTTAGCATAGACACAGAAATTATGGATGGTGATATTAACCCCTAGGCTGCTAAGCGCGACTCAAGGACCTTTTGCGGAGGGTGTCTACAGGTCAAGATCAGACTGTACAGAACGAGCAGTCTGATCTTGAATCTACACTGTCCTATAAGGAGATATCTTTACTCCCAAAATACATTTGAAATAGCAAAATTTATGTTTTAACCATCGGCTTATTTAAATACACTCGTAAAAAGTATTTGCATTTGTAAAAGCAACATACGAGTTTACTGAAACTTACCTGAAATATGTGCCTCGTTTTTTACGCTATGTCCATTGCCGTTTACGGTAACGCCGTTTTCTTTTATCTTTGCCCTTCTGTCGGCCCGATCTTTCCGTCTCCTGTGATACCTTCCGGTCGTTTCTCTCATTTCTTTATTTCAAATTTTATTACATTTTTATATACCATCTCCTGAAACAGATATGCAGCAAAAAGCTTCGAAACCTCGTATCTCTTGTAAAACGTTCAAAGTAATAAGAATGATTTTTTTAACCCTTTCGCTTCTAACAATTCGACATTTTTTTTTTTTCAATGTCTAAAAGTATATCTCCCCTGCATTTTTTTTTTTTTTTATTTGTGTGGACAAAATTAGTATGGCGGAGTTCGACAATGTTGATTTGCTGATCTTTCCTAGCACAAATACTTGCTGTTTCTTTTTTTCCGTCATGTTTTCCGACAGTGTTTATCGCAGTGGTGTATGAAATACTATGTATATTTGAGTGTATTCATTTGGCTATGTTTCACCCTTTCAGCGCTTTTGCGAAAACAGAGGCTTTCACGGATTGCATATATCAAAGATCAAACTGCTCAAAACGCCCAATCTTATCTTGGATCTATATACCTATTCCATCCGCTTGCTTAGCCCAGCATGTAAAATACAGATCTGTCTGAGTTTCAGTGGGTTGTATTTCAGACTTCGAAAGAGGTCCACTATAACCGAATGACACTGTAATGATTTAAACAAGGCAAACTGAAAAAAAAAAACATGCAGTACTTCGAAGGACATGCTCTGTGAAAAGGTAGGTTAATGCATCTACAAAACGTGTCGATTCATGTCAGACTGCGCAGTGCGCCCAGGCTGACCTAGGTCGAATATAACTTTGGTGCTGGAAAATTGTCTGCATGTCTAAGGACCATTCCAAAATATTTATAGCCGCTTACGAACATATGATACGTACCCGACAAATCGAAATAAACCACTGTTTCCCCGCATTTCTCAAAACAGATCCTCGTTAAGTAATTTTTTTAAATTATATTCCATAGTTAAAAGTTGATAGTTTTTTCCCCTCCGCACAGACTGTAGTAACTTCATCTGTCAATCACCAACATTGCCAGTTTGACCCCTGTTAACCCTTAAGCTGCTAAGCGCGACTCACTGACCTTTTGCAGACAATGCAGATCAAGATCAGACTGCACAGAACGTGCAGTCTGATTTTGTATCTACAGTGTCCGATAAAGAGATACCCCCCCCCCCCCCCAATGACTTTGAAGTAGCAACATTGGGTTTTTATTATCGACTTGAAGGTATCATTTAACTTCTTCAGTAGGATAAGAGTTAAATATTCACTAGACGACAATTTTTTAGACTCGTCCAATTTGAAACCATTTGCTGATGAAATTTTGAATTTGCCTCAAATGATGGAATTTGTCTTTGAAATGATTAGAAAACGTTTTGGGAAAAGGAGAAAATGCTGGTTACCAGCATTTTCTCCTTTTCCCAAAATGTTTTCAAAAGTCTTCTTCTAGGTCGCTAAAACTCGGGATTGTGTGGTAAAGGGTAAATCTTCTTCCCCCACCTGAACCTAATTTGCAACGAATTTGTAAAGGTCTTTGTGGAATGTGGACATTCAATATGAGTAAAGTTTTAATACACATATCCTATATATGTAAAAACATGGCAGCTTAAGGAGATACGTATTTACTAGAACAAAAGACTCCTTTTGTCACAATGTTTCCTTAGCGGTCTCAACGACTGCAAGTCGAGAAAAATGTCTTCTGCTGAGATAATAGGTTAATAGAAAATACCCACTGATAAACATCCAATTACAGAAAAAAATTAGACATTTTTGAAGTCCCCTTAAGCGTTTTGTCTGTGGTGAACCTACAAACGTTTGATGACCTTTCGATGCCCCGTGTTCATTGAAAAACATCTCCCAAAAAAGAGGGTTTACCATATTCCTACATGTAAACTGTGAAAATAATGAATATTTATCGTTTTTGGTCGATAAAATGTGTTTGCGGTGGGGGGAGGGGGGGAGTTGAAGGAATACAGGAATACGTAATTTAATCTTGAACCCTTACATGAAAAATTAATTGGTCAAATTATGTATGGTCTCGCACTAACATACGGGCCGTGTCCCTAGCTGAGTAGGTAACGTACAGGACTTGAAACCAGGGTCCGTATTCACAATTCTTTAGAATGTTCTCAGTCTTATTCTCAAGAATTTTCTAAATTTGAAAGTAACACAACTTCTGATAGGCTAAACCATTTGGTTTAGCTATTCACAAGTTGTGTTACATTCAAATCTAGAAAATCTTGGAGAATCGGACAAAGAATATTTTTAAGAATGGTTGGTGAATATGGACCCAGGAGTCACCGGTTTGATCCCCAGCTCGGCCAACTTTTTTCCGAGGATTGATGATAGTCATTTGCAACAGGATTTATTCCTTTTCAATCACTGGGTTGACAATGGCTATGTAGGAAAGCAGCCAGTGGTTTTGAAAAAGCATGGTATGAAGTACTGGTAAAATAACTTAAGGAGAGCATGAATAGGTGCACTTGGCCGCCACGATATTGCCGAAATTATGTTGAAAATGTCGTTAAACAAATACGAAATGAAAACGAAATTACGAATCCGCAGACACGTTCTAACAATCTTAACCCACATCAAGTCCGTATTCACCAACCATTCTTAAGAACGTTCTTAGTCTTATTCTTCAAAGTATCTACATTTGAAAGTAACACAACTTCTGATTGGCTAAACCATTTGGTTTAGCCAATCAGAAGGTGTGTTACTTTCTAATTTGGAAAATTTTGAAGAACAAGACCAAGAATGTTCTTAAGAATGGTTGGTGAATAACGGACTACAACAGAACTCTGTTCCTGTCATCGACTTTTCAACCTTAAGATTTACTTAGATACGAGTAAGTCAAAGTTAGTGTTTTAATTTCGTTTTTTTTTTTTTTCCCGAGCAAGCTCCGAGATAATTCCAAGAGAGATATTCTACGTTTCACCGAGCAACCCACTGCTTGACGTGTTGTGCCTCATTTTGAAACTAATCCACGGTCAACATATTCTGAAAAAAAAAAAATCCACAAACATTTGACTGAAAATATGGCCTTTAGGGCACACATAAAGTACAGGTACGAATTGACCTACACTTTCATCCAAAACCAATTTTTGACCCATTCAAGATATATCAAGACCTAGTAGCCTACTTTCTGATCCTTTTCGAAGAAGTCCAGGGTCCGTATTCACCAACCATTCTTAAAAATATTCTTGGTCTATATCATCAAGATTTTCTAAATTTGAAAGTAACACAACTTCTGATTGGCTAAACCAAATGGTTTAGCCAATCAGAAGTTGTTTTACTTTCAAATTTAGAAAATTCTGGAGAATAAGACTGAACGTTAAGAACGCTCTTAAGAATGGTTGGTGAATATGGGCCCAAAACACACAAAAAAACCTGTGGCCAAGTTTCATGAGCATTGGACTGAAACTGTAACATCTACAACCCACACAAAGTAGGATACTAGTATTTCCAAGAAGTCAGACGTAACGCATTTTTTAATTCTCCAAAATATCATGAGCATTCAACCGAGAGGCCTATATGGTTCACACATGGTAAATTTAAGAGTTGACCTAATGATCTTATTTTCTATTTGATCTTATAGGTCTGTTTTTGACTCTTTCTTGAAAGATATTATCCAGCCGAACATCTGACCAAATTTTATGAGTATATGACTGGTAATTTGGCCTCTAGAGTGCACATGCTTTTTTTAAAAGTTTTAACATAGGGACTTATTTTTCCTTATCTAAGGTGTCCCATTTTTAACTAATCCGATATAATAACAAGAAAAATCATTCTGACATGGCATTTGACCGAGACAGTAGTTTCTAGAGTGATGCACCCAGAATATATAAACAAATATGGCATACTGTAGATTCACCATCAGACTTCACTACTGGCTGATGTCCCATGCAATGACATTTCTAATCACAACCTATAATGATCTGAGTGAAAGAAAGGATCTAAATAGCAACCATAGACAGTCTTCAATTAAATAATTTTGTATTTCAAGCAACAGTACAAATAAAACAATGAAGCAACAGTACAAATATCATCTGGTTTAAAAATAGTATCATGACAGAATTTCAAGAGAAAGTTGATGGACATTGTAAACCAAGAAGTAACCACTAGCATACTATGGGCTATAACAAAGGGTTTTTGAAGACACTGTTATCAAGATCAGACTGCACACATGGTGCATTGGGTGCTGTCTGATCTTTTAGATCTACGCTGTCTGAAATATTTTGATGTTGCAAAAATATCCTAGAATTTGCAATGTTTTTTACCTTCAATGATGAAAATCTTCATTCCGTTTAACCCTTTACTAAACAATGAAGAGTTTTTAAGTCCCTTGAGAGACAAGGTTTTTTAAAATTTTGTGAAATAAAGGACAAAATGCTGATGACCAGCATTTTATCTTTTTCCACAATGTTTTCCACCCAAAGGCAAATCCAGTCATTTGAACTGGGTCCAATTTTTCATCTGCAAATGCTTTAAGAAAGGGCAGTTCCAATACCTTGTTGCCTGTTATAGAGGTAAACCATTAACTCTTTATCAAACAACAAAATTCTGGACTTGACCAAATTGGAAGCACTTGCAGACAACAATTTAAATGTAGCTTATGTGATAATTTCTGTATTTGATAGGGTAGAAAACATTGTGGGTAAAGGAGAAAATGCTGATTACAAGCATTTTCTCCTTTCCTACAATGTTTTCAAAAGCTTTTCTCATGGCTGTAACCCTCAGGATAGTGTGGTAAAGAGTTACATCATTTGGCAAGCTGCAAGTTGTAGACTGTATCTACATATTTTGATCTGAAAAACTCACTGGTGTATGGTTGCACAAAAACATTTATGGTTTATAAGACAATTTGGTTTGTATTAGAGTTTAATGCCATTTTAACAGCTAAGGTCAAATCATGGTGGTCAGTGATGCATCCATGTGTTTTCTGCCTTTCTCACACCAGTACTAACACAACTTTCTTTCCAAAGCCACTGACTACTTTTCTCACATGCATCAGAGGTGAGAAGCGAAAAATCGCTGAAAGAAAGTTTGCCTCAACCAGGTGTTGAACTTGCAACCACCAGGTCACGAGTCAGATACACTAACAACTGAGCTACCCAAGGGGGCAGTTATAAGACAAACAGTGAACTGATCTTTTGTGGACAGCGTAGATCAAGATCAGAATGTGCAGTCTGATCTTGGATCTACATTGTACGATAAGTAGATATCTTTCCACCAAAAATACCTTTAAAATAGGAAAATTTGGGTTTATACTACTGGTTTGAAAATTTTATTTCTTTTATTTAGCAGGATAAGGGTTATCTCTTTCACTGAAACCCAGAAAGACCTTTGTCTTATATTTTTACAAATCAGTGAATGGCATAGATTTAAAATCAGACAATTCAATCTGATCTTGATCCATACCATCTGCAAAAGCCCATTTTTGCCTATGGCACTGAAAGGCTTTAAGCCATTTTCTCATTATATTTATCATTCACTTTATTGGACAAAATAGATCCAAGATCAGACTGCACATTCTGTGATCTACTCTTGAAGAAAAATCTCTAAAAATTGCAGCTTAAGAGTAAATATAGATTGAGAAATTCTTCATTTATGTATATCGCACAAATACAATTATGTTATCATATTATATACTGGTAATACAGCTATTATGTATTTATCTTTAATATAATTCCTGCCATAGATCTACATTCTATAATGTTTAACCCTTTACCTCACAATACTGCCTATTAACAACCCTAGGAAAGAAGCCTTTTGAAAACATTGTGGGAAAAGGAGAAAATGCTGGTAACTAACAAAAAAAAAAAAACCAAGATGGCCATAATGACCCTCGATCCCACATCAGAGCCTTTATACTTTTTTGAGGAATAGTCAAGTTCATTCATAACAAGATGTTATCAGGACCCACTTTGAAACTTGTTCCAGATATTATCAAGATCAACATTCTGACAAAGTTTACAAACCATTGAACTAAAAATATGATAGAGAAAACATTACGTTTTTCCACGATCTGACCTTTTTGATAAGAGGTGACCAGTATCAATTTTGATATATTTTTAAGAAAAAAATCACGGGAATGAGACTATCGATGTGGCATCTAAGCTGCACAAATGGTTTTTCTAAGATCTGACTTAGTGACCTCCTTTTTCACCTGAGTTGACACATATTCAAAACTGTATGTAATATTATACACAAAAACATTCTAACCAAGTTTCATCTGCACTGGACTGAGAATGATGCATCATGAGCACACACAAAGTAAATGCTGAGGCCACACACAGCACAATCACAAAAGCTCACCATTAGAACTCTATGCCAAGGTGAGCTAAAAGAAGTTGCCTTCAAAAGTTTAAATTTCAAGCTTGAAACTGTAAATTGAATGAAACTGTTTAATTAAAAAAAAAACGCATTGCAATTTATAGGATTGAATTTTTTCACCAAAACATCCCAAGACAAACTGGACTGTGTTAGGTTATAAATTATACTGCACTTGACCTACACTTTAGCTGCCCTAAGTATACAATAGGTTACCTGTATAATTTATGATTTTTTACAAAACTATTATGACAAATTCAAAATTGTACATTATATATATATACATGTAATTACACAGGTTACAGGTGATAATACAGTAACTCTTGCATGAACATTCTGAATGTTCAACATTCATTATGCAGTCAGCAGTCACTTTAAACTAATTATGTGCCACTTTGTGATTTTGATGATGTTTAACTCTGTACCAAACAATCCCAAGTTTTAACAACCTTGAAGTACAAGGCTTTCGCAAATATCGTGGGAAAAGAAGAAACTGCTGGAAACTAGCATTTTCTATATCTCCCAATGTTTTCTACCCTTAAAAAGACAATTTTCAAACTCTGAGTGACAGTTATTTTGTCCTCTGCAAATGCTTTCAACTTGGACAAGTCCAAAATATTGTCTTTTGGTAAAGAGTTAAAGTTTTATCCAGCAGTATATCAGTTATATCACTGCTGCCATTTTACTTGTCTATGCATTCCCCCAGTTTCTTTCCAATACATGCATGACATAGAGATGCAAAGTAACACATGTACACACTACTAGGACACTTTATGTCTCCCTCCCCTACTCAAAAAGGCAGAGGCTTAAAAAATGACCTATTTATTTACAGGGTGTGTAACACCACTGTCATCTGTATTTCAGCTATCTAATGGCATTTAGGTCATCTATCCTGGAGCTGGAGTTAGTTTAACCAGCAAACTCTTGCCAAACCACTGCCTGCTTTCCCACCAAAACAAACCTGAAATGCTTGCCAGGGGTGAGAGATTATTCCTGTTTTAATGAATTTTTTCATTCCTTGAATTGAAAGTTTTAAAAAGAACAGCTACAACTAGGAAGGTGAAAAGCAGACAAATAACCTCCTCCCAAACTGGTTGCGATATCACCGGGCCAAGAAAAAAATTCGAAGGGCCATTACTCCTGTAATAGTCAACCAAACAATAACAAAATTTGTAGGTTTGAAAGTTCCCATGCTAGGATGGCTTCCATTAAAATTTGTGCCGAATTGCTTAAAACCTAAAGGAAGAGAAGAGAACACAAAATTATGTTTTAGGACAGATGGACAGACGGACACAATCTCAGAATACCCTCACCCCTCTTCATTGTGGAGAGGGGAAACATACAAATTTATTCATTGAAGTCTGTGGCAAATGTCAATCTAATCTTCAGAGTAAAGTTTTACTGCCTATCTCTGATAATTTTGAAGGAGTAATTTCAATGTTTCCAAAGTCTGCTGAAAGACACATACAGTCATCTGCTTGAGGTGAAGAAAACTGTAATCACTAGAAAATCAAACCTCTTCCTGTTACATATTCTGACTTTATCTTGTCAACAAGGGGGCCATGATATCTTGTCAACAAGAGGGCCTTCATGGCCCTGTTTAACTCCCCTTCCTTTAAAATAAATGTGCCATGCACTTAGTTAGCACTGACAGAGACACATTACCATAGGGAGTCTGTGTAGCACTAACATTTCAAAAAAGCCTATGCTCCAAAAAGTCAAATCTTTTTCTCCTGCCAAGATGATATCAATGAGTACAAGCAGGTCTAATCAAGTACCATCCATAACAAATATCTATGGAAACCTAACAAAAGGACTTTAAAAAGATGATATACGAAACTTTAGAAGCAGATAAACATTTTTCTTTTATGCTTTTCAGTAGTTTATAGAAATCTAATGGTGAATCATATCCGTATAATTCACCGGTGAATGTTTCAATTCACCAGTGAATGTTATATTGCACCATTGAATGTTATAACTTTTGATCTTTTGACATGCCATGGATATTTATAGAACATGAATTAATTTTCAGCGGGTGAACATCACGTTTTATGACTAAGTCAACATCCATAATAGGTCAGTTTTATAGCTAGTCCATATCATACAAGATTGAATAGATCTATTTTGCTTGAAAAACGCATATATTTTTCACAATTAGCAAAAATTAGAAGTAAAAAGAAAGGTTCAAGTTTAGAGCATAAAAGAAATAGGATAATTTTTTTTTTTCAGTGAATGATCAAAATTTCTTTCATCTTGTAAAAAGCAAAGGTGATAATCTCACTTTTGGCTTCGCCACTTGTGAAAATATAGCCTTTGCTTTTCACTTGATGAAAGAAATTTCAATCATATACTGAGACAGACAATTATCCTCTATCTCTATGGCATGAATAGTAATGTTTTGGAAGAAATATGGCACAAACCTCACACCATGATGAATATTTAGTTCATCTGAACATAACCATTAACATCAAAATAATTCATTCACAAACTGAGACAGATGAGGCACAGTGGGCACAGGGCCATGACTTAAGCTTGCTGGCATTCAGCCAGTAGAGCTAAAAATGATAATAATTACATAACAGTTTAATAGATTTTTGCCAAAAGATCAATAACACTGTGATAAGGAGACTGTGATAGGGAGGTATAAAGAAAGTATTGGCTCCTATACCCAGGCTACTGTAAGCAATATCACATAATACAAAATCACATGGCCAATAGGGAATGGATGAAAAATATCAACTAACAGTGTATCACAGACAATGTGCATGTAGCAAAAATAATGAAGGCATTACATTTTGAAAAAAATATACACAACAGAAAAAAAAAATTAACAACTGTAACACGAGATGTACACATAACAAGAAATTGACCAAGTGCTTCAAGAAACAGATTTGCAACAGAGACTACTTTGAAAATATCCTTGTAAATTTTCTCAACTTGCCATGTTTTCAAAAGTGGCTTGCTTCATGCGCAAAAACTTGTCTAAAACAGGTTAATGTTTTACAAAATGATCCCAAGTATTGTCTGTTTGATTTCAAAGTACTTGCAGCCAACAAATCAATTGTGGCTCAAATGGTAAGAATTGCATCAAAAGGGTAAAAAAACATTGTAGGAAAAGGAGAAATCCTGGTTACAAGCAGTTTCTCCTTTTCCAACAATGTTTTCAAAAGCCTTCTTTCTAAGAATGGTTAAAAGTTGGGACTGTATGGTAAAGAGTTAACAACTCTAAGGAAGAAAGCTTCTGAAACAAGTATTCTTTCCCTTTTCAATATCATTTTCTATTCTGTCAAACTCAAATCCTGTCATTTGAGCCTCATTATATTGCCTGCAAACGCCATCTATTCTGACCATTCTAACTTCTTGTTGTTTCATACAGAGTCTAATTTTAGATTGAAATTTCATTTTAGATTAAAAATAATGTATTTTTTTACACACAAGTAAGTGCAAAATAATGGAGAAAACTACACAGAAAGTATTATAGGAGATATAAGGCAATACCTGAATAAATATATATTGACACAAAATCTGTATAGTTATATGTGGTTTTGGCATTTATGATAATATTAGTACAGAATATCTCACAAAACAGTCAGCAAAGTAGATTCGATTTCAGATATTAAAGTCTGTTCAGTCTGACTTGGATCTACACTTTATGTAAACACCACTCAATTTATTCTTATTTTAGTCATGAAAATCTTACATAGTTTTAACCTTTTACCAAACAACCTCCAGTTTTAATGACCTTGAGTAATGAGGTATTTGAAAACATTGTGGGAAAAGCAGAAAATGCTGGTAACCAGCATTTTCTCCTTTTCCCACAATGTTTTCCAGTCTATCAATAACAAAAAGTCATCTTAGCCACATTTAGTATGTCGTCTGCATATTCTTTCAATTTGGGCCAGTGTAAAATTTTTGTTGTTTGGAACTAAGCTACATAGCAGCTTTCAGCCTCGATATCATAAGATTACAGATCACTGTTTTTATGATTTAACTCTTTATCAAACGACAAAAATGTAGACTTGTCCATATTGAAAGCATTTGCAGACGACAATTTAAATATTGTTCAAATGATGGAATTTGTCATTGATAGGGTAGAAAACATTGTGGGAAAAGGAGAAAATGCTGGTTACCAGCATTTTCTCCTTTTCCCACAATGTCTTCAAAAGCTTTCTTTTTCAGGGACATTAAAAGTCGGGATTGTGTGGTAAAGGTTTAACCCTTTACCAGGCGACAAAATTCTAGACTTGTCCAAATTGAAGATGTTGGAAGACAACACACCAAACTCAAGACATTGCATTTTTTGTTAAAAAGGAAGAAAAAATCGTAGGAAAAGAAAAAAAAAAAAAAAGCTGCTTTTCAAACAATGTTTGTTAATGCTTCCATACTCATGGGGATTATTTGGAAAAAGGTTAAAAAAATCCTGATTTTTAATAACCCAGGAGAAAAAAAGATTTATGAAAGCATTGTGAAAATGGGACAAAATACTGGTAGCCAGCTTTTTCTCCTTTTCCAGGGTTAAATGTAATCCTTGGAGTGTGGAATATTTAACTCTTAAATTCTTTACCAAACGACAAAATTTAAGATTCATCCTATTTGAAAGCATCTGCAGGCGACAAATAAAATGTTGCTCAAATGACTGGATTTTTCTATGAAAGGCAAGAAAACATGGTGGGAAAAGAAGAAAGTGCTGGTTACCAGCATTTTCTTCTGTTCCCACTTTTCAAAAGGCTTTTCCCCTAAGGTTGTTAAAACTTAGGATTGTGTGGTAAAGGGTTAAACTGGCTTACACTAACTTGTTACCTTTGTAGCAAGTGTAGATCAAGATCAAGATCAGACAGCACAAAATGTGCTATGTCCAAACCACACAGTGAGAAGCAATTTCTCCCTTTCCTGCAATGTTCTTGAATGCTGAAAGTTGAATTATTATGTATTAAGGGTCTAAAAATAAAATCCGAGGCAAGAAGTATTTACAAAGAACATATCCTTGGAACT
This sequence comes from Tridacna gigas, assembly GCA_945859785.2. NCBI lineage: Eukaryota > Metazoa > Mollusca > Bivalvia > Cardiida > Cardiidae > Tridacna > Tridacna gigas. The sequence continues at coordinate 51,564,296 of OX244029.2, forward strand.
GACCCTTTCAGTGCTGTAGGTAAAACTGGGGCTTTTGCAGATGAAATAGATCAAGATCAGACTGAGGATAATATGCAGTCTAATCTTGGATCTCACTTGTTCAGGGATTTCCATTTAAGGGGTTGAAAGAGGTCTAGTTTCTATATCTGGCCCTGACATAACTAATTTGGTACACAAAAATATTGGAAATCTTACTGGCAAGCAAATCGATTTATAACAGAGGACATTTCTGTAATATCTAATATCTAAATGAGCGCTGCAGAGATGTTCTCTTGTTTGGTCGTTGTCGTAGAATACTGGAGTGGGAGATGGAATGTTGTAGATAAACCTCTAACTGGATGTTGTTCTCTAGAGATAGCACTCTCTGAACTTTGTCCCCCTCTCCTCCTGGACCTACAAAAAAGGGGGAAAAAAAGGAGATTTCCATGATGGTTTGTCGTAACTCATCTCTGTCCATTTCTATAATTCTTGTTCACTTTAACTCTTTACCACACAGTCCTGAGTTTTAACAGCCCTGAAAGAGAAGGCTTTTGAAAATATTGTGGGAAAAGGAGAAAATGCTGGTAACCAGTATTTTCTCCATTTCCCACAATGTTTACTACCCTTTACTACCCATCAAAGAAAGAAATCATTATTCAAGCTACATCAAACTTGTCATCTGCAAATTTCAATTCGGTCAAATCCAAAATTTTGTCATTTAGTAAAGAGTTATAACTCTTTACTAAATGACAAATTATCAGACTCATCAATACCGAAAGCATGTGGTTCTAATGATAAGATCTGTTCATTTAAAGGGGAGAAACTTTGTGGGCAAAGGAGAAATAGCTGGTTACTATTTTTTTTAATCACATTTTTTTGAGCTTTAAACACTTAAGTGCTGTAAAGCTTAAATGAGTAATTGAAGCTATGAGGGGGAACCTAGATACAGTGTTATTTCTAAAACAAATTTGGCAAAAAAATCTTACAAGTTATGTGGAATAACTTCCATAGCTCCATTACATGTTCTGTCTAAAATAATTTTTTTCAATGCAATTTGCTGGCTTGACAGTTAAACCTTTTCAGCCTAGAGACAGCCTTTGAAACCAATTACGAAAACAAAGGCCTTTCCTTGTTACACTGAAATTTGATCATTTATCTTTCCTTTAACCCATTTTACCTTTGCATTTCTTCTTCTTTTGTACTTAAGCATAATCATATTTTTGGTGCTCAAGTCCCAGTTGGGCCCTGAAATTTTTCTCCTTGTGTTGGCCTATGCAGTAATAATTGAAAGCCACAGATCTGGGTCGGCATTTACCAACCATTCTTAAGAACATACTTATTCTTAAGAATCTTCTAAATCTGAAAGTAACAAAACTTCTGATTGGTTAAACATTTAGTTTAGCCAATCAGAAGTTGTGTTACTTTAATTCTTAATCTAGAACAAGACTTAAAATGAAATTAAGAATAGTTGGTGAATATAGGCCTTGATGAAATAAATGTGCAAACTATGACGCTACAAACCATTAAAGAGGGATCTCAACAGAAATTGACTGGATGCTAGAGTCTCTTTGCCTTCCTTTTTCACATCAAACTTGAGTAGCACATCTCCACTGATGCCCATTCCTCTATCAATCTACAAACAAGAGGGCCATGATGGCCCTGTATCGCTCCACTGGCTTATAAATATAAACCACGAAGAAAAGTCTTCACTATATAAGCCCTTATAAAACTTTGACCTCATGGCTACAGTCTGACTAAATGGGGAATATTGTATTAGAAGAATAACATGCCAAATGTGGGAGTTCTTGGCCTTATGGCTGGTAACAAGATGGTTTCTGAACTTTTCACTCCATAAACCCATGTAAAACTTGTGATCCCTGGTGCAGGGCCAAACTTGATCCTAGAGCTGTAACTTGGGCCCTCTTTGTAACTGTCCACTAAATAATGCTATAATTATATGCAAAATTTGGTAGCCTAAGCCTTATGGCTATGTACACCAAGATTTAAAAGTTTTCCCTATGTAAGCCTATGTAAATCTTGTGAACCCCCCCCTCCAAGTATGAGGCCAAATTGACCCCAGGACTATACTTTGGACACTTTTGGTAGACTCCAACTAGATCAAGCTAAATGCCAAATTTGGTAGCTCTAGGCCTTATGGTTTCAGACAAGAAGATATTTAAAGTTTTCTCTATATAAGCCTATGTATAAAACTTGTGACCCCTGGGGAAGAGCCAATTTTGACCCCAGGGCTATAATTTCAAGAAACATGATAGAGGTCTACTACATAAAGCTACATGCCAAATTTGGTAGCCCTATGCCTTATGGTTTCAGACAAGAAGATTTTTAAAGTTTTCTCTATATAAGCCTATGTAAAACTTGTGACCCCTGGGGAAGAGCCAATTTTGACCCCAGGGCTATAATTTCAAGAAACATGATAGAGGTCTACTACATAAAGCTACATGCCAAATTTGGTAGCCCTATGCCTTATGGTTTCAGACAAGAAGATTTTTAAAGTTTTCTCTATATAAGCCTATGTAAAACTTGTGACCCCTGGGGCAGAGCCAATTTTGACCCCAGGGCTATAATTTCAAGAAACTTGATAGAGGTCTACTACATAAAGCTACATGCCAAATTTGGTAGCCCTATGCCTTATGGTTTCAGACAAGAAGATTTTTAAAGATTTCCAATATTTTTCAGTTTTGTTGCCATGGCAACCAGAGTTTTTGAAGGAATCAAATTCTTTCACGAAATTCTGAAGAGGACCATGTCAGGATCATTTCTGTGAAGTTTCGTGAAAATCGGATGGGTAGTTTCAGAGAAGAAGATGTTTGAAATAAAAGTTAACGCACGGACGGACGGACGACCGGATGGACGGACGGACGGACGCACGACGGACACCGGGCCATGACATAAGCCCGCTGGCCTTCGGCCAGTGGAGCTAAAAACAAAAGCCAATCGTTGAATAGAAGATATTTGATTTTTCGGCGAAAAATAGAAATTTATTTCGTAGAGTGAACATCATTTCACGAGTGGCACAGTCATGAGTGAAATACTATTGTATGATGCTCTAGAGATGAAGTAAAGTACAATTTTTCACTTAAAAAAAAAATCTATTTATTTCATGCTTCTAACCCCTTATTTGTTGGGACTTGCCAAGTATAGGGGAGCTCTCGGTATTTCTGTACCAGCGAGTTTATCAAATGGTAAATTCACCAGTCGAAATGGTGAAATTATTACCATAATCCAACATTATTTCCCAATAAACTACAGAAAAGAATGAAATAACATGTGATATTTGGTGCTTGAGGAAAACTTCTGGTAAAAGATGATTTTGATTGTAGGTATGGACATAATAATGACAATCTATCAAATGACTGCTATTGTTTCAGGACCCTGAAAATGAAAGTTTTACAACTTGAAACATGATTAGAAAAGAAGAAAATGATGGTAATCCAAGAACCATTGAATTTTACAGAAAAGACCATTACTAAGTATTGATTAGATTTTCATTCCAAATGTCCATGCAAGAAATTTCATTACAATTTGAAACATGATTAGAAAAGAAGAAAATGATGGTAATCCAAGAACCACTGAATTTTACAGAAAAGACCATTCCTAAGAATTAATCAAGATTTTCATTTATTCAAATGTTCATGCAAGAAATTTCAGCCATTTGATTACTACATTTTAAAGTTTTTTTGGCAAGATCATCTCACAACAGATGAGACAGTGTATGTTCAAACTGTTTTCACAATGAAGCTTGATATAATGTACATTGTCTGCAACGGCAATGGTAGCATGCTTAATGTTTAACTCTTTACCACATAATCCCGAGTTTTTACGACCCTAAAGAAAAAGGCTTTTGAAGACATAGAGGGATAAGGAGAAGATGCTGGTAACCAGCATTTTCTCCTTTTCCCACTGTGTTTTCTACCCTGTCATAAAGCAATAACATCATTTAAGCCACATTTTAATTGACATCTGCAAATGCTTTCAATTTGGATAAGCCTACAATTTTCTTGTCTGGTAAAGGTTTAACCCCTTGAGCATTGAATTAATGAAATGGCCCTATTTTTTATCACGACAAAAAGCTAAAATATTTGCATTTCTGAGACTGCTTTATACAAAATAAGCTACAAAAAAGCAGAAATCTATGTCCAAGATCAAACTGTATGCTCTGTCTAGCCTGACCTTGATCTATAGAGTCTGCAAAAAGTATCATAAGTTCTCCTTCATAGCATCTTAAGTTTCATCTATACCTTAAAGCAAAATAGCTCAGCTGGTATCTTACAGGGCTTGAAACTAAGGGGTAGCTTGACTCTTTACTAAACAACTAAAGTTCAAATTGGTCCAAATTGAAGGAATTTGCAGACAACAAATTAACTGTTGCAAACATTATCAAATCTGTCTTTGAAATGGTTGAAACATTGGGGGAAAAGACTGATTGTATCATTGACTGAATGTATGGTGTTTAACGCTGTTTTCAACATTATTTCAGTTATATCGTGGCAGACAGTGCACCTTTCCATGCTTTCTTGGACTTTCTTTTACCAGTACTACACACAATATTCTTTCCAAGCCCCTGGCTGCTTCCCACACAACCATCTTCATGGGGGAAAAGAAGAAAATGCTGATTTCCAGCATTTTCTCCTTTTTCCCCACAATATTTTCAAAAGCTGTCTTTTTTTAGGGTTGTCAAAACTTGGAATTGCATAGCAAGAGGTTAAACAGCAAACAAATATACATACCTCAAATGATGTATTGAACACAGGTTCTAAGGCTCTCACAAAATGGGACTTTGCTATCACACGGTTCCCAAATATCTGTCGTAATCTGTGTTTGTGTGGTCTGAGAAGAATTCAAAACAATTCATGGGAAAGACTGCATACTTCATTCAGTTAAGAAAAGTAGACTGTTCTAAATGCAAAATTTGCACATATTTAATTCAGCCACACATGTAACAAAATTTCATCAAACAAAAAGGAAGTTTATTGACCTTTAGCAGTTTTTTTAAAAATATTTAAGTACATGTATATTCCAGACTCCTTTTCACCAACCTTCTTGACTTTCATTACAATTTTAAATTGTAATTCTAAGTATAAAAACTATGGCAATATAATTTCTGACTGGCCAATTCATTTGAACAAAGATCAAGGTCTAGCCATTAAACGTACAATGCATGGCAGACAAGCATGACAGACACCAGGCTATGATGTAAGTTCCCTGGCCTTTGGATATGACTTTAAAAAAAAGAAAAACACTTACGAAATGACTCTAACTTTACAGTATATGTGTCCATCAGTAAAACCAAGTCCCTGGACAGTAAGTACCTTCCCTGTAACATTATACAGCTTGTCCCCATGGCCATCTGTGAAAAAAAAATTTAAAAAATGATTATTTCAAGAATTTTAGAGAAAAATATCCTTACTGGGCCTTAGAGGGGTAAAATCCAATACCACAATGTACCTTAACTCTTTCCCAAACAACAAAATTTTGGACTCTACCAAATTGAAACTCAAATGATGGTTTCTGTCTTTAAAAGGGTAGAAAACACTGTGGGAAAAGGGGAAAATGCAGGTTACCAGCCTTTTCTCCTTTTCCCACTGTGTTTTCAAAAGCCTTCTTCTTCAGGGTTGCTAAAACTTGGGGAAAAAGTGGTAAAGGGTTATGAGGCTACATATCACTTTAATGTGATAACATTTTTTTTTTTCTTATTACTCTCATCTACTGAATGTTTGTAACTAAATTCTGCAAAAGTATGACTATAAAAATCTTAATAGCCCCAAATTAGATATTTGCAATTTTGTACATCTAAGCCCCTTCTACAGTTTATTGCTCCCAAAACTATTTGGTCATTTTCATCAAGATAGTAATGCAATAGTAACTTATGGAGGAAAGATAAATGTCAGCAACACTAATAGATAATAGAAAACCAATAAACTTCATGTTAAGACTCAAAGTCTACCAAGACCCTTCAACTCATTACACTCCTCAAACAAATTTGCAGCACGCCACTTTGAATTCTAGATAAATTCTAATAAAATAAATCTTTAACAAAAGTAAATCTGTACATGTACTGCTCTTCATTTCTAAACAATAATGGTTAATATTACAAAACATTGATAAAACTGCAACACTGCAACAAACAGCACCAACATAACAACAACAATGTTTAACTTGCTTGCATTTTCAAGACCAAAATCTGTGTCAACAGAAAGTTGTACAGAGAACCTGTGATGGTGACAGATCTGGAAGCAATGGGTACAAATAAAGAAAGCAAGGTTTGTCTACACTGTTCATCCCTCAGTCTATAAAGAAGCCACTACCATATAGCTGTTGTCCTCTATGATCTGACTTAGAATGCTCTCTTGGGCATGTTCTGATTACCATCTAATTCCGGGACCAGTTTTAAATCATCTGCTAACTCTAGGAAATGTTGTAGGTCATGAGCAGATTCACAATCTAGTATCAGATCAACAGCCAATCCATGGACTTGCTTGAGATCATCAGCTACTTCTTCAATTTGATTTAGATCAGCAGCTACTTTCTAAACTAGTTCTACATCAACAGCTACCTCCTGGACAAGTACTGGGTCATCAGCCGATTCATTTATTGGTATCAGATCGTCAGCCAGTTCTTGAACCTATCATCAGCCAATTCTTGAAAAGATCAACAGCTAATTCCTGGACCTGGTTAAGATCATCAGCCTATTCCTGCATTAGTTTTAGATCATCAACCAATTCCTGCATGTGTTCCAGATGGACTAATTCCTGGACAAAGTTTAAACTTATTTAATGACTTTAAGCTGAAGACGCAACAAGCAGTAAAAACTTACAAAACTAAGAAAAAAAAGAAGAAAACACCTGAAACTTATTAGTACTTGCTTGGATTTTCAACACCAGATTCTGTGTAAACAGTGAATGATACTGATTTGGGGGCAGTTGGGCTGTAATCAAGATAGCAAGGTTCCTCTTCACTGTTGGTCCCTGAGTTCATAAAGGAGCCACTTCCATAGAGAGAGCTGTCTTCTATAATCTGACTTAAAATGCTCTCTTCCAGAACCTGGACTGGTTCTAGATCATCATGCACATGTAGTTCCTGAACTTGTTCTATATCATCAGATAGTTCATGGACTAGGTGTAAATCTTTGGTTACTTTCTGGACTTGTTCTGATTTATCAGCTAGTTCTGTTGGTTAAATAAACATGAATTCATCTGACTGAAAACACACTTGTAAAATATGGACAGGAACATGAATTAAAGCTTAATACATGTCACATACAAAAATGTGTGAAAACATCATGGCACAGGGAGAAATTGCTAATTATGATTAAATTTCTCTTTTTTGTCATAGTGTTTTTGAAAGTGGTATGTACAGCAAAATGCAAGTGTGTCATTGGTTAAATGAATAAAAAATTGCAATAACTGGTAATCGTGTGCAAAGCTGTGAGATTATACTGTAATGGATGAGATACAAAACAATACTAAATGCATGCACAGCTGAGGGATTATAATTCATTCTTGCCTAATGAATGGGGTTTCATTTAGACTGACTGACAATAATTCTGACATATAATAGCGTAGGAAAAAGAGGATGTTTTTTGTAAATATGTGACTTCTGTGCTGATTGCTTGGACTGGAAATCAAATTGGTCCTACAATTTAATCCAAAGACAGGTATATCTATATCTAAACTGTATCAAAATACGCAAAAAATTGTCACACTTGTACGTGTACCAAGGAAGCATGCAGCTTCAGGATATTAAAAATACTTCCATACGACAGTTATTTGCTTTGCTTTGTTCAGGTAAAAGTTTTCTGTATGTCACATGTGGACACTGGAACAATGGCCTCCATGAGACAGGTAGCTAAAAGATGTGACAACTAGACAGGTTTGACTTTAATTTAAACTTATTTGTTTTACATGGATTGTGAAACAGGTTCTAACAACTTATATTAATCACACTAGATGATTTCTTCCTGGAAATCTTAACCAGTACCTGCGCAATAATGTGGGTAGCTCCAACGGTTGACCCAACTCATCATGGGATTCAAACCTAGAATACTTGACAAGGGAAGCTGACACTCTACCCAGCATCATTGTCTCCCATAACAGGTTCAACTGACTTAAAAGAAATGGCTACTAGGACAGGCTCCACTGGAACAGTAACTAAAATATTTGGATTAGACAACACCATCACAATGGCTTGGATGGCATAGCAACAACATCAAGTGATATTTATTCCAGCAAACTTGCATTCTCTCAATTATAATTACAAGCCTTTATGGAGAACTAAAAGCAAGTTAACCCTTTACCAAACAACTCAATATTTTATTGACCCTAGGGAAAAAGACTTTTGAAAACAATGTGGGAAAAAAGGACAAAAATGCTGGTTATCAGATTTCCCACAATGTTTTCTACCTTTCCAAACACAAAACTTATTATTCATGCCACATTTAATATGACATCTTCAATTTGGCTAATTTTTTTAGAGAGTTCAGTCTCTGTCAAGTAGCAAATTTTTAGGCTCGTCCATTTTGAAACTAGTTGCAGACAACAAATTAGATATGCCTCATTTAAGGGGTTTGTATTTGAAAGGCCAGAAAACTTTTTGAGAAAAAGGAGAAAATGCTGTTGCCACTATTTTCATCCTGTCACACATCACTTGCTCAAAGTGGATAAAACAAGGGATTGCCTGGTAAATGGTGAAACTTTAATCCTAATGTTTTGCACATCTTTCCTGTACTATCAATATTTCTTTGTCTTCCATTCTGGTGGTGTGCTCATCAACCATCTTAAATTTTGTTCTAAATCTTAATTCTAGGGCAAGTCATCTGATTGGTCATGACATAATGATCAAACAATAGGCAGAGAGAGAGTCACATAGTTTTCTAACTAGCCCTTAAAGGTTTACAAGTTTGCTGGAAGACTTTTACATTTTACTGTTGATTGTTGTTGCTGATTGCTGGTGGCAGTGCCAGTATGGGTCCATCGTTGTGCTGTAAGGCAGTCAATAATACAATATCTTTTAATATCTGACTCGAATGGATCATTAATGTGTAATGATCAGTACAATTAATATTACAATGAGTATCAAATCATCGTCTGTTGCTTAAATTCTTTAACATCAATCCAAGGTTTAAACAACTCTAGAACAGGCCAAAGTCTTTTGAAAAAATTTTGGGAAAAGGACAAAATTGCTGGTACCCACAACGTTTTCTATCTGAAAGGCATTTCTCATAATTTTAGCAATGTATCATTAAAATTTTGCTGTGTAAACGTATATCATAGACCACTCCTAAATCGTGTTGTCTGTAAAAAGATTGATCCTTCACTATACTATCCCGAGTTTTGACGACCCTGAACAAAAAGGCTTTCTAAAACATGGACAAGCCCAATTTTTTGTGGTAAAGTGTTAAGCAACAATGGTTGTACAAGTTTACACATCAACCAATATCAGTGCACCAATAACCAATTTGCAGAAAATTCAGAGGATAAAAATAAGAATGTTTTTAACCCTTTACTGCACAATGCCGCCTTTTGACGCCTCTGGGAAAGAAGCCTTTTGAAAACATTGTGGGAAAAGGACAAAATGCTGGTAACCAGCATTTTCTCCTTTTTCCACAATGTTTTCTACCCTACCAAAGAAAAATTGCACCATTTGAGCCACAATGAAATTGTCGTCTGCAAATGCTTTCAATTTGGACAAGGCTAAAATTTTGTCATCTGGTAAAGGGTTAAGAATGGTTGGTGAACATGGACCCTGGTTTCTTCTAAGAGGTATAAAGTTATGGAAAAAAAATACAATAGTAAACTCATAGTTTTTGATTGGTTGAGAGAAATTTTTCAGCCAATAATAGGGTTCGTTATGGAACTACCAATATACAGTATAAATAACCCTTCACAAAACAATCTCACCATTTAACCCTTTACCACACAATCCCAACTTTAACGACTCTGTGATAGAAGCTTTTTGAAAACATTGTGGGAAAAGAAGAAAATGCTGGTAACCAGCATTTTCTCCTTTTCTCACAATGTTTTCTGCACTTCCAAAGACAAAATTTCAGTTTTTGAGTCAAAATTATTTTGTTGTCAGCCAATGCTTTTAATTTGGACAAGGGGTAATATTTTGTCGTTTGGTAAAGAGTTAAACAACCCTGAGGCAAAAGGCTTTTGAATATATGTTGGCAATACACATTTCTCCTTTTCCTCAAGGACATATCTAGTCATTTGATGCACATTAACCCTTAAAGAGCGTTTCACGACTATAGGTTGCCTTTGCGGCCAGTGCAGATCAAGATCTGCATGTGCAGCCTGATCTTTGATCTACACTGTCCGCTTTGCTGAATCACTATAGACAAAAGCAACCATGAAATTGCAATTATTTGGTTCATATTTCTAGGATGAAAATGTTGGAAGGTTTATCTGGCGCTCTAAGGGTTAAGCACATTAAACTTGTCAGCAGATGCTTTCATTTCCAAACTTTTGTTATTTGATAAAGCAGTAAGACATCTAATGGTTAAGGCTTTACCAAACAATAAAACTGTAGACAAACCAATATGAAAGCATCTGCAGATGCCAAATAAAATGTGCCTCAAATGATGGGATTCGCCTTTGAAAGGTTAAAGACATTATGGCAAATGGAACAAATACTGGTTTACAGCATTTTATCCTTTTCCTGCAATGTTTTCAAAGCCTTCTTCCTCAGGGTCATGAAAACAAGGGATAGTTTTGTAAACAGAGAATGTTTGCAAGGGTTGGAGAGGTATCTTTCTGAATAATACCAGAATAAGGACTGCATTCACAAACCTTCTATATTCAAGTCTTACATTTCTTAATTATAAGAGAAGCCATCTGATTGGTTAAGAAAGAAGGACTCAGCCAATCAGAAAGCTAGTTTGATTTAGAATAGTTGATGAAAATGCATGTCCCCGAATGCAAGCATATGGACCCTAAACCAAGTAACATGGGAAAGCTACTAGCAGGTTTAATAATGTGCATTGGGCTCTTGTTAACGTTACTTACCACCTTTAGCAATATCCCCTTTTTCAACTTTAGCATCAGTAAGTGCGTTATCAGGGAGGTCACCAACAACTAGATAATCATTAATTGAGTCATGAAAAGGGTCTTAATGCCTCTGAAAAAAGTATCAACCTATGTCAGCCTGCACAGTCCCTGCAGGCTGTCATTGGGCTGAAACTGCACTGTTTGTAAATTTTCTGCATGTCCAAGGATAATTTAGCCTCATGATTCAGACAGCTGTTGGACAAAAAGGATTTTATGAACCAATGAATATACATGTATGATGACTTGCTCCTTACAATTCATCACATAGATGCAGTAAATCCCCTTTTCTTGCAGCGCTTCTTAAAAACAAAGGACATGTTAACCGTTTACCACACAACCCCGACTTTAAACGACCTTGAAAGAGAAGGCTTTTGAAAACGTTGTGGAAAAAGGAGAAAATGCTGGTAACCAGCATTTCTTCCTTTTCCACAATGTTTTCTATCCATTCATGGACAAATTCCATCATTTGAGTCACATTTAAATTGTCATCTGCAAATGCTTTCAATTTGGACAAGTCTAAGATTTTGTCATGTGGTAAACAGTTAACTGATACTTAGAGCTCCTAGTATGCCCAACAGATTTTTCCAGTCTAGAAATAAGACCAAAAGAAATTGTGATTCAACTGATATTGTCTATAGTGTTTCAGCAAAGTGGACAGGGTAGATCAAAAATAACACTGCACATTCTATTCAATCTGATCTTGATCTAAACTGGCCACAAAGGCAACTTCAGTTGTGAATGGCACTTTAAGGCTGAAAGGTTCCATAATATAATATTCAACCCATAACTCTTTACCAAATGACTGATTTTAGATTTTTCCAAATTGGAAGTATTTTGCAGATGATAAATGTGGCTAACATAACAAAATTTGTCACTGAGAGGGAACAGAAAACATTGTTGGAAATTATAATGGGGGTTTGTAATAACTCTGGGGAACCCCTAATTACAGGTGTTACTTGGGCAATAAATCTACTATCCAGGCTAAACAGGTGTCATTTCTACAATTACTATAAACTCTATACAAGATAAAAATTTTAGACTTGTCCATATTGAAAGCTTTGGCAGATGAGACACATTAACTCTTTACCAAGGACAAATTGTAGACCTGTCAACTTGACCAAATTCAAAGTATTTGCAGGAGACAAAATAGCTCAACTAATGTAAGTTGTGTGTGACAGGGTAGAAAATATTTTGGGAATGGGAGAAAATGCTGTTTACCAGCATGTTCTCTTTTTCCCTCAGTCTTTTCAAAAGTTTTCATTCTCAGAGTCTCTAAGACTCTGGACTGTGTGGTAAAGAGTTAACCCATTACCACACAATCCCGACTTTTAACGACCCTAAGGAAAAAGCCTTTTGAAAACATTGTAGGAAAAGGAGAAAATGCTGGTAACCAGCATTTTCTCCTTTTCCCACAATGTTTTCTAACCTATCACAGACAGAGATCATCATTTTAGCATCATTTAATTTTTCGTCTGCAAATGCTTTCATTTTGGTCCATTCCAACATTTTGTTGTTTGGTAAAGAGTTAATAATGGCTCAGATAATAGGATTTGTCTTTGAAAGAGATGTAAACAATGTGGGAAAAAAGGATTTGTCTTTGAAAGAGTAGAAAACATTGTGAAAAAATGAGAAATGCTGTTTACCATCACTTTCTCATTTTCCCATAATGTTTTCAAAGGTCCCTTTTTCAGGACATAAAAACTCATGATCACTAGATAAAAGGTTAACTAAGGAAAAAGCAAACTGTTACCATGCACAAGATGCACACTTCAGAATCTATAAAAATAGCTATGGACAGAATGATAAGATGTACATAAAGTAAAGATTTGCTTAATTCTGGAACAAAAATTGTTTCTTCCCTGAAACCTATGTCACTGATACTCATACATGTACCAATTTGTCTAGTGGAGACAATTCAAACAAGTTTTAATAACATTTTTCTAACACATCACCTCCTAAATAATGACTATTTTTATTGCAACATGAGTATCCATATAGAAAGTTCCTGACCCTCTTCCCAAACTACTTATTTTAGACTCTTCAAAATTCAAAACATCTGCAGATGAGAAATTTGAAATTGCAACAAATAAGCTGATATTCTCAGACTAGAAAACATTGTGGGAAAAGGAGAAAATCCTACTTACCAGCATTTCCTCCTTTTCCCACAAAATTTGTAAGAGCATTCTCTGTCAGGGTCATTGAACCTCTAGATTAGGTAAAGGGTTAAAGTAAAGTTACAAGAAAACTTTATTTCTCTGCTGCAGTAGCTTTCTCAAGTTTGAAGTTTAAATCCAAAAAAAAAGGCAAAAGACAACAGGGCTATGACAATACCTCGCCAACTTCTTCAAGAACATCTTGAGCTAATATGTTGAAAAATTAAAAGTACCGGTATATATTTTAGTATTAAAGTAACCCCTTTCTTATTTGTACATGTCTATTATAAAAAATGTAGCTAACAAGTACATTAACATATATACATACCTGCAGATATGTCTGTACCATTGAAGGCAGCAAAGGAATTCAAACTGAAATATAATTGTTCCCAGTATTTACAACTAGCAATTTCAAACGTACTTATGATAATGAATTTTAGTACCCATCTGTCAATTACAGCTACAACTGTTACAAGCTGATAAATACAGTATTTCCAATAAAGTGCATTGTCACTGGATCAGGAAAACAAGAGCATCGCATGTGAGTGCCAATGCTCTGCTGCAGTTGTTTGATTTTCAGTGAAAATTCTAAGTCAAGGGGGCATAACTATCAGAAATATTTTGATGCTTACCTGCCCTTGTTGCATGGGTTCCTCTTTCGATAGTTAATGACTTAAACAAATTTGAAGTAAATATCTTAAGTAATGACAAAGATATAATAAAATGTACCATGCCTCCAACGCAGATGAGGACAGGGCTACGACAGTACCTTGATGTTTTCTTCAAAAACAGCTAAGCTAGAAATTCAAAGAGCCATAACTTCTTTTACCCTTTACCATACAATCCTGAGCTTTAGCAACTAAAAGAGAGAACACTTTTGAAAACCTACCGTTTCAGAGACAAATTCTACCATTTTAGCCCCATTTAATTTGTTGTCTATAAATGCTTCAAATTGGGTAAGTGTAATATTTTGTCATTTGGCAAAGAGTCAATCCTTCACCAAATGACAAATTTTAGACTCTTCCAAATTGAAAGCATCTGCAGAAGACAAATTGGAAATTGGTACAAACTGTTTAAGTTCTCTGACAAAGGAGAAAACATTGTGAGAAAAGGAGAAAATGCTGGTTACCAGCATTCTCTCCTTTTCCCACAATTGTTTTCAAAAGCCTTCTTCCTCAATGTCATTGAAAGTCAGGATCATGCATTAACCCTTTCCCAAACAAGCCCTGGTTTTCACGTGTCTGCAGTACAAGTCTTTTGAAAACACTGTGGGAAAAGGAGAAATTGCTCGTAACGAGCAATTTCTCCTTTTCCCACAGTGTTTTCTACCCTTTTTGAGACCTTTCTGCCATTTTCATCAAATCTAAAATTGTCGTCTGCAAACTCTTTCAATTTGGACCAGTCCAAAATTTGTCGTTTGGGAAAGGGTTAAAGGCTTGATAGTCCAACAATTATCTTATGACATAGTTCCAGCAAAAATGTGCAAAAAGTGCAGGAGAAGAGGAGGCCACAAAACTGAGTCTATATATGAACAGACATATGACCTTATTCCAGTATCCTCCCCAAACACTATTTTGATTGTGGGTGGATAAAAAAAGCAATTCTGCAATGAAATTACGAATTACATTTGAGCCATGCTCTTTGAAAAGGGGGCTTAATGCATTTACAGTATCATCTCAGGTCAGCTTGCATAGTCGGCACAGGCTGATCTGGGCTGAAATTTTTTGCTACTGGTTAATTTTCTGCATGTCCAAGGACCAATTTACCTAATGATTCCGTCGGTTGTTAGACAAAATGAACTTAATGGATCCATGGCTGTGATTGTGATGACTTTCTTGGTATCACACATCACAGAGATGCATTAAGCCTCCTTTTTGCCTGAGCATGGCTCAATTATACAACATTTCTTTTTTCACATTTTTTTTTTACATTACCACACAGTCCCTACTTTTAACGACTCCATTGGAGAAGACTTTTGAAAACATCATGGGAAAAGGAGAAAATGCTGGTAACCTGCATTTTCTCCTTTTAAAACATGTTTTCTAGCCTGTCAAAGAATTTTAGTTTATTTGTATCACTTTCAAAATTGTCATCTGCAGAGCTTTCAATTTGGAATAGTCTACAGAGAGTTAACCTTTTCCCACACAATCCTGAGTTTTAACAACCTTGAGAAAGAATCCTTTTGAAAACATTGTGGAAAAAGGAGAAAATGCTGGTAACCAGCATTTTCTCCTTTTCCCACAATGTTTTCTACCCTATAAAAGACAGATATCATCATTTGAGCAACATCTAAATTGTCGTCTGCAATTGCTTTCAATTTGGACCAGTCTGAAATTTTGTCGTTTGGTAAAGAGTTAAACACCTATCCCCCTTCCCACAACAACTCTAATAAACATGTGAAAACTCTAGACTTTACTCACGAGGTGCTTCTGGAATGCTTTTCTAGCTTTACATCAGATGCTGAGCGTCTGAGTGGAGAGCTTCCAAGATTATTTTTGTAGGGAGTAGAAGTCTTTGGTAAGGTCTTCAGTGCTGACGGTGACGATGGTTTAATAGGTAGAGAGTTATTGTTATCATGTATAACATCATTTGTGTGAACCTCAGACTTGGATTTTGAAACTACCTGTAAGATACAACATTTGATCTTTCAACGCCCTTTGGTATGAATCTATAACCTGTATCTAGACAATCCTGTTTTTTTACAACCCTAAGGTTAAAGGCTTTATAAAAAATGCTGGTTACCTGCTTTTTCTCCTTTTTTCACAGTATCTTCTACCACTAAATACTGATATTGCATCATTTGAGTCACTTTGGTTTGCTGTCTGGAGATGCTTTCAATTTAGGCATGCCTAAAATTTTATTGTTTTGGAAAGCATTAAGAAATGAGTAATGCTCTTTGAAAAGGGGGTTTAATGCATTTGCAAAAATGATTGACCCATGTCAGTCTACACAGTCCATGCAGGCTGACGTGGGTTGACACTTTTCACTTTTGTAAATTTTCTTCGTGTTCATGGGCCGCACTACCTTATGATTAAGTGGGTAGTTATTGATCTATAATGATGTGATGTCTTGCTTGGTATAATGCATCACGCATGTGTGTCAAACCCCCTTTTGCCTTTAGCTCAAATACTGTAGACCACATGTATCACAAAAAATACCAAGCAGAAACATTGTTAACAAGAACACCACATGCAGGTGGCAATCCTATGCTCCAGTTGCTTTTTTGGTGACAATTTACAGCAGAAAAACGAGGATGGCTGTCAAAATCATTTCAGGGCCACCTGCCTTTGTTGTGTGGGTTTCCCTTTTTGATGGTTGATAACTGCACTAGGTTAATAAGTAAATTTCTTCAGTAATAACAGAGATAGTAGTAAATGTCCCAGTTTTGGCACAATGACACAGATGAGGACAATGCCAGGGCTATGACAGTATCTCTGATTTCGTTGGAAACAACCTCAATACTGATAATGAAGATTATCCAGCATTTTCTCCTTTTCTTCTAATGTCTTTAAAGCTTTCCTTTCCAAGGTCATGAAAATACAAGACTGTCTGGCAAAGCTTTAATAATTAACCCTTTACCAAACAACAAAATTTCAGACTGGTACAAATGGAAAGCATTTGCAGCCGACAAAGTAAATGTTAACGAAAAGTTGAAGTTTGCTTTGGGGAGGACAGAAAACATTGTGGGAAAAGGAGAAAATGCTGGTTACCAGCATTTTCTCCTTTTCCCACAATGTTTTCAAAAGGCTTCTCTCTCAGGGTTGTTAAAAGTTGGGATTGTGTGGTAAAGGGTTAAATATCAATTGAATGGATCAACCATTTGGTTGTATTTGTACTGCTAAAACTAGACATATCCAGAGGGAAAAAAGTAATGTCTGAAAATGTCGATTTAGATCATGGCAGAAACTTTCTGTGACATATGGATAATTGGTTTACTTCTTTTGTTTTCTTCTCTTCCTCTTCAAACACCTCATTTTCAATTGAAGTTGGTCGTCCTATTTCTTCCTGCTTGACCTCTGCGCTAGGCTTTCGTCTTTTGTCGTTCTCTTTAATACTCATTTTCTTGGGAGATTCTGCTTCCTGTTTTGTAGACCTTTTCCTCTATAGTGGAAAAAAAAAAAAAGAATTTATTAATGACTAACCAGACAAATACTTGTATCACCGTGCAAAGCTGCCTCTTTTTGTAGCATAATGCTCTTTCCGAGTCATTTACTGCTTTCAAAAACAACAAAGTCTGAGTGATATTCACCAAAGAGAGAGAAATGACCCCTCTTGCAATAACTATAATTAAACCTTAAAAGAATTTGATGGTGATTCACAGCATCTTCTTGTATGCAAAAACAGTCTAGGATTGACCTATAAATGTACAAATTCTAGTTTTCAAGCCACTGCAGTTGAAAGCTTTCTTCCTTTTCCCACATATTTCCTATTGTGTAAAAAACAATTTTTTTCTTTCCTTTAAATTCCTTTGTGTAGTTTGTTATACTTGTTCATAGGCTTGAAATATGTCAAAAGGTACTTATTGTTCAATTAACTTCACTTACTATTGTGTCTTTTGCTGTCACTGTACATTTTAGTTGCATCTCTCCAGATTTGATATGTTGTAAGGGGAACCACTCTGCAGTGCCCTTTAATTGAAATATAGAAAGAAAAGTTTAAACTTTTATCAAACAATCTTTCGGATTTTTTTTTTTTTTTTTTTTTTTTTTTTTTTTTTTCCTAAAAGCGAGACTCTGGCAAAAGGGAGCTTAATGATGCATCTCCGTGATCCATTGTAAGCAAGCCATTACATAATTATGGATCCATGATAGCCACTTTTTTTTCAACATTTGACTTAATCATGAGACCTGTAGACTGGTCCTTTGGCGAACAGAAAATTGACAAATAGCAAAAAGTTTTCGCCCAGGTCAGCCTGTGCGAAATGCACAGGCTGACCTGGGTTTATACTTTCCGCAGATGTGTTAAGAGCATGGCTCATATATAAGCCTGAGGAAAAAAAGGCTTTCTGAAAACAAAGCAGGTAAGAAGGGAATTCTTTTAAAAGCAAACCTCATCATTTAAGCCTCATAAAATTTGTTGTCTGCAGATGTTTTCCATTTGGACTATTCTAAAATTTTGTTATTTTTGTAAAAGTACAGTGAAACTATGATAAAATTACTTTTTGTATGTTATATGGCATTTTTTCTTTTTTTATACCAGGAATTGAAAATGCAAAAGCTGTGTCTTTTCTTATTTCTTTTGCTGACTACATACTTCCTTTATGTGGTACTCTAGGCACTAAAAGCCAACAAAGAAAACCTTTAACCCTTTCCCAAACGACAAATTTTGGACTGGTCCAAATTGAAAGAATTTGCAGACGACAATTTCAAATTTGATGAAAATGGCAGAAAGTTATCAAAAAGGGTAGAAAACGCTGTGGGAAAAGAAGAAATTGCTCGTTACGAGCAATTTCTCCTTTTCCCACAGTGTTTTCAAAAGACTTGTACTGCAGACATGTGAAAACCAGGGCTTGTCTGGGAAAGGGTTAAATAACTAGAATCCAACAAAAATCTAGAAAATATTACAACATACTGAGAAATAGAATATTCTGAGCAATTTCTTTATGGTCTTTTTTCAAAAAACTGATGTAACAGTAACAAAAGGCTACAAAATTAGGGTTCATGATTCACTATTTTTAATTCAATCCTGGGTTCATGATTCACTATTTTTAATTCAATCCTAACTCTTAATTCCATGACTTGACATTTCAATTGCTGTGAAATTCAATAATGCAAGTCTTGTATTTTCTATATATCAGAGGTGCCTTTAGGACAATAGCTACTTTGGCATGTGTTCACCAACCATTCTAAATTGCTTTCTTGGTCTTTTTCTGGATTTAGAGAGTAATACAAACATTTGGTTTAGCCAATAAGAAACTGCATAACTCTTTAAATCTAGAAAATTCTCTACAATTAGACTAGGAATGCTATTACCATGGTAGATCTGAACCTGGATTGAATTGCTTATAGTAACAGCGCTTTTCAAGATAAAACTCCACAGAAAATGCAGTCTGATCTTGGATATGCACTATCTGCTTCTTTGCCAGATAGTATGACAAACATAGCCTCAAAATAGCAACAGCTGCATATTTAGAACTGACTGAGAATGTTATTTAGCCCTACAACTGTTAAAAATAGTTGGTGAATACAGACCCTGCTTACCTACCTGTAGTGAAAGTTCTTTGAGCTGATCTAGAGTGAGCATCACTTTACCCATAAAATCATTCACAAACAGGTCTTTGTCATACATATTCTGAAATAATACAGATAGGTATCTCTGTAAATTCTAACAACACAAGAGGTAGAATCTTGAATAGGAGAAACAAAGTCCTACAAGTTTATAAGTTGGATCTTACTCTGTTTCTTTCAAAATGTCAAGCCTTTCACAGAAAACAGAATTTCCAATTTGTCAAAACTGAAAGCATTTGCACAAAACAAATTAAGCCTTCACGCGCCGAATAAACCCAATGGTCATTTTCATTCTAGAATAAAACCAATATAATTGCAAATTCATGGCTATCTTTTGCGTGTAGTGTTTTAACATAGTGGACTGTGTAGATCAAAGATCAGGCTGCACATTTTGTGCAGCCTGATCTTGATCTACACTGGCCACAAAGGCAACTATATTAGTGAAAGGCACTTTAAGGGTTAAATATGATTTAAACAAGGGAATCTGTCTATCAAAGGGTAGAAAACATTGCATGAAAGCAAGAAATTGCTGGCTACCAGCATCTTCTTTTTCTGCAATGTTTTCTAAAGTCTTCCTCTTCAGGGTCTATAAAACACAGGATTATGTCGTAAAGATTAACAATGAATTTGACCTTTTGCTTACTTTTAAAATGAAAGCATGGGTTTTTGGCTATAGTTTGCTGTTCAAGATCTTTCAACATGCGAAGTTTTATAAACCTAGCTTAGAGGTAATCGAGAAAATACTGGTTAAAAGCATTTTCTCCATTTCCCACAATGTTTTCAAATGGCCTCTTTCTCGGGATCGTTTAATGATGGGTTTGCGTGTTAAAGGGTTAACATTGTAACCTACAATTTCTAACATCCCATTTTCTTCTGTCATCTGAAAAGTCACAGATTCATTCCACTCCGGAAACAAAGTTCGCTTCTTCACAGTGGTAGAAAACACTTTTTCTTTGCCAAGCTTCACTTCACAAAATGGATCACTGTAACCTGTTGAGATTGCAGATAAAAAACCACACATGAAGAAGTGCATGATTTTCTAAATAAATACATGAAATGGCATTGATATAGAGAAAAATTAAATTTGCATTCTTGCAGCCACCTGAAAAAAACATATTAGAGAATTTGAATATTTGTATCTAATTCAATGAGTTAGATTTACAAGCGCAATGAAGATAAAGTTTCAGAGATTTATGAAAGCATTTGAAGGTGACAAATCAAATGTCAAAGCATAAACTTTGTCCTTCAGGGTGTAGAAAACATTTTGGGAAAAAGAGAAGATGTTGGTTACCAGCATTTTCTCCTTTTCCCACAATATTTTCAACACTCTTCTCCCTCAGGGTCATTTAAACTCAGGATTTTGTAGTTAAGGATTAAAAGGAAAGAAAACACAGCGGAAAGAGACAAAATGCTGGCTATGGCATTTTCGTCTTTTCCAACTATGTTTTCAAAAGTATCACCTCAGTAAAACACAGTATTGCATGGTAACGGGTTTACACATTAAAAAACAGAACTGATAAAACAGGACTCCTTACCATTTCTATCCTTGGCAACAAGGTCACGACCTTGAATCAACACTAAGTCGACAAAGATTTTATCTGAAATGCAAAGATGGGAAAAATGATAACACAGAGTCAGAAACTAAAACTATCACAGATTAATGAATATCTCCCCCCATTTGCCTTATCAATGGAATATGACCAAGATTCTAGGAACCACAACTCCTGCAGTACTTGACCAATCATAAGTTTACATGATAGGAACTCTTCCATTAGAATTTCAGGCAAAATTGTTGAAAACTGTTGATGAGAAGACAATAGTGAGATGCATCTGTAGACTGACAGACAGAAAGATAGGAAGCCTGATTTCAGTATAAACCCCTCCCACCTCAGTCTTCGTTGTAGAAGGTATAACAGAATAGTTGCCCAGCATTTAGATGATTATTTTTCCCCCAAAAACAGATTATGACAAGTTAGATAAATCATTAAACTGAATGTAGGTACTACAAACTAAAACAAGCTTCCAAATAAACCCCTAGAAAAAATACCTTTGTCCTGGCCAATATGCTAGCAACATTTATACATTATTATTTCTTGGCATACTTAGGATAAGGCCTGGGTAGATCAAGATGACGTGTGCAGTCCCTTATGATGTAAGAAATTACACTCAAAACAGCCCTAACCCTTTCTAAACAATAATGCTTTGAGGAAATGGATGTAGAAGGCTTTTTTTTTAAGAAGCATTGTGAGAAAAGGAGAAATTGCTGGTAACAAGCATTTTCTCCTTTTCCTACAATATTTTCCAGCTTTAATACACTTCCATAAATTGAGCCATATTCAATTTGTTGTCTGCTTTCAAAATGGAAAAGTTTGAAATGTTGATGTCTGGTAAAGAATTCACGCTCACCATCTAAGATATCTGTATCCTTTGCTGTTGAGTGGGTCTTAGCTAGCCCAACACCACCACCCTGAAACAGAAAGTAATGACTTGCATTGCAATCTCTGGATGAAATCCACACAGCTTTTTTTCTTTCATGAAACTTCAGCCTTTTTCCTTTATGAATCTTCATGGACTGAACTGTAAAAATTCCTCAGTGACTGACCTATAATCTAATCATTTCTGTTGCAAATTTAATCCTTACAGCATTAAATAAACGAAATAGACTGAAATTGCAATCAAGAAACCAAATCATGGCAATGAAAATTTCAGGGTGTTTTAACCAGAGTATTTTCACAAATAAGAGTGACAAATCAAGCAAGGCTAAACATGATAGGATTTGTCCATGAAAGGGTAAAAACATTGTGGGAATAGGAGAAAATGCTAGTTGCCAGCATTTTCTTCTGTTCCCATGTTTTCAAAACAGATGAAATTCGTAAGAAAACTAAACAAATATATCTTTATAAATGTCGACCCTCACCAGCACATTCATGCACTTGTATAATAAGATGGATCCCTACATATATCACAAACATTCATGCTTATCTAAAACAGTACAGATCTTTAAACTTTACCATAAAATCGTAATTTTATCAGCACTGAGAAAGAAAACCTTTGAACACATTGTGGGAAAAGGAGAAAATGCTGGTCACCAGCATTTTTTCCTTTTCCCACAATGTTTTCAAACCTTTCTAAGACAATTCCCATCATTTGAACAACATTTAATTTTGTTGTCTGCATGTTCCTTCATTTTGGATTACCATAAGTCTGAAATTTTGTTGTCTGGTAAAGAGTTAAAGACTGAAAAGCTCAGAATGGTATACATGCTATTTATCAACCAACACATAAAACAGCGACCTGTTGCTATTATGTAACTGAAATGCGGTTGAAATTCATATACTGTATATAAAAATAAACAAGCACATTGTTTTAACTCTTTACCACACAATCCCGACTTTTAATGATCCTGAGAAAGGAGCCTTTTGAAAACATTGTGGGAAAAGGAGAAAATGCTGGTAACCAGCATTTTCTCCTTTTCCCACAATGTTTTCTAGCCTTCCCAAAACAAATTTTTCAATTTTTGAGTTACATTTACTTTGTCGTCTGCAAATGCTTTCAATCTGGACCAGTCTAAAAATTTGTCATTTGGTAAAGAGTTAAATGTTTACCCTCACCAGCACATACATGCACTTGTATAATAACATGGATCCCTGTAAGTATCACACACATTCATGCAGACAAAGCAATTTACATCTTACAAACATCCATGTGTATAGGGTGATTCATAATATCTGACATGGTTTTCAACATTAATAGCACCAGTATCTTGTCTTTTTAACCCTCTACCACAGAACAAAGTTGCAGACTTGTCAAAATTGAAGGCAACTTCAGGCAATATATGAAATGTGCCTCAAAATTTGAAATTTGTTTTTGAAAGAGTAAGAAACATTGTGGGAAAAGGAGAAAATACTGGTTACCAGCATTTTCTCCTTTTCTAAATATGTTTTCAAAAGACTGTTCTCCCACGGTCAATTAAAAACAGGATTGTCCAGTGAAGAGTTAAATGATTTTGCTTGCTATCGATATGGTTATTCTAGAGGCCTGTAAGTTGTGTTTGATAGTAAAAACACAACCCTCACATTTTCAAAATGGTCTGTATCTCAATGTGTTTGATTTAAATCATTAGTACACTACCAAGCATGCAGCCTGATTTTACTTATGCATATCAGAATTAAATGATACACTTCTAAGCTTCAAAATCTTAATGATTTCAAAATTCAAATGATGTAGATGTGTTTACAAGATTAAAAGATGAAGGCATGGATTAAATAATAAATTTACAGCTGTGGAAAACAAATGAAGGAAAAAATTGCACATCTGCCCATCATAAGCCTGTAAATAGACCTACCAGCCTCTCAAGAAGCAAACTGAATCCATTCCTTATAATTCTACACATTTGACCTCCAGCAGACTGCTACATATGAGCCATGCTCTCTTAAAAGGGGGCTTAATGCATTTGGAAAAGGTATTGACCCAGGTCAGCCTGTGCAATCCGCACAGGCTGACCTGGGCCGAAACTTTTCGCTAATGGTCAATTTTCTGTACTTCAAAGGACCATTCTACCTCATGATTAAGTCGGTTGTTAAAAAAAGGTGGCTATTATGGATCCATAATTATGTGATGGCTTAATATGTATAGTGCATCACAGAGATGCATTATGCCCCTTTTGTCAGAGCACGGCTATATTATTATTACGCATTTGTCTTAAAAATGACAACTTTGAAAGCATTGTGTCAATAGAAAGAATTGCTCATACTTTCACAATGTATTCATCCATATATTAATTTAACCCTTGAAATAATAATAGCTGCCACAAGTAAACCAAGTGGGTGTTAAAATACATTTAAATTGAAATCATACGATTTAAAAGTATGAAGAATAGTGCGAAGATGACAATTTGTTATTGTAGAGTCCATCCAAGTGTTAGTTGCTGGTAGAGGAATTGATGTCAAAACTAGGTTCAAAGTTGCCAGGTCACTCTATCTTTTGTTTACTTTTTTCCTGATTTTAAAATTCATTTTTCTGCCCATGACTAACACTTGGACCGACCACACAATAACAGATTATCATCTTCATAATATTTCCCATACTTTTAAATGGTATGATTTAAATTCAAATGCATTTTAATACCTCCATTGGTTTTTTGGCTGCTATTGGGCCTTTACCCATACAATCTTAAAAATTTAACAAGAATTTAGAAAAACTTGTGACCCAGAAAGAAATACCACAATATGAACAAAATTCTAATATCATGGCGTCTTCTACTCTGTTTCCATCATATAATTTTAAGAACTTTTTGTTTCAATTCATACTGATCTAAAATTGCATATCATGATGGCTCGGAAAGATCGCCAAGTACTGGTGTTTGAGAGACCAGGGCCAGTATTTACCAACCAATGTTAATAACAATTCTCAAGAATTTTCTAAATGTTTAAGCCACTGTTTGCTTTCCAGTGTAAAAATAATCAAATATTGTTGAATTGTGAGATAGGAAAGAATTCTGTTGCAATGACACTTATCCAGAATTTGGCCAAGCTAAGAACTGAACCAGCAACCTCTTGATATCAAGCCTTGCATTGTTAAAACTGAGCTATCAGAGTTGTCCCATCCCCTGACAAACATACAAACAACTGACAAGGCATTACAAATAGACATACAAAAAACAATAATTACAAGGTAAATAAGCGCAAGCATTAGTCATTTTAACAAAATGGGTACTACAATACTATGCATCTGCGTAAATATGTGAGTCATGCTCTGGCAAAAGGGGGCTTACTGCATGTAATGCATAATACCAATCTTGAAAGCCATCACATAATTATGGATCAATAACAGCCACTTTTTTTAACAACCGACTTAACCCTTTCCCAAATGACAAATTTTGGACTGGTCCAAATTGAAAGTGTTTGCAGACGACAATTTTAAATTTTATGAAAATGGCAGAAAGTTCTCAAAGAGGGTAGAAAACATTGTGGGAAAAGGAGAAATTGCTCGTTACACAGTGTTTTCAAAAGACTTGTACTACAGACACGTGAAAACCAGGGCTTGTTTGGGAAAGGGTTAATTAAACATGAGGTAGACTGGTCTTTGAACATACAGAAAAATTGACCATTAGTGAAAAGTTTTGGCCCAGGTGAGTCTGTGCAGACTGCGCAGGCTGACCTGGGTGGATACTGTTTGCAGATGCATTAAGCCCCCTTTTATCAGAGCATTGCTCATATACATGTACCTAAATAATATTATGTTAACCCATTACCCCCTCATACAAGTTTTGAAGCAGAGGACTAGGAAAAAAAGACGTGTAAAATAAGGATGACCAACAAAAACTAAGGTTAACTGCATGAATGCAAGTGAAAATATTGAGGCAAAAGGAGAAATGGCTTGTTACAAACAATTTCTCCTTTTGTTACAACCTTTTTCTAAAAGTGGTCTGCTTCAAAAAGTCATATGCAGGCAAGCAATGTGTAAATAAACATGCATTGTACTTTTACCTGACTCCATTTAGCTGCCTTTACCTGGTTTGCTATTGACTGAGGAGTTGATAAGATAAGTACTTAATTACATGTACATCCAAATGACAAAAAATAAGATTTATTCAAACTGGAAGTATTTGCAGACGACATATTCATTCTAGCTCGAGTGAACTGATTTGCCATTTAAGGGATGAAAAACTGTTTCACAGTATTTTCTTATTTTTCCACAATGTTTTCAAAAACCCTCCTGGTTAGGTTCTTTAACTCTTTCAGCGCCAAATAAATAAACTCGACTTCTTTCGGTGGCTGTAAATGCAATCCACAGAGACCCAGAAAGATTTTTTATCGTAGGGGCTTAACTAATTAAGCGGACGGTACAGATCAAAGATCAGACTGCACATTCTGTGCAGTCTGATCTTGATCTGTGCCGTCCGCAAAAGTCCCTGTTTTTGCCTATGGCACTGAAAGGGTTAAAACATGGGATTATTTGGTAAAGTGTTAACAACACCAAGGGAGACATAATCTTCTATTTTCCGTTTATGGTTTATAATGGTGGACTGCAAATAAAGGAATTAAGCATCATTATCATAATGCCCAATCACAGCCATGTCACATATGACATTTCAAAGCAAGCACCCAATGCTAAAACATGAACAAAATAAAGATAAGTAGTTTTGTAAAAAAGAAATAGCAAAATGATGATGATGATGATAGGGTTTTACATGATATCCAACTATAAACCAGTCATAGATATCAGTGATTTTACTAGATCTGTCAGTAAATAAAATATTCATTCTTACCAAAAAGTTTACCAAATGTAGTGGGAAAAGGAGAAAATGCTGGTTACCAACATTTTCTCTTATACCAGCAATGTTTACATAAACCTGCTACTTTAGGTTCATCAAAACTAAGGATTGTGAGCTAAATACCTAACCCACTGAGTTCTCATAACGTGCAAGGGACATCACAAACAGTTTGTAAACTGCTGACTTAACTACTTCATCGTCAGAAGATTTGTATCTTTTTCATACAAAACACACTTCAGACAAAGTAGAAACAAAATCTAACAATATTGTTGTAAAACTCCTCCTCATAAAGCCTACACACAATACCATATAGAATTCTATGAAATGGACATTGGTGGATGGAGAATTACTGATTTGTGAAAAAAATCTGATATAAATTGTATCCCAAAAGATGTACAGTAAAACTCTGATATAGCGAATTTCACGGGACCGTCAGATTTAATTCGCTATAAGCATAATTCGCTTTATTGATAGTACGAACTTCGTTATATTTCGGGACTCAAAGGTGGACACATGTACATGCAGTCTAACATTTATTTACCAGAAAAATGTTTTTCTAACATACTTTGACAAATATGTGTTATATTTATAGTATCCAATGACATTTATGACAGGTAGGAAAAACTAGTAGCCGATTTCGTATTTATTTAATCGAGTGAGCAATGTTAATCATTCAAAACACATTTTATACCGGTAGGAATTGAAAGCATTTGCAGACGACAATTTTCTACTTGTGGCAAATTATACCTTACCACGATAATTATCGATCGATAACACAGTCAGTTTATGTTCTGTAGATCAACGCGTCAATGTGTTAATTGGGCA
The DNA here is from genome assembly GCA_945859785.2 of Tridacna gigas. Classification (NCBI taxonomy): domain Eukaryota; kingdom Metazoa; phylum Mollusca; class Bivalvia; order Cardiida; family Cardiidae; genus Tridacna; species Tridacna gigas. The sequence goes on from OX244029.2 coordinate 51,591,822, forward strand.
AGCGGGAAGGTGTGAATAACTGACTTGGTAATTAAAGACCCTTAGATGCGACTTCAGTGTAACCAAGGTATTTTCAGTTGAAATGGATATCTGCGGACCTGATTTTTGATTCGCAATACGCGAAAATTTGTTATATCCAAATTCGTTTTAACAATTAATTTTTACAAAGGCGAAAGAAGGTTTTTGCCGGGGAATTGATTTCGATTCGTACTAAGCGAAAATTCACATTATCAGAGTTCATTATAATTAAGTTTTACTGTATTTTACTGATAAGCACCATCCAGAGCAGTAACATAGGCTCTTCCATTGTTCTTCAATATAAAGAGTATACAGTCCTTCATAAACCAAACATGCAAATACAAAATGAAATTCATCTTCAACAATGTACTTTGATTTTATGTAGTATGTGTACTATTTTATGCAGAAAAAATTTACGACATCTTAGATGATAATAACCAATACTATGGTAAGGGAATATTATGACAAAGGAGAAATTGCTTAACTTGAAGACTTAACTTCTTTATGTACCCTAAAGTTTCAAAGAGTTATCTTCCACAGACTCTTAACCCTTTACCAAATGACAAAATATTAGACTCTGACCAAATTCACAGCATTTGCAGACGACAAATTGAATGTGGCTCAAATGATGATTTCTGTCTTTGATTGGGTAGAAAACATGGTGGGAAAGGGACAAAATGCTGGTTACCAGGATACCAAAATACCCTAGCATTCCTAATTAGCACACCCTGCCTATGCAATATTCTCCCAGCCTTCTCATCGCAACCTCACAACCTATGCCAATTTCAATCAAATTTCTTTGTGCTTCACAAAGTTTCCAACAGATATCTTCAACAGATTTGTTACAAACATCTTCATGACCAAAGAAACTATGTAAATTAGAAAAAAAACAAATGCACCACATGTGAGTGCCAACACTCGGCTGCAGTTCCTTGATTTTCAGTGAAACTTCGAAGTCAAAAAAGGGGCATAACTATGTCAAAATACTTTGATGGTTACCTGCCCTTCTTGTACAGGTTTCCCTTTTGATAGTGAACAACTTGTCCAAGTTTGAAGTAAATATCTTAAGTAAGAACAGAGATATTATTAAATGTCAAAGTTTTTGAAAATACCAAAGTTTTTGCAGGACAATGCCAGGGCTACAACAATACCTTGACATTTTCTTCTAAAACAGCCAATCAAAAAATGTTATAAGAAAATATAAATGGTACTAAAATACCCTATCATAGTTAATAAACACAAGTCTTTTATGCAATACCCCACCCTGTTCATCCCAGCCTAACTTTGCCATCATTTTACTATAAATAAGTGTGTACATTTGAACACTGATAAAGAAGAAAGAGCATTATACCTACCATTGTTCCTGGTGACACCATATCCTCAACATATAAAAATTCATTTTCCATGACAGCTCCTGAGTCTGTACTGGTGAGGCGATATCTCTCTAATAACATATAAAATCACCAATTGAAGCTATAATCTCATAAATGAGACTTCCAAGCATCTTATCACTGTACAGCTTTAGAAAACGTTCATTTCAAAATCAGCTGCTGCAAATTTGCTTCAGAAGGTAATGTGCTAAGTCAGCCTGACTTTACTACTGTTAAACCATTTTCCTAAATAAAAAAAGCTTAATCTACCACTTTCAAAAAGCATTTGGGAAAAAACGGATTTTGCAAATTGTAAAGCTTTTTAACCCTTTACCAGAAAACAGAACTTTCGACTTGTCCAAACTAAAAAGTTGCTAACAAATAAATGTGGTTCAACTAATGTATTTTAAAGGGTTGAAAATATTGTGGGGAAAAAAGACAAAATGCTGGTGACCAGTATTTTCTCCTTTTCTCACAATGTTTTCAAAAGCCCTGATCCACCTAGGTTATTAAAATTTGGGATTGTGCTGTAAAGGGTCAAGAAATAGAATGTGCTGAGAAACCTATCCATTTGTCAAATTGCTCTCAAGAAAGGGTGAATAAGTTAAACTTACCTGATCTTTCCACAGAGGCTACAGGTCTGAATACCAATGATACAGTGATCTGACCTAAAGATATGTCCGTCACCTGGCCTTGGCCTTGTTTGTTGTAGCCCAAAAGTAGGGTTTTATGGGATACAGAGCTTTCCTCCTATAAAAGTAAATGTGATAAGTGACAAAAAACTACCAGGCAATCATTCATCTACAAATGCTTAGCTGAAATATCAGCACTAACAATTAAACCTAAGAGTGCCGAATAAACCAAACAGACACTTTCAGTCTAGAAATCAAACCCAAATAATTGCAGTTTCACGGTAGCTTTGTCTATAATGTCTCAGCAATGCAGACAGTGTAGATCAAAGATCAGACTGCACATTTTGTGCAGTCTGATCTCGATCTCCACTTGTTGCAAAAGTGTGAATGGCCCTTTCAGGGTTAAAATATTTAACTCTAGATTAAGTCTGACTGGCCTTGGAGAGAAGTGATGTAATAGAGTTACTTTTGACCTCAGTGCCATAATTTGAACAAACTCTTTAAAGGTTCATTGCATGATGCTAAGGATCAAATACTGAAGACCTAGGTCCTTTGGACTTGAACAAGATGGTTTTCTAGTTGATGTTACAAAAGACAATACCATTTGGGACAAAAATATATGAGCCATACTCTGTGAAAAGGAGGTTCAACTCTTTATCAGACAACAAAATTTTAAATCAAAAATGAAAGCATTTGCAGATGACAAAATAAAAGTCACTCAAAATTTGAAAACTGTTTTGGAAAGGGTAGAAAACATCGTGGGAAAAGGAGAAAATGCTAGTTACCATCAGTTTCTCCTTTTCCTACAATGTTTTCAAAGGCGTTTTTTTTCTCAGGGTCATTAAAAGTTTGCACTGTGTGGTAAAGGGTTAATGCATCTCCTGTAGAGGCTAACATGGTGAAACTTTTTGCTATTTGTACATTTTATGTATGCAAAAGAACTCTGAATAAACTGCCTAATTTACTGCCTGGTTGATTGCACTTGCCAAGAAGGCTTTTGAAAACATTGTGGGGGGAAAAAGGAGAAAATGCTGGTAACAATCAATTTCTCCTTTCCCCACAATGTTTTATACCCTCTCGAGGACAACTTGAACTACTTGAACTACATTTTATTTCTCATTTGCTAACTACTTTCACTTTGAGCAGGTGTAAAATTCGTTGCTGGGTAAAGAGTTTATTTTACAGTTTTCACCTCTGACATGCTGTAGACAGCTGATCCCAGGAAATCATCATTGATTGTATTGGTCCCATCCCAATCAAACACATAGAAGGATAGCTGGCACTGGAAAAAGTGAATGGTTGTATCAAACTTTGCTGAACTTAAAAGTCTTCCTGAATTTTTTGCACTTTCTCAACAATTTAGTTTTTGACAGTTATGCATTTTCAGTTTTAGCTTCAAAGGGAAGAAATCTTCTGAAAGGAGGAAAAATCACCCCTGTAAGATGTACATGTATATGTTTGGTTTTATCTCACTACCTTCTGCAGATGACTTTTTGGTCTTCCAGGAGACCATTTTTGATTTGATAACATTGTGGCACTTATCCATGCTTTCTTGGTATGAATCCTTCACACACAAAAAAAAACATCTTTTAAATTCACTAGCAGATTTTCATGACACACAAAGACAATTCAGTGTTTAGGGGCCCTATTCACCAACCATGCTAAACTGCATTCTCAGTCTCACATTCAGGAATATCTAAATTTCAAAGTATCACAACTTCTGGCTAGCAAAAGCAAACAAGCGGCACTCTGGCAAAGGGTGGTTCAAATGCATCTCTGTGATGCATTATATCAAGCAAGTCAGTACATGCATCCACACTGACTGATTTACGAGGTAGAATGGTCCTAGGACACTCAGAAAATTTACATACAGCAAAAAGTTTTGACCCATGTTAGCCTACATGGACTGTGCAGGCTGACATGGGTAAAAACATTTTGCAAATGCATTAATCCCACTTTCACAAGCTATGACTCAAACTGTTTAGCCAATAGGAAATTGTGTTACTTTCTAAATTCTGAATTAGGCTAAGAATACAATTTAGAAAGGTTAGCAAATACTGGCCCTGATGTGGGAGCAGAAAGATTTCTTCCACAGTGGCTTTGAAGTAACCTTGGTATAATTTTGTTGACCGAACTTATTTTGAACTCTCAACCCCTGGAAACAAGCAGAGTGTGTTAAAAATGAGTTACCCAGCTCAGCATGGCGTTATAAAAATTATCCAACCTTTTCTTATCATCTTGACCTTTTAACTCCTTACCAAATGGCAATTGTTCAGACTTATAACAATCTGCAAGCATTTGTAGACTACAAGTTAAATCTGGCTCCAGAGATGGAATTTGTCCTAGAATGGGTAGAAAGTATTGTGGGAAAAGGAAAAAGATGCTGGTTACCAGCTTGTTCTTCTTTTCCCACAATGTTTTCAAAAGCCTTCTACCACAGAATTGTTAAAATTCTGGATTGTAAAGGGTACAGGGTTAACAAAGACATGCACTCAAGAGTTATTTTGATGAGATCTTTTTTTTCCCACTCAGTGTACTTTCTATGATATGGACCAATTTTCCCACTTGCAAAATTAATGAATTACAAGTGGCTATTCATTGTCCATCACTAGGAACCCTTATTTCACCCAAAATTCTAATTACTAGTATTGTTTTTAATCCAACTTTTAAGATTAGACATCTGCTTGGTTGGCATCAAAAGCCCCGACTAATTAAATGGCTAGCATTGGAGTTGGAGTTAAGATTGAGTTTCGAGGAACAAAGCTCAAAATGAGCACTAGCTTCTTTTCCTGTAATGTTTTAAAACTGCCAAAAAAGGAAATTTTTCTATTGAATTAAAACTTTTTTGTTACTTTTTTTTGGAACTGGAGAAGTACCAAATAGCCTAACAGAAAAGTGTTAAGGGTAATTTGTTGTCACTGACTCACCTGTGTGAAGTCTTTCACAAAAAATTCTGTGTTGGACTCCCATGAAGGATTTGTAGTTTGAGCTATGTAAGGCGTAGTTAATACCTGAAAAAGTGGTTGTAATGGTACCAAAAAAATTTCATGTCTTTTTCCATACTCTTGCATAATGATAGTTTGTCCGTATCCTTCATTGAAAAACATATACATACTTTTATGAGAGAGTAGACCAATTCAGCCTGCAAATGTAAGTGCTGTCTAGTGGCGCTTAGAGCAGTGAGTTAATGAAATGGATCTTTAAATCTACCCCTCTGGCTTCTCTTTCGATGATTTCAGCCATAAGATTCTAATTAAAACTTTTTGGACTTGTCCAATTTGAAGACGCCAACTTAAATGCAGGTCAAATGCTGCAGTTTTTCTTTGAAAGGTCAAAAATGTTGTGGGAAAACAAGAAGATGCTCTACACCTGCTTTTTTCTCCTTTTCCCAATATATTTTCAAAAGCTATCTTCTTCAGGGTTGTCAAACTTGGGACTGCCTGGTAAAGGGTTACATGCCAGTGAACTTCAAGCAATATATTTGGTGCTAGTCAAATATGTATATTTGGCACTACACTGTATTTATAAGGTATGAAAAATATTCCAGCTATTGGCCACTAAAGCATGATGTTCAAGGACACTTTTGTTCCCCCGAACAAAAACAGATGATTGGTAATGTATAAGAATAGAGTTAAACTTTCTGGTGCTATTGAATAACTGACTTTCTCAATAAGTGTTTCTAGAATCAATGTCTTGTCTGCATAACCTTTAATACTTTAACCTTTTACCACACAATCCCTAGTATTAATGACCCTGAAGAAGAAGCCTTTTGAAAGCATTGTGGGAAAAGGAAAAAATGCTGGTAACCAGCATTTTTTCTTTTTCCTACAATGTTTTCTACCCTACCAAACACAAAATTCATTATTTGAGCTACATTTATTTTGTCGTCTGCAAATGCTTTCAATTTGGTCGAGTCCAAATTTTGGCTGTTTGGTAAAGATTGAACTGTTGAAAAGTGTTGAAGTGACCAATGAATTGATTGTTTGTTTGTACTGTGTTTAATTCTAAGCAAAAAGACAAATTTTAGACTCTTCCAAAGAGAAAACTTCTGCAGATGACAAAAATCAAAAGTAATACGAATGAAGCAAAGTTCTCTGAAAGGATAGGAAACACTGTGGGAAAAGGTGAAAATGCCAGTTACTAGCATTTTTCTCTTTTTTTCCCCTCTATGTTTTCAAAAGCCTTCTCCTTCAGGGTCATTAAAACCCAAGTTTATGTGGTAAAGGGTTATACCCATTTTCAACATTATTTCAGTTATACTGCAGCAAAAACGGCACTTATCCATGCTTCCCTGGGATTTCTTGTAACAAGTACTTTGCACAATATTCTTCACAAGCCACTGGCTGTTTTCACAGATAACCATCTTCGAAACACTGATCAGTGGTGAGAGTGAAATAACTACCATCAGTCCTTTAACCCTTTATCGCGCAATGACGCCTTTTAACGCCCCTGGGGAAGAAGCCTTTTGAAAATATTGTGGGAAAAGGAGAAATGCTGGTAACCAGCATTTTCTCCTTTTCCCACAATGTTTTCTATCCTATCAAAGAACAAGAGGGCCATGATGGCCCTGTATCGCTCCACTGGCTTATAAATATAAACCATGAAGAGAAGTCTTCACTATATAAGCCCTTATAAAACTTTGACCCCAGGGCTACAGTTGGACTAAATGGGGAATATGTGTATTAGAAGAATAACATGCCAAATTTGGGAGTTCTTGGCCTTATGGCTAGTAACAAGACGGTTTCTGAACTTTTCACTCCATAAACCCATGTAAAACTTGTGACCCCTGGTGCAGGGCCAAACTTGATCCTAGGGCTGTAACTTGGGCCCTCTTTGTAGTTGTCCACTAGATAATGCTATAATTATGCAAAATTTGGTAGCCTAAGCCTTATGGCTATGTACACCAAGATTTAAAAGTTTTTCCCTATGTAAGCCTATGTAAATCTTGTGAATCCCTCCCCCCCCCCCCAGCATGAGGCCAAATTGATCCCAGGACTATAATTTGGGCACTTTTGGTAGACCCCAACTAGATCAAGCTAAATGCAAAATTTGGTAGCTCTAGGCCTTATGGCTAGGTACAGGAAGATTTTTTAAAGTTTTCTCTATTTAAGCCTATGTAAAACTTGTGACCCCTGGGGCAGAGCCAATTTTGACCCCAGGGCTATAATTTCAAGAAACATGATAGAGGTTTACTACATAAAGCTACATGCCAAATTTGGTAGCCCAATGCCTTATGGTTTCAGACAAGAAGATTTTTAAAGTTTTCTCTATATAAGCCTATGTAAAACTTGTGACCCCTGGGGCAGAGCCAATTTTGACCCCAGGGCTATAATTTCAAGAAACATGATAGAGGTTTACTACATAAAGCTACATGCCAAATTTGGTAGCCCTATGCCTTATGGTTTCAGACAAGAAGATTTTTAAAGTTTTCTCTATATAAGCCTATGTAAAACTTGTGACCCCTGGGGCAGAGCCAATTTTGACCCCAGGGCTATAATTTCAAGATACATGATAGAGGTCTACTACATAAAGCTACATGCCAAATTTGGTAGCCCTATGCCTTATGGTTTCAGACAAGAAGATTTTTAAAGATTTCCAATATTTTTCAGTTTCGTTGCCATGGCAACCAGAGTTTTTGAAGGAATCAAATTCTTTCAAGAAATTCTGAAGAGGACCATGGCAGGATCATTTCTGTGAAGTTTCATGAAAATTGGATGGGTAGTTTCAGAGAAGAAGATGTTTGAAATAAAAGTTAACGCACGGACGGACGGACGAACGAACGGACGGACGAACGGACGGACGGACGCACGACGGACACCGGGCCATGACATAAGCCCGCTGGCCTTCGGCCAGTGGAGCTAAAAACTGCACCATTTGAGCCACACTGAAATTGTCGTCTGCAAATGCTTTCAATTTGGACAAGGCTAAAATTTTGTCATCTGGTGATGGGCTAAAATTTTGTCATCTGGAGATTGGTTGCACCGATCGACAACCCCCCCCCACCCCAGTTTCACACCCTGTACACTACCAGCTTGACAAAGTGACCAATGAAATGCACTTACTCTTCTCCTATCACAGAACACAACACAATATGGATCAGAGAAACCTGTACTGTCTGAAACCATTACATTGTTGGCACAATGAACACACACATATAACACACCAGAACCTGGAAGAGAGACAAACCAATGCCAGAAACGGTCATTAAACCCTTTACCAAATGACAAAAATTTAGACTTGCCCAATTCAAGAGTTTTTGCTGACGACAAAATAATTGTGACTTAAACCTTTACCAAACAATCACGGATTTTCATGATCCAGGGAAAGAAGGCTTTGGAAAACATTTTGGGAAAAGGAGAAAATGCTGGTAACCAGCATTTTCTCCTTTTCCCACGTCTTCTACCCCCATCAGAGACCTTAAGCTCATTTTTACAAATGTTGAATTTGTCGTCTGCAGATGTTTTGAAATTGAAAGAGTCTAAAATCTGTCATTTGGGACAGGGTTAACCTTTTCCCAAACAAGCCCTGGTTTTCACGTGTCTGCAGTACAAGTCTATTGAAAACACTGTGGGAAAAGGAGAAAAGGAGAAATTGCTCGTTACGTTACATCTGCAAACTCTTTCAGTCTAAAATTTATCGTTTGGGAAAGGGTTAAAAATTCACTTTAAGAAGGACAGAAAACAAGTTTGGAAACCGAGAAAATGCTGGTTACTAGCATTTTCTCCTTTTTCCACCTCGTTTTTAAAAGTCTTCTTCCTCGTGTCGTTCAACAAGGAATTGTGTGATAAAGGGTTAAACCCTTGACTCTAACAGAACTGAGGTCAGTGGAACGGATATTAACTCTCCATCACATGGACGTTAAAACACAGGATTGTTTGTATAGGACTAACCCTTTGCCAAGCAACAGAATTTTAGACCAAACCATAGTGAAAACATTTGTAAATAATAGATCAAATGTAACTCTAATGGCAAGATCTGCCAGTGAAATAGTAGAAAACATGGCAGGAAAGGAAGAAAATGCTGGTTATCCGCATTTTCTTCCTTTCCAACTATGTTTTCAACAGCCTTCTTCCTAAAGGGACATTAAAACTCGGGATTGTGTGATAAAGGATTACGCAATTTACTGTCTGGCCTAAGAATCAAAACTGGTATGCTTAATGAATAATAGAAGTAACACAAACTGGAAACACATTTGAAGTAAAGGAAAGAAGTATTTTATGAATTAGATATGGCATATAGAGGGAAATGAATCTGTTGTTTATAACAAGCTATTGCTCCTTACCCTCAACCCTTTTCCACATAACCCCGAGTTTTAACGACAACGAAAAATATTGAAAACCTTGTGGAAAATGGAGTAAATGCTGGTTGCCAGCATTTTCTCCATTTCCCACAATGCTTTCTTCCCTTTCACAGTTTGTTTGAAATCCCAACTCAGCCAACTTCTTTCCAAGGATTGATGATAGCCGTAACAGTAGGATTCATTTCACTCTCTCCCACTGCTGATCATTAATTCAACAATGGTTGTGTGGGAAAGCAGCCAGTGGCTTCGGAAGAATATTTGCAAGCTCAAGGAAAGCATGGATAGGTGCACTTGCCAGCCCAATAATGTTGAAAATGGCCTTTAACACCGTAACAACAAACAAACAAACAGCTAGATGGAATGATTTGTTAGCAGATGACAAAAGCTTAGACTCAACCCAATTGAAAGCACTTACAGACTGTAAATGATGGCTCAAATAATGGAATTTTTCTTTGAAATGGTTACCAGGATTTTCTTCTTTTCCCATGATGTTTTCAAAAGCTGTCTCCATCAGGGCAAACAAGACTGTTTGGTGAACAGATCACCCTTTACCATACAATCCCAAGTTTTAACAACCCTGAGAAAACAAGCCTCTGAAAACATTGTGAGAAATAGAGAAAATGCTGGTATCCAGCATTTTCTCCTTTTCCCACAATGTTTTCTACTATTACAAAGATCAATTATCATCATTTGAGCCACACATATATTGTTATTTACAATGCTTTCAATTTGCACAAATCTAAAATTTTGTTTTCTGGTAAAGAGTTAAGCATGTAGTCATGTGACAAGGTCAGACTGCACAAAATATTGTCAACAAGACTTAAGGGTGACAAAAACACATGTCTTTGTCATTACTCAGATTTTCCTATTGAAGAGAACAAAAACCAAACAACATTGTTACGGTCCTTGGGGAAATCAGGCAAACTGAGAATTATTTCTCCTGAATTGATATCACATGGACATTGGATATGAAGTCTTTTTATTAGTCTGTCAACTGATGATGAAATCTGCACAAGTGATAGGAGAAACAATTGAACAAAAGGAATATAATCTTCTTAAATATTCAGAAAACAATGAGGGAAAACCTGCAATATATTATTCAGAAACTGCTTATTAATTTAAGCATAATTATCTTACATTGACTGAGACACAAGTTCTTGCAACTTGTACTAATCTCTCTCCACTCTGCTTCCTGGCGACTACACCAATACTTGTGCCGAATGTGTGGGCCAATCAAGAGTTCTAAAGTTGGCAACTGCTCCTGGGAAATCTTATAATTCTAAACTGCTTCTTCACTGTACATGACTAAATGCATAATCTGAGCAATTAGCATATCACAAATATTGAAATTTGAAAGTTTTTTTTTGTGCTGGACAAATGTTCACCTTATCAGACAGTGTAGATCCAAGATCAGATGGCAGGTTTCATGAAGCATCATCTTGATCTACCTGGTTTGCAACAGTGCATTTAGTCTTGCCTGGAGGCCTAAAACTTAACAGCAGATCTCTTCTACTAAGACCTTAGCCCATAGGGCATAAATTCAATAAAATGCACCTTTCCAATTCACAAAAAGCAGCTGAAATAATGCTATTTCAAGGTTGTTTTGTGAAGAGTACATAACAAAGTAGCAAACAATGTAGATCCAAGATCAGACTGCACATTTTTTGCAGTCTGATCTTGATATACACTGTCACAAAATTTTTGACTAACATTTTGCATACAATGAATTAACTCTTTACCAAACAACAAAATTTTAATACAGTCCAAATTGAAAGCAGTTGCAGATGACAAATGTGACTGAAAAATTGGTATTTGTATTGAGAAGGGTAGAAAACATTGTGGAAAAAGGAAAAAATGCTGGTTACCAGCATTTTCTCCTTTTCCCACAATGTTTTCAAAAGACTTTTTTCTCAGGGTCGTTAAAAGTTGGGATTGTGTGGTAAAGAGTTAATGTGCATCAAATGACAGGATTTTTCTTTGGAAGGGTAGAGAGTAATGTCGTAAAGGGAGAATAATTATCTCTGATATTTTCTTCCTTTCTCACAATGTTTTCAAGAGCTGTCTTCTTCAGAGTTTTAAAACCATGAGATTAGTTGATAAAAAGTAAACTGGTCCTTGGAAAAATCAGACAAGCTGAAAACTGTTTAACTATTTCCCTTAACCCAAGCTAAAAACTAGAACTGTCACAAAGGGGACAAATACCCCTCCCCCCCCCCAACCCACCCCCCTGTCACTAAAGCAGCACAATCAGAGAATGGAAAAGATTTTCAGAACAAAGATCACTAGTGACCTTGACCTTTGACCCATGTGACTCATAAACAATAGGGCACCTCTATGGGTCATGAGCAACACTTGTATAAAGTTTCAGGGTCCTAAGTCAAATGGTGTTTGAGTTGGAGCACGGACAAATTGATGGACGGACAGACACACAGACAAACAGACATGGTGAAACCTGTATATCCCCCTCTACTTCCTGGGGGGGGGGGTAATAATAACCCATTACCACAAAATCCAGAGTATTAGTGACCCTGAAAACCAAGAGCTTTGACAACCTTGTGGGCAAAGGAAAAATGTGCTGACAACCAGCATTTTCTCCTTTTCCCACACTGTTTTCTACCCATTCCAAGGCAAATGCCATAATTTGAAAAGCATTTCTCATCTGCAAATGTTTTCAGTTTGAACCAGTCTAAAATTTTGTCATCTGGTAAAGGAATAACACTTTACCACACAACTGCAAATTCTGACAACCCAGAGGAAGAAGCCCTCTGAAAACGTTGTAGGAAAAGGAACAAACGCTGGTAATCAGCATTTTCTCCGTTTCCCACAATGATTTTTAACCTATCAAGGACACATTTCGTTATGCGGACCACCTTTGTCGTCTGCAAATGCTTTCAATTTGGACCAGTCTAACATTTGGTAAATGGTTAAGCAACATTTGAATTGTAGTAGGCAAAATGTACTGTAGATCTAACAATACAGTAAAAACTTCTGTTGTCTAGCAAAGAGTTAACATAATCGAACTCTTCTGAGAAATAATTTCAGACTGGTCCAATTTGAAAGCTGTGCAAACGACATTAAAAGTGGCTCAAAAGATAGAATTTGTCTTTGATACCATAGAAACATTGTGGGAAAAAGAGAAAATGCATTTTCTCCTTTTCACACAACATTTTCAAAGGTCTTTCTCAGGGTCATTAAAACTCAGGATTGTGGAGTAAAGGGTTAATGTGCCTGTACTGACTACAATTCACATCATAAATTTCAAGATTTGAGATTCATTTTAATAGCACTTACGGACCAGAATTTCATCCTGTTGTCATAGCTACAGGCCTAGAAAATTGGTTTACCTCTTGAATTTCAAGAGAACTGATTTTCTCTGATTCTACCCATTGTTGCTAATAGATGTAACACTTACAACAACATTGACAATTTAAGTTGTATTTGCAGACTGTGTAGATTAAGATTAGATGGAATATTTTGAGCAGACTGATCTTGGGTCTACACTGCCTGATATGTTGAAATACTCTAACCTAAAACATCTTTGAGTTTGCAATATCTTTATCTTTAACCCTTTAACCAGACAAAACCATATGTCAACAACTTTTAGAAAACATTGAGGGAAAAGGAGAAAATGCTGGTAACCCGCATTTTCTCCTTTTCCCAAAATGTTTTCCACCCTATCAAAGACAAATTTGATCATATGAACCAGAATTAACTTATCATCTGCCAATGTTTTCAATATAGACCAGCATAAAGAAGTTTTCATTTCGTAAAGAGTTTATCTGACATTTTCATTCTGTAGGTCACACAGCAAATCAGACAAAAATCAACAATTATTGCTCACAGTGGAGAAATTTGTCACCATGCAGACGTCAACAACAGAACTGCTAGTATTTCATTGACATTTCCCAAAGAATACATAACAGCACAGTTCTCACTGTATGAGGTATCAGGGCCCATATTCACCAACCATTCTTAAGAATATTCTTGGTCTTATTCTCCAAGATTGTCCAAATTTGAAAGTAACACAACTTCTAATTGGCTAAACCAAATGGTTTAGCCAATCAGAAGTTGTGTAACTTTCAAATCCAGAAAATGTTGGAGAATAAGATTAAGAATGTTCTCAAGAATGGTTGGTGAATACGGACCCAGATCTACAATCCGCAGGATGAAGATTTTGAATACATTGTGGGAAAGGGTGAAAATACCAGTAGCACTTTTCTCCTTTTTTGCGCGTGTATGTTTTTTACCCATTCCAAGACACATTCTTTCATTTGAAACACATTTCAATTGTGGTTTGCTTTCAATTTGTATGAAAGTCTTATTGTCACAGGGGATTTTCTGCAAGGCTGAATTTCGGTCCCGTTCCCAATTGAAAAAAGTATGATTTTTCCCAATTTCATGGCTTTTTTCCTCCAAATTGACTATAAAAAAAAAACTGCCTCAGAGATCTTATGTAGGCCAATCAGCCTGTGATTTCATTCAGAGGATGTGATGTAATATAGTAAAACCCCAAAAATGTCCAAAGAAAAGTGAGACTGAACATTTTTCATATGTCTGAATTTTACAAATATGTCCACAAATTCATAACCAGACATAGAAAGGCATAAGTTATGAGTAACAAAATCAAGGATTTAAACATCTGATATCAGTATGGCTATAACTATGAACTAAGATACCCAACGGTTTGAGATACACCATTCGTCACCTTACATTATCAGATACTGTACATCAAATCTCCTTGACAACCAATAACAATGACAGGAAAGGGACAAGAAAGGATTATGTTAAATATGTTTGTTTGTACTAATAAATAAAAAAAAAAAGACAGACATTTTGTGATAGCCTATGCCACTTACAGCATTTTCAAACTCGTACGACGTAAAAAGCTACTGGTTCGCTACCAGTGGCGGCCATTCTTATGATATCGCGTTTGTGCATTCATTTGCATATCAAAGCTCTCGATCATGTTGAAAAAGAAGAAATGATGTTTCAGATACCAAATAAAAATCGAACCTTGATGCAATGTAAGTAAAAATATAAACAGGTATCCTTGTTAACCCCCTAAGTGTAAAAAAAATCACTTCCGGGGGATTGACCTTCATCATTTCTCCCACCTATTTAAGCCTGAAATAACCCAAAAGAACGATGTTTCAATATCAAAAATGTCAAATACACGACAACTTTTCACTTACTACATCAATTAGTCTGTTTCTTTATTTGCTTATTCCTTTCCCAAACAAGCCCTGGTTTTCACGTGTCTACAGTACAAGTCTTTTGAAAACACTGTGGGAAAAGGAGAAATTGCTCATAATGAGCAATTTCTCCTTTTCCCACAGTGTTTTCTGCCCTTTTTGAGAACTTTCTGCCATTTTCATCAAATTCAAAATTGTCGTCTGCAAACTCTTTCAATTTGGACCAGTCCAAAATTTGTCGTTTGGGAAAGGGTTAGGCAGTAATTCCCAGATATTCATGAGAGACACAAATCACGTTTGACTTGCAGAAGGCACGCGTTAAATGACATCATGCAGAGGCATAGCTATCCAAGGCATCCAGTTCAGTCAGTCACTATACTCTTTTTCATAAACCTCATTATTGCTTTTCAGGTTGCCCTTGGACGGTTGGTCAAAATTCTATAAACGGGTACAATACTAGAGTGTCATAACTATAAGTTTAACTTATTCTTATTTCATATTTTAATGTATCAATAAAAAATATATTTAAGTAAATCTATGATATAAATTGTATTCCTGTAGGACTGGTGAAAAAGGGTATAAATTCAAGTTTTTCGATTTTTCAACAGAAATTTGCCATATTCCTATCCAACGGAGATACTTAAAATGGCTATATCTGGCGGATAACTGTCCGACAGGCAACAAAAAATACTCTATTTCAAGGAAAATGGCCAACCGTCATGGGGGTGGTATTTATGAAACACATGTTTGACCCTGTATGTCGGGGCAGGCGGGCGGTTATAAATGAAATATCACCCAGAATACTGAAGAAGTTGCAAATTGCAGTAGTCGGGTACATCTATCTAGAATACATGACTAGACAAGGTTTTTGAAGGAGCAATAAATATGGGGTATTAAGGCAAAAAAGCAGTAAGTTTGTTTATAATGTGATGTTGGCGATCAAACAAATGGTTTAGATCTTTTTTTGGAAGATATTGACAGATCAAGATCAAGGATGGTAAACAATGAACAATGACTTTGATCTTCTTGAGGACACACTAAACTGAGTTGTACACACAACTACAGAATTGAAATTTTTAGACAGCCAAGTTCATCTTAAATCAATCGATGTATCTTACTCTGTACTAGATCTACAATAAATTTTTAGCCTTGTCCATATTAAAAGCATGTGCAGATGACTTTACAATGTGGTTCCAATAAAAGAAGCCTTTAAAGTGAAGAAAACATTGTAGGAAAACATGAAAATGCTGGTAGCATACATTTTCTTCCATCCCATAATGTTTCTAAAATCCTTCTTTTTTTTCAACTTTTCACATTTTTCAAAATTAATGAGCTGAACTTACAAAAATAGTTAAATAGTTAAACTAATAAAACTTGTTATAAAGCAAAATTCAGCTTTACTTAAGCTGAAGTTTTCATTGTTGGCTGCAAGGCTGGGTTTTATCCATGACAATGCCATCATCAGCAAAGCCAAGTTTCCTGCAGTTTGAAGCCACACAGTGGACCATCTATTGCTGTTCTATTGCTGTCAGCAAAGGTGTACATCTGTATAAACAATCAGTCCCTGAGGTCTCAGACTGTAAAATTTTTTCAACATTTTCAGTGGAAAAAGTGTGAGCTTCAACACTAAAAGTGCTAAAACCTCTATGAATCTGATTATCATGATGATAATAGATTTATTTTCCAAAACTTTATTTAAAGTATCACAAACATATTAACGAATAATTACAATGAGTTTTGAACATAATGATTTTTACTTCCAAAGGTGATTGTATGAAGCAAAGTTTTATAAATATATGTGTATTAAGGACAAAGGCTGTCATCTAGGGTTCTTTAATGAAGTGTGAAATCCTCCAAGTCAACTCAGATGCCATTGACATAACACATGTAACTCCATCATGGTTGATATAGAGACAGATCTGGGGAAGAGAGGGCATCAACTGCAGAGGAAATATTAAGGCATATGTAACCGCAGTGAATAAAGGATCAATTTGCTTAGCATGTTGCTCTTCATTTAGCCAATCCTCTTGTAAATCCCTCAAGAATTAACTTGAGGGATTGATTCCAGAATTCTTGTCACATGTATTTCCACCAGCCCCAGCCAAATCTGAAATTACCAGATAAGGTTTTCTGTTACAGTTTTTTAAAGCTCTTTTTATACAATTTTTGTACTACTCTCATCTAAATATGAAATATTAAACAGGTACATGTATTATGCAATATTCATACATGTGTCTTGAAAGCGTCAAAATATCTATTTCAATTTAAATTACCAAACCATAAAAAATTATACTTGGAAAAAAAAAAAACATTTACATACATATGTACATACATGTACATGTACATGCCAAATTAACGTCGTATCTATTAGGGATTTCTGAATTATTTGTAGGCAACAGTGATAACATACTTAAGAGTTCACAAGAGGCTGGAAGAAAAGTGAAATGCAGGCCAATAAAGAAAATGCAGATAGAAAGTAGAATTGCAGGAAGGAAAAAGAAGCAACACGTGTGTAACTTCTGGATGCACTAACAAGCTTAAGGCTTATAAATCAAAAACAGAAAATCATCATTCTTATACTGTTTAACATGATAGCATGATATGTGTCTAAGTCTTTGTTTCCAGGCAGTACTTGCCTTGAGTAAGAACAGGGGTAGTTTCACCAAGAGTATGTAGGTTTGTCTATGTTATGGATAATAATAGTTACTTTGTGTGTAGGAATTGTTGTCAGTGAAACAGTTTGACTGTAAAGAAATACATCTATATCACAATAAAGATCTTTATGAAATGTGACAATTCATCATTTTGCATCGTCTAATTTTCCTGTATGTGCATATCATCAACATTTTAATAATTATGTGGTGCCATTAGCTAACGGAAGTTGCCTGACATCATTCCTCTTATAAAGGCATCTGTGATTGTGTAATACTCAAATTTGCGATTGTGGAATAACAAAATATAATTTTAATCTCTTCAATGACTCAGTTTCAACATTATCATTTTTCAATTGTATGTTTATGAAATAATATTGGCATTTATGGTATCCTTACTGAAATAATGGGCAGTATTTTACCATCATAACTAAGCACAAATGCAAATGAAATGCTGTTCAAAAACAAACTGAGCTTATACTCACCCAAGTTCTGTTTTTCCCTCCGCATTTCCCCCCTTTTCCGATAGAATACCATTAAATGTTGATTAACTGACATAACTACCCTACCCGCCTGTGCAACCTCAGCTGCCACAGTCCATATCTATTTCTGGCTTGCGCATGCGTGTTTGAATTGTGAAAGTAGAAAATGGACGCAGTTGTAGGTTGTTCCTCATTAACTCTTTGTAGGGGTCATATAAAACATCAGACTTGCTAGAATATTGCAGAATTTCAAGAAAAATGGCCTTTCATTCGATATCTTCTGGTGATAGTAATATTACGGTAATTTCTTTGTACAAAATTCGGTTGGCTGCCACTGGTACTCTTCATGACGTAAGTCCGTCTGTTGACCAGCGGGTTATTCATATCGTGCCGAGTTTCAGTTACAGTCTATTTCAGATTTCCACTTGTGGATCTTACAATATTGAACTCTAGTTTGCCCACGTAAAGTATGAGCTGTGAGCTTGAAGAATATTACCTTACAGATTAGAAAAGGTTTTAAAAAATGGCCGCCACTGGTCGTGAGCCAGTAACCAGAAGTCGATCGGTGGATATTTATCTTTTTTGGTTTGTTTCACTGGTATTTTCGAAAATTAAGTCATATCATACTAAGTTAATTTACTAGGAATAGGTTACATAGTACGATTACTGTTTATGTAAAAGATAAAAGACCAGTGTAAATGGAGATTAAAATATCACATCATAGGCCAAGGATGGCCCGAGATGCTACGGCGAACAATGCCGAACGTTGCGGAAAATGTCGACATTTGCCGACATTTCGGGTAAGGACGTAACGTTCATTAGTGTGTGAAATCCTTAAGGGTGACAAAAACTCATGTCTTTGTCATTACTCAGACTTTCCTATTGAAGAGAACAAAAACCAAACAACATTGTTACTGGTCCTTGAGGAAATCAGGCAAACTGAGAATTATTTCTCCTAAAATGATACCACATGGACATTGGATATGAAGTCTTTTTATTAGTCTGTCAACTGATGATGAAATCTGCGCAGGTGATAGGAGAAACAATTGAACAAAAGGAATATAATCTTCTTAAATATTCAGAAAACAATGAGGGAAAACCTGCAATATATTATTCAGAAAATGCTTATTAATTTAAGCATAATTATCTTACATTGACTGAGACACAAGTTCTTGCAACTTGTACTAATCTCTCTCCACTCTGCTTCCTGGCGACTACACCAATACTTGTGCCGAATGTGTGGGCCAATCAAGAGTTCTAAAGTTGACATCCACTCCTGGGGAAATCTTATAATTCTAAATTGCTTCTTCACTGTACATGACTAAATGCATATTCAGAGCCATTAGCATATCACAAATATTGAAATTTTAAAGTTTTTTTTTGTGCTGGACAAATGTTCACCTTATCAGACAGTGTAGATCCAAGATCAGATGGCAGGTTTCATGAAGCATTATCTTGATCTACCTGGTTTGCAACAGTGCATTTAGTCTTGCCTGGAGGCCTAAAACTTAACAGCAGATCTCTTCTACTAAGACCTTGGCCCATAGGGCATAAATTCAATAAAATGCACCTTTCCAATTCACAAAAAGCAGCTGAAATAATGCTATTTCAAGGTTGTTTTGTGAAGAGTACGTAACAAAGTAGCAAACAATGTAGATCCAAGATCAGACTGCATATTTTGTGCAGTCTGATCTTGATCTACACTGTCACAAAAGCAGCTAAAGCTGTTTCCTATGTGCTGTAAGGATTAAAAGCATGTTTCTGTATATTGACAGATTCAAGGTTGACAAGATTTTACAGAAGCAAAACAAGCGTGATTTGTCAGATACCTGATTCTCTCTCTGGAGAGAAAAAAAATAAGAACAATATTGATATTGCTTTTTACTCTATACCAGAGAACAAAATTTTTGACTAACATTTTGCATACAATGAATTAACTCTTTACCGAACGACAAAATTTTAAAACAGTCCAAATTGAAAGCAGTTCCAGACAACAAAATAAATGTGACTGAAAAATTGATATTTGTTTTGAGAAGGGTAGAAAACATTGTGGAAAAGGGAGAAAATGCTGGCTACCAGCATTTTCTCCTTTTCCCACAATGTTTTCAAAAGACTTTTTTCTCAGGGTCGTTAAAAGTTGGAATTGTGTGGTAAAGAGTTAATGTGCATCAAATGACAGGATTTTTCTTTGGAAGGGTAGACAGTAATGTCGTAAAGGAATAATTATCTCTGGTATTTTCTTCCTTTCTCACAATGTTTTCAATGTTTTCAAGAGCTGTCTTCTTCAGAGTTTTAAAACCATGAGATTTGTTGATAAAAAGTAAACTGGTCCTTGGAAAAATCAGACAAGCTGAAAACTATTTCACTATTTCCCTTAACCCAAGCTAAAAACTAGAACTTTCGCAAAGGGGACAAATACCCCTCCCCCCCACCAGCACCTTGTCACTGAAGCAGCACAATCAGAGAATGGAAATGATTTTCAGAACAAAGATCACTAGTGACCTTGACCTTTGACCCATGTGACTCATGAACAATAGGGCACCTCCATAGGTCATGAGCAACACTTGTATAAAGTTTCAGGGTCCTAGGTCAAATGGTGTTTGAGTTAGAGCACAGACAAATTTGTGGACGGACAGACACACAGACAGACAGACATGGTTAAACCAGTATATCCCCCTCTACTTCCTGGGGGGGGGGGGGGGGGGTATAATAACCCATTACCACAAAATCCAGAGTTTTAGTGACCCTGAAAACCAAGAGCTTTGACAACCTTGTGTGCAAAGGAAAAATATCCTGACAACCAGCATTTTCTCATTTTCCCACACTGTTTTTTACCCATTCCAAGGCAAATGCCACAATGTGAAAAGCATTTCTCATCTGCAAATGTTTTCAGTTTGAACCAGTCTAAAATTTTGTCATCTGGTAAAGGAATAACACTTTACCACACAACTGCAAATTCTGACAACCCTGAGGAAGAAGCCCTCTGAAAACATTGTAGGAAAAGGAGCAAATGCTGGTAATCAGCATTTTCTCCATTTCCCACCATGTTTTTTAACCTATCAAGGACACATTTCGTTATATGGACCACCTTTAATTTCTTGTATGCAAATGCTTTCAATTTGGACCAGTCTAACATTTGGTAAAGGGTTAAGCAACATTTGAATTGTTGTTGGCAACATGTACTGTAGATCTAACAATACAGTAAAAACTTCTGTTGTCTAGCAAAGAGTTATTATAATCTAACTCTTCCGAGAAATAATTTCAGACTGGTCCAATTTGAAAGCTGTGCAGACAACATCAAAAGTGGCTCAAAAGATAGAATTTGCTTTTCATACCATAGAAAACATTGTGGGAAAAAGAGAAAATGCTGGTTACCTGCATTTTCTCCCTTTCAAACAACATTTTCAAAGGGCTTCTTTCTCAGGGTCATTAAAACTCAGGATTGTGGAGTAAAGGGTTAATGTGCATGTACTGACTACAATTCACATCATAAATTTCAAGATTTGAGATTCAATTTAAAAGCACTTACAGACAAGAATTTCATCCTGTTGTCATAGCTACAGGCCTAGAAAATTGGTTTATTTCCTGAATTTCAAGAGAACTGATTTTCTCTGATTCTACCCTTTGTTGCTAATAGATGTAACACTTACAACAACACTGACAATTTAAGTTGTATTTGCAGACCATGTAGATTAAGATTAGATGGCATATTTTGAGCAGACTGATCTTGGATCTACACTGCCTGATATGTTATGAAATACTCTAACCTAAAACATCTTTGAGTCTGCAATATCTTTGCCTTTAATCCTTTAACCAGACAAAACCATTTGTTAACAACTTTTAGAAAACACTGTGGGAAAAGGAGAAAATGCTGGTAACCCGCATTTTCTCCTTTTCCCAAAATGTTTTCCACCCTATCAAAGACAAATTTGATCATATGAACCAGAATTAACTTATCATCTGCCAATGTTTTCAATATAGACCAGCATAAAGAAGTTTTCATTTCGTAAAGAGTTTATCTGACATTTTCATTTTGTAGGTCACACAGCAAATCAGACAAAAATCAACAATTATTGCTCACAGTGGAGAAATTTGTCACCATGTAGACGTCAACAACAGAACTGCTAGCATTTCATTGGCATTTTCCAAAGAATACATAATAGCACAGTTCTTACTGTATGAGGAATCAGGGTCCGTATTCACCAACCATTCTTAAGAACATTCTTAGTCTTATTCTCCAACATTTTCTACATTTGGAAGTAACACAAGTTCTGATTGGCTACACCATTTGGTTTAGCCAATCAGAAGTTGTGTTACTTTCAAATGTAGAAAATTTTGGAGAACAAGACTAAGAATATTCTCAAGAATGGTTGGTGAATACAGACCCAGATCTACAATCCGCAGGATGAAGGTTTTTGAATACATTGTGGGAAAGGGTGAAAATACCAGTAGCACTTTTCTCCTTTTTTGCGCATGTATGTTTTTTACCTATTCCAAGACACATTCTTTCATCTGAAACACATTTCAATTGTGGTTTGCTTTCAATTTGTATGAAAGTCTTATTGTCACAGGGGATTGTCTGCGGTGCTGAATTTCGGCCCCGTTCCCAAATGAAAAAAGTATGATTTTTCCCAATTTCATGGCTTTTTTTCCCAAATTGACTATTAAAAAAAAAAAAAAAAAAAAAAAACTGCCTTAGAGATCTTATGTAGGCTAATCAGCCTGTGATTTCATTTAGAGGATGTGATGTAATATAGTAAATACATGTCCTGAAAAACCCCAAAAATGTCCAAAGAAAAGTGAGACTGAACATTTTTCATATGTCCAGAATTTTACAAATATGCCCACAAATTCATACCCAGACATAGAAAGGCATAAGTTATGAGTCACAAAATCAAGGATTTAAACATCTGGGCCCGTATTCACCAACCATTCTTAGGAATGTTCTTAGTCTAAATCTCCAAGATTTTCTAAATTTGAGAGTAACACAACTTCTGATTGGCTAAACCAAATGGTTTAGCCAATCAGAAGTTGTGTTACTTTCAAATTTAGAAAATTCTGGAGAATAAGATCAAGAACGTTCTTAAGAATGGTTGGTGAATACAGGCCCTGGTATCAGTATGGCTATAACTATGAACTAAGATACCCGACGGTTTGAGGTACACCATCCATCACCTTATGTTATCAGATACTGTACATCAAATCTCCTTGACAACCAATAACAATGACAGGAAAGGGACAAGAAAGGAGTATGTTAAATATGTGTGTTTGTACTAATAAATAAAAAGAAAGACAGACATTTTGTGATAGCCTATGTCACTTATGGTATTTTCAAACTCATACGACGTAAAAAGCTACAGCCAAGTTTTTTCACTTTTTTTTTTCAATACTATAATTATTACTTCTAGCATAGAATGTGATGATTTTCCTATCTTTCCACATATGTCAAAACACACAGAAAATCTTTTTCAAAGATTAATTGTCATGGAAAAACAACATGAAAACCCATGACAAAACAAATGTCAAATTGACCTCATTCAATCAAAGACCCTTCAAACTGTCTTACCTAGCCTTGATAATGACTTAAAACAGCAGACTTGCATACACACCACATAGAACTAAAATCACTCTTCAGTCACCAAAAGATAGATGAGGAAAAGAAAGAAAAAAATATCTACCACCTACATGACTTAGAAGGGGGTGGGTGGGTCGGTGGTTGTTGAAGAGACAAATGAGTGGCAGATTCATACAAAGAAAGAAGACTGAAAAAAGAAGTAACATTGATTTAGTAGTAGAAGAAATACCTTTTCAATTATTGTATTATAAGATTAAATGTGTTCTTAATTTCTTATGTTCTGTAAATCTTTTCTTCCCCAATTTCACCATTTTATTGATGAATTTTTTCCCCAAGATGGCTATTGGCCTTTTCCAAAAGGTAAACGGTCCAAAGCCCCTCCGGTCATTATCACCTACCCCAAAAACAGGTAGGGCGGTCAAAAGCCCCTCCACGATTTTGCAAGGGCGGTCATTATCCCCTTCATCAATTTTTAAAGGCGGTCAAAAGCCCCTCCGCGATTTCGCAAAGGCGGACATAATCCCCTTCATCAAATTTTGAAGGCAGTCAAAAGCCCCTTAATCAGTAGCAGACAATAGTCCATATGAGTGGTATCCATGCCGACATGATCCCTTACGTAGACCTGACGTCTGATTATCGCTTAAAAGGCTCTATACAAATTCTGAAAGTGTGAAATTGTCCGACGTGGATCCGATGATTGTTGATTGACTGTATGTTATTTTACACCGTTTTCAACATTATTTGACTTATATATCGGAGGCCAGTGTACCTATCAATGCTTTTCCAGGGTGCTTTTTTATCCGTTAATCCGCAAATCTTTTTCCAAGCAACTGGCTCCTTTCTCACATAACATTTTATGTGCCAATGGTCACCGGTGACAGGTATGAATCCTATCATGTTCCAAAGGCATTCTACTGATAATGCTAGGTACCAGAAGTTCCTCTTTTTTCCCCATAATGTTTTTATCCTTATCGTGCAAAAATCACACATATCACACACTAACGGCCACAATGTCCTCTGCAAATACTTTAAAAATGGACAATTAGATAAAAGTTTGTTGTTGGGTGACGAGTTTTGGGCGAAAAATGGACAAAAATTATTCTTTTAATAATATTATTACTCTATTCTTTATTAAAAACAAATGAAACGTACGTATTCAGAGTATCTACTTGACCAGTCTCTAAAATCAAACATACATATTCAGAAGAGTATCTTATATCAGTGTTTTATGTATTGTCATTTTTATCGAACGAGTTGACCAAAATTATATGGAAATAGGCCTGGTTCAATACATGAATCGTACATTTCACTCAACGGGTTGATTAACTCTTTACCAATCCCTGGTTTTTACGACCCTGAGATAGAAGCTTTTGAAAACATTTTGGGAAAATGAGAAAATGCTGGTAACCAGCACTTTCTCCTTTTCACACAATGTTCACACAATGTTTTCAATTCTTTAGTTACCTTTACTTTGTTGTCTGCAAGTGCTTTCAACTTGTACTAGTCGAAAATTTTGTCGTTTGGTAAAGAGTTGAAATGATAATACATAAACACTAATTTGAGATTTTATCCATCACATAAAATGATTGATAGACACAGAAACATCCTGATCATCAACTTCAGTCTTTCTACCTGATATAGGTCTATGGTTGTAAGTATAATTCAGTTTGTACACAGGTAGATAGCTCAGTGACATTTACACCTAGGGTAGATCAAAATAGGGCACAAAAGGAGTAAACGGAAGGATTTCCAGTTTTTGACTTAATTTTAGGCTTATGTAATTCGACCAATTGCAGACGTAAGTTTGCGCAAATGCTTGAAGTTGTCAGAAAAGGAGAGGGTGCTACCTACCAGCATTTTCTAGTTTTCCCACCATGTTTTCAAACGATATTTTCTGTTGGTCGTCCAAACTTGGGATTGTTTGGAAGAGGGCTAAATAACAACATACAAACAAAATAACTTATGGACACATGTATACATTTAGGTTACACTTTTTCTTCCCGAGTTTTATTTTTGAATTCTGATGTTATCTCCAACTGCTTCTAAAAACAACTCAAGCGATATTTCTTTCCTGGTGTAACGCAAACATAGGTTTTGAAGAATGATTTGATGACGTTCTGTGGTTTTCTTCTTCCGTGTAACAAGGGTCTGACCCATACTGTAACGTAGAATGTCCGCCTGTACCATTGTTGCGTCTTTCTGCAGACAGTCTATGACAGTCCATAGAGACGGATTCTTGTGCCCGACAAGATTTCGGAAACCATTATTCCATCCTTCACATACATTGTTCGTCCTCGCTGCGCCAGTGATAGTTGCATTATGCACGTTCCATGTTTCTGGTTTGAACAGTGGCTCGGTGCGTCGAAATTTCACAGTTCCCGTGGATGACAGTACAGATCTAAGTAGAGACACAAAAACTTGTATTATTATTTTGTCTATTAGTACCAATTTTCTTATCGGGGCCACGTTTCAACGATAAAAACTTAAATCTCTCATTTTGTTCAAATTGGTCCACCGACTGATTGTCTGGCTTAAATCTGAACAAAATAAGAGATGTAATAGTTTTCGTGAAACCGGTCCAATATGCATTTGTATTAGACTTGTCCGTACATCATCTCCCGCTAGATGGTATTCTACAGATACACATCTATCTACTTTGGGCATCCTGGATAAAAGCCATTTCTCCATTGCTACTTTATAGCGAGTATTACTACAAAAACGAAGAATATGACATGCGCAGACAACGCTCGTCCGTAGTCAGAAGCAAACTTTAATGACGGCGTGTTGTGTGTCGGACATTGTCGATAAAGCAAGAAAATTAATGCAGCTTGCCAAAGCCTTTTTTTTTTACCCACAAAGTTTCAAAATCGCAAGTAAATAGAGCGACAATGTACAGTGTTTGTGTTATTTTCTACGTTTTTCCAGTGGAGTATGGTGGAAGATCCATTTCAACACCAGTCATGTATTATCAGAATTCACGCGTCAGATATAATGTAATCGAAGGGGTTCATTGTGTAAATTAAGGACATGGCACCCAAATGGAATTCTTGTAACATCGCTTTTCATCGCCGAAAAACGTACGGATTCGGCTGAGACTCGGTTAAACAGCGTCTACTAGCTGATCGATTAACGGATTACCCGATTCTTAGGCGAATCCGTACAGTTCTTTTTTTTCGGCGATAAAAAACGATGGTGCACGAATTCTATAAGGGTGCCCTATCCTTAGGAAAAAGTATGTGAAGCAGGACTTTATAGATAAGGGTCGACATGGCTTGAACATACCTAAAAGCACCGTTAACGTAGGTTGCATCGAAGTAATCCACCAATCCCATGAGGTTATCCGGGGCTATCTTCCTCAGGTACTCCATACCTTGTTTCACATCTGTGACTGGAAGGAATGCCAAACCATCTAGCATTCCACAGAAATGGCGAATCTTGGCATCCTCTCGATACAGGGGCTGTAATCCTTCACTTTGAACTCGGCGCCATGTTGACTGGGTAAGGTGGTAGAAGCACCCCTGAATGTGAATGTTGGACGAAATCGATGTCTTCAAGGCATTGTGGATAGCTAACTCGTAATCGGCGACAACTGTTTCAATATTTGGGCGAATATCTTTCTGTAGGCAAGTATCAAGAACGGCGGTAAGGCACTCCTCATAAGTGGCTTGTGTTTTGGACGGAAGAAGAGCATAGACAACAGACTGATAAGAACTACCAAGCGCTGTGCGTATACAAAATATCTGCTGAAATTGTGATGGGGATGTTGAATGTGTTCCGTCCATAAACCAGGTTGTTGAGTCTCCCAGAAGTCTAAGTCCTTCGTCTGATGCATAGACAAGCAGCCGTTTGTCAGAAGATTCATTGTCATACAAAAGGTTACATGTGTAGGCATGGGGTAGTGGTATAGGTATATCAGACATGGACGTTGGCTCTTTTTCACCGACACTTTGTTTCTGCCTTCTTGCAAACCTTTTTAATGCCTGCATCATACCAGCAGCAACAGCCACCTATGAACATAATCAAGCCCTTAAATAATCCCTTACCAAACGTCAAAATTTCAAACTTGGCTAAGTTGAAAAAAAAAAGATTACAGACGACAAAAGGGGCGTGGCTTAACTGATAAAAACCGTCTTTTATTAGGAAGAAAACACTGTGGAAAACCGATACAATGCCGTTGACAAGTGTAAAAAGTTTAATTATAGTGTATTTATGCATTTTCTTCAGTTTAAGATAGTGATTTGAAAAATGTTTGAATCACAGGCCGGTGGCCTACTTTTAAGAATAGCTATTTTCAATTTCCTTTTGGACAAGGCTAAAATCTGGTAAAGTGTTGCAAGTTTTTATTTCTGTGAATTTATGTTTCCTCCTCTGCTAGATAGCAAAACATGTTAATAATGTTTAAATATGGGACGACAAGTTGAAAGCACCCGAACATTGCGTGAAATGGAGGAAATGCACATCAAGAGAATCTTCTCCATTATAATCAATGTCAAATGCCGACAAGTTGAAAGCACCCGAACATTGCGTGAAATGGAGGAAATGCACATCAAGAGCATCTTCTAAGTTTTCAAATTCGAAAAGGTGATAAAAGTTTAATTATTGTGAATTTAAACATTTTCTACTTGTAAGATAGGTTGGGCCTATATTGCTTTCAACACGCGAAAATAGGCATTCGGACATTTGCGTAAAGTGTCGTCTCGATCAGCCTACTCAGTCCGCACAGGCTAATCCGAAACGACACTTTCCGTTTCTATCTTATTCTCTGTTCTGCACGAGTCTGCTGTTGTACAAAATATAATGTAGTCGTAAAGTACCGTCCCGGGTTTGCCTGCGCGGACTTCGGAGGCTGATCCGAAACGACACTTTACGCAAATTTCCGAATGCACATTTTTGCGTTTTTGCAAGCTATATACAATGTCATCGGTACAAAGAAATAGCTATGAGACACTCATCAAGACAGAAGAGCTTACAGAAACAAAGGAAGACTATAGAGAGTGAAGTAAATGAGCCATGGTCTGGAAAACGGGGGCTTAATGCAAATCCGTGATACATGTTACTAAGCAATTCATTACATGATCAAGAAATGCATTGTCTAAAAACCAACTTAATTATGAGTAAACTGGTCCTTGGACAAACTGAAAATTGACCAAGAGGAAAAATTTTTGGATGAATACGCGCAGGCAGTCGATACATTTTTGCAGATGCATTAAGTCCCTTTTCACAGAGCATGGCTCGATGGGTTACGGTACATGTCAAGCATTTACCTCCTTTGGGTATTTAGCAAGCTTATCTGCCACGACCTGAGCTGTGGTGCCTCGAGTTTCCTTCATAGAATTTCTAATTTCATATTTAACTTTCATGGCTTCAATCGCAAAGTGGTCAGCATTGCGGCTGTGTTCACCAATGGATTTGATTTCGGTAACCTTAGAAGAAATATTTATCCATAGTTAGTCCTCATACCGACTACAGAATTTAAAACTTATCAACACCGAACAGCTTTATAGATTGCTATTTAAAATAGCTTTAAAATAAGCAAAAAGACCAAGTATTTTCTCCTTTCTCCACATTGTTTTAAGAAGGTGTGGCCTTCTCTATTTGCGTCAAAAGCAAGAGCTTATTTGGTTAAAGGTTATAATAAGAATAAAGAAAAGGAGAAAATTAAGAATGAGTTGTAAGAAAGAGACCATGTTTTCAGTGCACGGATTGAGATCAGAATTTAGCACCCCTCAAGAGCGTTGTAGTGGCCCTGGTAAATGGTTATCATTGTAGATATTTCTAATTTGCTTTGACCTTACATACAATGGCTTTTACTCAATAAATGGCCCTTCATAATTGGCTTGCAACACACGAAAAGGGACATTCGTACATCTGCGTAAAGTGTCGTCTCGGATCAGGCTGCGCAATCCGCGCAGGCTAATCCGAGACGGCACTTTACTTCTACATTAGATTTTCTTCCTCAGTAGACTTCCGCAAAACATAAAAATTCATAAAAACGGAAAGTGTCGTCTCGGATCAGCCTGCGCGGACTGCGCCGGCTGATCTGAGACAACACTTTACGCAGATGTCCGAATGTCCCTTTTCGCGTGTTGCAAGCTATATCATTCACCCTACATAGTGAGATGAACCGGGACAAGCGTAAGTATTCTTCTTTAAACTCTTTACCACACGAGAACAATTTAGACTGGTCCAAATCGAAAGCATTTGCAGACGACAAAATAAAGGAGACTGGAAAATTGAATTTGTTCTGGGAAGGTAGAAAACACTGTGCTCGTTACCAGCATTTTCTCCTTTTCCCACAGTGCTTTCAAAAGGCTTCTTTCTCAGGGGCGTCAAAAGTAAGGATTGTGTGGTAATGGGTTGAGAGAGAGAGAGAGTGAAAGAGAGAGAGAGAATGAAAAGGAGGAGTGTGGAGAGAAATAGACAGAACGTGAGGGGGGAGGAGAGAGAGAGAGAGATAGAAAAGAGAACGACAATAAGAAAGAAAAATGGCACATCGAGAAAGAGGGCGAGGGAGAGCTAGGAAAAAAAAAGACAACACGATTAAGAGCGAGAAAATCAGAAAAGATTGAGATAACGAGAGTGGATAGAAAGACTAAGAGAAAGATAACGAATGAACCAAAGAACATACGAAAGAAAGAACAGACGGAGAGAGAAATCGGAATTTAAAGAAAATATAGTCCGAGAGAGAAGAAGAAAAAAAGAAATGGGAGGAAGATTGAAAGAAAGAGAACAAAAGAACGGGTGGATGGATGGAAGAAACAAAGAAAGAATAGCTCAGGAGTTTAAACTTACTTCAAAATCTGTTACGAGTATTGAACGGCACTGCTTTCCTCTTCGTTGCGTACATTCCCATCTTTTTGTACTCTTACTTTCGGCCTTAAACGTATATGCATGGCCATCATAACAAAGTTTCCTTGAACCACGAGCTGTTTCAATGAATTCCATTTTTACGAATGAAATGTAAATTCGTCTGTCTATAGCTTATGTATATGTAATAAAATTACGGACAAAGTTTGAAAATTTTGATTAAAGTGGGTCATTTATTTTCTTTATAGTGGAAAAGGTGTTGTTTTACATCTATTGAAATGATTGAGACAAACTGAGGACGGATTAAGATAATTACCTGTTATGATGCAGTGATCACACGTTTACATGTTGAATGTATAAGACCGACAGGAAACAATTTTAATGAGTAAATCACCATCGGGCAAAGAAAAAAAGCGAGAGGGGGGTAAGGATGCACTGAACAGGTAAGACACTCTGACATTATTTCATTTCTTCTTTAAAAACTACGGAAAACGCTAGTCTAGTTTAAGGGGCTTTTGACCGCCTTCAAAATTTGATGAAGGGGATTATGTCCGCCTTTGCGAAATCGAGGAGGGGCTTTTGACCGCCTTTAAAAATTGATGAAGGGGATAATGACCGCCCTTGTAAAATCATGGAGGGACTTTTGACCGCCATACCTGTTTTGGGGGTAGGGGATAATGACCGGAGGGGCTTTTGACCGCCATTCTTTCCAAAAAGCCCTGTGTCAGCTAAACAGCTAAAACTAAATACAGTTGACAGGTGTTTTGGTCGAGATAAATAATTCAACATAACAATACTTACGTTGGAGCACTTTTACAGGCACTGTTGGTTCATCTAAATCTATTTGTGGTAATGGAGAATAGTCCATCAGCAAACTGATCTTGCTGCCATCTTTGTTTTCAATTTCATGGCTGATTCTGTTTGCAAAAACAAACAAATAAAAGATACCGGGCCCATATTTACCAATTATTTCTAATAATATTCTTTGTCTTATTCTAGATTTAGAATGTAACACAAGTTCTGATTGGCTAAACCATGTCATTTAGCCAATCAGAAATGGTTTAGCCAATTAGAATGTGTGTTTCTTCCAAATTTAGAAAATTCTTGAGAATAAGACTAAGAATGTTCCTAAGAATGGTGGGTGAATATGGACCTTGTATTTTAGTAAACTTAGTTTGATTTTGTTCCATTCCCAGTCAAAGGGATAACAAATGGTACACCATGTTGATGATGGCACAAAATCAAGGGCCATGTTCACCTGCCATTTTATTGTTTTAAAGCTTTTACCAGACAAGAAAATTCTGAACTCTTCCATATCAAAAGCATTTTGCAGACAACTTGTAAAGCAAAGGCAGCTCAACTGACAAGAGTTTCCTTTGATAGAACAGAAAACTCTGTGGAAAGAGGAGAAAATGTTGTTTGTCTACACAAAATTTGGTATTTGGATGAACAGAATGATCAACCACTATGATGAAAGCAAAACACTCCTGTTTTTTTAAAGGGGGGAGGAGGGGAATGACAATAAATAGTAACCTTATCCCAAACATAAATTTAAGACCCTTCAAAATATGGAAAACATCTGTAGCTGAAAACTGAAAATTGATACAAACAAACTGAAGATTTCTGATAGGACAGAAAATGTTGTAGAACAAGGAGAAAATAATGGTCACCAGCATTTTTTTCCATTTTTTCCCCACAAAATTTTCAAAATCCTGTTTTCTCTATGGTTGTTAAAACATGGAACTGTTTGAAAATGGGTTAAAGTACAAGAAATCAAGAGAATGATAACTATGTCTTACTGTTTTGTGACTTGAAAAGGGAAAGTAGAAAGTTCCAGCTCATGCTGTTCAAGGGTGACTGTTGTTAGCAATCGTTTACACTTGCACTTGATTTTTAGCTGTAAAAGATTGAACAAAGCAATATTTTTAACCCTTTACCACACAATCCCAAGTTCTAACCATCCCTTGAAAAAAGGCTTTTGAAAACTTTGTAGGAAAAGGAGAAAATGCTGGTAACCAGCATTTTCTCCTCTTCCCACAATGTTTTCTGCCCTCCCAAAGAGCAATTTCAGTTTTTGAGACACATTTACTTTGTCATGTGCAAATGCTTTCAATTTGGACAAGTTTAAAATTTTGTTATTTTGTAAACAGTTAAACAAAGAACTTCATATCTGTGCAATAGATTACTAGAGGCGCTTGAGCGTCTGTATCGCTCCACAGGCCTGATATTTCTATAATGGCGAAAAGAAGTTTTTAACAATTACCATTCAATCCTGTATTTTAGCTCACTGAAGAAAAAAGGTATGGAAAAAACTTGTGAGAAAAGAAGAAAAAAATGGTAACCAGCATTTTCTTAGTTTCCCACAATAATTTCTATCCTTTTTTATATATGTCTTACTAATTTGAAGATATGTTGTCTTTAACAGGTCCTTTCACAAACCATTCTGGGTGGGGAAACATCAAAATATAGAAAATATGTCTTTCTCAGGGTCGTTAAAAGTTGTGATTGTGTGGTAAAGGGGTAATCTAAAAGAACAGCTAGGAGGGCAAATGAATGAATGTTATAGCAATATAGATCAACTTACATCAATACACCAGATAGAATGAAATATGCTGGCATACAATGAACACCTAATCCCTAATAATCAACTTTTCACAGTCACAGTTAGAATGTCTTCTGTGGCAAACAACACGAAATGGTCTACAAATGCATTTACATAAATCAAATATCCTGCTCCAGGGCACAGATTAATTCTGGTGTACTGAAGTTGCGGGATCAGTTTGACTGGATAACATTAATGCCTTATCACAAATGTAAAGCCCTGTCCCACTTTGTACTAGGTCACCAGGATTTACACTCCTTCTGTCCACTCTGCATTTACTCATTAGTAGGTCAACAAACCTTTACCAGAACTAATAAAAGTGCAGAGGTTCTCTTGTTCTATATCAAAAGGACTATAAAGTACCTACAACATGGGGGTTTTGTTATTAAAATACTTTTTCTTTTTTATCTTGGCATGGTTACTCAGGCTTAGTAATAAGGCAAAATTGAAAAGCTCAAGTTGTGAAAGGTGCTCAAGCTTTTATCTTATTTATGGCCAGTGATATTTTATTACTAGTACTAACTAATAGCATATCATTGGAGTAAATTGTGATCTTAATACCAAGGAAAATGTGTGGGCTTAAATAGGACAGCCCTGACTAGGTCAAGTCAATCCAATTTTCTTCCTTTTTCTTTGTTAGTCGATAAAACTAACACAATAAATAGTTTTGGAGAAGAACATTTTTCTGAAATATAAGCCTTGTCTATAAAAAAATGTGTTTTTAGGTGTATCATTTTTTTAAAAGGAATTTGGTATACAACCACCATAGAAACAATTTGGCAGACAACCACCATAGGAACTTACCTGCAAAACAACAATGAAATCCAATGAATAGTTTTAGAGAAGAAATTTTTCAAAGATTTTACTTTATACCATAAAAGGAAAATGAATCTCCCATAAAAGCCATGTTTTTTGACAGATCATTTTTTTTTAAAGGAATTCTGTAAACCTGTATCTAAGGAACATTCCTGCAAAATAATAATGCTATCCAAATAGCGGTTTGGGAGGAGAAGATTTTTAAAGGTTTTTTACTTTGGTTGCCATGGCAACCAGAATTCTTCATGGAACACAATTATTTGAAGGAATTTGAAAGAGGACCACCAAAGGAACATTCCTGTGAAATTTGGTAAAAATCCAGTCAATAGTTTCTGAGGAGAAGTTTTTTAAAGAAAAAGTTTACGGATGCACGCACGGACGAACGGACGGACGGACGGACGCACGACGGACACAACGCCATGACAATAGCTCGCTGGCCTTTGGCCAGTGGAGCTAATAATAGAAACTGTTAACATGCAGTGTTCCATTCCGTTTGAGAGTCAAAACTTAACAGCCCACTTAGTTCAGATGGTGGACTAGACATTTTTGAGGAGCAAGAAGGTAGCTTTTCCCATCAATTCAATAAAGCCATCAAATTCTAATCTCCATGCAGACTGTCCCTACTCTGTCAAAGGTTCAATAGCAACCTATTGAAGCATACTATCATTCTGTCAACCACAGTGACTGATTTGTTAGTTCTAGGAGTACTTGGCCCCTAATCAAATTTTTGGTCACATAAATAACCTTATTGGATGTGCAGTATGGCCATTAGAATTTTTTACATCTCACACACATTTAACCCTTTACCACACAATCCAGACTTTTAACGACCCTGAGAAAGAAGACTCCTGAAAACATTGTGGGAAAAGGAGAATATGCTGGTAAGCAGCATTTTCTCCTTTTCCCATAGTGCTTTCTACCCTTCCCAAAACAAATTTCAATTTTTCCGCCACATTTGTCGTCTGCAAATGCTTTCAATTTGGACTAATCTAAAATTTTGTCATTTGGGAAAGCGTTAAGATAAGCAAATAGTGCCATTATTAGTCAAATCTAAGTAATCATACCCTTTATTTTCAAAACATTGCAGACCTAGATTTCCATGTTAATTTAAAAATGCAATATACCCTTTTTTCTCAATGTTTTCAAAACATTTCAGAAAAGGTATTTGCTTTTGTATTATAACTTTCTAATTTTGTACTTATTTTTTTGTAGGTTTAAAGGGGGCTATGCAGATTTTTATAATCTCACCAAACTTCAACAAGAGGGCCATGATGGCCCTGTATCGCTCCACTGGCTTATAAATATAAACCATGAAGAGAAGTCTTCACTATATAAGCCCTTATAAAACTTTGACCCCAGGGCTACAGTCGGACTAAATAGGGAATATGTGCATTAGAAGAATAACATGCCAAATTTGGGAGTTCTTGGCCTTATGGCTAGTAACAAGACGGTTTCTGAACTTTTCACTCCATAAACCCATGTAAAACTTGTGACCCCTGGTGCAGGGCCAAACTTGATCCTAGGGCTGTAACTTGGGCCCTCTTTGTAGTTGCCCACTAGATAATGCTATAATTATGCAAAATTTGGTAGCCTAAGCCTTATGACTATGTACACCAAGATTTAAAAGTTTTCCCTATGTAAGCCTATGTAAATCTTGTGAACCCCGCCCCCCCCAGCATGAGGCCAAATTGACCCCAGGACTATAATTTGGGCACTTTTGGTAGACCCCAACTAGATCAAGCTAAATGCAAAATTTGGTAGCTCTAGGCCTTATGGCTAGGTACAGGAAGATTTTTAAAGTTTCTCTATATAAGCCTATGTAAAACTTGTGACCCCTGGGGCAGAGCCAATTTTGACCCCAGGGCTATAATTTCAGGAAACATGATAGAGGTCTACTACATAAAGCTACATGCCAAATTTGGTAGCCCTATGACCTATGGTTTCAGACAAGAAGATTTTTAAAGATTTCCAATATTTTTCAGTTTTGTTGCCATGGCAACCAGAGTTTTCAGTTTTGTTGCCATGGCAACCAGAGTTTTTGAAGGAATCAAATTCTTTCAAGAAATTCTGAAGAGGACCATGGCAGGATCATTTCTGTGAAGTTTCATGAAAATTGGATGGGTAGTTTCAGAGAAGAAGATGTTTGAAATAAAAGTTAACGCACGGACGGACGGACGCATGCACGCACGCACGCACGCACGCACGGACGTACGCACGACGGACACCGGGCCATGACATAAGCCTGCTGGCCTTCGGCCAGTGGAGCTAAAAATGATCCATCACTGAATTAAGCAAGGTGATGCCTGGCAAACCATTAATAAAGAAGACAGGCAAATAAAAGGAAAAAAAAGATTCATCGCAAAAATTTAAAGTGGACCCTATAGAACTAGTCATTGTGATAACAGGATAGATCATTTACCTTCTATACCAAATTTGCAGATGACCTTGAAAAAGTCCCTGGGAAATATGGATAATCAACATTACAATACATAACAGATACATGAACAGGTGTGAAATCATCATAGCAAAAGGAGCTACGTTCAATTTGTTGTTTGTAAATGCTTTCAATTTGGACCAGTATGAAATTTAGTTGTCTGGTAGAGTTTAAAGGTACCTTATCAGATGCTAAATTATACACAAAGAAAGAACAACAGTCCTCCCAGGCTTGTGTGGCAGGTACTTCAATGGTCTGTCTCTTCATTTTACCAACAGTTAGTCTCTTGTAACACAACTCTTCACCTTTAAAATTCAACATAAAATACACAAAAAATATTCATCTAATTACCATTGGAACACATTTCTCTCTAAAACTGTACTGAAAAATCTTTTTCCCTTCAATAGAATATACTAAATACCTGCCTTAGAGGCCACCTTCAATCAGCAATCAGTCTTCATCAAGCAAGTGTACATTACATTCACAGAGGAAGCAAGTATGTTAAAATTATCCTGTACTAAGCTGGCAATTGTCTTAACTCTTTACTACACAATCCCAACTTTTAACAACCCTGTGAAAGAAGCCTTTTGAAAACATTGTGGGAAAAGGAGAAAATGCTGGTAACCAGCATTTTTTCCTTTTCCCACCATGTTTTCTACCCTTCCAGTAACAAAATTCAATTTTTCAGTCACATTTATTTTGTCGTCTGCAAATGCTTTCAATTTGGATTAGTCTAAAATTTGGTCGTGTGGTTAAGAGTTAAGCAAGTGCACCTTGAATGTCCCAAGGTACTTGTTTTATAGAGGTTGAACTGTATTGCAAAGAAATGTAGAATGGAAGTGTTAACTCTTTACCAGAAGACAATATTTCAGACTTGTCCAAACAGAAAGCAATTGTAGATAACAAGTTATGTGTGGCTCAAATGATGGGATTTGTCTTTAAAACGGGTAAAATTCTTGAAGGAAACAGGTGTTAGGCCAAGACCAGATTTCTTCTCACAAAATTGCATATAGCATAGATAGAAGATCAGACTGTGTGAGCAGTCTGATCTTAAGTCTGATCTTGATCTACACTGTCCACAACAGCACTTAATATTACAATGAACATGTCTACCGTAAAACTTTCCTCTAATATGCAATGTAAACTGTAAATATCTATTGTATTTTATGAAGCCTTAATTTTAGTCTTCAAAACTAATCTATTGTCAAGTATGATCTACTATTATGTTGGTGTTTAATATCATTTTCAGCAATGTCTTACATGTTGTATCATATCAATGTGTTCCTATAGTTTCTTTGCCAGTAATATGTGCAACAAACTTTTAAAACAGCTAGCTGCTTTCCCATTTTAAAAAATGTAAATGTTGTGCTGCAAGAGAGGAGTGAATGCTGTTGTAATGGCAATCCTTCATT
Organism: Tridacna gigas; assembly: GCA_945859785.2. Lineage (NCBI taxonomy): Eukaryota > Metazoa > Mollusca > Bivalvia > Cardiida > Cardiidae > Tridacna > Tridacna gigas. The sequence continues at coordinate 51,629,113 of OX244029.2, forward strand.
CATGGATACAATTTTGGCTGAGCCAGGGCTAAAACTTGCATCTAATGGATTGCTGGCACTGTAAGAGACCACAGAGCTCCGTAATCAGGGTATGGCAAGTATAAAACAACAGCATTACATGGGGTGCCAACTCTTGGCTGCAGTTGTGTTATTAGTGAACATTTTAAGGAGGGGGAAAGGGCATAACTGTGTCAAAAGTATTTTGACACTCACCTGCCATTCTGATATTTGTTCTCTTGATGTTAATCGCCAACTACCCCCAGTTTGAAGTAAATATCTTCAGTAATGACAGTTTTATCACAGAGCACAGAGCTCCAGATAGAGGGAGCGATTTTGATTATAGAATTGAAAATATTAATTATTCTCCACTAAACCCTATGTTATGGGTACTCATTAGAACTGTCTCATTGAGACGATTCTAATGAATACCCACAACATAGGGTTTGGGGGAGAAATAATAGATTTTGAATGCCATCCCTCCCTCTCATCTGGAGCTCTGAAATCATCAAAGTTTTTGCAAGATGAGGATGATACAAATTCAGACAACAATAGAGCCATGATAATACTTCAATATTTTCTTTACAAGCAGCATGGCAAAAAAACAGTCAGTGTACAAACCTGCAGATCGGGAAGGCATCCCTTTAAGATATATTGTTATAACCCCTTGAGCTGAAAGGTACAAAACATGAATACAGAATGAATGGAAAAATAGGCACGAAGTACTGTTTCACCTCAATACAATGCAAGTAATTCAACTACCTTGTGAAACCCATTTCATTTATTCTATATGAGAACCACTTCTTAAAGCATTGTAAAGATGGCCTTTGAACATAGAATACTGACAAAACATTGTTCAAAAACATGATGATATCCCGAAATTCTTACATTGTTAGTTGGGTACGATGTTAGTTATATGATAGCCACAGTTACATGACAGGTTAACTTAAACATGGGCTTCTTGTCCCAGTCAGTAAAGGTGCAACTTTCAAGTTGTTGGGTCAAGTCCATGCAATATCAAATTTTCTTGTGTGAGAGGAGTATTTTATTCTTTCCAGACCACTACTAAACAACCATGTCCAAATATAATCACTTCATCAAATGTCAAATTCTATAAAAAAAAAAAAATCATAGTAAATGGAATGAGCCAATTTCTCCCTTAACATTCATAACACAGTGAGATTATAGAAAAAGAAACTCATAATACGAAACTTGTTCATATTCCACAACATTTTCTAAAGTTTACTTGTCTGATTCACCATGATCATCCATCCATCAAGATAATGACACAAATCAAACTAAGAAAAAATTGACACACATGGTGTAAACAAAAAGGCATGAGATACCTGGGGGTTGTGGTCTCTGAGGCAGAAACTGCCCTGCATTGATTGGGCCAACTTTTGCTATAGGAATGTCGATTTTACCTGGATCAACCAGTGCTGGAAGTACAAAAGTGGATATATGCACAGAATAGATTTTAAATTGTAGAGTCAATATTGGCAAGACTGAATTTTAAATTGGTAAGAATGAATTAAAAAAACATGGTGCAAAAGATAAATCTTTAATTGCCTAAATGTTTTCTAGAGCCCTCTGCTGTAGATACATCAAAAATGTGTAAATCAAGAAAGTTAGGACTTAATTCTGATTGCCTTTGAACCAAGCAATTAATAAACTTACCACATTTCCAGAAGGTTACTTCCGGGCAGTTAAAAATCAGGATTATTTTGTAAAGGTTTAAGAAGTTAAATACCTTTTGTTAGTCCTTCCATCACATTCAAATGTAACCAGGACTTGAGAAGAGGGACTTCCATCAAGTTTATGGAACGCAACACTTTCACATTGAACCAAACCTCAGGGCTGTTGGGAGACATGATAAAAATAGGAATTACACTGGAATGACAGCAAAAGAAAAAACACTTTTTTTAACTTTTGTAACCTCAGAATACTATCAAAGGCAGCATCAACTATGACAAATATAGCGCTGGTTATTGATGAATCCTGAATTATAATCAATAACTGAGCTATGCTCTAGAAAAGGGGGCTTAATGCACCTCTGTGATGCATTATACCAACCAAGTCATCACATAATAATAGCTCCACAAAATCCATTAAGTCCAACAACTGACCAAATCCGGAGGAAGAGTTATCCTTGGACATGAAAAAAATTGACCTGTAGCAAAAAGTTTCGACCCATGTCAGCCTGCACTGACTGTGCAGGCTGACATTGGTCGATACTGTTTGCAGATGCAATAACCCTTTCCCAAACGACAAATTTTGGACTGGTCCAAATTCAAAGAGTTTGCAGACGACAATTTTAAATTTGATGAAAATGGCAGAAAGTTTTCAAAAAGGGTAGAAAACACTGTGAGAAAAGGAGAAATTGCTCGTTACGAGCAATTTCTCCTTTTCCCACAGTGTTTTCAAAAGACTTGTACTGCAGACACGTGAAAACCAGGGCTTGTTTGGGAAAGGGTTAAGCACCCTTTTCACAAAGCATGGCTTGTATGTATTAGCACATATTTCTTGTATCTAAATAAGTAACTTGTGTATTTCTTGCCTTAACCTACTACCAAACTGCAACATTTTATACATGTCCAAATTGAATGTTTTTGCAGATGACAAAACTGAATTTGTTAAAACTCAGAACTGTTTGGTAAAGTTTTACACCTACTTACTTTTCTATAAAAGAAACTGTTGCCTTGGTGATATGAGGAAATGGAACCTCCATGGAAAGATGCAGAACTATCTGTAACATCCCTTTAATCTGCAATTCTTCAACAGAAACATCAAACGGTAAACCGATCCTGCAAAGACAAGAAGAGTTTAGATCAGTTTTTGAACAAAAAATCAAATCTTATGAAATGACAAAAGTCAGAAACACTGTCAAAGAACTTTGTCCCATCTAAACCTACTTACTGATACCCAAAAGTCTCAATTACAAACTTAGCCTACATGCATGTATCATATATAAATGAGCTGGGTTCTGGCAAAAGAGGGCTTAATGCATCTGCGAAAAGTACCTACCCCAGGTCAGCCTGTGCAGTCCTCACAGGCTGACCTGGGCTGAAACTTTTCGCTATTTGTCAACTTTCTGTATGTCCAAGGACCAGTCTACCTCAAATTTTGTCGGTTGTTGAAAAGGGGCTATTATGGATCAATAATTATGAGGTGGCTTGATAGGAATCATGGATCACAGGAAAGCACTGAGCCCCCTTTTGCCAGAGCATGGCTCAAATGTATGTGCAAACAAATGGCAAACTTTTAACCTAAAAGCAAACATCCAAAGAAAGTCTGAGGGGCATTTGACAAAAAAAGTGGCAAAGATTTTCTATTGATTTGACATAGTTTTCAAACCCTAATTGACCTGACTTTAGAGTTTAACCCTTTACCAGACAACAAAATTTTAGCCTGGTCCAAATTGAAAGCATTTGCAGATGACAATTTCAGTGCAGCTCAAATGGTGCAATTTTTCTTTGATATGGTTGAAGACATTGTGGGAAAAGGAGAAAATGCTGGTTACCAGCATTTTCTCCTTTTCGCATTAGGTTTTCAAAAGGCTTCTTTTCCAGGGGCGTTAAAAGGCGGCATTGTGCAGTAAAGGGTTAAATCTTGATATCACAAAGTTTCATGGAGTTTGGATAAAAACTGTAGCCTCTGTAGCCTAAACAGTGTTTTTTTATAATTTGATCTAGTGACCTTGCTTTTGACCACACATGACCAAGCCTTATTACTGAATTTAGAAAGTATTTAGAAAAACATTTTGAGAAGGTTTGGTAAAGCCTAAATGGAAAGAAAACTGTAACCCTACGCCCAACATGGTTTTTCAACAATTTGAGCTAGTAAGGTTCTAATTATTGACCAAAAATATACCATCTGAATACATACTCCCTTAGCCTAGTTTACCAACATTTTCTCCTCTCCCCAAAATTTGTTCTACCCTTTCAAAGGCAAATCCCTTCATTTGAGTCACAATTAATTTGTAGTCTGCAATCCCTTTAGATCTGGACAATTCTAAAATTAGTTTGTTGTCTGCACTACTGTATACTTGGACAAGTGTAAAACTGTTGTCTAGTAACAAAAAATTATGTTAGTAAAAATGACAGTTTGGATGGATTGTTTGATACAAAATTAACTTTGATTACCGCCTACTGGTACAAAAAAAAAATAAAAAATATTTGAACAATTGGCCACACAATCACGAGTTATAATGACCCTGAGAAATAAAGCTTTTGAAAACATTTTGGGAAAAGAAGAAAATGCTGGTGACCAGAATTTTCTCCTTTTCTACCAACGTTTTCTGTCATTTCCGAGCAAGGTCTAATCAACTGAGTCATTTTTTAATTTGTCATCTTCAAATACTTTCAGTTTGGACAAGTCTAAAATTTTGTAGTGTACGTGTTAAAGAGTTAAGTAATTACCTGTCTGAACCCACTTGTGTGCTGAATGTCATCCTGAAGTCATCACAGCGAGATGACATGAAGGCCTCCAGGACGAGCTGGTATGATGACATTTTGCCAAGACCCACTGGTGGCTGGACAATGTTGGACCAGGATGCTGGTTTGAACCCCGGAACCCCATCTGTACATTCGAAAGCTTTCACGTTTCGAAGGCTGGGTGTGATATCTCCAAATGTGAAACCAGATAGGTGCAATTTTTCTGAAGTGAGAAAGACAATGTGATGATTATCAATTACCCATGTGTAAATAACAGGGTCTAGGTTCTAGATATTGAGAATTATTCTTTCAGCTACTTTTAAACTTTTGTTGCACCAGTTCTTTAAAATGCCTGTTGCTATAGATTTTCCCTTTTAACTCTTTACCAAACTACAACATTGTGGACTAGACCAAACTGAAAGCATTTGCAGATGACAAGTTAAATTTGACTCATATGATGATTTCTGTCTTTCTGAGGGTAGAAAACATTGTGGAGGAAGAAGAAAATGCTAGTTACCAGCAATTTTATCATTTTCTACAATGTTTTCAAAAGCCTTCTCTGTAAGGGATGTTAAAACTTGGGATTGTGTTGTAAAAGGTTAACTCTTTCCCACATAATCCTGACTTTTAACAACACCCAAGGAAAAAAGCTTTAGAAAACATTGTAGGAAAAGGAGGAAATGCTTGTAACCAGCATTTCTCCTTTTCTATCCAATTAGACATAAATCCTATCATTTCAGGTTACGAGCACCTTCTCCTTTTTCCACAACATATCTAACCCTTTCAAGGATAAATTCCATCATCTGAGCCAATCATCTGGGACATATTTTATTTGTTGTCTGCTCTACATATACTTTGAATTTGGACAAGTCTAACATATTATCTTGTGAAGAGTTCATAAACTACTTCTGACATTTCATGACAAAAGAAACTCTATGAGTCTCCAGAGAGAATCTGAACAATTGCTGTTTTCAGAACTTGCTATTATGTCAGCTACAGATGAAAGACAGAAATCATTACCGGTACTGCTTTTGTATGACTTTTAATGCACTTGCAATTGACAGCTTTGGAAAACATTGTGAGAAAAATGGTAATTGCTTCTAGTAACCATTTGTTGCTCTTTCCCACAATCTTCATCACACTGTTGAAAATAAAACTTATCTTAACTTCAAATGACTGTGAAATTTCTTCTAGACTGATAGGAACCCATTACCTGAACTGTGCTTGTATGACTTTTGATGCACATACAATTGACAACTTTGGAAAACATTGTGAGAAAAAGGGCAATTGCTTCTGGTGACCAGTTGTTGCTTTTTCTGACAATGTTTATCAACACTGTGAAAATCAAAACTTATCTTCAAATTGCAGAAATTTCTTATAGACTGATACATGTAGGTCTAATAATAAGCCTGTAAGGTAATTTGCTAAAAAGGCTTTGGCCTAAGACTGTTATAAATCTTAATCTTTAAATGACAGCAGAATTTTAGACTTATACAAATGGAACTATTCTAAGACAACATATAACAAATGTGGCTAAAATGATGAAACTTGTGTGTTTAAAAGGGCAGAAAACATTGTGGAAAAAGATAAAATGCTAGTTACCAGCATTTTCTCCTTTTCCAACAATGTTTTCAAAAAGCATTTTTACCTAGATTGTTAAAAAAGAGGGTCGTTTGGTAAAGGGTTAACCCTTTGCCACACAATCCATACTTTTAACAACTTTGAGAAGAAGGCCATTTGAAAACATTGTTGGAAAAGAAGAAATTGCTGGTAACCAGCATTTTCTCCTTTTCCTACAAGTTTTTCTACCCTATCACAGATGAATTGCATCACTTGAGTCACATTCAATTTGTGGTCTTCTAACACTTTCAATTTGGACAAGTCTAATAATTTGGTTTTTTAGTAAAGGGTTAAACGAAGTGAAGATTTTGAAGAAAGTATGAAAAAATTATTCAATTCTAAAATTTAAGGATTGTTTTTGTCAGTGTATTATGTAAAAATTAATTTGGATAAGACAGCTTTTCCTGCAGAATCTGTAGAAAGTTGGTTACCTGCACATTCTCCATTTCCCATATTGTTTTCAAGACTTCAGGCCACAAATCAAAAAATTGGATTGTTTGGTAAAGGGTTAACTCTGATTATCTTAATAATTATATTGTCAAGTTTATAATTCGAACACTGCTCACAATCCATTGTCTTATTTGGCAAGATTTTTGCAGTTTTTAAATCCTTGTCCGACTTCAACATTAGATTTAAACAATTTTCATGCATATATGGAACATTAACTATACATGGCATATTTACTACTGCATCTATCTCAAGGGTTATTTTCCTTCCTATTCAAGAATATATATACACTGTATTAAGTATCAAAAGAAACTAGATAAATAGATATAAACAGGAAAATCAAATGTAAATATTTCACAGAACCTAAATTGTCACATTTCTTAAAATGGTAAGTCTGCAGAAAATTTCGTCAGCTCATTTGTCAAATTTAGTCAGCAATGGTTGAGGACATAGTTCTTTGAATCAAGTGGTGTCTTTGGTATCACACAAAATGACACTGAGGTTGGTATCTTTTGTGGCTAGGTTTGAATCTCTTAGGCATTAAATAGCAATGCCTCATTGACCACATGAGTGTCCTGTTCTGTGGGATTGCATTCAAATCCTGTTCTAATGAGCATTCTTTTCCTATTCTAGCAAGCATTCTAACACAATTAAAATTGCCACTGACAATGTCTAATGTAGGGTTCCAAAATTCTATAGATTTTCTGAAGCTAAAGCCCTTAAAACTCTATGGATTAGGATAATTATCCATTTCCTGTTGTTTGTACCAAACATTTGAGCCAAATGATATCTCGGGTTTGATTTGCAGGCATAACTAAAGCTGTGTGTTTGCCTTTATCTGTGGAACAAAACCTGCTAGTCTTGCTAACTGCCTCCTGTCAGGTTCCCTCTAACAACAATGAGCCTCATGCAGTGGTGGACAAAATGATACCTAGCACCCAATATCATCATGCTACAGCCCAAGATTGGCAACATCCATTAGCCCTTCACCACACAATCCCTAGTTTTAACAACCCTGAGAAAGAGGACTTTTTGACAACATTGTGGGAAAAGGAGAAAATGCTGGTAACCAGCATTTTCTCCTTTTCCCACAATGTTTTCTAGTCTATCCAATACAAATTCCATCAACTGTGCCATATCTATTTTGTCATCTGCAAGACTTAGTGTTTTCAACTTGGATCCCCCCAAATTTTGTCATTTGGTAAAGAGATATATTTATTTAGCATCATACTCACCTACAAAAGAAGGTTTTATGGACAGAAGTCTTTCATTCATGCGTCTCTTGACAAGGTCTTCAATACTTACAGAACTGAACACCCACCTGAAACAAAAAGTGGAAACAGAAGGTTTAAAGCTGTTGTCAAATAGGTTATTCTTAGCTAATCACTGTATGTCACAAGCTGCACAGCTGTAACACCTTTTGCAACAATGTTCTGTCAACTACAGGGGTATAAATGTTGTACTTGTGCAGAAAACTAGCTGAAAGGTAAAGACATGAGCTCAAAACATTACCAATATCCAAGTTTCCCATGAAAATTTTCATTAAAGGCTCTGGTTGTAGCCCCTAACATCTGCCCCTGTCTCTTTCAGCATAAGAGGTATCTAAGACTCTACAACAGAAATTAAAGATATAGTTTCTAAAAGATGTCAATGGATCAGATCTGGTCTCCATGTTTTATGCAGCTGGCTGCCACAGCCCCCAAAACATTTGAGCCCTGCATGTGGGTGCCAACACTCGACTGCCATTTCTGTTCAGCGAAAATTCAACACAAGGGCTATTACAATAACTTGTTTTCTTTGAAAACAGCCAAGCTAAAAAGGGGCATTGCTGTGTCAAAAATATGATGAGTTATGGGCTCCCCTTTTGATAGTTAAACTGGTCCAAGTTTGGAGTATCGTAAATATCTTCAGTAATAACAGAGGTATCATAAAATGTTGAAGTTTTTGCACGACGACGCAGGCATCAACAACACAGATCTATGTCATGATGCAGATGAAAAAAGGGCTATAACAATCCCTCAACTTTTTCTTTGAAACAGCTGAGCTTAAAAAGAAGATGTTAACATTACAGTGTCTTGATACTGACTGTTGCCGGCTACCAGCATTTTTTTCCTTTACTGACAATGATTTCAAAAGTCTTATTCAGGTTACATGACTGTTCCAAAGAATTTTACTTTTAACTGAGGACAAAACTTTTGAAGTAGCAGCCGCTAAAAATTTGGCACGGTGAAGTTCTTTAAGGCTAATTTTATGGAGTTTAATTCTTTACCAAATGACAAAGATTAGAATTGTCTAAACTGAAAGCATTTGCATACAACAAATCACAAGTGATCAAAATAAAGGTACCTGTCTTTTGTTGGGTAGAAAATGTTGTGAGAAAAGGATAAAATGCTGGCTGGTTTATACCAGTATTTTCTCCTTTTCCCAAAAGTTTTCATTTATCCCTTATCCTGTAAATACACATGGTTATTTGGTACAGGGTTAAATTGCTTTCCTGGCATAATCTTCTTGAGCATGAGCTGTTGTTGCAGTTTTGAAAAGAATATCATAATCACATCATCAAGTTCAAAGTAAAAGATCAATATTAAGTATCCCTACACTGGAATTCTAATCTTTTACAAAACAATCTCAAGCTTTAACAACCAGAAAGATGAGAGCTTCTGCAAACTGTGTAGGAAAAAAAGAAAATGTTGGGCACAAGCATTTTCTCTTTTTCTTACAATGTTTTCTACCATTTCAAAAGCATAAAAACCATCATTTGATCCATATATATTTTTTTGTCCATTGTAAAACTTTGAAATCGAACAAGTCCACACCTTTGTCATTTGGTTAAGTCTTCACAGTAAAGTTCTAAACAGATCATAATTATTAGGACATTCTAAGTCAGAACCAAAGATGCAGATATTGCAATTACAAAACTGTTTGTATCAGAATAATTTCTGGAAAAGAAGAGGCCAGTGAACATCTAATATCAGACTGCAAGTTCTGTGCAATCTGATCTTAATCTACACTATCTGCATAAGCATTTAAGCCTTTACCACACCTGAAAAAAGTTCTGACTTTTAACAACCCTGTGGAAGAAGACTTTTAAAAACTGTGGGAAAAAGAGATAATTCTGTTAACCAGCATTTTCTCCTTTTCCCACAATGTTATCCACATTTATCAAGGACAAATTGTGTCATTTGGGTCACCTTTTATCTGTCATCTGTGATAATGCTTTCAGCTTTCACCAGTCTAAAATTTTGTCGTTTAATTAGTAAAGAGTTAAATCCTGGTTTCATTGCTACAAAGGTAAGAGGCTTACTGGTTCAATATAAAATGTGATTAATTCAATGCAACTCAAATCTTCTCTGGGTTTCATCAACAAGCACTAAGCTCGGGCTCCACAGTGTCTTGCATAAGCACTCCCACGCAAACTAGCAGGTAACTGTTTATGCCAAATACTCTGTCAAATTACCTGACAAAACTGATGATAACCTTTTTCAACCCTGGGTGCTAACCTTAAAGCCAAATTTTGACTAAGTGTAACTGAAACAAGAACATTACAAGCTGGTGCCAAGGCTTAGGCTGCAGCTGCTTCTTCAGCGAAAATTTTCTGTGGAAAAAGGGGGCATAACTGTGTAAAAAAATCAGAATAACCTGCCCCTCTTGTACATTAAATTTACCCCTTTTAACAACTAGCCTCTGTTTGATGTAAATGTCTACAGGAATGACAAGAGATATGAGTAATGAGCAACTTAGCGGCAAAGTCAAAGTTTTCCCATGTTGATGTCAGCTAGGATTTACATAGAAATTTATGGGAATTTTAAAACCTCAATGATTTCATTGAAAACAGCCAGGTTAAAATCACAATTTATATTAATTTGAATGTCTATTCATGATCATGATACTTCAGGTGGTCATTCAAATTTCAGTGCAGTTGCAAGCATTACATGACCTGGATATATGTCCAAGCTCATTGAATGCTTGCTTTGGCAATGGAGCTGTAATGACCATCTGAATGATCAAGATCATAGTTTACTGATGGATGGATTGCCTAAACCCTTTACCAAACAATCTGTTCTCAGTTTAATGAGCCCCAAGAAAGACACCTTAATTTTCAAAGCATTTTGGTAAAAGGAGAAAATGCTGATAACCAGTATTTTCTTCTTTTCCCACAATGTTTTCGAAAACCTTCTTTCTCAGGCATTCTGCAGTAAAAGGTTAACTCTACACCAAAGAGCAAAATTTTGATTCCTCTAAATCCAAAGCACTAATAGATGACAAATAAATTACTGCTTAAATGGTAAAATTGTTTTTATAAAGGTATAAAACATTGTTGAACAAGACGGCCATGATGGCCCTGTATTGCTCCACTGGCTTATAAATATAAACCATGAATACTAAACATCTCAATTCTGAGCCAAATGGTTTCAAAATGAAGACTTACAAAGTTTTCTCTGTAAAAGCCCATATGAAAGTTGAAACCTGCAAGGCAAAGCCATTTTTGATCCCAGAGCTATAATTACTTGAACCCTGGTAGAGGTCCACAAGATAAAGCCACATGCCAAAATAATACAAGTCTGTGCTGTATGGTTATAAATAAGGTGATTTTCAAGTTTTGTCCATATGAAGCCTCTGTAAAACAATAAGACCCCTGATGCAAGGCTAATTTCAAAAAAAAAAAAAAATCAAAACAGGAAGATTTCTTAAGTTGTCACTATGTAAGCCCATGTAAAACTTGTGACCCCTGCGGTGGGGCCAATTTTGACCCCAGGGCTAAAATTTTGGCCCACTTGGTAGAGGCCCACTAGATATAGCAACATGCAAAATTTGGTAGCTCTAGGCCTTATGGCTAGGTACAGGAAGATTTTTTAAAGTTTTCTCTATATAAGCCTATATAAAACTTGTGACCCCTGGGGCAGACCAAATTTTGACCCCAGAGCTATAATTTGAAGAAACTTGATAGAGGTCTACTACATAAAGCTACATGCCAAATTTGGTAGCCCTACGCCTTATGGTTTCAGACAAGAAGATTTTTAAAGATTTCCAATATTTTTCAGTTTTGTTGCCATGGCAACCTGAGTTTTTGAAGGAATCAAATTCTTTCAAGAAATTCTGAAGAGGACCATGGCAGGATCATTTCTGTGAAGTTTCATGAAAATTGGATGGGTAGTTTCAGAGAAGAAGATGTTTGAAATAAAAGTTAACGCACGGACGGACGGACGGACGGACAGATGCACGGACGGACGGACGGACACCGGGCCATGACGTAAGCCCGCTGGCCTTCAGCCAGTGGAGCTAAAAAGGATAAAATGCTGGTTGCCAGTATTTTCTCCTTCACCTACAATGTTTTTAAAAGCCTTTCTTCTAAGGATTGTTAAAACTCAGGATTGTATAGTAAAGGGTTAAAAATCTGATAAAAGAGATACAGTAACTATTCAAGGTCGAAGAATATTGACGAGATTTTTGTACTAAGGGAATGTCTACTTTACATTCTTTCTCCACAAAAAACTATCCCCATGACAGCAAGTGACTTATCACTACAGATCAACTGTATTTTAACCCTTTACCGCACAATGCCACCTTTTGATGCCCCTGGAAAAAAAGCCTTTTGAAAACATTGTGGGAAATAGAGAAAATGCTGGTAACCAGCATTTTCTCCTTTTCCCACAATGTTTTCTACCCTATCAAAGAAAAATTGCACCATTTGAGCCACATTGAAATTGTCGTCTGCAAATGCTTTCAATTTGGACAAGGCTAAAATTTTGTCGTCTGGTAAAGGGTTAAACCTTTGTAGAGGTATACATATACAATGGACATTCCCAATCAATACTGGGGTCCTGCAGGGCTCAGTGGTAAAGTGTAGGACTCGTAACCTGGAGGCCCCAGGTTTGAGCCTCACTTGATCCACTGGGTTTTACATGGGAGTGTCCGTGGGCAAGACACTTCAGAGCCCTAGCCTAGTACAGAAATACATGAAATGTGAGCTGTCGCTGTGATATGACTGAAATATTGTTGAAAGCGGCATAAAACACCATTCAATCAATCAAAACCCAATCAATACTACAGATGCAGACGATAAAATTTTGAATTGCAAGGCTGTTTTTGACGGAACGTCCAGCAAGAATACTGAAAGGGTAGATCGAAGATCAGATTGCATATTCTGTGCAGTCTGATCTTGATATACACTTTTGTTTAGCAGTTACATCCTTGTTCAAATATTTTAACCCTTAACTACATAATCCCGAGTTTTCAAGGCCTTGTTAAAGGGATTTTCAAAATCATTGTGAGAAAAGGAGAAAATGCTGGTTACCAGCATTTTCTCCTTTTCCCTCAATGTTTTTAAAAACCTTCTTTCTCACAGTCATTAAAATTTGGATTGTTTGGCAAAGCGTATTGCTATATACCTATATTTCACACTCTACTTAACTTTATATCAGTCAACACATCTTCAGTTACCTCAAACATAATATACATTTGGAGGCATCCAAAACTTGTGGTTTTTTTTCTTTTCAGATAATGTGATGGAAGTCACATTTTTATGTTCAACAACTCATTTGTCCTAGACTATGTACAGACTTTGTTGAACCTGAACTTGAAAGATACATCCTTACAGCCAGAAAGAAAAAAAAACACTGTAAAAATTTGATAGACTGTAGAATGGTTCAAAATTTAAGGGATAAACATGTATATATATTGGAAATCTTTGATTTAAAACCGGAAACATCACTAGAGTAATTTCTTTGACGGCCCCATAAAAATAAAATGCATTTTCTGTTGGTCATAACCTACAAAACCTTGCAACAATCAGTGGCAACATTTGCCATGAGAATATAGGAATGATTACAGTTTGGTGAAATAATCATCAAATGGGTTAAAAACTGGCTCAAAACAAATGTACAGATGAATCTTTAAATCATTAAGTCTGTCATTACTCTGACAAGGGGTAGATTCTGGGATATTAGTCCAACTGAACTAGAAGAATGTCTCATCATATTGCACAGAGGTAACACTTTGTCTGTCTCATTTAAATGATTACCGGTATTTTTCTTAAGTGAATATATCTCACTGACTTTAAAGTGTCCCCTGCTTCTGCAAATTTCTAAGACAGTACCTGTCCCTTCTGAGAATGATCTTTGGCAGAATACTGCACTAACATTAGTATAAATATATAACATGGCCACCATATCAGTTATTCTCACTCTTAGCCGACTTATCAACTGCTCAGTTCTAAGGATGCTTTGGGTGATTTAAGATACTCGTACCAAGTGTTTCAACACTGCAGATCAAGCTTCAAAGTGTGTGCAGTCTGATCTTGCACATAAAACATCAAAAAGCCTTAGTTTTCTTTAGAATCCTGGTTGTAAACCGAAACTCTATTTCATTTAATTGCACATCTTTATATATCTATCCGTGTCAACATTTTTGACCACCGGAATGTAATTTCATCTCAAATGAAGAAACTGTATGGACATAGTTTACATTGAAAAAGTGGACAGTGTAGGCTCAAGTTCAGACTGCACATTCTGTGCAGCCTGATCTTGATCTACACTGTCCAAAAAAGTTATTAAAACTAAATGTTTCAGTTGAGGGAATAAAGAAAAGAATCTGTTCACAACAAATTGCACTGCTTGTTGCCAAGAAAAAACCATTGCAGGCCTGTTTTCACCAACAATTCTTAACCCCTTAGCCTGCTAAATGAATTAACTCTTTACCACACAATCCCAACTTTTAACAACCCTAAGAAAGAAGCCTTTTGAAAACATTGTGGGAAAAGGAGAAAATGCTGGTAACCAGCATTTTCTCCTTTTCCCACACTGTTTTCTACTCTTCCCAAAACAAATTTCAATGATTGAGTCACATTTATTTTGTCGTCTGCATTCAAGCTTTCAATTTGGACTGGTCTAAAATTTTGTCGTTTGGTAAAGAGTTAAATGAAATTTTCCGGTCAATAGAAAAAGAAAAGCCAAATATTGCCATTTCAAGGATTTTTTTTAATTTTCTATTTATCTGACAGAGTAGATACAAGATCAGACTGCATATTCTGTGCAGTCTGATTTTGATCTACACAGTCAGCAAAAGGTCCTTGAGTTGCACTTAGCAGCTTCAGGGTTAATAGCATTCATTAGACTAATTGTCAAGATTTTTCTATATTTCGGAGTAACACAACTTCAAATTAAAACAAATGGTTTTGCAAATCAGAAGTTGTTTTACTTTCTAAATCTAGAACAAGACAAATTTTTGATGCATAGCATCAAAGAAGCCGGCAATTTTTTTGTTACCATCAATGAGGAAGGTGCTTTAGGAATAAGTCGCTTATCAGAAGTTGTGTAACTTTTAAATTAAAAATTCTGGAGAATAAGACTAAGAATGTTCTTAAGAATGGTTGTTGAACACAGACCCAGAAGAAAATTTTAGCGACTGCAACAATTTGGGGGCTAATTAAGATTTTTTTTTTGCTGTGAATCCTATTTTTTGTTTAACTCTTTACCAAATGACAAACTTTTAGACTAGTCCAAATTAAAAGCATTTGCAGACGACAAAATAGATGTAACTCAAAAGTTGAAATATGTTTTGGAAAGGATAGAAAACATTGTGGGAAAAGGAGAAAATGCTGGTTACCAGCATTTTCTCCTTTTCCCACAATGTTTTCATAATGCCTCTTTCTCAGGGTCGTTAAAACACGGGATTGTGTGGTAAAGAGTTAAACACTAATATAAACTTCACTTTTTTTCCTGCATGCATTCGGAAAGAGGACAGTTACAGTAAACAGGAATGGTGCAATTTTGCTCTTCAGATAAAAGCATGGTTATTTTGGATTAGGTATTTTCTGTATTTTGACAAGATCAAAATACTGTTATCATTCTTACATGAATATGATCCTACATACCATAGTCAGACCTCCAGGTAAGAGGGAGTGATAGTATTCTAAATCCATTATTTCCCTTCCAAACCCTATGTTGTGGGTACTCGTTAGAATCGTCTCGATGAGACGATTCTAATGAGTACCCATAACATGGGGTTTAGTGGAGAATGATAAATATTTTCAATTTTGAAATCAAAATCACTCCCTCTATCTGGAGCTCTGCCGTAGCTGATGCATATTATTGCATGATCACTTGACATTCCAACAAGCCTTCACAAAATTTTAGCCAAAAGCTAAAAAAACTTTACCAAACAATTACATGTTCTAATTAATGACCCTGAAGAGAAAGGCTTCTGTAACCATTGCAAGAAAAGTATAAAATGCTTGTCACAAGCATATTCTCCTTTTCCACAATGCTTTCTTTCATTTCAGAGCCAAATCTCATCATTATAACCAAATCTAATTTGTCGTCTGCAACTGCTTTGAATTTGGACAATACTGTCCAAAATTTTAGCCCTGTCCAAGTTAAAAGCATTTGCAGACGACAATTTCAATGTGGCTAAAATGATTGCAATTGTTCTGAAAGGTTAGAAAACATTGTGGGAAAAGGAGAAAAAAATGCTGGTTACCAGCATTTTCTCCTTTTCCAACAATGTTTTCAAAAGGCTTCTTTCTCAGGGTCGTTAAAAGTCGGGATTATGTGGTAAAGACTTAATCCTTCACTAAACAATTATATGTTCTAGTGACCCTGAAGAAAAAAGCTTCTGCAACCATTGCAATAAAAGTATAAAATGCTTATCACAAGCATTTCTTCCTTTTCCTACAATGCTTTTTACCATTTTAGAGACAAATCTCATCATTATAACCAAATTGGATTTGTCGTCTGCAAGTGCTTTGAATTTGGACAAGTTCTAAATTTTGTTGTAGGGTTCAGAGTTAAGAGGCTAACTAGTCCATTGAAGAAGTACCATCAATTTGTTTTTCCTTTGCTTCTTGCTTTATTTCTTGATTCTTAGTCAGCTATTGCCTTACTAAATTGAGCAATAAAATATTTTCAAGTTTGGTTTGACTATGAAAATCTGAATAGCCCCCCTTACAATGTAATAGTTGAACATGTAAATGAGCCATGCTCTGGCAAAAGGGGGTTTAATGCATCTCCGTGATCCATGATACCAAGCAAGCCATCATATAATTAAGGATCAACAATACATGTAGCCTCTTTTTTAATACAATCAACTTAATCATCAGGTAGACTGGTCCTTAAATATACCAGTAGTGAAAAGTTTCAGTCCAGGTCAGCCTGCACAGTCCAAGCGGGCTGACTTGGGTTGATACTTTCCCAGATTCATTAAGACCCTTTTTCACAGAGCATGGCTCAAGTGCAATGATGTACAACATCAGTCAAAAGCTGTCGAGGGTCATTTGTAACTAGGTGCAAAACCCAAGTTTGGCTGGAGCCCTAAAGCCACAAAAATAAGTGCAATACCCTTAAATGCTACATCAAAAGTTCCATTACATTTCCTTTCCAGCCTTATTTTAGACCTTTGAAAGGGTAGAAAACATTGTATGAAAAGGAGAAAATGATGGTAACAGCATTTTGTCCTCCTGCAACTACGTTTCAATAGTCTTCTTCCTCAGGGTTATTAAAACGTATGAGACATGCTCTGGCAAAAGGGGACTTAATGTATCTCTGTCATCCATAATTCAAGCAAGTCATCGCATATTTATGGATCCATAAGATCCATTTTGTCTAGCAACCAACTGAAACCTGAGGTACACTGGTTTTTTGACATGCAGAAAAATTACCAAAGCAAAAAGTGTCGGTCCAAGTTAGCCTGCGTGGACTTCGCAGAATAACCTGGGCCAATACTTTCTGCAAATGCATCAAGCTCCCTTTTCACAGAGCATGGCTCATAAATAAATGCCCAAGGATTTAGTGTGTCTCAGTTGTGCTCTGAGTATGCAAGGCTTGTCACAACACAGGTACATTCTTACAAAAAAGTTATTACAAAAAGTTTTCAATAGTAAACAGATTAATTACACACCTACAAACTTTCCTGCTAAAATACAATATATTGCACACAGATAAAAATACACAGTGGAAAAAAAAATCTAAGACATGCTCTGTGAAAGCAGGGGGTTTAATGCATCTGCAAAAAGTATCAACTCATGTCAGCCTGTGCAGTCCCCACTGGCTGACGTGGGTCAATACTTTTAGCTATTTGTACATTTTCTGCATGGCACAGGACCATTTTACCATTAAAATCTTATTGAGCATTTTTAGAAATAAGAGTTCAAATACAAAATCTGTAGTTTTCATGCTCGCAATTTATGTGAACAGCACAAGGGGAAAAAAAGCGTAATATTGCGCTAATCTACTAGTTTTAAATTGGTCCCTTGTTGTATCGCGTATTACACGTAATATCAGGGGAGGTAACCAGTCTATACTAGTTTAAGAAGAGTTACGCTGCCTGTGGGGTCAATCATTAATCAGTTATTAAATAAATATCTATAATGAGAAATCTTTACTTTTCATGCTCGAAATTCATCTCAACAGTACATACAAAAAAATGCATAATTTTAAGCTTAATAGCAACATACTGTTAAAAGTATTAGAGTGAATATGTCGGAAAAGTTGTGCAGTGATGTATCCCAAAATTCCCCATGTGCATTAAAAAAAAGCATTCCTATTGGAAGCCGGCTTCAAGAGCCGGCTTCCAATAAGACTGAAAAATGCAATTTAGAAAGGTTCCTGAATACAGGTCCACTGGTCACCAGACAGGCTGGTTTCAAACATTAACCCTTTAGCACATGACTGCAAGTTTAAATGCCCCTTAAGAAGAAGGTTTTGGAAAACATTGTTAGAAAAGGAGAAAATGCTGGTAATCAGCATTTTCTCCTTTTTCCACAATGTTTTCTACCATTCGAAGACAGAAATTATCATTTGATCTTCATTTAATTTGTTGTCTGCAAATGCCTTGGATTTTGTCTAGTCAAGAATTTTGTCATTTGGCTATAAGCGCTGATTTTTTAACACACTACAAAATTTCAGATCAGTCAGAATAGCAAGCATGTGAAGACAAAAAATCAAATGTAGCTCAAAGGATTGGAATTTGTCTCTGAAAAAAAGATAGAAAACATTGTGGAAAAAGGAGAAAATGATGATTACAAGCATTCATCATTTTCCCACACTGTTTTAAAAAGGCCTCTTTCCTCGGGTCATTAAAACTCTGGATTGTGTGGTAAAGGGTTAAACCTAAATTTAGACTAAACTTACTTCTGTGTTTTTCCTGACAAAGCCAAAATACTGCAAAGCCAATCAGTTAAAATGGAGAGAATTATACAGTTGTAAATTTAACTGTGACTAAAAGGATTGGAGTTGCCTTTAAAAGAGTAGAAAATATCGTGGTCCAGGAGAAAAAATAATGATTACCAGTCCTTTCTTCTTTTCCCACATTGTTCTCAAAAGCCTTCTTCCTCATTTAGCAAAGGACTGTTTGCAAAAAGATTAAAGTACAGTATTATTGTAATATACATAAGAACACTTAATTTAAACACTTTGAAAAAGTAGAAAATGTTGTGGTTAAGGATAAAAATGCTGATTACTAGTATTTTCTCCTTTTCCAAGACTGTTTTCAAAAGTTTTCTTCCTCATTTAGTAAAAGACAGTTTGGGAAAGTATTAAAGTGCAGTGTTATTGTTTATACATCAGAACACTTCAAGTCTGTTAATTTCAGTTTCATTTTCAGTGCTTACCCATTTTACCCATGAAGGCAATCTTTCAATGCCCCCTCAATTAGAAAACTGTAGTAAACATTGCAGAAATTACAATAGTTGATCAAATCTAGTGACTCCTAATTTTGTCACAAGGTTTTCTTAACCCTTTACCACACAATGTCGCCTTTTAATGACCTTTGGAAAGAAGCCTTTTTAAAACATTGTAGGAAAAGGAGAAAATGCTGGTACAATGTTTTCTATCCTATCAAAGAAAAATTGCACCATTTGAGCCACACTAAAATTGTTGTCTGCAAATGCTTTCAATTTGGACAAGGCTAAAATGTTGTTGTCCGGTAAAGGATTAAAGGACCACAAAGCTTGATTTTGAGTCAAAAACTTTTGAGGGAGAAAAAGTTGTTGCTTGCTAAGGAAAAATCATGCAGATAATTATGCCTGTTTACTCTTATAGTCACGGGAAAAAAATACCGCAAAAGTAATTAGCGTTTACTGGGGTTCGAACCCATGACCATCTGCTATCTGGGTAACTAAGTATTCTTTTTTGTTCAAGATGTGTTTTTACCAAACAACATATTCTACACTCTTTCAAAGTGAAAGCTTCTGCAAATGACAAATTCGAAAGTGATATACATACATGTATCACTTCATATATATATGAACCAAAGTTCTTTGAACGGGTAGAAAACATTGTGGGAAAAGGAGAAAATGCTAGTAACCAGAATTTTCTCCTTTTCCCACAATGTTTTCAAAAGCCTACTCCTTCAGTGTCGCTAAAATCAGGATTGTGTGGCATTAACCCTTTACCACACAATCCCGACTTTTAACGACCCTGAGAAACGAGCCTTTTAAAAACATTGTGGGAAAAGGAGAAAATGCTGGTAACCAGCATTTTCTCCTTTTCTCACAATGTTTTCTACCCTTTCCAAAACAAATTTCAATTTAAAAGTCACTTTTATTTTGTCGTCTGCAAATGCTTTCAATTTCAACCAGTCTAAAATTCTGTCGTTTGGTAAAGAGTTAAAAGGGTTTATCCTTTGTTACACAATAAAGGCTATCCTGTGACTAACTGGTTTGGACATATGACAGAGAAAAATGGGATTTGTCTTTGAAATAGCCTGTAACCAGCATTTTTTCTTTCTCCCACAATGTTTTCGAAAGCCTTCTACCTCAGGGTCATCTTAATTTCCGGTTGTTTGTTAAAGAATAAATCCTTTACCACATTATCCCAAGTTCTAACGAATCTGTAGGAGTAAGTTTTTGAAAACGCTGTGAAAAAGAGAACATGCTAGTAACCAGAATTTTCTACTTTTCCCACAATGTTTTCTATCCTGTCAAAGAACTTTCGTTCATTTGTATCACTTGAATTTGTTGTCTGCAGAGGCTTTCAATTTGGCTGGAATCTGTGGTATGGTGAAAAGTCAGCCCTTTATCACAAAGTCCTGTGTTTTAATGACCCTGAAAAAAGGCTTTTGGAAACATTGTGAGAAAAGAAGAAAATGCTGGTAACCAGCATTTTCTCCATGTTCAACAATGTTGTCCACTCTTTCACATACAATTTCCATCATTTGAGCCCAATTTAATGTCATATGCGAATACTTTCAATAATGGAAAGTCAAAAATTTTGTTGTGAGTTAAAGAGTTAAAACATAGACCTACCATTATATATTACAACTACCAGCCATGACAAATTGTATTTGAAGGCAATGCATTTTTTTTTTTTCAAAATTACATTATGAAAAATAGTGCAGGAAAATAAGTTAATATTCTGTAAGGAAAACTCATAAGGGAAAACAAAATACGGGTCCATTCTTTATATAAATAAGAACATTCCTTGTCTTCTTCTCTTCTTTTTTAAATGTGAAAGTAACATAACTTCTGATGGTCTAAACCATTTGGTTTTGACAATCAGAAGTTGTGCTATTTTCACATATAGAAAATTTGGTTTGATGCCCCTTTAAACACTAGTTATGAGACTACAGCACATGATACCTGTCATTGTATCCCCCACCTTTACTTGAATTACTAAGTTTTTATTTGATGTCATTTTAAAGCCCTTCAAAAAATAAATCTCAACACTTTCCCTTTTGTGAAAACCTTTTGCTAAATGTCTCTACCTTACATTCACCCACACTACAGAATTTCATTTTTAAATATATATCAAACAACAAATTTTAGATACCATCCCAGTTCATAATGATCGCAGACAGTAAATTAAATGTGACTCAAATGATTGCATCAGTCTTTGAAAGAGAAGAAAACATTGAGCGAAAAGAAGAAAATACTGGTTACCTGCATTCAAAACATCATTATGCAGATGATAAATGCAACTCAAATAATTGCATTAACCCTTTCCCAAACAAGCCCTGGTTTTCACGTGTCTGCAGTATAAGTCTTTTGAAAACACTTTGGGAAAAGGAGAAATTGCTCGTAATGAGCAATTTCTCCTTTTCCCACAGCGTTTTTCTACCCTTTTTGAGACCTTTCTGCCATTTTCATCAAATTTAGAACTGTCGTCTGCAAACTCTTTCAATTTGGACCAGTCCAAAATTTGTCATTAGGGAAAGGGTTAATGTCATGGTCTAGGTAGATTTGCTAAGGGAAAATGAGAAAATGCTCATTACAGCATTTTATCTTTTTATCAGACTGGATGTTGAAGCTCAAGGGTTTAAATCTTTCTTTAATTAACTCTATACCACACAATCCCAACTTTTAACGACCCTGCGGAAATAGCCTTTTGAAAAGCTTGTGGGAACAGGAGAAAATGCTGGTAACCAGCATTTTCTCCTTTCCCACAAGGTTTTCTACACTTTCAGAGGAAACAAGCATTCTGATAGCATTGCATAGCAATACACAGTCCCCTACCGGCCGTATGTATCGCTGGCATGTCAGTGAAATTTTTAAAGTCCAAGGCCCATAAATGTGTCAAAAAGCAGTGGAGCTGGACGAAACTCGAACTTGATCTGTAAGTCATGGTGGTTGATGTACACACCAAAAATCAGCTCTATATGTAGCAGCATTTAGAAAAAAAGTGCGGAAAAATGTTTTATCAGTGAAATTTTGTAAGTCCAAGGCCCGTAAATGCGTGAAAAAGCAGTGGAGCTGGACGAAACTCGAACGTGATCTGTAAGTCATGGTGGTTGACTTACACAGCAAAAGTCAGGTGAATATCTACCAGCATTTAGAAAAAAAAGTCCGGAAAACTGATTTATCAGTGAAATTTTGTAAGTCCAAGGCCCGTAAATCCGTGAAAAACCAGTGGACTGGAACAAAAGTTGAACTTAATCTGTAAGTCATGGTGGTTGAGTTACACAGCAAATCTGAGATCAATAACTACCAGCGTTTAGGAAAAAAGTCTGGAAAACTGATTTATCAGTGAAATTTTGTAAGTCCAAGGCCCGTAAATCCGTGAAAAACCAGTGGACCTGAACGAAAGTCGAACTTGATCTGTAAGTCATGGTGGTGGAGTTACCCAGCAAATCTTAGATCAATACCTACCAGCGTTTAGGGAAAAAAGTCCGGAAAACTGATTTATCAGTGAAATTTTGTAAGTCCAAGGCCCGTAAATCCGTGAAAAATCAGTGGACCGGACCGAAAGTCGAGCTTGATCTGTAAGTGATGGTGGGTGACTTACACACCAAAACTCAGCTCAATATGTACCAGCGTTTAGAAAAAAAGTCCGGAAAACTGAATTGCCATACTGATGGACAGACGGACGGACGGAGTGCAAACCTAAAGTCCCCTTCGGCTTCGCTGGTAGGGGACTAATTACCATAATTTCAGCTACATTTGTCATCTGCAAATGCTTTCAATTTCGAAAATTCTAAAATTTTATCGTTTGGTAAAGAGTTAACCATTTACCAAACAATAATGACATTGTGTTCTCACAACCCTGAAGCTTTAACCCTTCACCAAACGACAAAATTTTGGACTCAACGAAACTGAAAGCATTTGCAGACATAAAAATCGATGCAGTTCAAATGATGATTTCAGTCTTTGATATAGAAAAAAACATTGTGGAAATGGGAAAATGTTGGTTACCACCATTTTCTCCTTTTCCCACTATGTTTTCAAAATCCTTCTTCTTCAGGGTTGTTAAACCTTGGGATTGTGTGGTTAAGGATGAAGAAGCCTTTTGAAAACATTTGTGGGAAAAGAAAAAAAATATTGGTAAACAGCATTTTCTCCTTTTCCTACCCTTTTTTCAAGCCTTTCAAAGACAAATCTCATCATAGAGGCACATTTATTTTGTCGTTTGCAAATGTTTTCAGTATGTATCGGTCTAACATTTTGTCACTTCGTACAGGATTAAGTCAATTCTTCAGTCAGTTCTCAACCCTTAATGCCTTTCACAACTATAGTTGCTTTTGTGGCCAGTGTAGATCAAGCTCAGACTGCACAAAACATGCAGTCTGATCTTTGAGCTCTTCTGTTCCCTTAGATGAGACTTTTTCAACTAAAATAACCATGGTATTGCAACTATCTGGGCCTTCTTTCTTGACTGGAAGCGTCTGATGAATTATTCAGTGCTCTAGGGGTTAGGACTTAGAAGAAACTGAACAAAGGGATCACCACTTGACACTTATGGTCTTTGAAACACAGTGACAAGTCTCTATAGAGACCTAAAAAAAATGCATAAACACACGTCCACATGTACTATTAGAGAGCCCAGCCTGGTAGGTCAGTTGGTAACACAGAGCCTGAAACCTAACGGTTGCTGGTTTGATTTCCAAGCTTGAATTATTTGTTTCCAAGAACTGATGTTTGCCATAATGCAATAGGATTCATCCCTCTTTCACTGCTGAGAAAATATGTTCGACCATGGCTATATTGGAAGGCAGCAGTGGCTTAGGAAAAATATTTTATGAAGTATCTGCAGAAAGAAACTCAATGAAAGCATTGATAAGTGCAGTATCTGCTGTGAAATGACTGAAATGGTGTTGAAAATGGCCTTTAACCCTTTCCAAAATGACAAATTATAGACTAATATAATTTCAAAACCTCTGCATAATGACCAATTTGAAAATCATACAAATGACCTAAAGTTATCTGATAGGGTAGAAAACAATGTGGGAAAAGGACAAACTGCTGATTCCCTGCATTTTCTCCTTTTCCCTGAATGTTATGAAAAGCTTTCTTTATGGATCGTTGAAACTTTGGATTGTTCAGTAATGGATTTACATCATACTAACAAACTAGAGCAAAACAACATTATGTGAGTTTTTAAAAAAAGAATGAAATGGCCACATAATTCAAAGATTAGTAAAATTATGTGGGCAAAAAGGAATCTGAAGAGGTATATAGACAGCACCTCATGTGGGAGAACAAATATTATTCAAGAATGTGGGCGAGATGGAGAAACAATAGTTTTGTGAGATTTGTAACCCTTTCAGTACCATTATAAACTCTAAGGCAAAATAAAGGAGCTTTGCAGATGGAACAGATCAAGATCAGAATGCACAGAATACATAGTCTGATCTTGGATCTACTCCATCCTCTTGTTTAGTCAAGTTGATAGAATAAAAATCTTTTCTGACTTCCAGTGATTAAAGTATTTTCAGCTTTCACATAGATTGATTTAACCCTTTACCACACAATCCCAACTTCTAACGACCCTAAGAAAGAAGCCTTTTCAAAATATTGTGGGAAAAGGAGAAAATGCTGGTAACCAGCATTTTCTCCTTTTCCCACAATGTTTTCTGTCCTTTTACAGACAAATCTAACCATATGAGCCATATCTAATTTGTCGTCTGCAAATGCTTTCAATTTGGACATGTCTAAAACTTTGTCATTTGGTAAAGAGTTAACAAACATGATCCCTCCTATTGGCAGCTGAAAGAGTAAAATGTGTGATAAGTATCAATATCAAATTATGTTCACCTTTTAAGCACCCTAGGATGCTTTTACAAACAAAATGGATCATCAGACTCCAATGAATATCCAAAATTAGTCTATTAACCCTTTATCAGACAACAAAATTCTAGCCTTGTCCAAATTGAAAGCATTTGCAGATGTCAATTTCAATGTGGCTCAAATGGTGCAACTTTTCTTTGATAGGGTAGAAAACATTGTGGGAAAAGGAGAAAATGCTGGTTACCAGCATTTTCTCGTTTTCCCACAATGTTTTCAAAAGGCTTCTTTCTCAGAGGCGTCAAAAGGCGGCATTGTGCGGTAAAGGGTTAACTCTTTACCAAATAACAAGATGTTTGACACTTCCAATTTGAAAGCCTTTGCAGATGACACGTCAAATGTAGCTGAAATGATAAAAACTGTCTCTGATAGGATAGGAAGCATTGTGGGAAACGAAAAATAAAATGATAAA
Source organism: Tridacna gigas (assembly GCA_945859785.2). Lineage (NCBI taxonomy): Eukaryota > Metazoa > Mollusca > Bivalvia > Cardiida > Cardiidae > Tridacna > Tridacna gigas. Next base: position 51,654,512 of record OX244029.2, read on the forward strand.
ATTGGTCTCTGATGGAATAGAAAACATTGTGGGAAACGGAGAAAATGCTGGTTACCAGCATTTTCTCCTTTTCCCTCATTGTTTCCAATTGCTTTCTTCCTCAGGTCCTTAAAGGGTTATGTAAAGGGTTACAGTCAATGATGGAAGCCTGAGACGTGAAAGAAAATAAACTTTTCAGACCTGTTGAAAACACCTCTGTTTTGGGACTTCATCGGCAATCTGAACAGTAAATAGCTTACGAGAGAAAAGGCACCAGGACACCGCAAAGGCTGCACTTAACAATTTCCATATTCACCAAGCATAGTCTCATTCTTATTCTCCAAGATTTTCTGCATTTAAAAGTGACACAAATCCTGATTGGCTAAACCAAATGGTTTAGCCAATCAGGTGTTGTGTTACTTTCAAATGTAGAAAATTCTGGAGAACAAAACAAAGAACGTTGTTAAGAATGGTTGGTGAATACGGACCCAGGACACCGCAAAGGCTGCACTGAACAATTTCTGCCATCTGATTCTGGTCTACAGCAGCCTTACTTAGCCAAGTGCAGGTGAATTCAAGGTATTAAGGCACAACAGTGAGCTCTGCTTAAACATAACTAAAATATAATGAAACTTGTCCAGCAGAATTCAAATGAACAACATTTATCAACCTTTTAATAGTGCACTAAAAAATCCTAAGAGATATTTCATGTCTAGAAATAATAAGACCCACATAATTGTATTTTCAAGCTTGCTCTTGTGCAGAATACTTGTTTTCTGAGCAAAGCTCAGATAGTCTGTGTAGATCAGAGATCAGACTGCACTTTTGTGATTGAGAAAGGTTCTATAAGGCTTAATACATGTATCTATTTAATACATGTACTTCAAAAGAAGTCAGTTTATTTTCACTTACCCTTTTACAAAAGGCAACATATGGAACTTTTGCAGACTGTAGCTCAAGATCAGACAGCACATGACCAGCAGACTATTTCTTTGATCCACATTATCTGCTACTTTTTAAAAGTATAAAAAAAACAAGAGGGCCATGATGGCCCTGTATCGCTCCACTGGCTTATAAATATAAACCATGAAGAGAAGTCTTCACTATATAAGCCCTTATAAAACTTTGACCCCAAGGCTACAGTTGGACTAAATGGGGAATATGTGTATTAGAAGAATAACATGCCAAATTTGGGAGTTCTTGGCCTTATGGCTAGTAACAAGACGGTTTCTGAACTTTTCACTCCATAAACCCATGTAAAACTTGTGACCCCTGGTGCAGGGCCAAACTTGATCCTAGGGCTGTAACTTGGGCCCTCTTTGTAGTTGTCCACTAGATAATGCTATAATTATGCAAAATTTGGTAGCCTAAGCCTTATGGCTATGTACACCAAGATTTAAAAGTTTTCCCTATGTAAGCCTATGTAAATCTTGTGAACCCCCCCCCCCCACAGCATGAGGCCAAATTGACCCCAGGACTATAATTTGGGCACTTTTGGTAGACCCCAACTAGATCAAGCTAAATGCAAAATTTGGTAGCTCTAGGCCTTATGGCTAGGTACAGGAAGATTTTTAAAGTTTTCTCTATATAAGCCTATGTAAAACTTGTGACCCCTGGGGCAGAGCCAATTTTGACCCCAGGGCTATAATTTCAAGAAACATGATACAGGTTTACTACATAAAGCTACATGCCAAATTTGGTAGCCCTATGCCTTATGGTTTCAGACAAGAAGATTTTTAAAGTTTTCTCTATATAAGCCTATGTAAAACTTGTGACCCCTGGGGCAGAGCCAATTTTGACCCCAGGGCTATAATTTCAAGAAACATGATAGAGGTCTACTACATAAAGCTACATGCCAAATTTGGTAGCCCTATGCCTTATGGTTTCAGACAAGAAGATTTTTAAAGATTTCCAATATTTTTCAGTTTTGTTGCCATGGCAACCAGAGTTTTTGAAGGAATCAAATTCTTTCAAGAAATTCTGAAGAGGACCATGGCAGGATCATTTCTGTGAAGTTTCATGAAAATTGGATGGGTAGTTTCAGAGAAGAAGATGTTTGAAATAAAAGTTAACGCACTGACGGACGCACGGACGGACGGACGCACGCACGCACGCACGACGGACACCGGGCCATGACATAAGCCTGCTGGCCTTCGGCCAGTGGAGCTAAAAATCTCTGTGTGTACAAAACTGAAGACACATTTTAAGACAACTCAGTAAATTGACTAGTTCATGTTATAATGCTGCAAGAGTTAATTGAAATTGATAAAATTTGGCCTAGACCAAATGATGATTTCTGTCTTTAAAGGATAGAAAACATCATGGAAAAAGGAGAAAATGCTGGTTACCAGCATTTTCTCCTTTTTCTCACAATGTTTTCAAGTCTTCTTTTTCAGGGTCATTAAAACTTGGGATTGTGTGGTAAAGAGTTAAACAATTATTATTAATTCTTTAACACATGAAAGCAAGGATAATCTTTGATTAGGCATGGCTGAATAAAATTTAATAGGGACTTTACACTGCATTGACCTGTGTTTTTTTAACTCTGCATAAAACAACTGTTTGAGAACTTAACTGACAGAAAAGTGAAGATTTTGCTGGTATTGATAAATGGCTTCTTTTGCTTTTTCTTTTTCTCTACCAACAAAAAAATACTCTTTTGGTGTTGGTAAAGTAGTCCTAGCTATACTTTCTACCACCTTCAGGATAGAATGGGTATTTACCTTTACACATGTACAGTGCCTATCACAACTATTTCTGCCTGAGGCCAGTCAGTGGACGACATTTTGTCAAAAGGGTGTTTCGTCGAAATCCATGTAATTGTTTTAAAATACCAATTGCTAAATTCCTACATTATTATATGAAAAGCTTTCTGGGAGGAAGATTTGAGCCTGAATTTCGTCTGGGTTAGGGTAAGAGTCAGGGCTAGGGTTCGTTTTCAATGAATGAGGTCTTCGACAAAATGTCGCAGATCCAAGGCCTGTATGGATACAAGATCAGACTGCACAAAATGTGCCTGCAGGCACTAAAGATCCATGATAAGACTGCACATCTTGTACAATCTGATCTTGGATCTAGACTTTCCACTTTACTAAGATATTTTGGCAACTAGCAACAGAGAAATGATACTTATTTGGTTCTTTTTTTCTTACCGGTAAATGAAATGGTCCGGTTTGTTTATTTGCTGCTACAATGGTACGTGGTGAACCCAATACAGTGTACCATGCACTTGAACGCAGTAACCTAAACTCTTTTCCAAACGTAACCTTTATTTATTTATATGCCCCTGAAGGAGAAGGCCTTTGAAAATAAAGTAATGTTGAAAAGGGAGATAAAGCTGGTAACCAGCATGTTCTTTTACCACCATGTTTTCTAACCTTTCATACCATATCTCATCATTTGAACTAAATTTAGTTTGCAGCTTTCAAAATTTAATGCTTTCAGTAATGATGACATTGTTAAACTTTGTTGTCTCATAAAGACTTTAACTGAAGTAAAATGCTTTGAAGATGGTGTAGATGACAAGTGGGATCACCTAAAGTCTGTGTGAAATTTATTTTAATCTTGAAATAAATAATTTAATTCTAACAGTCTCACTGATGCACAGGCATTTGTCTTGTGACGAACTTGGCCATCTATATAATGTAATATTACATGTTACATTATATAGATGGAAAAGTTTGTCATAAAACAGATGATGTAAACTGATGACATAAATTTAGATGTGTCTGTATTGAAAGCAAAAAGATGCCTTGAGCATCAAATCTGGTTTCATAATTATATGATGTAACTAATCTTGGATGGGATAGACAACTTTTTAGGAAAAGTTAGTCCTGTTGAAGTTGATTGATTGAACGGTGTTTTACGCCACTTTCAACAATATTTCAGTTATATCACGGCGACAGCTCACATATTCATGTATTTCCTGGGTTTCACCAGTACTAGGCTAGGGCTCTGAAGTGTCTTGCCCAAGGATACTCCCATGAAAAACCCAGTGGATCCAGTGAGGCTCCAACCCCGGACCTCCAGGTTATGAGTCCTACACTTTGCCACTGAGCCACGGCAGGACCCAGTGTGTTGAAGTCATTTCCATGCATCTACCAAAGATTGCTTTTAAAACATTGAGTTAAATGTAAAAAAGCTGCTAAAATCATAGTGTTTTTTTCCACTTGCTAAATTGTTCGTTTAACCCTTTACCACAACAAGCCTACGAAAAAAAGGCTTTGAAAAAAACTGTTGGAAAAAGAGAAAATGCTAGTTAATCCTTTACCACACAATCCCGACTTTTAACAACCCTGAGGAAGAGGCCTTTTGAAAACATTATGGGAAAAGGAGAAAATGCTGGTAACCAGCATTTTCTCCTTTTCCCAAATGTTTTCTTCTCCATCAAGGTCAGAAATCATCTTTTGAGCTACATTTATGATGTCGTGTGCAAATGCTTTCAATTTGGTCAAGCCTAAAATTTTGGCGTTTGGTAAAGTGTTAACAGCATTTTTTTTCTTTTACCCACAATGTTTTCTAACCTTCCAAAGACAAATCTCATCATTTTAGCCACACTGAATTTGTCGTCTGAAAATGCTTAACTCTTTACCACACAATCACCAAATTTAATAACCCTGTGGAGGAAGCAAACATGGTAGGCAAAGAGAAAATGGTGGTCACCAGCCGTTCTGCGTTTTCCCTCAATGTTTAGTACCCTTTGCAAGTAAAATTTCATGCCTAGAGTAGCACTTAATCTGCAGAATGCAAATGCATTAATTTGGATCAGTCTAAAATTTTGTAATCTGGTAAAGAGTTAACTTATTGCCATTTCGTGAAGAGTTCAGTGGCCAGTACAATTAGGTATATCTTTAACCCCTTACCAGACGACAAAGTATTAGCCTTGTCCAAATTAAAAGCATTAGCAGACGACAATTACAATGTGGCTCAAATGGTGCAAATTTTCTTTGATAAGTTAGAAAACATTGTGGAAAAAGGAAAAAATGCTCGTTACCAGCATTTTCTCCTTTTCCCGCAATATAAGGTAGAAAACATGGTGGGAAAAGGAGAAAATGCTGGTTACCAGCATTTTCTCCTTTTCCCACAATGTTTTCAAAAGGCTCCTTTCCCAAGGTCCTTAAAAGGAGGCATAGTGCGGTAAAGGGTTAAACAGTTACTGTTTTTCCACACTACAAATTCATCCCTAATTACAGCTTGAGCTTAAGGACAATCACCCCCTACAATCTATGTAATTAGACCTTGCCATTCACTGAGTAGGCAGTTGACCCGTCTACTTAACCATCTCTCATAGACCTTCAATTTTCTATCATTTTCAGATGTGAAATCAGAGAATGAAAAAAAAGGAAAATATTTATACAAAAAATATCTTTAAAAACGATAGACTGTGTAAATTTGCCACAAATAGGCAGGGGCCCTTACAATGAACATGTCTACACTTTTGACCAATCACAAATTCCAATTTATTCATCTTTTATCAGTACCTAAAAGTAGGTCAAAAGCAGGCACATTCAGCTACACCGAAAAAAGAAAGTTAAATTTGTGCTTAATCATGCTGTATGAGAATGTTCTTTTGCTGGACCACTTAAAATTACTGTCTTGTCTTCAATTACCAAAATTGATTCCCCCCCCATCAAATCTTCTTGAAAAACACTAATGATATTGCTAAATATAGCTTTCTTTTTTGAAAGCAAAGAGAATGACCAATAAATTTGATAAAAAGTTGCAATTCTGACGATTAGATAACAGGATGGTTGATTTGCATACAGGAACTCCGTCTCTTTTTAATAGACCAGAATTGACATCATCATACCACTTTAAATACATTCCAACATAATTAACACAAATTATTCATCATTTGACATTCCCAACAGCCATTGCCAAATTCTGGGGCAATATGATTCTTACAAGAGTACTGCATGTGGGTGCCAAAGCTTAGCTGCAGTTGCTTTAAGTCTGGCTGCAGCTGCTTTTAGTGAAAATTCTGAGTCAAAAGAGGGGTATAACTGTGTCAAAAATATTTTGATGGTTACCTCTTATCTGGTGACCTACCCCTGTTGTATGGGTTCCCCTTTTGATAGTTAACAACTACTCTGAGTTTAAGGTAAAAATCTTCATTAATAACAGAGATACATGATAAAATGTCAAAGTTTTTGCACAGCGACAACATTGATCAATGCAAGATGGGCATAAAGGGCGACCAAGAAGAAAGACATCTGTGTATGACCTGAGGCACTTGGGAAGATGTAGTGGCTAAAGCAGTCAGCCTCAGCCACAGAAACAGAGACATTATCAAAACATCACACAAACAACAGCATGCAGTAACCATGTCAGACCACTCATAAATAATGATAAAGTATTCATAACAGTTAACCCTTTACCACAAGTGCCCAGTTTCAATGACCCTAAGCAAGAAGGCTTTAGAAAACATTGTGGGTAAAGGAGAAAATGCTGGTAACCAGCATTTTCTCCTTTTCCCCCAATGTTTCCTACCTCTTCTGGGACAAATTCCCATCATTTGAGCCACACTGAAATTGCTGTCTGCAAATATTAATGCTTTCGATTTAGACAAGTCTAAGATTTTTTTGTGTGGTAAAGAGTTTAGCTACCTCTGTCTTCCATATTTACTTAACTCTTTACCAAACAATCCTGCGTAATAAAGGCCCTGAGAAAGAAGGCTTTTGAAAATGTTGTGGGAAAAGGAGAAAGTGCAAATAAACAGTATTTTCTTCCTTCTCCATGATGTTTCTATCCTTTCAAGGTAAAATTCCCGTCATTCCAGCCAGACCGAATTTATCACCTGAAATTATGCTTGTATAATAACATGGATGAGTCTAAAATTTTTTCCTCTGTCCTGCCGAGACAAAGTTGACAAATGTCCAAATATTCTTGACAAATATGGATAATAAATAAGCTAAACTGTTTTCTGGATAACAAAATGTTAGATTGGTCCAGATTGAAAGCATTTTGCAGAAGACATATATAGCAAATTTAGTTAAAATGGTAGTAATTGTCAGTAGAAGTGTAAAAAACCTTATAGGAAAAGGAGAAAATGTTGATTACCAGTATTTTCTCCTTTTACCATAAGGTTTTCAAGAGGCTATTTTGCCAGGGTCACTATAATTATATAAAAACTTGGATTGTGTTGTATAGAGTTAAATAAAGATCAGTGCAAGAATACACTTAAAAGTAGTGTTAACACTTTGCCAAAATGAGAACTTGCCTGTGATAAATTTTTTAAAAAAGGTCTACTTCCAGATAATAAAAGTCATGGGCAGAAGACTGTTTAACATCACTTTCAAGATTGTTTTTGTCATATCGTGACTGCTAGTGCATTTAAATTTGCACTCCTAGAGGTCTTTTTATCAAAATTTTGCGCAGCATTCCTTCCAACCCTCCAGCTGCTTACATATATATGCATATGGTTGCAACAATTAATGTTCAGCTGTGAGTCATGTCCCTGGATGACAAACATCCATCCTTGAAAATAGTTTGGCCAAATTTGGATGCAAACTCAAGATTCCTTGATAACAGGCTCTGTACATTGCCATTTGGGCTATCAGGATTTAAATCATATCCGTTTAACCCTTTATACCAGATGACAAAATTTAAGCCTTGTCCAAATTTAAAGCATTTGCAGATGACAACTTCAATGTGGCTAATATGGTGCAATTTTCCTTTGATAGGGCAGAAAACATTGTGGGAAAGGAGGAAAATGCTGGTTACCAGCATTTTCTCCTTTTTCCACAATGTTTTCAAGAGGCTTCTTCTTAAGGGTCGTTAAAAGGCAACATTGTGCTGTAAAATCACATGGGGCTCAGGTAATGATATAAATTTGTCTTTTAATTAGTGGAAACGTTGTGGGAACAGGACAGAATTCTAAGGTTATAAGCACTTTCCTAGATTGTTTTCAAACGCCTTCCTTGTCAGGATTATTTAGACTTGGATTTCTTAGCAAAAGGGCTAAAGTGCATTTTACTCTCTTTATTGCCTTTTGGAGTCAATGTATGTCAAGCTCAGACAGCACAAAATGTTCTTTACATTATATACCTGCTGAAAGATCCTGGACAAAAGCAACCTTGATATTAAACTTTTTATTGGGGGTGTTCCACTCTTGAATGAAACATCAGAACTCCAGATAGAGGCAGTGATTTTGATTTCAAAACTGAAAATATTAATTATTCTCCACTAAACCCTATGTTATGGGTACTCATCAGAATCGTCTCATTGAGACGATTCTAATGAGTATCCACAACATAGGGTTTGGAAGAGAAATAATGGATTTAGAATACCATCGATCCCTCTTATCTGGAGCTCTGAAAATTAGTTTTAGGTACATGTCTTCGGCATTCTAAATGTTACTCTTTACCAGAAAGCAAAATTTCAGACTTGTCTAAATTGAGAACATTAATGTTACAGACCAAAACAGTGCGACTAATGTATTTGACAGGAAAGAGAACGTTGTGGAGGAAGGATAAAAATACTGGGTCCATTTTCCCCAACCATTCACAAGATCATTGTTAGTCTTATTCTCAATAATTTTCTGAATTTGAAATTAATGCAACTTCTGATTGGCTAAACCAAATGTTTTTGCAAATCAGAAATTGTGTTACTTTAAAATTCTAGAATAAGACCTAGTATTAAATTAGGAATAGAGACCCTGGTTACCAGTTTATTCTACTTTCCCACACAATCATGAGTTTAACCCTTTACTACACAATCCTTAGTTTTAACGAAAATGAGAAAGAGGCCTTTTGAAAACATAGTGGGAAAAGTAGAAAATGCTGATAACCAGCATTTTCTCCTTTTCCCACAATGTTTTCTACCTTATCTAAGACAAAAAAAAAAAAATTTGAGCTACATATATTTTGTTGTCTGCAAAAAATTCTTTCAATTTGGTTGAGTCCAAAACTTTCTTGTGTGCACATGGTAAATAGACTTGGGAACAAATGTTTGGTATAGAATTCAGGGCAAGGGAGAACTAAATCAACAACAAGAGGGCCATGATGGCCCTGTATCACTCCACTGGCTTATAAATATAAACCATAAATACTAAACATTTCAATTCTGAGCCAAATGTTTTCAAAACGAAGACTTACAAAGTTTTCTCTGTAAAAGCCCATGTGAAAGTTGAGACCTGCAGGGCAAAGCCATTTTTGATCCCAGAGCTATAATTACTTGAACCCTGGTAGAGGTCCACAAGATAAAGCCACATGCCAAAATAATACAAGTCTATGCTGTATGGTTATAAATAAGGTGATTTTCAAGTTTTGTCCATATGAAGCCTCTGTAAAACATAAGACCCCTGATGCAAGGCTAATTTCAAAAAAAAAAAAAAAAAATGGAAGATTTCTTAAGTTGTCACTATGTAAGCCCATGTAAAACTTGTGACCCCTGCGGTGGGGCCAATTTTGACCCCAGGGCTAAAATTTTGGCCAGCTTGGTAGAGGCCCACTAGATATAGCTACATGCAAAATTTGGTAGCTCTAGGCCTTATGGCTAGGTACAGGAAGATTTTTAAAGTTTTCTCTATATAAGCCTATGTAAATCTTGTGACCCCTGGGGCAGAGCCAATTTTGACCCCAGGGCTATATTTTGAAGAAACTTGATAGAGGTCTACTACATAAATCTACATGCCAAATTTGGTAGCCCTATGCCTTATGGTTTCAGACAAGAAGATTTTTAAAGATTTCCAATATTTTTCAGTTTTGTTGCCATGGCAACCAGGGTTTTTGAAGGAATCAAATTCTTTCAAGAAATTCTGAAGAGGACCATGGCAGGATCATTTCTGTGAAGTCTCATGAAAATTGGATGGGTAGTTTCAGAGAAGAAGATGTTTGAAATAAAAGTTAACGCACGCACGGACAGACGGACGCAAGGACGGACGGACTGACGCACAGACGCACAACGGACACTGGGCCATGACATAAGTCCATTGGCCTTTGGCCAGTGGAGCTAAAAAGTACAAGAATATCTATTTATGTAAAACATCTGTTACCAATAAGGTTTTTCATTACTGTTGTATACTTATAATGTGAGAAAGGTTAATGATTGACGGAATCAATGTGTTAGCTAAATATCAGCAAAACGTTACCCAGTAGTCGATGATTTGTTGGTCAGGTGTAATGCCATTTTTAATAGTACTTCAGTCACTATAAATCCTTTCTATACAGCCTGGGTACATAAACTTTTTTCAACTGAGTACGAAATTTCAAAAATGTACAAAATCGACTTGGTACACCTCACAGAGCAACTTTTGGAATTTTCAAACTTCTTTTTCCTTCTTTTTTACGAAAGTCTTGGATATCTCACTGTCTTACTCGAAGCAATCATGAAAGTGAAAGTTTGAGCACAGACTCAGTTACACATGAACTCAAGCTTTTGGCTTACAATGCACGTTATAAAGCATAGCACTGGAAAAAGTGAGTCCTGGGTCTTATTCACCAACCATTCCTAAGAACGTTCTTAGTCTTGTTCTCCAGAATTTTCCAAATTTGGAAAGTAACACAACTTTGAAGATGTGGTACTTTAAATTCAAATTTAGAAAATCTTTAAGAGTAACACTAGGAATATTCGTAACAAGAGGGCCATGATGGCCCTGGATCGCTCACCTGAGTCAATAGGCCAAATTTCACTCCAGGGTCATAATGACCCAATTTAAAATGACCCAATTTAAAACTCATCTGAGATATTATTAAGACAAACATTCTGACCAACTGTCAGGTCAATTGAGCTGAAAATGTTGCCAGAGTGTCCAAAATGTATTCTTCAATTTGACCTAGCGACCTAGTTTATGACCCTATGTGACCATATTTCAAATTCATCCATAATATTATCAAGACAAACACGCTGACCTATTTTCAGGGCAATTGAGCAAGAATTGTGGCCACTAGAGTGCCCACAAGATATTTCTTTAAATCTGACCTAGTGACCTAGTTTATGACCCTATGTGACCCAATTTTGAACTAATCCAAGATTTTATCGAGGCAAACGTGCTGATCAATTTTCAGTTCAATTGAGTAAGAATTGTAGCCTCTAGAGCGCCCACAAAAAATTTCTTTTAGTTGACCTAGTAACCTAGTTTATGACCCAAGGTGACAAAATTCAAACTCATCTGAAATTTCATCAAGGAAAACATTCTGACCATTTTTTAAGTCAATTCAGCAATTAATGTGGCCTCTAAAGTGCCCACAAGATATTTCTGTAATTTGACCTTGTCACCTAGTTTATGACCCAAGGTATCCCAAATTCAAATTCATCCGAGATTTTATTTAGACAAAGATTCTGACCAATTTTCAAGACAATTGAGCAATAAATGTGGCCTCTAGACTGCCCACAAGGTATTTCTTTAATTTGACCTAGTGACTTAGATTATGTCCCCAGGTGACCCAATTTTAAAGTTATCCAAGATTTCATCAAGACAAACGTTCTGACTGATTTTCGGGTCAATTGAGCAATAAATGTGGCCTCTAGAGTGCCCACAAGGTATTTCTTTAATTTGACCTAGTGACCTAGTTTATGACCCCAACTCGTCCAAGATTTAATTAAGACAAACATTCTGACCAATTTTCAAGTCAATTGAGCAAACAATGTGGCCTCTAGAATGTCCACATGGTATTTCTTTTGATTCGACCTAGTGACCTAGTTTATGACCCCAGGTGATCCAATTTCAAACTCATCCAAGATTTAATTAGGACAAACATTCTGAACAATTTTCAAGTCAATTGAGCAAAAAATGTGGCCTCTAGAGTGCCCACAAGGTATTTCTTTAATTTGACGTAGTGACCTAGTTTTTGACCCCACATGACCCAATTTCAAACTCATCCGAGTTTTTATCAAGACAAACATTCTGACCAAGTTTCATGAGTTTCAGACTGAAAATGTATCTTCTAGAGCGCACACAAGGTTTTCCTAAGATTTGACCTGGTGACCTAGTTTTTGAACTGAGGTGACCCAGTTTCAAAGCCTTCCAAGATATCATCAAGACAAAGATTCTGACTTAGTTTCGTTAGTATGGGACTGAAAATGTGGCCTATACAGCAAACACAAGGTTTTTCTAAGATTTGACCTAGTGACCTAGTTTTTGACCCCACATGACCCAATTTCAAACTCTTCCGAGATTTTATCAAGACAAATATTCTGACCAAGTTTCACCAGTATCTGACTGAAAATGTGGCTTCTAGAGCGCACACAAGGTTTTTCTAAGATTTGACCTAGTGACCTAGTTTTTAACCCCACATGACCCAATTTTGAACTCATCCGAGAATTTATCAAGACAAACATTCTGACCAAGTTTCATGAGGATCGGACTGAAAATGTGGCCTCTAGAGCGTACACAAGGTTTTTGTAAGATTTGACCTAGTGACCTAGTTTTTGACCCCACATGACCCAATTTCAAACTCTTCCGAGATTTTATCAAGACAAAGATTCTGACCGTGTTTCATGAGGATCGAATTGAAAATGTGGCCTCTAGAGCGTACACAAGGTTTTTCTAAGATTTGACCTAGTGACCTAGTTTTTTACCCCACATGACCCAATTTTGAACTCTTCCAAGATTTTATCAAGACAAACATTCTGACCAAGTTTCATGAGGATCGGACTGAAAATGTGGCCTCTAGAGCATACACAAGGTTTTTCTAAGATTTGACCTAGTGACTTAGTTTTTGACCCCACATGACCCAATTTCGAACTCGTCCGAGATTTTATCAAGACAAACATTCTGACCAAGTTTCATGAGGATCGGGCTGAAAATGTGGCCCCTAGAGCGTACACAAGGTAAAAAGTTGACAACGGATGACGGACACAGCATGATCACAATAGCTTACCATGAGCACTTTGTGCTCAAGTGAGCTAAATATGGCTGGTAAAAACTGACCCAGGAAAGCATGGATAGGTGCACTTACTTCCACGTACAATATAACTTAAAAAGTATTTATTAAAACAATATTAAACACCAAACAAACAATGTAATAAACAATAGATCAAGTTCTTAGTCATCATCGAAAGCATTTATAATAAGTTTATCTATATGACATTTAACCCTTTACCAAACAATCCCAAGATTTAAGAACACTATAAGCAATATCATGGGAAAGGGTGACACCATTCTGGACTTGTCCAAATTCAAGGCAACTGTATCACACTGGAGAGACTTTACGTTCTTGCTCCAGTTTAACGTTACTGCTCCTGTCAATCGAACGTACCCGCTCCAGTTAAAAACATGGCTGCACCCACAAGATTTCGTAAGGTAAGCACAAAAACATTATTCTTTTTACATGTTAATGAATAGGTATGTAGTTGAAAGCTGTCGCATGGAATGTCTGGGATGTCAGTGCACGTAAATCTGTCGTTCTTTTGGTGGTTAATCGTGTGTTGAAGGCATTTAATCTGACAAACTTCCGTCGGCGACTACGGTTTCTAGAAAATCAGTACTTGGAGTCTGCAAAAACCTTAGTAAAACATATACAGTAGATAATCTGAGGTGTATGCCGTGTCAGATGACCTATATAATGATTATTCCTCTCGACTATAAACCGAAAAGAACATAAAATGCAATTATAAAGCGACGTTTTGCCTTATTTGCATTACAACGTTACATGCTCTGAAATTCAATACGACGTTCTAGCTCCTGAGCTGAAACATGTTCAGCGTAAGTCTTCGAGTTACAGTAAACAATTTTGTCATTTTGGTCAAGACCTGTATTAATCATCGCGGTCACAGTCATAGGTTTGTCATCGTTGATAATAGCACATCCTCGTTGACCCAGTTTCGATTCATTCTATAATCAACCCTGGGTTATTTGGCTGGCGTTTCCTCGTTCTCATGAATTATTTGAGAAGCATTTTAATTGGTAATCTCAGTATTTTCAAAATTTAAGCTATTTTTATCACAAATATGCCGTCATTTCTATTTTTTACTAGCCGATATCCAATTACATCATTCGTTGAAAATCAAGCTAAGGGATACTTTAAATATAGCGGCGGCTATCAACGCTACAATCAAAAAGCGTTTAAAAGAGATACTTTAAATATAGCTGCGGCTATCAACGCTACAATCGAGAAGCGTTTAAAAGAGATGTTCAAATTGACAATTTTATTTAATTTATTGGAACAGGAATAGCAAGCTTTTCCTTTGGTTTTCACAAAGATCGATAGTGTCGTCCGTTTATTACAGAATGGCATACGTCTCACACGAGACGATCACGCCATATTTGCACTCATCACAACTCGGCCGATTCCGTACCTACATCTTACCTCGTCCGTATAAAGGAGGCTTCCATTTTGAACTACCAATCACATGATCTTAAACATGGCGGCGCCCCTGTAGATCACTTAGCAACAACATGAACAACCACAGTGAAGTTATTCACTTCTATCGATCTGTCGATGAAAGCTCCTAACGGAATTGATAAACCACGCTAAAAATTGAATGTACAAACTGTTTGCCGACTGAAATATTCTTAGAAAGATAACGATATAAAATTTACTCATGTTTTCTTTTTTAAGAGGAGCCTTACAATTTCAATAACGGTAAAGCGGTGTGCTTCCGGAGATGTGCGAAATGTACCGTGTAGGTGCATATCAAGCTACGTGATACAGCCGAGGGATTTGATCACCGGATCACCCGAGGTATGCCGAATGGCCATATTTGATGACCACCTTGGGTTTTTTCCAAGGTTATTTTCAGTAACTGACGAAATGAAATTATCCCCTGTACTAGAGAGAATCATTATATAAGCGATCTTTCGATTGGCTATTAGGGTACTTCCCGACCATATGAATATTCCTATGAAATGACGAATTGCTAGTCAGTTTTCCCAGGGGTAATGCATGGAGAGTAACGTAATGCTTAAACCTGGGTTCCGAGGATAATAACAGCAGTGACTATCATTATGAACGACCAAATATATATTGCAAATCAGCTGAAAAACTGATGTAGAATACTAAGCAAAACAATACACATTTTTCCTTTTCCCACATTGTATTCTATAAAATGAGACCAGTATCTCTCGGTTTGGTCACATTTTGAAATGTTTTCTCCAACTTGATCACTACAGATCAGTTCAAATGTGTAGTTTGATAGATAATTAAATGACAGTACAATACTAAAACACATTGAACCTTTTTAATACGCCTAATCTAATTGAGCATGTATTCAGAGGATCTGAGGTTCTCTCTCTAATATTATTGAGCTTTCAGAATCAGACATTCATCGTCAAAGAATGGAGAGAGAGAGAGAGAGAGAGAGAGGGGTGGGGGGTAGAGAGAGAGAGGTGATTTGTCTGATAGGCCCTTTTGTCTTCTAAATTTGTAGTATTAGCTATAATTAGATGCATTTAGGTGTGAAGCTGACAAGACATATGGTTGGTTGTTTTATTAATGATCATTATTATTAATTTACAGTAACGCAGAAGGGAGTCTTGTGATGACGACATCGAAGATGATAGTTATATTAGTTGTGGATCTTATGCATGATAGTTATGGTAGTTATGGATCTTGTGAGTGACACTGGCATCAAGGTCTCCATGTATATAATGACATTTCATTTCAAAAGCACAAAAAAATCAGGACAAGAAACCTGACTGACAGACAGGCCGAAAGACGGACGGGCAATTATACATATTGAAAAAAAAAGAAAAAACAAATTGCTTGATTGAATTCGTAGACAATCGCTTATAATATCGTACTTTCTTTCAACTCAGGAGCTGGATCGTTTTATTGAATTTCGGAGCATGGAACGTTGTCTATAAAAACTTGACATATAGTTGCTCTGTTATGAAAAATCGTACATTTTTTGTTTGGAACTGTGGTGAATAAAGCATATATGTATCACCTGGTATAGCACAAACTTCAGAATATCATGTTTGTACGTTTAACAAAGGTTTTTGCCGACTTCCGCGTGTTGATTATTCAGAAATCATAGTCCCTGACGGAAGTTTGTCGGATTAAACGTCTTCAACAAACAACCTACCATCAAAAGATCAATACAGAAATATGTACTGATATCACAGACATTCCGTGCGAAAATCGTCTGTTGTATCTATTCATATGGTTGTTAAAAAAAGCATTTTTTGGTGCTTACCTGTCAAAAGTCTCGGTCGCGGCCATGTTTTTACCCGGAGCAGGTACGTTCGATTGACAGGAGCAGTAACATTAAACTGGAGCAAAAACGTAAAGTCTCTCCAGTGTGTGTATAGAGACAACAAATTAAATGTGCACAGTTCTAATGAAGAGATCTGTCTCTGAAAGAGGAGAAAGTATTATGGAAAAAGGAGAATATTCCTCAGTATTCGAGAACTAATTTAGATTAATTATCCCTTTTCAACAAGGAAGTTTTTTGAAGTCAATAGCTGCACATATATTTCAGGAAATATTAAACTATTACGAATTAAACAGTTTTGCCTCATCTTAAATATGGACGAGGGCACTATCTCCTTATCGATCAAACTATCTCCCTGTCGAGGGCCGTAGCTCGGACAGAACCAAGCTACTCATCATATAATTATGGTTTATAAAATCTATTTAATGTTGAACCACAGACTGAATCATGAGGTAGACTAGTCCTTTGAACCAGGTCCAGGCCCTGGGTCAATACATTTTGCAGATGCATTATCCCCTTTTCACAGAACATGGCTTGTAAATGGTTATATGAGCCATACTCGGTCGAAAATAGGATTTAATACATCGTTCATTTCTCTCTTATCACTGAATAGTGTTTTGACCATGCATATTATATATGGGAAAGCAGCTAGTGCTCTGGTAATGAAAGACACAGACACACCAGGAAAACATGGATAGGTGCAGTGACTGCCACAATATAAATAAAATTATCTCCAAATTTAAACAAACAGAAAATGGTTCATATATTTCATTATGTAGGAAAAAAATGCTGACCCAGCTACAATTGTATATACTCAAAACCTTTCAACTGCAAACATAACATTATTGATTGATTTATACTCTGCTGAACTAATCTTTTGTTTTTGAACTGTAGGTGAACTTTGCAAAGTACAGAGTTAAACCTGATCACTTGAAAATATTACATGACTTTTGAACGCATGTATCTAATTCATGGGTAAATTAAGTTTTGGTTTTATCTTTCAGTTTTTTTAACCAGATGACAAAATCTTAAGTTCCTCCCAATTGACAGCATTTGCAGATAACAAACTACATATTGACAGCATTTGCAGATAACAAACTAAATGTGTCACTCAAATGGTTGGATTTGTCTTTGGCAGGATGGGAAATTTCTCCTTTGTTTTCAGAGGCCTTTTTACTCAGGATCCTGAAAACATTGGGTTGTTCAGAAAAACTGTAAATGTGACAATGGAGCAATATTCAAGGAACAGGTAAATAGAAGGTCTCCATCAAATGATGTTAAAAGTATACTGAAGAAGGAGACATTTTTCTATTCATCAAATATTTCTCCTTTGTATACTCATGGATATAAGTAATTGGTATGTTTAAAATGAAAGAGCGTTGCTGGGCTTGAAATAAGCAACAACACCTTTTTCCCACAATGTTTTCAGAAGATCACTGCTGTAGATAATGCTTAGGCCCTGTGGTTCAGTCAGTAACGTACAAGGCATGTACGTTAAATTATCGGGATCATGAATTCTAATCACAGCTTGGCAAAGCTTTTATTGAGGAACAATAATTGGTGATTGTAACCAGATTCATTCCTCCCTCAAAGTTATCATTGTTAGAGAAACCAGCAAGTGGCTTGGAAATAATATTGTGCAAAGCGCTGGCAGAAATTGTAGTCTGATCTTTAATCTAAACGATTCTCATCATTCTATACTGCCCTGTACAACAATAAAAATCTACCCATTTTCATGACTTGCAATTTAAGAATTATTCTATTTATTCAGCTGCAAAATTAATGAGTAAATGATTTCTTTAAACCTGTATGCAGACAGGTATGCCTATACACAGCAACCTGAAAAGCACACATGTTGCACTGGCATAGTGAGAAGTTACACATGGGCATAAATTTCTCCTTTTGCCATGCTGTTTAAAATTGTTGGTAGATCTAGTCATTTATTAGTTCTAGGTTACCTAATCAGAAGAGCTTTGTTATTTACGAGCAGACAGGTCTATACAGATTTATATTTAAAGCTTTGGAGAAATAGGCATTTATAAATGTTTTAATTTCTTTTTACAGAATTGGGTAATTCCAAACTTTTTTGGGGTATTGACTCTTTCATGACATTTCCACCGCAAGATGATAATCATAATCTGGAATACAGCAGTGGACAGTGTAGATCAAAGATCAGACTGCATGGTCTGTGCAGTCTGATCTTGATCTACACTGTCCACAAAAGTGCCATATATGGCATGGTAAGTTTCAATGGGTGCTGTTCATATTCTTATTAGGCCTTCTAAAAACTTATTTGCTTTTGTTGCAAGAATCACTTTTTTAACCTTTTACCACACAACAAAATGTTGATCTTGTCCAAATTCAAAGCATTTGCAGACAACACATTAAAGGCTCAAATGATGGAATTTGTGAGTGAAAGACAGAAAATTATGTGGGAGAAGGCAAAAATGCTGGTTACCAGCAATTTCTCTTTTTCCCATAATGTTTTCCAAAGCCATCTCTCTCAGGGTTGTTAAAACTCGGTATTGTGTGGTAAAGGGTTAAGTATCCTAAAAGTGGCTTATTTAACTGTAGTTCATGTAATAATCCAGATGTTGTATTTTATTAATCCTTTACTATACAATCCTTTTTTAACGACCTTTAGAAGGCTCTTGAAAACATTGTAGGAAAAGAAGAAAATGCTTGTACCAGCATTTTCACCATTTTCCTACCATGTTTTCAACCCTTTCTTAGACCATTCCGATCATTTCAGCCACATTGAAATCTGTAGTCTGCAAATGTTTTCAATATGGATAAAATCTGAACTTCTTGTCTCATGTTTTGAGTAAACCAGTGGAGATTGAAATCAGCATGAAATTTTCAGTCAGGTAAACTACCAATCTTATTGTTGTCTAACCCTTTACCGAATAATTATGTGACTGCATGGTATCCCCTCCCCCCCATTTAAAAAAAAGTTGGCTTTTGCTAATAACTAGAGGCGCTTGAGCGCCTGTATCGCTCCACAGGCCTGATATTTCTATAATGGCGAAAAGAAGTTTTTAACAATTACCATTCAATCCTGCATTTTAGCTCACTGAAGAAAAAAGGTATGGAAAAAACTTGTGAGAAAAGAAGAAAAAAATGGTAACCAGCATTTTCTTAGTTTCCCACAATAATTTCTATCCTTTTTTATATATGTCTTACTAATTTGAAGATATGTTGTCTGCAACAGGTCCTTTCACAAACCATTTTGGGTGGGGAAACATCAAAATATAGAAAATATGTCTTTCTCATGGTCGTTAAAAGTTGTGATTGTGTGGTAAAGGGGTAATCTAAAAGAACAGCTAGGAGGGCAAATGAATGAATGTTATAGCAATATAGATCAACTTACATCAATACACCAGATAGAATGAAATATGCTGGCATACAATGAACACCTAATCCCTAATAATCAACTTTTCACAGTTACAGTTAGAATGTCTTCTGTGGCAAACAACACAAAATGGTCTACAAATGCATTTACATAAATCAAATATCCTGCTCCAGGGCACAGATTAATTCTGGTGTACTGAAGTTGCGGGATCAGTTTGACTGGATAACATTAATGCCTTATCACAAATGTAAAGCCCTGTCCCACTTTGTACCAGTTCACCAGGCTTTACACCCCTTCTGTCCACTCTGCATTTACTCATTAGTAGGTCAACAAACCTTTACCAGAACTAATAAAAGTGCAGAGGTTCTCTTGTTCTATATCAAAAGGACTATAAAGTACCTACAACATGGGGGTTTTGTTATTAAAATACTTTTTCTTTTTTAATCTTGGCATGGTTACTCAGGCTTAGTAATAAGGCAAAATTGAAAAGCTCAAGTTGTGAAAGGTGCTCAAGCTTTTATCTTATTTATGGCCAGTGATATTTTATTACTAGTACTAACTAACAGCATATCATTGGAGTAAATTGTGATCTTAATACCAAGGAAAATGTGTGGGCTTAAATAGGACAGCCCTGACTAGGTCAAGTCAATCCAATTTTCTTCCTTTTTCTTTGTTAGTCGATAAAACTAACACAATAAATAGTTTTGGAGATGAACATTTTTTTGAAATATAAGCCTTGTCTATAAAAAAATGTGTTTTTAGGTGTATCATTTTTTTAAAAGGAATTTGGTATACAACCACCATAGAAACAATTTGGCAGACAACCACCATAGAAACTTACCTGCAAAACAACAATGAAATCCAATGAATAGTTTTAGAGAAGAAATTTTTCAAAGATTTTACTTTATACCATAAAAGGAAAATGAGTCTCCCATAAAAGCCATGCTTTTTGACAGATCATTTTTTTTTTAGGGAATTCTGTAAACCTGTATCTAAGGAACACTCCTTCAAAATAATAATGCTATCCAAATAGCGGTTTGGGAGGAGAAGATTTTTAAAGGTTTTTTACTTTGGTTGCCATGGCAACCAGAATTCTTCATGGAACACAATTATTTGAAGGAATTTTAAAGAGGACCACCAAAGGAACATTCCTGTGAAATTTGGTAAAAATCCAGTCAATAGTTTCTGAGGAGAAGTTTTTTAAAGAAAAAGTTTTACGGACGCACGCACGGACGAATGGACGGACGGACGCACGACGGACACAACGCCATGACAATAGCTCGCTGGCCTTCGGCCAGTGGAGCTAATAATAAAAAAAGGAGAAAATGTTGGTAATCTGCAATTTTTTTCTTTTCACACAATGTTTTCAGAAATAAATCCATTCATATGGGCAGCATTAATTTGTAGTCTGCAATTGCTGTGCTATGGCAGATTCAAGATCAAAATGCATGCTGGTTAAAGTCTGATCATCATCTTGGCCCAATTTTGTATTTGTGTGGCATTAATGTGGTGGCTAGTGCACTTTTCCATGCTTTCCTGCAGTTTTCTTTAAACTTACTTCCAAAAATCTTCTTCTTCGGCCACTGGCTGCTTTCATACTTAACCCATAAAGCAATGGAAGTGGCTCAAGTTATTTTTGGGAAAAGTGTAAATCAAAATCAGACTGTACAGTCTGCTCTATGATCTACACTGTCCACTACTTTGTTCAATATCATGACAAAAACACTTAAAGGACAATATTTTGGATGCTTTTCTTAATGGAAAAGGGCCTATTTTAGTATTATCATTTATTCAGTGCTCCATGGGTTAGCCATCGTTAAAACAATGACAGGGGTGAGTTGGAAATAAACTCTGTCCCAGTTACTATTATCAATTCTCATAAATTTGCTAAGGTGTGGATTCATACCAGCTAGTGGCTCTGGTTTCAGGCCGTGCACCTTACAGACTGACCTAGCAGGTTCCAATAATCTTGATCTAAACTGCAGATTTGCCACAAACACAACTGTAATTGTAATAAGGAATTTACGGGTTAAAAGTACATTCAAGTGTAATACCTACCATCTGTTGATGATGAAATTGAGCCATTCTGCTGTCTCCTCCTGCCTCAATGCCTTTTTTCTCAGAAAGTATGTCTTGTGACTATCGATGATTCTACTGAAAGTACTTTTGAGATGGGTAATCCAGAAGCCAAATAATCCAAAAATAATTGCAAAAACCCATAAGAATGAGAAAGAAAAGGTTCCAAGAATCCATGACAGTGCAAGCATAAGAGCTACAATCAAATACAATCCAAGCATATGAACAAACATGGATTTTGGAGGTTGGTTATTAGAATCCTTCAAAGCCATATTTTGTACCAAAATGTCTTATATTAAACTTCTGTTTAATACACTGTTGTAATCCAAAGTTCATAGAAAAATCCATATGATAGACATACTAGTGGATCTACCTAGAGCTAACGACAATATAACCTTGAACGAAAAATAAACAACAAAATCCTGATTCAAAGTCGTTACACATGTCAATATGCCTATATTGATTTCTACAGATATTTATTTTAGGATCGCACAGTTTATTTTCTTATCGTGCGTGCAACGTACCATTTGACAGCTCTATGTTTTGAAATGGGAAGCAACTCTCGTGCTCTTGTTGTTGACCAATCAAAAGCCCAGAAACATTTGGAGCTAAGTTTGAAATATCCGGAAATTGATGTTCAATGGCGGTTTACAGCAGTTGACTACGGAAGAATCACAAGTTTTAACCGTGCAAAGGCAAACATGACGGAGTTAAAAGACTTGAAATATGCAGAATTGCGAAAACTAGCTAAGGCTGCAGGCATCAAAGCTAATCAGAAGGTAAGTTTTTCGTGGATCGTAGCTTGAATTTGTTCTGGAAATCGTTTCTGAGCTAACTAGACATTTCGGCCCACAACAATTTCGACCACACAATCACGGCCCATAGGCCTTAATGAGTATCATAAATAATGGAGTCTGACGAATCTTTTAATAAATTGTTAGGTGTTTAAATTTTTAAAAGACATTGCTGACTTTTGCTTCTGTATTCTTGACAGTTTGTGGGGTTTTTTTTTTGGAAATTTTTTGTTGCATCAGTTGACATTGTGGATATTTGTGTTAACAGTTAGGTCCTGGTAGAATGTTTACAACGGTAAAGGAGTATGTGCGATTCAAGCAAAACCATTACAAAGCATACCATACAGCAGACAATAAATTTAAGTTTTGTATCAAAGATCAGACTTCACACTGAGTAATCTGTTCTAGATCTACATTTGTCACATTATGTGCCAATCTACCTTCAGCCTGAAGGTTTGCTTCCATGTAATTTTTGTGTTTGTTTCTCCTCTCACCATTATCTCAACCATTCATCGAAAGCTGGTATGAAGGTTGATCATATTGGCATCTCTTCAAATGTCTAATGCTGCGATCAGTTTAGCCATATTTCAGCCATATTTAAGTTATACAGTCCCAAATTTTGTTGTGTAGTATAGAGTTGACCTAGGTTAACTTACTTAAACTGCTTTCAAAGATTTACACTGGCTCTTGTCAACTGGAGCAAAATATGTAATATATATATATTATGTTTAACCCTTTCCCAACTGACAAATTTTAGACTCCTTCAAATTCAAAACATCTGCAGTCGACAAACTTTGAATTTGTACTAATGAGCTTAAGCTCTCTGATAGGGTAGAAAACATTTTGGGAAAAGGAGAAAATGCTGGTTGCCAGCATTTTCTCCTTTTCCCTCAATGTATGATTTGTTTTCAAAAGCTGTTTTTCCCAGGGTCGTGAAAACCTGGTAAAGGGTTAAAGTAACCATAGCTGCCAAAAGTAAACAAAGTGGGTGTTAAAATGCATTTTAATTTGAATCATACCATTTAAAGGTGTGGAAATTATTGTGAAGATGATAATTTGTTGTTGTATGATCGGTCCAAGTGTTAGTCATTGACTGGGAAAATAATTTCCGAACTAGGTTAAAAGTTGCTAGGTCACTATCTTTTGATTACTTTTTGCCTGGTTTCAAAATTCATTTTTCTACCAGCGACTAACACTTAGACCAACCACACAATAACAGATTGTCATCTTCACAAAATTTTCCACACTTTTTTAAATGGTATGATTTAAATTTATATGCATTTTAACACCTGCATCATTTTTTTTTTTTTTTTTTTGCACTTTTGGGCCATTAAGTTTTATATATAATTCACAATAAGAATTGTTCAATTATGTATTTCAGCATGAAGTTTTAGTAGCAGAACTGAAAAGATACTATGAAAGCCAGCAGAAAAAGGGAGGGGTATGAACTTTCTAAATGCCTAAAATTTTTTATGCAATTCCAGGCGCAGGCAATTTCTTTTTTCCTTTAATTGTTGAGAACACTGGAGCAATAGGAGAAATACTTGTAAGGAGAAATTTCTTCAAAAGCAAAAACGTTTTCATAGAGATTTGTTAGACATTAATTCATGTTGAGTACTTTAATTTTTCAAAGTAAATTTCTATGTCAACATTCTTCTGAACCCTTTACTGAAAATTAGCAATTGCAAACTACTTACCTGTCTTGCAGCACATCACATTTGTGTTGCAATGAATTTATTTAACTTTTTAGTAAGACTTTACCACTTGACAAAATGGCTTTTAAAAATGATTCGACTTATTTCTTAAAGATTAGAAAACATTGTTGGAAAAGGAGACAATGCCAGTTACCAGCATTTTCTCCTTTTCACACAATGTTTTCAAAAGTCTAATTTTTCAGAGTCATTAAAACTTGGGATTGTGTGTGATAATGGGTTAACTGTGTGTACTCCTAATTTTCCAGGTGGACAGTTTTCAAGACTGCGGTAAAAGGTCTGTATCAAGTGGACTTGTTGTAAACTCACCTGGTGTAAGATCAATAGCAGACCTGAGGGAACATGGTCAAAAAATCCCGAAAGAAACTGTAAGGAAAACTGTATCATCGCCTGCAATCAAGAAAGTAGTTACTCTACAGACAAAGCCCAATTCATACAGTGTAGGTTCTGGTAAGAAAAACAATGTTAAAGCTTCTGTAAGCTTGACCTCAACTAGTGTGCAGCCATCTGATGTATGCAAAGAATCCCCCAAAGCAGCAAGATGGGAAAAGAAAGTATTTATCCCGACAAACACAAGAAATGGACCACCATCTAGTGGGAAAAATACACCAGTTTCACAATATACGGGATCTTCAGAATCAAGCAGGAGCTCAAACAAGAGAAAAGCTTCTGATTGTGTAAGCACATGTTCTATGCTATCATTTAATTTTTAACCTATTTAGTTTTACCAAATGATCCTATGTTTATGCAACATAAGGTTTATGAAAATGTGCATTTTTCTTCTGCTTATTATGTTCTCTTTCTGTTCAAAGGTAACTCCCATCATTTTAACTCTTTACCAAACAACAAAATTTTACACTTGTTCAAATTCAAAGCTGTTACAGATGACAAATTAAATGTGGCTCGATTGATGAAACTATAGACTTTAATGGGGTAGAAAACACTGTGGAAAAAGGAGAAAATGCTGGTTACCAGCATTTTGTCCTTTTCCAACAATGTTTCAAAGGCATCTTGCGCATGGTTGTTAAAACTCGGGATTGTGTGGTAAAGGATTAAACAACATTCAAAGTGCCATCTGCAATATGAATGCTTGTAAGATACATATGAGTCAAAAATTTGAATGTCTGGTAAAGATTTAACCAGTGTCTTTTCTAGAAACTGAAGGGGACGGGGGATTTTCCCCTCCATCTAAAAGACAGGGTGATGTTTGAAAAAAAAAATGAAAACGAAGGGGGGGTCAATTTTTAAACATTTTGAAAACAAATACCACTAGTTTATGTAACAGACATTTTTTTCCTGTCCAAGACTATATAGTTATTTTATCTGACCGGTTTACATGTCAAAAGACAGTTTTAGGAATAAAGAAATTTAAATTCTTACAAGAAAAGTCCAAAATCCATGCTAAGTTGATAAAACACAGTCACCAACTCCAAGACAGTAGTATTTCAAAGCGTAATTAACTTCATTCAGGAATTTTTTTGGACCTGTCAAGGGAGGCTACTTCAATGTACATTATATGTTGTCAAAACAGATTTGGCAATGATGCCATTTTATTTAAAAACGGTAGTATTTTCTGTGAGGCAAGAGCAAATTCTTTGTTTTGAGACTTACCCATTATTTTTTTTACATGGAACTACATGTATTTAACCCTGTTTAACACAACAAACTTTTGACTGGTCCAAATTGAAAGCATTTGCAGACAAAATAAATGTGACTTAAAAATTGAAATTTGTTTTGGGATGGTAAGAAAATTTTATGGGAAAAGGAGAAAATGCTGGTTACCAGCATTTTCTCCTTTTCCCACAATGTTTTCAAAAGGCATCTTCTTCAGGGTCGTTAAAACCCGTGATTGTGTGGTAAAGAGTTAAACAAAGTTTCAAGCAGACTTACAGCATCTGTGGCAATCTTGATTTGTTGTCTGCAAGTGGTTTCACTTGCATAGCTCTACACTTTAGTGGTCTCTTAAAGAGTTCAGGATTAATGGAATTTCAGTGAAATCTCAATAGTGCAAGCAGAGGAAAGTTTAAATTTTTAAGCTGGCAAGTACTTTTTGAGATGACCTCTTCCTGTAGGATGATTCTATCCCAAAAACCATGCATTCTTCTCTGTCCACCAACTTGCTTTAGCAATACTGAACCCTTTACCATTAAAGCTTTTGATAAAATTGTGTGAAAAGGCAAAAATATTCTAATCATTTTCCATAATTTTTTCTATCCTTTCAAAGACAAATCTCATATATTCAGCCAAATTTGATTTGAGGTCTTCAATTGCTTTCAGCATGAAGAAGTCGGAATTCTGTCATCTGGTCAAGAGACAATATTGTGGAAAATAACTAAGTCTTCGTATTCGTTTTCTTATATCTTGATCAAGGTAATTTTTTGTACCTCTTTGAAATACATCCATGTCTTTTTGGAGACCTAGACTAGTCTATTCAGTAATTATATTTTTGTCTAAAGACCAGAACACCAGAGCAACAACCCAAAAAACGCAAAAGCACATTTGAGAAAGTACCAACTCCTGACCTAAAAACACCAACGGTGATGGAAACATCAGTAGAGAAGATACAGTCAACTGAGACCAAGTCATCGAGAAGCCCGGGAGTTAAGGAAATGCTAGGAGCCATGAAATCTGAGATGAGTGACAAGGAAATGAAAGAGACTCTGCTGTCAGTCATAGATAAAAAGGTGCAAGAGAAATGTATGTATTAATTTTTTTTTTTTTTTTTTTTTTTTTTTCTTTTTTTTAACCATACAGTCTCGTATTATGATGAACCCAACAAAAAGGCTTTTGAAAGCATTGCGGGGAAAAGGAGACAATGCTGGAAGCCAGCAAAGGGACCAGGGGAGAAAAGGGCTTTGGAAAATACTAAGGAAAAAGGTGAAAGTGCTGGTAGCCAGCATTTTCTCCTTTCCTCACTATGTTTTCTTACCTTTTAAAAGTCCAACCCTATCAAATGAGCCAAATTTCATTTGTTGTTGGTAAATGTTTTGAATTTGGTAAGCCTGAAATTTTGTGGTCTGTTAAAGATTTAATGATCCCTGCCTCGAGACATTTTTCTGCCTCTTACAGCAGATCACTTTTATCACTAGCAGTTTCTCCTTTTACCACAACATTTTCAACAGTGGTCTGCTGCTTGACAGAAAACATTGCATGCAGTAGGTAATGTCTTAGACATACTTCATAAAAACGAAATTTTGGTAAGTTATCAATTTATCACTAGCTGTTACATTTATTAACCCTTTACCACATGATCCCAACTTTTAACCTTTTGAAGAAGCCTTTTGAAAACATTGTGGGAAAAGGAGAAAATGCTGGTAACCAGCACTTTTTCCTTTTCCCACAATGTTTTCTACCCTTTCAAAGATTGAAATCATCATTTGGGTCACATTTAATTTGTCGTCTGCAAATGCTTCCAATTTGGACCAGTCTAAAATTTTGTCGTTTGGTAAAGAGTTCACAAATGAGCCAATACCATGTTTGACGTGATGAGAGGCCTTTGTTCCAATTGGAAACATAACTCAAGTTTTAAGTTAAATGTCCAATGGAAAATCCAACATCTTACTTGTCAGAGAAGTAATAAGGCTCATATTTTTTTACAATGAACTTATCAGGACTTGTTAAGAGAGGTTATAAAAAACATGCACAATTGAATTTGTCATAATAATATTGTAGAATTCAAAATCAAATTCTTTCAACTTTAGGCAGAACTGGTGAAGCTAGTGTGTCTGGTACAAACAGTAATATACCAAGGTTTGCAGCATTTCTTAAGAAAAGACAGGAGTCTAAGCCGATAACACCAGGTATTGAATTTTTTTTTTTTTTTTTTTTGAGACTTCTTCTTTGCAATTTCATTTAATATAGTGCTGTATATCATGATCTGTATCTATGAATTACATGTAAGTTTATCAAATGGAGTTTCTTTTCTTGTTGTTGTTTTTTTCTCAGCATAAGTTTATTCATAAAGTTTAACATGTTTTTGTTATTACTTTGATATTTGTAGAAAATTCAGACTCTAAAGTTAGATATACAGTCAGCTATTATTAAGTATTCTGTATATACCTTTTTTTCCCAATTCCTAGGAAATAAAGATTGGGGCAAAATTCACAAGAAGAATTTCGAGAAGTTTGATTCAATTGATGTATACCTAGAGAAGAAAAGGAAAAGGGCAGAAGAAATCACCTCGTCTGCTAAGAAGGCCAAGATAATCTCAGAGGAAGTTACCTCGGTCATGAAGAAATTAAAGTCACACAAAACACCAGAGGGCATTGAAAACAAGGTAAATAAGTTTGCTTTTAACTAAATAATCCCATGTTTATCAACCTTAAGAAAGGCAGCTTTTAAAAACAGTGTAGGGAGAAAATGCTGTTAACAAAATTAAATTTTTTTTTTTGGTGTTTTTCAGAGTCACCTGTTACAATTTTTTTTTCAGGGTCTGTATTCACCAACAATTCATGATAGCATTCTTTATTCCTTTACCACACAACTAAGTTTTAGACTCATCAAAAGTGTAAGTATTTGCAGAAGACAAATAAAAAGTGACAAATATAAAGAAGATTTTCTGGAAAAGGAGAGAAAACATTGTGCGGGAAAAGGAGAAAATGCTGATTACCAGCGTTTTCTCCATTTCCCACAATGTTTTCTAAAGCTTTCTTCCTCAGGGTTGTTAATAAGCTGGGATTGTGTGGGGAAGGGTTAATAGTCTTATTCTAAAGAATTTACTAAAGTTCAAAGTAATGCAATTTTTGATTGGGTAAACAATTTCGTTTATCAAATTAGAAATTGAGTTCATTTGTAAATCTAGAATAAGATTAAGAATGCAATTTAATCCTTAACTTGCTAAATAAGTGAAATGAAACTTTCAAGCCAATAGTGGTGGGGGGTTGTCTCCTAACCGGACAGTGTAGAGCCAAGAATAGTGGTGGGGGGGTGTCTCCTAACCGAACAGTGTAGATCCAAGATCAGACTGCACATTCTGTGCAGTCTGATCTTAATCTCCACTGTCAGCAGTAGGTCCTTGTGTCACACTTAGCAGCGTAAGGGTTAATACTTCCCCAGGTCTTTCATTATGTAATAAGTTAACCTCTTTATTTTTCCATACATTCAGGTAAAAAAGCCAAGAAAGTCCAACCCAAACAAGACAACACCCTTCCAGCCAACTGTTTTCAGCACAAAGAACCTGAATCTCAACTTTAACTTTAAATCTCCCAAAACACTGCCCAGAATATCTCCTAGGACAGTTCTGGGAAAAGACCGAAACGAAAATAAAATGGCTGCCAGAAAATCAGCTGGTGCTCCAACACAAGCCAAATCTAATGGTAAGTCATGAGTGGAAATATTTTTTTTTTTTTTTTTTTTTTTTTCTTTTAATCCATTTTTTTTTTTTTTTTTTTTTTTTTTTTTTTTCTTTTTTTTCGTTTTTCCCATCGAAGAATGTTTGGAAGATCATTAAGGACATTTTCGGGAGTTTTTTTGCGCAGCCTATTGCACATGGAAATGAGCAGTTTCGTCCCCAGGCTCGTTCATCCAGGCGTGTTTGTCCTTTTGAATGATCTCATTTCTTTTAATATCAAATTTGTAGCACTAGGGAGACATATTAGTATAAAGGATGGTATTGGACTCTTCATGAAGGAAATAGCAGTACTCGGATAGTTTCACTGTACAGCGCAAAATCATAAACAGCCTAAACATGTTCCGCTTTAACCCTTAACCACAAGACCCTGAGTTTTAACAACCATGAGGATGAAGCCTTTTGAAAACATTGTGGGAAAAGGAGAAAATGCTGGTAGCCAGCGTTTTCTCCTTTTCCCACAACATTTTCCACCCTATCAAAGAAATATCAAATTATTTGAGCCATACTGACATTGTCACTTGCAAATGCTTTCAATTTGGACAAGTCTAACGTTCTTTCATGTTGTAAAGGGTTAAAAAGACATTTTGCAAGGAAACTTAAGCGGTATTTCAAGGGTTCAGTCTGCAATTTCAATAAATGATACTACAAGAAATGCTGACTGTATGCAACAAGCAAGGCAGAAGAAACGAAGGTCACTGTCAGTTACCGGGTCCCTATAAACTTAGAAACAGTAACGAAATGAAACATTGCGAAATGGAACCAAACCCAACAAAATGAAATAGAACGAAACAGAACGAAATCTAGCAAAGTGAGTTTTATTCCACTTTTTTTTTTTTTTTTTTTTTCCTCAATTTATCATATTTCTTTTGTATTGTTCTTCTTGGATTATCCAACATTTTATGTGGAGAGCACACAGAAACAACTGAAATTTTGCATCATCTCATGCGTGATTTGCCAGTTTGAAAATCTAGTCAGAATCAGAATAAGATGATCTAAACGACAATCCTTTACCAGGGCCTCTGTTTTGGAAAGTTGCGCAAACTCCAACATATTTGATACAAGATTTTGGATGGAAATGCGATTATATTTTCTTTCTATTCTTTTCTTCTTTCATTTTGGTACCCAGCCCCTGTAGCTCAGTTGGTAGCGTATAGGACTTTAGAACAGGGGGTCATGGTTTGATGTCCGGCTCAGCCAATTTCTTTCCAGAGACTGATGACAGTCATTGCGACAGGATTCATTCCTCTGTCACAGTGACCATTGTTTCAACGATGGTTATGTGGGTAAGCAGCCAGTGGCTTGGAAAGAATATTGCGTGTATTACTGTCAAAAGAAACTCCAGGAAAGCATAGATAGGTGCACTGGCCACCGCAATATATATCTGAAATAATGTTGAAAACGACCTTAAACATCATCCAATTAATCAATTTCATCTTGATATTATATCACTCGCAGGTAGCTGTCATATTTCGCATGAACACCATATTATGCCGTGAATACCTTTGAGGTTTTCAGTCGATGCCCTTGCCAGAATATAGAGTCCCTACAGATTTTTGTTTTTCATTTGTACATTTTCCCCATGATAATAAATCAATGTAATGAACGTCTCGGCAGAACCTGTAAGATAAAGAGATGTCTTCAGGTCTGAAAAGAGAAAATGGGTAGGGCTGTTTGATAGAACCGCTTTAAAGGTGAATGGCTAGACTGGCAGAGGGAGATAAATTCAGTCGGAAGAAATCATCTTCAGTTTCAAAGGCATCACTTTGTTAAAAATAAATGTACAGCATGTTAATAAATGAATTCAAACATTCGCACAGGATCTGACCGAAGCAGTAGCTTATCTTAAAGTCATCTGAGAATGTGAACCTTTATCCTGCTAAATACGTGAAAATGACACTTTCAAGCCGATAGTAAAAACCCAAATTTTGCTATAAATTTCAAAGGTATTTTATGGGGAAAGTATCCCCTTATCAGACAGTGTAGATCCAAGATCAGACTGCATGCTCTGTGCAGTCTGATCTTGATCTACACTGTCTGCAAAAGGTCTGTGAGTCGTGCTTAGCAGCCTAAGGGTTAAGTAGGTTGCAACACCGCTGTCCGGCGAGTAAGAAACCCTACTGCACAACATACAGCGGATAAGGATAATAATTATTATTCACACGACAACAGTAAGGTTATTATTTTCTATGAGAGAAAAATAAGACACTGTATTTATTATTTTGAAAATATCGAGGAAAAGATTCACTCTCCTTATGCTAAATTGCTGTCTATGTGAAAATTATATGAGTTAAAGGCCCAATAGCAGCCAAAAACAATGCTTGTGTTAAAATACATTTAAATTTAAATCATACCAAATCAAAAGTATGGAAAATATTGTGAGGATGACAATCTGTTATTATATGGTAAGTCCAGTTGTTGGTCGCTGGCAGAAAAATGAATTTTAAAGTAAGGAAAAAAGTAAACAAAATATGGAGTTATAGATATGCTGGAGGCTGGGCTACCTACTACAGAGGTTGCAGTTCATGTTGGTGCATTCATGCAAGCAGTCAGCAGCCATCTGCGGCGATTTGTGCAAACCTGAAGTGCTAAAGACTTACACGTAGCGGCAGACCGCGCATTACGACTCGAGCCTAAGACCAATATATCGTGAATCAGTACCTACCAGCGAGTTACACTTGCTGTTATCCACCGAATTGTTTAGCTGATAACGGTTTGCTCAGATGTCACCCGCACATTTGCTCGGTTCTGACGCACCGCCATCGCAATTATAGAGAGCAGTTGACCTTTGGAAACATAAACTGGACAAGACAGCGTTGGCGGACATATTTTTTTTCTGAGAGTCGAGGTTTGTATTGTCTCTAGCTAATGGCTGCGTACCATTGTTCCGACGCAGGAATGAATGTTATGCTGACTGTTGCGTGCTGCAACGCGATCATTTTGGGGGCAGGGGTCAGTTATAGTGTGGGCGGTATTGCTTACGGGTATTGTGCCCCTCTCATCGTTATTGGATGAAATTTAAATGCCCCCTGAAAATGAGGAAAATAATCTAGGCCCCCATATTGTCCCTCTGCTTTGATTGAGCTGCGACATAATTGCTTCACTGACAGTTGCCCTATAATTGAAGAACATTTTAATGATGATTTATTTTCATAACAAAGTGAACAATAATCCAGATTCATTGCAGTAACGCGATCTTTGTCTGTACAACTGCAATCAGATTTTAATATTTACCTATTTGCATTAATTCCAATCAAGAGGAAGATGATTTAAAAGAAAAAAACTAATTTATGTTTTACTTTTGCTTCATTTTGTTCTAATTTGTTATGTTTTGTTCTATTTTGTTTCGTTGGGTCTGGTTTCATTGGGCTTGGTTCCGTTTCGTTCCATTTTGTAACGTTCCGTTTCGTTGCGTTCTGTTTCGTTTTGGTTCTGTTTCTAAGTTTATACGGACCCACAGTTACCCACCCATTTCTTCTAATGCAAAGTGTACAGAAACATATTCTCACGGTGAGATATCGTAATCATCGAATGAACCATGCAATTGTGGACGTTGAAATAGTAGCCAACATCAAATTATTAACATATATACTTGACTAAATAAAGGGTTGGTATAGATCCAAAATCCGACTGCACATCCCATGCGGTCTGATCTTAATCTGTGCCATCGGCTATAACCCCTGTTTTCGCCTATGACGCAGAAAAAGTATAGTGGGGGTTTTTATCCAGGGTTATACTCATACTAACCTGATGTTAAGTAATGCATATTATAACCAGCTTAAGATATTTTAAAAATTTTAGGAGCCGAATTCAAAATAAAAAAATGTGAAAATTTACCATGTTTACCTGAACCAGTCTTCACTTCTTGGTGGTCTTTGGTAATACATGATCTGTCAGTTAAATTTGACATATCAAATGTTTAATTGTTTTTACAATACATGACTATGCTTGGATGTTTTCAAAAAAATTGCTTAGTTTTCAGTAAAACTGGGAACCCTTGGGGCACCTGAGCAGAATGATGAAATGAACATTATCAATCAACAGGTAAAAGATCCAAATACTGCACTTTCACAGCTTATTTAGTTAGAACATGTGGAAGGATATGCAATCTGAATCGATATTCACCAAACATTATGAGATATATAAAATAATACAATTTCAGATTGGCTAAATCAAATGAATTAGCCAATTAGAAATTGTGTTACTTTCTAGATATAGAAAATTTTTGCGAGTTCGACTTAAAATGTTGTTAAGAATGATTAGTGAATAGAGGCTCTGATCTTGATCTACATTGTCTGCAAAATTTATTTGTGAAAGACATATTAGGGGTTAACCCTTTCCCAAACAAGCCCTGGTTTTCAGGTGTCTGCAGTACAAGTCTTTTCAAAACACTGTGGGAAAAGGAGAAATTGCTCGTAACGAGCAATTTCTCCTTTTCCCACAGTGTTTTCTACCCTTTTTGAGAACTTTCTGCCATTTTCATCAAATTTAAAATTGTCATCTGCAAACTGTTTGAATTTGGACCAGTCCAAAATTTGTCGTTTGGGAAAGGGTTAACGGTATTAATATGTGTGCTTGTACGATCTATAACTGCATTTTATTCACAGCCACACCATTCAAGTTTACTGGTGGAAATACCCTGAACACTACCATAACATCTACAAAGAAGACATTCAATCTGAAGGAAAGCTTGGCCAAGCCTTTAAGCTATAAACCCCACAAGGGTAAACTGAAGCCATATGAGAATACAGGACCAACCTTTTTCAATTCTGTTAGTGCAACAAAAACCACCAAAAACAGGTTAGTTACTTAGTACAGCTGATTTTGAAGAAAACATCAAGATATTGAAAAAGCTCTGTTGCCATTTTGTTCTGTGTTGTCCTCTGCAAATTTTCACATTTTCATATACCTCTATTACCACTGACGGTATTTACTTCATCTATGGCTAGCTGTTATCTTTCAACGGTGGGACCCTTATCAGAAGTGCAGGTAGCTCTCAACACATTTTTTGACACAGATATGCCAACTTTTTAGCCCACCTAAGCACAAAGTGCTCAAAGTGAGCTTTTGTAACGGTACTGTGTTGGTCATACGTCATCCATATCTGCATGTCAACAATTACCTTGTGTGCACTCTAGAGGCCACATTTTCAGTCTGATATGCATGAAATAAGGTCAGAATGTTTGTTAGATCATATCTTGGAGAAGTTTGAATTTAAGTCTGATAGGGTCAAAATGTGGGTCACTGACACAAATCTTAGAAATACCTTGTGTGTACTCTAGAGGCACATTTTCAGCCTGATACCCATAAAAGTAGGCCATGATTTTTTTTTTTTTTTTTTTTTTTTTTTTTTTTTTTTTTTTTAATGATAACTCGGGACAAGTTCAATATTTAGTCCCATTGGAACAAAAAGTAGGTCTCTTGAACAAATTTTGGAAAATCTTGAGTGCACTCCAGAGGCCACAGTTTTAGTCTGCGACTCATGAAAACATGGTCAGAATGTATGTTTTGATCATATCTTGGACAAGTTTGAAATTTGGTCATGTCAGTTCAAGAGGTTGGTCACTGGGACAGATCTCAGAAAAACCTTGTGTGCACTCTAAAGACCACATTTTCAGTCTGATACTCATGACAATTTGTCAGAATGTTTGTCTTGATAGTATCCTTGACAAGTATAAATTGGGTCATGTCAGGACATCAAGGTTAGTGGGACAAATCCTTGAAAAACCTAGAAGCCATATTTTCAGTCTGATATTCACGGAAATTTGGTCATAATGTTTGTCTCCATGGTATCTTGAAAAAGTCTGAAATTAGGTCATGTCAGGTCAAAAGGTAGTGGACTGGAACAAATCTTAGAAAAACCTTGTGTGCACTAGAGGTCACTTTTTCAGTCTGATACTCATGACAGTTGGTCAGAATGTATTTCTTAACAAGTTTCAAATTAAGTCATGTAGGGTCACTTGGAAAAATCTTGGTAAAAGTTTGTATGCTCTCTAGAGGCCTTATTTTGACTTGATAATATCTCAGTCAATTTTGAAATTTTGTCACATAGATTTGAAAAATAGGTCACTGGGTCAAAAGGTAGGTCACTGGAACAAATCTTAGTTAAACCTTGTGTGTACTATAGATGTCACATTTTTAGTATGATACTGGTCAAAGTTGGTCTGAGTATATTTCTTGTTAATATCTTGGACAAGTATGAAATTGGGTCATGTTTGGTGAAAAGGTAGGTCACTGGGACATACCTTAAAAAAAAACCTTGTGTGTGCTCAAAGGGGCCATATTTTCAGTCTGATGCACATGAAAGTTTGTCTGAATGTTTGTCTCGATGATATCTTGGACAAATTTGATACTGGGTCAGGTATAGTTATAAAGTAAAAAACCAAAGAAAATCCTAGAAAATCCAAATATGTACTTTAGAGGCCTAATTTTGAGCCCTATACTCATGAAAATGGTCAGAACACTGGTGATTTACATCGTCATAACCTGGATCTCTTTAGCTCTATCAGTCTTAGATGACTTTACTCAGATGAGCACTTTAAGAACAATGGCCCTCTTGTTGACCAATTTCACTGTTTGCATTGGAGCTTAATGCCATTTTAAAAGCTCAGGTCATATCATGGCGGTCAGTGACGCACCCATGTGTTTCCTGGCTTTCTCACACCAGTACTAACACAGCTTTTCTTTCTTTCCAAAGCCACCGAGTATTTTTCTCACATGCTTTGGAGGCGAGAGGCGAAAAATCGCCGTGAAGAAAGTTTGACTCAACTGGATATCGAACTCGCAACCACTGTGTCACAAGTCAGATAGGCTAACCACTGACCTACCCGGGTGGCCCCAGTTTCACTGAAAAAGCACCCGCAGCTGAGCTTTAGCACCCATATAGGATGCTTTTGTACATTATGTTATGTAAAACAGTTCCCTTTCTTCATGGTATTTCTTAACCCAGTACCAGAAAGCAGTTGTAGATGACAAAGTAAATACATGTATAGTTCAAATAATGAAATTTGTTTTGGAATGGGTAAAAAACATTGAGGGAAAAGAACCTAGAAGTAACTGCTTGTCACCAGTATTTTCTCCTTTTTTCAGTTTTCAACAACTTTATTCCTCAGGTTTTAACCAGGGGATTGTTTGGTAATGGGTTAAATAACAACATAAACTGTTCTCTAAGAATTTTCTTTTCATTAATCCTGCCCAGTATCAACTCTTCACCAGACAAAAAATCTTAGACTTTTCAAAATTGAAAGCATTTGCATGGCAAATTGAATATAAATGTAGCTTAAATGATGGAACTTTTGCAAGGGTCGTGATCATTGGGATTATGTTATATCCTCACGACTTTATATTACAATCACACAAAAAACTGATGTCATTGACATTTAATGGAAATTATTATGACTAGTGAATTGGGGGGTGTAGGCTGAGATGAGATCAGATGGTACATGTCTAGACTGATCTTGTTGAACGTTCCAATCATAGTATTTACTAATATCCTGTATCCCAGGACAAAGATGGTTAAATACTTGTTTCAAGTGCTTTATGAAAGAAAAACGGTATATGTATGAGGTAGATTATTTTTCTGTATTTCACTTAACTCTTTACCACACAATCCTGAGTTTCAGAAACCTGAAGAAAGAGGGCTCTTGAAAACATTGTGGAAAAAGAAGAAAATGCTGGTAACCAGATTTTCTCCGTTTCCACAATGTTTTATACCTTTTGTGATACAAATCTCATCATTTGAGTCACATTTGTTGTCTGCAAATGCTTTGAATTTGAACCAGTCTCAGACTTTGTTATTTAGTAAAGACTGTTAATGAAAATTTAACTTTATTTCTGTTCCTGTCTTTAGTTGCTATAATGCTGCATTTATTTGATTGAAATTGATTAGAATCTTATTTCTCATTCATTTTTCTTTTTTGTAGAGAGAGTGTCAAGACGTCTGTCGCCATGAGAAGAGCTAACAAAAAGATGAACTCTGTTATGTCAAGACGTGGAATACAAATATAAACGTTCGTAACCCTTTACCATAGGGTCCAGAGTTTCAACAAGCTTGAAAAAGAAGACTTTTGAAAACTTTGTGGGAAAAGCAGAAAATGCTGGTAACCATTTCTTCTTTTTCCATAATGTTTTCTACCATATAACAAGCAATTTCTACAATTCGAGCCACATTTATTTGCAAATGCTTTGGGTTTGGACCAGTCTGATATTTTGTCATGTCATAAAGGGTTAACTCACCATCTCAAGACAAAACTTTAGACTTGTTCAACTTGAAAGCATTTGAAGAAGACATATTAAATGTGGCTCAGAACAGTTTCGTGAGTGGAGTGAAAACAGTGTAGAATACATTGTGGTAAAATGAGAGAATGCTGGTTTCCATTATTTTCTCCTTGTCCCGAAATATGCTCCAAAGCCCTTTACTAAGGGTCTTCAAAACATGTTATTTTTTGTGTTTGACGAATTGGGAAAAGGAGCTATCATATTGTCATAAACTCGTCGAAAAGGATTTAATGCCAAGTTAACCCTTTCCCAAACGACAAATTTTGAACTTGTCCAAATTGAAAGAGTTTGCAGACGACAATTTTAAATTTGATGAAAATGGCAGAAAGTTCTCATAAAGGGTAGAAAACACTATGGGAAAAGGAGAAATTGCTTGTTATGAGCAATTTCTCCTTTTCCCACAGTGTTTTCAAAAGACTTGTACTGCAGACACGTGAAAACCAGGGCTTGTTTGGGAAAGGGTTAAGTAAGGCAAAAGCTGGCAAATCATCGAAATAGAAAGACAAAAGGAAGAAAAAATATTTGTAATATTTCCTTAATGGGCTATGTAGCTGCTTAACCCTTTACCACACAATCCCGACTTTTAACGACCCTGTCAAAGAAGCCTTTTGAAAACATTGTGAGAAAAGGAGAAAATGCTAGTAACCAGCATTTTCTCCTTTTCCCACAATTTTTTTACCCATCTCAAACAAATTTTAACTTTTTAGTCATATTTATTTTGTCGTCTGCAAATGTTTTTAATTTGGACATGTTTAAAATTTTGTGGTTTGGTAAAGAGATAAGGTTGTGTAAGATTTGTGTCAGAGTTTCACAAAGACTTGGAATGTTACATGATCAGTAATAGGCTTCGATAACAAGGACTTGTACTTAAGTCAACATGGTGACTTCATATCTGATGTAATAGATATACACAGAGTTAACGACTACAAAATGACCATCTCATTTAAACAAAAATGTACCTTTTTACTGAATGTAGACATACAATTTCTTTATGGTACTGAATGAAAGAAAAATATATATGTGAGCCATGCTCTGGCAAAAGGGGGCTTAATGCATCACCATGATCCATGCTACCAATCAAGCCATCAAATAATTATGGCTCCATAATAGCCACTTTTTCATACAATGGACTTGATCATGAGGTAGACTGGTCCTTGGATATACAGAAAATTGACTAATAGCAAAAAGTTTTGGCAAAGGTAAGCCTGCGCAGGCTGACCTGGATCAATACTTTTCGCAGATGCATTAAGCCCCCTTTTCACAGAGCATGGCTCATATGTGTTTATCAGTGTTTCACAAGAAATTTTGATTTAAAACAAACTAAATAGGTCCCTTTGAACGCCTTGTAGTGGTGTCTGCTGAAAATGTGTATGAATGAAAGAATTTGTCATATAATCATACGGAAAAAAATAGTGAAATTTTTCAATTTCTTGTAGATCAAGCTAGCCCTATAGAAAGATTTCATTTTGTTTTATTCATTTTTTCTTTTTATGTAAAGCACACATTTTATTCACCACCATTTAACATACAATACCATGTTTTATGAAGAAAAATTGATAAATCAATTTAAATAGGTTTTCTGTCTTTTAAAACCTGTTACAGAAAATCTTGATTGATTTAGAGGTACTATTTGATTAGTTAATTTTGTCCATTACCCAGACTAAATTATCTGCTTGTAATCAATTCGGCTAAGCCCTAAGTGAGCCTGACTCATTAGTAATTCTTTAATTATTAGCTCCACTGGCCGAAGGCCAGCGGGCTTATGTCATGGCCCGGTGTCCGTCGTGCGTCCGTCCGGTCGTCCGTCCGTCCGTCCGTTAACTTTTATTTCAAACATCTTCTTCTCTGAAACTACCCATCCGATTTTCACGAAACTTCACAGAAATGATCCTGACATGGTCCTCTTCAGAATTTCTTGAAAGAATTTGATTCCTTCAAAAACTCTGGTTGCCATGGCAACAAAACTGAAAAATATTGGAAATCTTTAAAAATCTTCTTGTCTGAAACCATAAGGCATAGGGCTACCAAATTTGGCATGTAGCTTTATGTAGTAGACCTCTATCAAGTTTCTTCAAATTATAGCCCAGGGGTCACAAGTTTTACATAGGCTTATATAGAGAAAACTTTAAAAATCTTCTTGTCTGAAACCATAAGGCATAGGGCTACCAAATTTGGCATGTAGCTTTATGTAGTAAACCTCTATCATGTTTCTTGAAATTATAGCCCTGGGGTCAAAATTGGCTCTTCCCCAGGGGTCACAAGTTTTACATAGGCTTATATAGAGAAAACTTTAAAAATCTTCTTGTCTGAAACCATAAGGCATAGGGCTACCAAATTTGGCATGTAGCTTTATGTAGTAGACCTCTATCATGTTTCTTGAAATTATAGCCCTGGGGTCAAAATTGGCTCTTCCCCAGGGGTCACAAGTTTTATACATAGGCTTATATAGAGAAAACTTTAAATATCTTCTTGTCTGAAACCATAAGGCCTAGAGCTACCAAATTTGGCATTTAGCTTGATCTAGTTGGAGTCTACCAAAAGTGCCCAAAGTATAGTCCTGGGGTCAATTTGGCCTCATACTTGGAGGGGGGGGGGGGGGGGGGTTTCACAAGATTTACATAGGCTTACATAGGGAAAACTTTTAAATCTTGGTGTACATAGCCATAAGGCTTAGGTTACCAAATTTTGCATATAATTATAGCATTATTTAGTGGACAGTTACAAAGAGGGCCCAAGTTACAGCTCTAGGATCAAGTTTGGCCCTGCACCAGGGATCACAAGTTTTACATGGGTTTATGGAGTGAAAAGTTCAGAAACCATCTTGTTACCAGCCATAAGGCCAAGAACTCCCACATTTGGCATGTTATTCTTCTAATACAATATTCCCCATTTAGTCAGACTGTAGCCATGAGGTCAAAGTTTTATAAGGGCTTATATAGTGAAGACTTTTCTTCGTGGTTTATATTTATAAGCCAGTGGAGCGATACAGGGCCATCATGGCCCTCTTGTTTTTTATTGAACATGACAACAAATTGCAGGTTTTTTTTAACCTTGTTCAGAGCAGGAAGTCATTTTCAAACAAGTGTTTGTCAGTAAGTTTGTCAAAATTTTGGTAAAATGCCCTGAAATCTACAAGATTTTGTCTGATATCCCCTGAGAAGACAGATGAAGGGCACCATATTCATTTATATATCATGGTTTAACAAAGATAGATTGTTTTATGTGCATGATGCAACAATATGCTAGATTATTTTATGTTTCTTATATCTTAAAACTATTTTCTTCCTGTTTCACTTGCTTTCATCTTAACTATCGTATACTACTATACTAGTAGTTAGTATAGTATTTTATGTTGTACATAGATATATGTTTTGCTTTTTACCCAATTTATTTTGTTGTAATGTCTGTTAATTGTGTGTACAGGGAGTGTATTCAACCTCCATACTTGATATAGGTCCTAATCTAATCAAACGTGTGAATGGTGAAAGTTTACAGTTATAAAGCCACTTTTTGTTCATTTTCCTCAATGAAATTGATAAAATTTTTAGGGCTTCAGGATTTGGCAAAAATGCAGTTTACACCAATGCATCAATTATTTTGTTTGTTTTTATCTCTTGGAACAATTTAGAATACAAAACTTTACCAATTGCCATTCTTGTAATTTAGTTCAGACAAGAAAGACTTAATTAGATGAATTATTCAGCCTGTGCCACATTACCTAGGCATATTTTCTTATTGCAAAAGGATTATATCTACTGTATCAGATTGAAAAGATTGTAAGAGGGAAAACAAGTGTAGAGATAAACAAAAAGTATGTCTATATGCCAGGTTATTGCCTTTCTTTTGTACTTGTTATGGTGAAATCTGAGTTTGCATGATTGAAAAAACTCACTGCCTCTCACAGACAACTTTTTATGTTCTGCAGCAGACAACATTGTGGATAACAGAAATTGCTTGCAACAGTCCCTCTTTATACACTCGGCTCTTGTTACATTGGTCTCATCATTTACCGTTAATCATCACTTAGTGTCAAAGACTGAATGAAATGGTATCATTTACCAGTCAACAGTCTAATTTTGGAAGGAAAAGGATTTAACCATATTTCATGTCAACTCTTATTTCAGGCGGCTTTTCTGATAAACATTTTGAACAACTTGGATCATTTTTTTTTTTTTTTTTTATTTTCAGCTTGTTGTGTGCTTATGCAACTTGTAGAACTGCTGTAATGCTTAACAATGTAAAATCAGTTTCAGCAAAGTTTAAAGACTCTTGTTGATTTGTGTCTCATTTCTATCTCCTTCAACAGAAGTTGCAGGAGTCCATTACTTTGTTTAATTGTATTAGAGTTAACACTGTATTAAAAGCTTAGGTCATATCATGATGGTCAGTGCACCAGTGCATGTATTTCCTGGCTCTCTCATACCAGTACTTTCTTTCCAAGCCACTCACTAAGTATTTTCTCACATGCATCAGAGGTGAGAGGCAAAAAATCACTGGAAAGAAAGTTTGCCTCAACCAGGTATCGAACCAGGAACCACCAGGTCACAAGTCAAATATGTTTACCATTGAGCTACCAGTGGCAAGTCCTTTACAGTAATACTTGATTACTCTTATGCCCATTCATTACAACAAAGGCATTCATTATGACACCAACCTGCCAGATACGAAATTGTCTTGTAAAAAGCAGATATCGGACTGATGCATCTTACCCAAACAAGAGAGCCATTGGCCCTGAAGCGCTCACCTGAGTAAGGTTATCTAGGATTGATAAGCTGAAAAGATCCTGGTTGTGATGATGTAAAACACATGAGTGTATGTGACCTACTTTTTGAAACACTTGACAAGTGTGGTGCCTGTGGTTGTGATGTATAGTGTCGGCCTCGTAACCAAGTGGTCCTGATTTCGATTCCTGGGAGTGGGTGTCAACTTTAGGACTGTTTATTGGCCCACACATTCAGCGTGAGTACTGGTGTAGTTTCCAGGAAGCAGAATCGAGCGAGATTAGTATAAGTTGCTAGAACTTGTTTCTCAATCGATGTAAAATAAATGTTTAAATTTAAACTTGTCCAAGATATCAAGATACACATTCTGACAGAGTCTCATGAGTATCAGGCTGAAATTGTGGCCTCGAGTGCACACAAGACTTTTCTAAGATTTAGCCCCACTTTTTCACCAGACGTGACCCAGTTTCAAACTTGCCCAAGATTTTATCAAGACAAACATTCTGACCAAGTTTCATGATTATATGGCTGAAAATCTGGCTTCTAGAGTGCACACAAGGTAAATGTTGACAACCTACAATGCATGGCTGATGATGGACACAGCACAATCACAAAAGCTCAACTTGGGGACTTTATACTCAGGTGAGCTAAAGCTGCTTCACCCTTTTAATACCATAGGCAAAAGAAGGACCTTTAACAAACAGCATAGATCAAGTTCAGATTCCACAGAAAGGTTCTGCACTATTTACGTTTTTAATTGTTTACCCACACGACAAAAATGCAGACATCCCCAAATTGAAAGCATTTTGTAGATGACAATTTAAGTATGACTCAAAGGATGAAATGAGTCTTTAAAGGGGTATAAAACATTGTGTTCTCCATTTCCAACAGTGTTTGAAAAAAACCATCTTCCTCGGGGGTCATTAAAACTCCACAGATTGTGTGGTACAGGGTTAACCCTACACAATAAAAAATCTTTCCAATTTTCAGCGGATTGTATTTTTGGCAGTAGAAAAATGCCAAATTTATTGATTTGGCACCAAGAGTTAAACCACAACCATATACGGTACGTGTCGTGAGATCAGCAGGCTCAGTGTTGGATTATTTGGATGCAGGTAAAAGTAGAGTTTGAAGCATTTCTGTTGAGATGTTGGAAGCCTCAATTTATTGTCTGCATTCAAGTACTATAGGTTGGTAGTGTTGTAGTTTACCAATGGTTGTAACAGAATCCAGGAATTATTTTTTTTGTTGTTGTATTGGTCACTGATATCACTAAAACTGAAACATCCAAAATTTTAAGAAAAAGTACCAATACATGAACTTATAACACCAAGCTTGGTATCTCAGTGGGTAATATACAGGGTTTAAAACCATCGGGTTGCTGGTTTCAAT
The DNA here is from genome assembly GCA_945859785.2 of Tridacna gigas. Taxonomy (NCBI): domain Eukaryota; kingdom Metazoa; phylum Mollusca; class Bivalvia; order Cardiida; family Cardiidae; genus Tridacna; species Tridacna gigas. The sequence continues at coordinate 51,698,257 of OX244029.2, forward strand.
ACCGAGCTCAGCCAATTTCTTGACTGGTTAGAGCCAACATTTACTTTGTGGTCTGCAAATGCTTCAAATTAGGCAAGTCTCAAGTCTAAAATTTTGTCGCCTGATAAAGGCTTAACCAATTTATACAAGCTCTAATTGACATAAAAGATAAACACCAGTATAAGAAGTAATTCAAAATGTCAGCAGCTTGCTTGCAAATTTTTGAGTAAATCTTAACAAAGATGGCTATTTTTTAATTCTCATGCAAAGATGGCTATGAAGTTAAAATGGAAAGAAATGCATGTAGAGAATAAAACAAGAGGGCCATGATGGCCCTGGGTCGCTCACCTTAGTAGAGTGCCTTTAAGGTTTTTCTTTAATTTGACCATGTGACCTAGTTTTTGACCGCAGGTGACCCAATTTCAAACTCATATTTCATGAAGACAAACATTCTGACAAATTTTCAAGTCAATTGAGCAAAAAATGTGGCCTTGAGTGCCCTAAAGATATTTCTTTAATTTGACCTAGTGACCTAGATTATGATCCCAGGTGACCCAAATTTGAACTGGTCTTTGACTATATCAAAAGAAACATTTTAACCAATTTTCAAATCATATGAATAATAAATGTGGCCTCTAGAGTGCCCACTAGCTATTTCTTTAATTTGACCAAGTGACCTAGTTTATGACCCCAGTTGACCCAAATTCAGACTCATGTGAGATTTTACAAAGACAAACATTCTGACCAATTTTCAAGGCAATTAAGCAAAGAATGTGGCCTCTGTTGGAAATTGTGACCCCCGGGGCGGGGCCAGTTTTGACCCCAGGGGCATCATATGAACAAACTTGGTAGAGGTCCACTAGGAGATGCTACATGCCAAATATCAAAGCTCTACGCCTTCCAGTTTCAGAGAAGATGATTTTTAAAGTTTCCCCTCTTTGTTCCTATGTTGGAAATTGTGACCCCCGGGGCGGGGCCAGTTTTGACCCCAGGGGCATCATATGAACAAACTTGGTAGAGGTCCACTAGGAGATGCTACATGCCAAATATCAAAGCTCTACGCCCTCAAGTTTCAGAGAAGAAGATTTTTAAAGTTTTCTTCTTTGTTACTTTGCTCTAGTTTCAGAGAAGAAGATTTTCAAAGATTTTGCTTTTTTTTCCTTTTTGTTGCCATGGCAACCAGAGTTGTGGATGGAATTCAATTCTTTGAACAATTTTGGTAGAGCTTCACCCAAGGAACATCCCTGCCAAGTTTCATCAAGATTGGCCCAGTGGTTTAGGAGAAGAAGATGTTTAAAGAAATTGTTGACGGACGCCGGACATAGGGCGATCACAATAGCTCACCTTTAGCACGTTGTGCTAAGGTGAGCTAAAAAAGGATTCACCCACACTTTTGAATTTTTTAATGTAAATCTTTGTACACCATAAGTAACAGTATAACCATTACTGCATAACAAGGGATTAATACATTTTAAACAGAAAAATTACAGATGGCTCAGATGGTAGAGTAGCCAACACTAAGTTTTGAAGGTCAAGGGTATGAGTCCCACCAGAGGGATTTTTTTTTTTTTTATCTAACATTTTTTTTCCCCATTTAAGGGGTAAACAGTCACATTCTCATGATTTTTCCTTCCAAAATATCAGCTTTTTATCCCCCAAACAGTTTTTGGTCAAAATATGATTTTATGCCCCTTTAAAGTAAAATCCCATCATTCCAGCCACAATGAATGTCACATGTAAATGTCATGTAGTAGGCTGTTAAGGTTCTCACAATTTATCATAATGCCTCAAGTAAAGTCCCTGGCACTGTTCTTAACAAAATTCACAAATAAAAATATCACAAGAAAATCGTTGTAGCATTCACACAGGCTTTAATTTCGGTGGAAGTTTGTCATACTGCACTGTTCGAAGCCTCTTTTTCTCTGTGTAAAGAACTGTTTCTTGAACTGAAAGTGGAGAAAGAAAGGCAACCTTCATTCTTAATTGGTACACCAGTATTTACTATGATAATTAAGCCTGCTTACAAATGAACAGAAACAACAAGGTGGACTTTTGCATGCCAAAGAAGAACAGTCCCTACATGTACTTGTTAAAACTGGTAAACCAGACTATAAAACTTAAGACTCGTCCAAATTAAAAGCAATTGCAGGCAACACTTTATCTGTGTTTCAAATCAATCTATTTATTTATTTTCGAAGAGTAGAAAGCATTGTGATACAAGAGGAAAATGCTGGTTACAAACAACTTTCTGCTGTTCCCAAAAAGTTTTTCAAAAGCCTACTCAAGCCTTCAAGGTTGATAACTCTTTTCCAAACAATCCTATTTCATTGCCTTGAGAAAAAGGCTCTTTAAAACAGAATGGGAAAAGAAGAACATAGCAATTTCTCTACCCTTTCAAAGACAAGGTTTTTCATTCGAACCATGTTGATTTGTTGTCTGCAAGTGCTTTCAATATGAACAAGACTTGAATTTTTTTCTTGGGTAAAAAGTTAAAAGATTCTTTGGTAAATGGTTAAGTCATAAGATCTTGCATCCTAGTTGTTCCTCATCTTATTGTAATTTATCTTAAGACAATGCACTTATGCAACATATGAATATGGTGACATTGGTCATCTACTCCTAGGTGAAGATTTCTAAAGCTTTAGAGTTAACCCATGATTGAAATTTAAGTGAACAGAAGGATCAACAGAGAAACCTTCCAGTTCTTTCTCAGAAAACTGTTAAGAGATTGAAAAGCTTGCTTCATTATAAATGGTGTTTTACACCACTTTCAACACTATTTCAGTCATATAACAGTGACAGCTCACTACCTCATTTATATGGGTTTCACCAGTACTAGGTTTGGGCTCTAAGGAGTCTTGCTCAAGGACAATCCTATGAAAAATATGCTTGTTTCAAATAGTAACTAAAGATTGATTAAGACTTCTTTCTATAAACAAAGATGACTGTGGTTGGCTGGGGAGAGACAGACAGATCTATTAGTAGACTACATGTATTACCACTTTTAACCCTTTACCGCACAATGCTGCCTTTCAACGCCCCTGGGAAAGAAACCTTTTGAAAACATTGTTGGAAAAGGAGAAAATGCTGCTAACCAGCATTTTCTCCTTTTCCCACAATGTTTTCTACCCTATCAAAGAACTAGAGGCGCTTGAGCGCCTGTATCGCTCCACAGGCCTGATATTTCTATAATGGCGAAAAGAAGTTTTTAACAATTACCATTCAATCCTGCATTTTAGCTCACTGAAGAAAAAAGGTATGGAAAAAACTTGTGAGAAAAGAAGAAAAAAATGGTAACCAGCATTTTCTTAGTTTCCCACAAAAATTTCTATCCTTTTTAGCTCCACTGGCCGAAGGCCAGCGGGCTTATGTCATGGCCCGGTGTCCGTCGTGCGTCCGTCCGTCCGTCCGTTCGTGCGTTAACTTTTATTTCAAACATCTTCTTCTCTGAAACTACCCATCCAATTTTCATGAAACTTCACAGAAATGATCCTGCCATGGTCCTCTTCAGAATTTCTTGAAAGAATTTGATTCCTTCAAAAACTCTGGTTGCCATGGCAACAAAACTGAAAAATATTGGAAATCTTTAAAAATCTTCTTGTCTGAAACCATAAGGCATAGGGCTACCAAATTTGGCATGTAGCTTTATGTAGTAGACCTCTATCATGTTTCTTGAAATTATAGCCCTGGGGTCAAAATTGGCTCTGCCCCAGGGGTCACAAGTTTTACATAGGCTTATATAGAGAAAACTTTAAAAATCTTCTTGTCTGAAACCATAAGGCATAGGGCTACCAAATTTGGCGTGTAGCTTTATGTAGTAAACCTCTATCATGTTTCTTGAAATTATAGCCCTGGGGTCAAAATTGGCTCTGCCCCAGGGGTCACAAGTTTTACATAGGCTTATATAGAGAAAACTTTAAAAATCTTCTTGTCTGAAACCATAAGGCATTGGGCTACCAAATTTGGCATGTAGCTTTATGTAGTAAACCTCTATCATGTTTCTTGAAATTATAGCCCTGGGGTCAAAATTGGCTCTGCCCCAGGGGTCACAAGTTTTACATAGGCTTAAATAGAGAAAACTTTAAAAAATCTTCCTGTACCTAGCCATAAGGCCTAGAGCTACCAAATTTTGCATTTAGCTTGATCTAGTTGGGGTCTACCAAAAGTGCCCAAATTATAGTCCTGGGATCAATTTGGCCTCATGCTGGGGGGGAGGGGTTCACAAGATTTACATAGGCTTACATAGGGAAAAACTTTTAAATCTTGGTGTACATAGCCATAAGGCTTAGGCTACCAAATTTTGCATAATTATAGCATTATCTAGTGGACAACTACAAAGAGGGCCCAAGTTACAGCCCTAGGATCAAGTTTGGCCCTGCACCAGGGGTCACAAGTTTTACATGGGTTTATGGAGTGAAAAGTTCAGAAACCGTCTTGTTACTAGCCATAAGGCCAAGAACTCCCAAATTTGGCATGTTATTCTTCTAATACACATATTCCCCATTTAGTCCAACTGTAGCCCTGGGGTCAAAGTTTTATAAGGGCTTATATAGTGAAGACTTCTCTTCATGGTTTATATTTATAAGCCAGTGGAGCGATACAGGGCCATCATGGCCCTCTTGTTTATATATGTCTTACTAATTTGAAGATATGTTGTCTGCAACAGGTCCTTTCACAAACCATTTTGGGTGGGGAAACATCAAAATATAGAAAATATGTCTTTCTCAGGGTCGTTAAAAGTTGTGATTGTGTGGTAAAGGGGTAATCTAAAAGAACAGCTAGGAGGGCAAATGAATGAATGTTATAGCAATATAGATCAACTTACATTAATACACCAGATAGAATGAAATATGCTGGCATACAATGAACACCTAATCCCTAATAATCAACTTTTCACAGTCACAGTTAGAATGTCTTCTGTGGCAAACAACACAAAATGGTCTACAAATGCATTTACATAAATCAAATATCCTGCTCCAGGGCACAGATTAATTCTGGTGTACTGAAGTTGCGGTATCAGTTTGACTGGATAACATTAATGCCTTATCACAAATGTAAAGCCCTGTCCCACTTTGTACCAGGTCACCAGGATTTACACCCCTTCTGTCCACTCTGCATTTACTCATTAGTAGGTCAACAAACCTTTACCAGAACTAATAAAAGTGCAGAGGTTCTCTTGTTCTATATCAAAAGGACTATAAAGTACCTACAACATGGGGGTTTTGTTATTAAAATACTTTTTCTTTTTTATCTTGGCATGGTTACTCAGGCTTAGTAATAAGGCAAAATTGAAAAGCTCAAGTTGTGAAAGGTGCTCAAGCTTTTATCTTATTTATGGCCAGTGATATTTTATTACTAGTACTAACTAATAGCATATCATTGGAGTAAATTGTGATCTTAATACCAAGGAAAATGTGTGGGCTTAAATAGGACAGCCCTGACTAGGTCAAGTGAATCCAATTTTCTTCCTTTTTCTTTGTTAGTCGATAAAACTAACACAATAAATAGTTTTGGAGAAGAACATTTTTTTGAAATATAAGCCTTGCCTATAAAAAAATGTGTTTTTAGGTGTATCATTTTTTTAAAAGCAATTTGGTATACAACCACCATAGAAACAATTTGGCAGACAACCACCATAGGAACTTACCTGCCAAACAACAATGAAATCCAATGAATAGTTTTAGAGAAGAAATTTTTCAAAGATTTTACTTTATACCATAAAAGGAAAATGAGTCTCCCATAAAAGCCATGTTTTTTGACAGATCATTTTTTTTTAAAGGAATTCTGTAAACCTGTATCTAAGGAACATTCCTGCAAAATAATAATGCTATCCAAACAGCGGTTTGGGAGGAGAAGATTTTTAAAGGTTTTTTACTTTGGTTGCCATGGCAACCAGAATTCTTCATGGAACACAATTATTTGAAGGAATTTGAAAGAGGACCACCAAAGGAACATTCCTGTGAAATTTGGTAAAAATCCAGTCAATAGTTTCTGAGGAGAAGTTTTTTAAAGAAAAAGTTTACGGACGCACGCACGCACGAACGAACGGACGGACAGACGGACGGACACAACTCCATGACAATAGCTCGCTGGCCTTCGGCCAGTGGAGCTAAAAATTGCACCATTTGAGCCACACTGAAATCGTCATCTTCAAATGCTTTCAATTTGGACAAAGCTAAAATTTTGTCGTCCGGTAAAGGGTTAACTTAACACATTTTTTACCATTTACAGGTTTAAGTAATAGTATGATGAAAGATCAAATGTTTTATGTTTTCTGGAAAATTCTACTTAGTTGTACTCTGAAAACTGCCTGTTAGATGAATTTCTAAACCTTTGGAGCCATAAGCACATCCTAAGGTTCAATTTGCAAAAAGTATTTATTTATTAAGATTAGTCTGACTGCATGCACATTACTAGTTGGTGCACATCTATAGTAAAGTGGCACATCATTTCGCCAAAGACAAAAAAGAAAAACATTGTAATGGTCTTTTGTCCATACTGAAAAGGTATTTATAATCCAATTATCTAGCCTTCTTATCTTTACACCTACACCAGATGAGATAATTTTAGACCAGCCCAAATTAAAAGCATTTTAAAATTAAATATTGCTCAAACGATGGGTTGGAAAGGGTTCCCACAGTGTTTCAAACCATTGAAAGGGTGGGTTGAAAACACTGTGAGAAAAGAAATTGCTGGTTACCAGCATTTTGAAAATGCTCCTTACCAGCATTTTCTCCTTTCCCACAATCTTTCAAAAGTAGTTTCTTAGCGTCCTTAAAACAGAGGTAAATGATTAACTGCAAACTTTGGAGTGTATTCACTAACACAAACTGTCTGGCTGACAAAACATCTTAGTCAAAAGGTCAAAAGTCGGACAATTCAGGAAATCAAAACAGTATTCTGAATAAACTAAAGAGTGATGGACAGAAGGACAGACTTGCAGATTCCAATGCACCCTAGAAGGTATCTGGGGTAAGAAAAAAATTATTTCTATACCCAATGGATTTCTGTGTAAGACATGTAAAAACTATTTCCATACCCCATGGATCTCTGTGTAAGACAGAAATTTTTTCGCCAGTTCTAGGTCTCAGTCTGTAAATTCTATGTTTAGTTCCTGCCAAACTTTCAAGCATAACAAGCGCATATCTGAAATAAAAAGAAAGTTCATTCATCCTTTCATTGTCTGGACGATAATTATGTGTTGGAAAGTGGCCAGTAGCTTGGAAAGAATATTGTGCCAAGTACTGGTAAAAGAAACTCCAGGAAAGCATGGATAGGTGCACTTGCTACCGCAATAAAACTGAAATAATGTTGAAAACAGTGTTAAACACCATACAATCAATCAATCAATGACCCTTTACTAACCAATCCCTTTTTAGAGACAGAGAAAAAGGTTTTTGAAAATATGACAAAACATGCTGGTTACCATTTTTTTTTTTGCTTTCCCCAAGGTTCTCATACATTGATCCACCTAGACAAATCCCATGTAATTGAGTCACATTTGTTACCTGCATAAAATCTGATGCATCCAGTTTAACATGTCACTACACAATCTCATTATGGCCTGAGAGAATGCTTTTGAAACCATTGTGACAAAAAATTCACTGCTGGTTACTAGTTCTTTCTCCTTTGCTCACAATGTTTTCTATCCTTTCAAAGGCAAATCCCACTACTGGAGCAACATCAATGATTTGTCGTCTGCAATGGTGTCCAGTCATTTTGACACCCGGTCTGCAACTGCTTTTACGTTGTAGTCATATTTTGTAGTCTGGTAGAGTTGGAACATTAATTTCTCGTAAGCTTGAGTTCAAAATAAGATATACTGTCTGATACTGATGTATCCATTATCCTAAGTAACTGTGTAATGATGTTTCATATACTCGCGAAAACACACGACATTTGAAACTAAATACTTATTTTGGAAAAAAATGAGATAGACAAAACTTCTGTAACGAACATCATATTAATAAGATACCTGATTTTGGCCATGATGACACAAAGTATTCTCCTCTTTGTCAAAAAGTCAGTTTTTAAATGTCACAGAGCTTCCCCGCGATTATTGACCTTGCTGTTGTGGAAACTGTTACGTTAAAAACGTAATGTTGTAGTATCATAATTATGTTGTTTGTTATTGTACGTTTTCTCCTTCTCCGTCTCTTCTTGGATTGTCTATTTAGCCACATTCACCATTTTTCTAATTTTAAGGGTAATTTTTTTTATATATTCGAACACCTAGCAGTTTATAAATAGAGACGAAATTGTTCTAGTCTGTGAGCACTTGACTATAAGGTTTATTCAGGACATGAAAGATCAACTCTTTTCCTTCACAATTTGGTTCTCTTCTTTATTTATTATATCGATTGAAGCGGGTTACCAAAATGTCACAGCTATCCACGGAAACGAACGGAAATAGCCGAATGCCACGTTACCAAACGTGCACAAATCTGTCTTGCTGACAAGAATACATAAACGATAATGGATTTAAATAGTATAATTTGCGTCATTTTAGCGTTATGTGTAATAACTGTCGATACTCTTATGTTTCATTTATCTCCCAACCAAAAGAAATGTTTGAAAGAAGAAATTCATAAAGATGTCCTAGTAACCGGCGAGTATGAACTATCCGACGCACCGGGTCAGAAAACAAACTTAGCGGTAAGAGTGGGATCCCGTAAGAGTGATCTAATTTTCAAATTTGCATACTGTCATCGCATCTGATTTCTTACAACTTCGCAAATATCAATGTTTTGCAATTAGTTTCTAACAGTCTGCTAATCAGTGAGTTGCGGAAAATATCTGTTGACGTGTATGCAACGAAAACCAATGACAAACAGCCAGGGTGTCCTGAAAACATTAAAATTCGCTCCTAGGATAAGAAGATTATCTTTCTTTGATACCAAAAATTTGTATCCTTTAATACGAGACAAAATTGATAGTGTTTTGCAGTTGCAGATTTAAGCTCAAAAGATTATTTCTGACTAAAATCAAGGGGTTCTGCCAGAGGCACTTAGTTTCCATGACTTTCAATGTCACAACTTACATTTATTTTTGTATATAATATGAATACTAGATGGTATCTCAGCAGCCATGTTTTAAATCAACAGAAATTCAGTGGACCACAGTTTCCGAATTGTCTCATAATGAATGGGTACAGCGTTTTTTCTCATAGTTTTGGGAATGGGTCCGAAACCAGGCAAATTGGGAAAAATTTGTCATTTTCTATAAAATTGGGAATTATTTTCTTGATGATTTTAGACACAGTCCTTGCATATCATTTACTACCATAATACAAGGGGTTAGCACAAAACTATTGTGTGAACGGGATAACTTGGTTACATCTAGTACTTGAAGTGTTTTGATCTCGATCTACGATTGCAGACAAGCACTTACTTTCACTTTCCTCAGGCTCGTCAACCTCATCTTGGCTAGAATTATGACTTGGCCTCTTACAGATAAAGTCTGTTAACCTTTTACACCCCGTTGGTTTTAACTTTTTTCGGTAATATTTGCTGTTGTGGCTCATTTTCACGTTAATTTACTGTTCTCGTCTCTCCGCGAAATCACATGTCAGACCAAGCATGAAAAACCGCAATTTTTTGGCGCCACAGAAACGAAGCGCCGTTCACTACCGAGTTCTCCGAACTAAATACACTGGACCCAGGCTTATATTAATAATAGAAAGCACACTCCGGGACCAGTTGATCTGAAAAAAAAGGAAGTACATGTGTTTGGGAAATTCACCTTTTTTTGACCAATTACATCGCTGATAATTGGAATATATATATAGCTATGGGAAATCCAAAAAATAGCCGACGACTTGGGGTCTTTCGTTTTGGGAATTTTTTAAACTGGATTTTGGGAAAAAGGTCATTTTTTGGCATTGGGAACGGGTCTATTTTACGGACCCATTCATAGAAGGAAAAAAAACGCTGGGGTATATCAGACTTATTAATAAATTCACTTGGTAATAGGTGTTTGTTTTTCATACCAAATTATGGTGTGTTTACATTACCATGGTACCTGTATTGGCTGTGATTGCTGTGCGACGATTCAGGAACCGGTGTCCAGTTAACAAAATTCGGTCACTTTAAAAATAAGGCAGCTTAGATACCTTCTAGTATTTATAATATACAAAAATAAATGTAAGCTGTGAAACTGAAAGTCATGGAAACCAAGTGCCTGTGGGTTTTGCGTGGCTGTCGCCATGATACGACTGGATTAATATTGAAAGGGTTGTAAAACAACATTCAATCAATCAATTAATCTGACTGAAATTATGGTAGAAAACATTATTTGAATCAAAAGGGAGAAAGTGCTGCTGGTGAGTGTTTTCTCCTTTTCCTTATATGTTTTCGAAAGCCTTCTTCAAGGTCATTTAAACATGAGATTATCTGCTAATGAGTTAATCTGGATTTCAAATAGGGCAGTGACAGTAATTCTATGCTTCAGAGCAAAGGTTATAGAAGATGACATGTTTCAGTAACAGACAAGTTTGTTCAATTGCTCACAAACAGTAAATCAATTGGATGTATGAAATTGTTTTGGTAACAAGGTTGCATTGTGACGTTTTTCAAGCCCAATGCCAGGCACTGATTTGAAAACATTTTTGTAAAATTTGCGATTTCACTCATTTTCAGGCATAGTAATTTTTTGTTCTGTAGCTCCTTCCATGCAGTAGGCTAAATAATACCTGAAATTAATAAATTTTGAACCCAATATCTCATTTTCAATTTCCTTTTTTCTTCTAAAGCTTTGTTGTACAAAGTATAGGCTTTATATCTTTCAAATCTAATTTGGCATAGACAAATTGGAAAGTTACATCAGAGAAGGGAGATCGAGGATCAGAATACAATTTCTGTACTTACCAGAACATTAGATGTCATGTTTAGCCAGGTTGTGAAAAGCATTACTCTGCATTAACACTATAATAATTTCTTTGTTTTACTTGATATAAGTCCATTTTACCAAACTTGTTTCTTACCGAAACATCCATGATTAATTGGTTATAGGCACCCTGTCCATGACATTTTCGCAGACAAATAAAATCATTACTCAAAACATAGTTGTTATGGAACAGTTGCTTTAGAACTTGGATACCCTTGCTTTTGTGTTTTTTCATTTTCATTTATGACTGGGCATCAATGGAATTGTGGTAATTTTGTAAATTGATACTGTAATATTGATTTTAAAACAATGGCAACGAAATTCTAATTTTTGAGTATTGTATTCATGTGGAAAACGCATGTCTTGTTTCTTTGTTGCCAAAAGTGTTAATTTGTTGTTTTTGACTTTAATGTGCATATATCTAAACAATTGATGTCGATTGTTACTAAGAATATATTATTAGAAACTGTTAAGTGGAATTTACAAGAATAAGAAAAAGTGAAGAAGGTGTTAAAGTTTCCTTCTTTAACAGGTTACAGATACGAAAGGACACACGTTATACACTAAAGAAGATGCCAAGAAAGGCAAATTCGCTTTTACAACAGAAGAGTATGACATGTTTGAAGTATGCTTTGAATCAAAGATGGTTGGAGGTTTGTATATACATGTATTGGTTCATTTGATCCGTGTTATTAATATTCTTTCAATTCTGTCTAAATGACGAATTGATAGACTGATCAAAACTGAAAGTAATTGAAGACGACAAATTAGATGTGCCTCAAATTGATTGTGAAAGGATACGAAATCTTGCGAGAAAAGTTAAACTGCTGGTAATCAGGATTTCCTCCCAGGATTTCCTCCTTTTTCTACAATGTTTTCAAACACCACTTTCTTTAAGGCCTTAAAACAATAGATTGTTTGTTAACCCTTTCCCAAACAAGCCCAGGTTTTCATGTGTCTGCAGTACAAGTCTTTTCAAAACACTATGGGAAAAGGAGAAATTGCTCATAACGAGCAGTTTCTCCTTTTCCCACAGTGTTTTCTACCCTTTTTGAGACCTTTCTGCCATTTTCATCAAATTCAAAATTGTCGTCTGCAAACTCTTTCAATTTGGACCAGTCCAAAATTTGTCGTCTGGTAAAGGGTTAAAGGGTAAATCTTGAAATATTTTAGCTATGCACATGATGTATCAACATAACGATTGCATAGAAGTAATTGATTGCACAGAGGTCAAGAGGGGTGGGAATATTTTTAACCTTTTACGAAACAAACCATGTAGTAACAACCCTTATTGAGAAAGCCTTTGAAAACAATATGGGTAAAGGAGAAATTTTTGGTATCATTTCTTCTTTTCTTATGTTTTGTACCCTGTCAAAGACACATTGCTTTAGCCAATGTTATTTGTGGTCTGCAAGTACTGAAAACTCTAAAATTATTAGTTACTTGCAAAACAAAAAACATTCTGTAAGCTCACATGGTATGTTTATGTTGGCAATGGTTAGTATTTATCAACAGTTCCACATATAGGTATTATCTCAACTCTGAATTCCAAGTCAAGCCATTTAACTTTTTAACACACAATCCCATGTTTTAACAACTCGGAAGAAAAGGCCTTTTGAAAACATTGTGGGAAAAGGAGAAAATGCTGGTAACCAGCATTTTCTCCTTTTCCCAAAATGTTTTCTACTATATCAAGGACAGAAATTATCATTTGAGCTACTCTCAATTTGTTGTCTGCAAATGCTTTCAGTTTGGTAAAGTCCAAATTTTTGTTTTGTGGTAAAGAGTTAAAAGGCTGAAAAAATGTGTCTCAACACACAGCTGGCAAAACTTGAAACCTTAAACTGCATTTACAATGGTTAGTGAATTCCCTGAGATAGCAAAACATGTTTAGAGGTGAAACATGGTGGAAAGGGCATTGGATTATAATCTGGGTCTGTATTTACCAACCATTCTTGAACATTCTTGTTATATTCTCAAGAATTTTCTAAATTTGAAAGTAACACAACATCTGATTAGCTAAACCAAATGGTTTAGCCTATCAAAAGTTGTGTTTCTTTAGAAATATGGAGTAAGACTATGAATGAAATTAGAAATAGTTGGTGAATATGATCCAGGAAAATCCTGATTTGATATCAGCTGGCAACCTTCGGCAGATGCATATGTTAGTGTCCTTAACCCTTTACAGCACAATGCCACCCTTTAATGCCTCTGGGAAAGAAGCCTTTGTGGTAACCAGCATTTTCTCCTTTTCCCACAATGTTTTCTACCCTATCAAAGAAAAATTGCACCATTTGAGACACATTGAAATTCTCATCTGCAGTTGCTCTTAATTTGGACAAGGCTAAAATTTTGTCATCTGGTAAAGGATTAAGCAAGATGCTGTAGAGCCCTTAGCCCCAAATGGTGTAAAAATAGGAAAGACATGAAAAAGTAAGCTATTGTCATTTTTATTTGACTGATATACTGTTTCACCAGAGGTGATGTAAAACATGTGATTCTAACAAACACAATGCATACTGTTATAGGAGATACTTGTCCCAAGGCATCATAAGTTTCCAGTCATTTCACAAGTGTTGATCTGAACTTTTTAGCTGTGTCCATGTGTACCATAGTCTTGTGTATGTATTTTCAGGGGGACAAGGGGGAGAGAGAGAAGTGTCTTTAAATATGAAGCATGGAGTAGAAGCTAAAAGTTATGAAGATGTAAGTTGCTAAAACTCAGCATCTCCTTCTGATGACATTTTTGTCTTACAGCAGACCACTTTGGAAAACATTGTAAACCAAAGCATTTTGGACAATTTCTTTCTGAGGATTAATGATAATTATCGCAACTTTATTTATTCCTCTCTCAATGCAAATCACTGTGTTACTGAAGTATAATGTTGGAAATTAGTGGGTGGCTTTGGAAGATTAGAAAATTGCACAAAGGACTGGTAAAAAGGAACTCCAGCTCCAGGAAAGCATGGGTAGGTTCACTTGGCGCTATGATACTACTGAAATAATTTTGAAAATAGAATAAACACGATACAGTTAATCAATCAGAAACGTATGGCTTAAGGAGACACTGCTTGTAATTAGCTACTATGGTAATCTACTGATAAATTACTAGTTACGAAAATAGAGAATTGAATATAAGTATGAACTGGCTGCTGTTTGAGGACTGAAATGTCATTATGTTTGCTCATCGTGAAAATCACTATAGCACTCCTAGGAATTACTTTATGGGATGTAACAAGATGTCATAGAGAGGATGATACAGATAGTTTACTTGAGTTTGATCCATTTACATGTACATATGCCACTGAACTCAAACCTATAGCAAACAGTGTTTTTGAAATAAAGCTTTTGCCAGTGTTGTTAGCCTGCATCTGATTTAAATGTTGATTAACTCTTGTTGGATGTTAGACTTGTCCATTTTCAGATCATTTGCAGACACATAGACTTTGTGGTTCAAATGATTGAATTTGTCTTTGAAAGGATAAAAAATAGTGTGGGAAAAAAGAAAATGCTGGTCACAAGCATTTTCTCATTCTTCAACTATGTTTTCAAAAGTCATGTTCCTCAGGGTCATAGTAACACAGGATTGTTTTATAAAGGCTCAAATTAAGCCAGGACTAAAATTTTGCCATGCATATACAATCAAGTGTAGATGATCTTTCCCATACATCTTTCCCAAACGACAACTTAAAGACTTCCAAAATGCAAGCATTTGCAGATTGCAAATAGGAAAGCCGTACAAATGAAGTGAAGCTTTTGGGCTGGGTAGAAAACCTTGTTTGGAAAAGGAGAAAATGCTGGTTACCAGTATTTCCTCCTGTTTCACAATGTTTTCAGAACACTACTTCTTGAGGGTCTTGAAAACACAGGATTATTTGGTAAAGGCTTAAAAAGGCTTCCAAAAGGTAACAAAATGTCTGGACTTTTTTCTTGTCAATCAGTCCGCATAAACATGCAAATATTTTTTGTTTTCTTTTTTTAGCTTGCAAAGGCAGAAAAGTTAAAGCCATTAGAAGTGGAACTGAGGCGGCTGGAAGATCTCTCTAAGTCAATTGTAGATGATTTTGCATACATGCGTGCCAGAGAAGAAGAAATGAGAGATACTAACGGTGAGTGTTACATTATCCCGGAAAGCACTGGATGGGATTGAGTTGCTTATTAGGACAGAATAGATTGAGATCAGACTGCACTGTCAGATCTTGGATTTACATTGTTCCCTACTTTTGCACATATTCTGACACAAAATTGCTTTGAAAGTGCAATGACATCTTCTTTTGTTCTGAGATTATACATTTGAGCCATGCTCTGGCAAAAGAAGACTTAATGCATCTCTGTGATACGTTATACCAATCAAGTCCTTATATAATTATGGATCCATAAAAACCATTTTGTCTAACAAAACCGACCGTATAATTGGGTAGACTGTTCCTATGACATACAGAAAATTCACCAGTAGCGAAAAGTGTTGGCCCAGGTAGCCTGCATGGAGTGCACAGGCTGACCTTTGACAATACTTTTCTCTAATGCATTAAGCCCCATTTTCACAGGGCATGGCTCATTTAATTTTCATAACACTTTAGTGGTTATGACCTGTGTTTGTTAGCAGTGATCACCCTGGTAGCAGTGATGTAAGATTGCTGCTATTGACAGTATGAGGTATTGCATTCAAGGCTTGGCTAGATTGTACCAAAGAACATGAAAAATTTCAGAGGTAACATTACATTTGGCCTGCCAATGAAAGGAAATTTTCACCGGTTAAGAATTGGATCAAAAGAATGAAGGGAAGCTGAATAGATGGACATTGAAAGCAAAATATATATGAACCAAGCTCTGGCAAAAGGGGGCTTAATGTATCTCTCTAGTGCATTGTACCAAGCAAGTCATCACATAATTAGCGATCCATAAAATCCACATTCATGATTGTCTAACAACCAACTGAATCATGAGGTAGACTGGACCTTTGACAAGCAGAAAACTGACCAATATATAGCAAAAAATTTTGGCCCGGGTCAGCCTGCACAGCCCTGCAGGCTTACCTGGGTTGATACTTTTTAAAGATGCATTGAGCCCCTTTCTCACACAGCATAGCTCATAACAATATGACGTAAAGCACCAGTTAATAGCAGTTCATCTATTATATGAACAACCAAGGTGTACCTTGAAAAAGGTTTGAGTGGTGGTTCTGACTGTTGTTTAAATTCTAATTTGATAAGAATCATTATTTAATTTCTAAAAAGTGAAGTCTGTCTTTGGAAAGGGCAGAAAATAGTGATGAAAAAACACTGGTTATCAGGCTAATTTAGCATTTTCTCTTCTGCCCACATTTTTAAAAGCCTCTTCCTTGAGAGTCATTTAACTGGGGTTGTTTGGTAAACTATTGGACAACAATTTTTGGGATGGGGGGGGGGGGATGTCAAAATTGTAATTGTATGTAGTTAAAAGCTGATTTAACGCATGTGTTTGGATATATTTCAGAATCAACACATTCTCGAGTGATGTACTTCAGTGTATTTTCTATGCTGTGTTTACTCGGACTAGCTACCTGGCAGGTGCTTTACCTTAGACGATATTTTAAAGCCAAGAAACTGATAGAATAAAGCCACCATTCACCTTGGGTTCAGGGACTCCAGTTATGCAGCGTTGTTCTTAAACTTTGAATGTGCCTCTTGTGACCATAATCGCTTTTGCAGCTGATGTGGATCAAGATCAGACCACAAAAAATATTACAGTTTTATCTTTGATCTACTTTGTCTGCTTTACGGAGACATGGTGGTCAAAAGCAGTCTATAAAATTTAAGTAAGCCATGTCCTGTGAAAAAGGGGCTAAATGTAACTGCAAAAAGTATCAACCCAGGTCAGCCTGTGCAGTTCACACAGGCTGACCTGGGCCAAAACTTTTTGCTTTTTGCCAGAGCATGGCTCAATATTTTTTGGTGGTTTTTCCTTGGATTGAAAATGTCTGTTATGTTTATTAGGCACTCTAAAATTTGACCCATAGAGGGCTAAGCACAGCACAAATTGTTTTTATAGACAACAAAGATCAAGATCAGTTTTACAGACAGTGTAGACCCAAAGTCAGATGGAACATGCAGTCTGATCTTGGGTCTGTGCTGCTATTATGTGAATTTTTCTTACAGAGAGCATCTTTTGTAACTATGGTGCTCAGGTCTGTTTTCCAGATTGAGAAAATGTATTTTTATTTAGCGTTCTAGGGGTTAAGCCTTTCACCACCCAGTGAGTCAGTATGAATTTGGATGAATCAGTGCATCTTTTTAAAGGTCTAAAGATATACAGATGGATGGTAAATTAATTGATGACCTGAATTCCCTATGGAATGGCAGATGGTGTAGTTCAAAAGATCAGATTGCACAGTCTGTAGAATCTGATTTCTGTCTATGCTGTCCACAAAAGCTATTTATATTGCCAATGTTGGTTGAAGGGAAATATGTATAATGATACTGCAGTTATTTGGCTCTGCCACAGGGATGCCACTTGCATTTTGAACAAAATTAGTTGACCCTTGGAAAAAAAAGCTGAAAATAAAATTGGTGAATGTTAAGAAAGCTGTCAGAAATTTTGCAGACAAACAAGATCAAACAGTGCATAACTTGTCTGATCTTTTGCCTAAGATTTTTAGAAAAATATTGTAGCCAAAACTGCTTTGAAAGTTGAGTTTTTATTTCTTGACTGGAAATGTCTTTTTCACAGTCTGCAGGGATGGAAATTGCTCATTGTTAAAGGCAGTACATGTATGTTGTTGTTGACTCTTAAACCCTTTACCCTACAAACAAAATATGGGCCTGTCCAAATTAAAAGCATTTGCAGACAATAATTTAAATGTAGCTTAAATGATGCAGTTTGTTTTTTATAGGGTAGAAAAGTAGAAAACATTGGGGGAAAAGGGAGAAAATGCAGGCAACCAGCACATACTCCTTTTCCCACAATGTTTTTAAAAGGTGCTTTCCTTAGGGTCATTAGGTCATTAAAACCTGTGACTGTTTTGTAAAGAGTTAATTGCTAAACACAGTGTTCAAACAAATAAGTTTTGAATAATCTGTCAATGAATTGTTTAGGAATTAACCCATTTATATTAACTCTTAACCACACAATCGGGACTTTTAACTACTCTGAGAAAGAAGCCTTTCGAAAACATAGTCAGAAAAAGAGAAAATGCTGGTAACCAGCATTTTCTCCTTTTCCCACAATGTTTTCTACCCTATAAAAGACAAATTTCATTTTTTGACATACATGTACTTTTACTCTGTTGTCTGCAAATGCTTTCAGTTTGGACTAACCTAAAAGTTTGTTGTTTGGTAAAGAGTTAAACATGATATTTTATTTTAGAACCAGACCTGAAAAATAATATTATCAGTTGCAAAAGGACAAACATATGACCAAAATACTGTTGAAAGCTGCACAAAACACTATTCAATCAACTTACAAGTACACGAAGGAAAGTTTGAAAATGTATTCTCTTCAGCATTGTTGAAAACATTGTGGAAAAGGGACCAGTTACTTGTTACAGGCAGTAATGAGTTCCTTTTCCCTGATTGCTTTCAAAGACTGTAATCTGCAGGAGTATGGAAAGGTCATAATTTGTACAGTAATAGATTCAGAAACATTTTGCTAATAGAATATGTGTATAAATATTTGCTATTTAACTTATAACACCAAAGATTTGTCTTAAACACCCTCTGATTGATCTAACCCTTGTGATGCTGAATTTTGATTTTATTGCTTTTGTGGACAGTGTAGATCAAGATGACACTGCGCAGAATGTGCAATCTGATTTGGGATCTACAATGTTCCTTTCTTTGCCAGATTTTCTGACATAAGTAGCTTTGAAATTGCAATATCTGCATCATTTAGTACTGACAGAGAATGTCCATTTTATATAGGCTGCTAAGTGTGACTTATGGATCTTTTGTGGACAGTGTAGATTAAGATCAGACTGAATATGCAGTCTGATCTTGGATCTACTCTGTCCAATAAGGAGATATTTTCCCCTTAAAAAATAACTTTGAAAACGCAAAATTTGGGTGTTTACTATCAGCCTGAAAATTTCATTAAACTTTTTATCAAGTTAAGGGTTAATTAGTACTACAAGGGTTAGAAAGTAATGCTTTAATGATATACAGTACTGGAATTGTTTCATATTCATAAAAATTCAATCTCATGAAAATCAGCTGCGCTCTACAAATGAGTATGGGCACAGCTTACAGAGGTTCATATTCTGTTCATCTTTATGTCAGCCAATCAAAGGCCTTGGGTAGCACTCAATATCCATTCTAAAGGCCGTTCTTAATCTAATTCTAAATTTACAAAGTACCAAAATTTCTGATAGGCTTAACCACTCTGGTCTCCACATTCTAGTGTAGCCTATCAGAAATCCAAATTACATTACTTTCTAGAAAGCTAAATTACAGCAAAGATTACAATTTGGAATGGCCTGTTTTCAAGTTTTCCTCATTGTAAGAGTTTCCTTGGGCAAGGCAGATTTTGGTGACCAGCTAGGATGCATGACTTTTTTAAAATTTGCTATGAAGTATAAATTTGAAATAATTCTAGTAGAAAAATTCAACTTATTGTCTAAGCAGAACTGTTTCGAAATACCGTTGCTAAAGGAGAATCTGGTCATAAGGTATTTCTCTTTTTGTAACAACGTTTCAACATGGGTTTATGTACCAGACATTATTTCGTGTTAATTATCAATATTTCAAAAGAGTGTTTTTAAAGTTTTGTGAGGCTAATTTGGTTGGAGATAATGGGTTGAGCACCAAACAAACAAACTACTGGTATCTTGGTGACTTGCAACCTATTCTCGATATATGTTTTTTCCTTGCATCTTGTAGCATGCAGCTTCCAAAAAAAGCATCCTGACAAATAGAAAAAAGGCTAAATAGAAATAGTTCATTTTCATTGATAAAATGATTGAATGGCTTCACACTTAGACAGTATTACATTTATTCTGTTTGTTTTGGGAATTTTTTGTTTCATGAAAATAAACATCGGACATTGTTTCCAATATCACAACCGCTTTATGAAACAATCTTGTGTTTTGACCAGCCTTGGGAAGAAAGGTTTTGGAAACATTTTGAGAAAAGGAAAAAATGCTGGTTACCAGCATTTTCTCCTTTTCTCACAAATTGTTTCCAAAGCCCTTCTTAAAAGTTTTCCAACAATGTTCTGTTTTTTTTTTTTTTTTTCATTTACAGTTCACATAATTTTAGCCATTATTTGATAGATTGTCTGCTAATGCTTGCAATTGGGACAAGTCTAGTACCTTGTCCTTTGGTAATGACAAAAAGCAGTTACAATGTAAGTGTGTGGTGTCCATGGTTGTGAGGTAGAGTGTCAGCCTCATAACCATAAAGTCCCAAGTTTGATACCTGGGAGCTGGTGTCAACTTTGGGACTGTTTATTGGCCTACACATTCAGCATAACTACTGATGTCGTTTCCAGGAAGCAGAATCGAGAGATATATGTATAAGCTGCAAGAACTTGTTTCTCATCAATATATGTTTAAACTAATGTAACAGTGACTGCTGATATGAGCAGGCATACTCTACAGGAAAGGAACTTGATTTTGTAAATTTTGTAATCACAAGACTTTAGAAATGCAGTAATTAAAATTGAATTAACTGAATTAAATGATGTATGGTCATCCTGAAATAAACTTACAATTATTCATTTTCCCGTAAAACAAGTTGTAGCGGACATCTTCAAAAATATCCTCACAAAATGTGGATAATCAGCGTATTTTAGCTGGTAACCAGCATTTTCTCCTTTTCCCACAATGTTTTCTATCCTTTCAAACACAAATTTCAATTTTTCAGTTACATTTAGTTTGTCGTCAGCAACTACTTTCAATTTGGACTAGTCTAAAATTTTGTCGTTTGGTAAAGAGTTAACCCTTTACTAGATGACAAAATTTTAAACTACTCAATAGAGAAAGCATTTGAGACAACAAATTAAGTCTTTACCACATGGGGTTGTTTTCAACTGGTCAATGTTGTAAAGCATTTGCAGGTAACAAAATGAATGTGGCTCATATAAAAGGCATTGTCTTTTAAAGAGTGGTAGACATGGGAAAAGGAGAAAATGGTGGTTACCACAATATTTTCAAAAGTCCTTTCCTGCAGGGTTGTTAAGATTAGGATTATTTACATATTTTTGGAAACTGTGGCATTATTTTTTTTCATACACATGTATCAGTTTTTCAGTCAAAGAGTGATTGAAATAGATCATTAATGTCACCATGTGATTCCTTCTAACAAGTATGAGAAGTTAATAGTAGAGCCCAGTGTAGATGATCATTTATAAATTTTTAATAAACGGCAGTGGCATAAGCGATATTTGTCATCATACAAGACTAGTGAGCCATGCTGTGTGAAAAGGGGGTTAAATGCATCTGTAAAAAGTAACAACCCATGTCAATCTGTGCAGGCTAACCATGGTTAACCCTTTACCCCATGATGCTGCCTTTTGGCGCCCCTGGGAAAGAAACCTTTTGAAAACATTGTGGGAAAAGGAGAAAATGATGGTAACCAGCATTTTCTCCTCTTCCCACAATGTTTTCTACCCTATCGAAGAAAAATTGCACCATTTGAGCCACATAGACATTGTCGTCTGCAAATGCTTTCAATTTGTTAAAGGGTTAAAACTTTTTGTTATTGGTCAATTTTTCGCAGCTCAGAGGACCAGTTTGCCTCATGATTCACTTTGTTGTTAGACAAAATGGATTTCATGGACCAAGAATTGTGTGATGACTTTCTTTGTACAGTGTATCACAAATGCATTAAACACTCATTTGCCAGAGCATGGATCAAGTACATGGTTGTACCATTTTAATATCTGTGAAGTTGAGATGTTTGTAGTGTGTCACCAGTCTTCCTCCATTGTTGTTCAGACATAGAATATTTAGCTAGTTGTCCACCTTATTAATTCATGCAGAATACTTTCACAGCTTGGCTATTTAACCCTTTGACCAAACGACAAAATTTTTGATTGGTCTAAATTGAAAGCATTACTAGATGAATTATTAAACATGTAAAAAATGATGGGATTTGTATCAGAAAGGGTAGGAAAAATTGTGGAAAATGGAAAAAAATGCTGGTTACCAGCATTTTCTCCTTTTTCCACAGTGTTTTTTTAAAAGCCTTGTTTGTAGGGGGCTTTAAAACTCTGGACTGTGTGGTAAAGGGTTAATAAGAAAACCTGGGGTACCGTCAGAGTCCTGTTACCATCTTCATCATAGTTGTCATGGTGAGAAAATTTCAGTATTTTCTCATGTTCTATGTTATTTCTGAAGATATTTAGCTCAAACTTTGGTTAGTTATTGACTATCTAAAGGGGTTTGTCCTCCCGAAGTGGTAAAAAAAAAAAAAATCTTCAGATTTGTTCACCATGAGGTATAAAGTATGGGCATTTTGTGACTTTCTGAAACATTGACCCTTTACCAAATAATCCTGAGTTTTGACGACCCTGAAGTGGAAGGTTTTTGAAAATATTGTGGGAAAAGGAGAAAATGCTGGTTACCAGCATTTTCTCCTTTTCCGACTATGTTTTCTGCCCTATCTAAGACAGAAATAATAATTTGAGCCAAACTTAATTTTTCATCTGCAAATGCTCTCAGTTTGGTCATGTCCAAAATTTTGTTGTTTGGTAAAGACTTAAAAACAAATTTGTATACATGTACATGTAACTATGAGTGCATAACCCTTAAAGTTTTGAATCTGTCTTGAGTTGCTTTTTGCAGCAGACAAAACGGAACATAATCAGACTGCACAGAGAGTGCAGCCTGATTGTGATCTACACTGTCTGCTGCTAGATAGTACATGTCCTTGCCAAAACAACTCAAAATTATGATGCATGCATTTCAGCAATTTTTCCATTTTGAAAGGGTCCATTGTATTAATTCAGTGCTCTAAAGGTTTAACCCTTTACCAGACAATCCTAAGTTTGAAAATATTGTGGGAAAAGGAGAAAATGCTGGTAACCAGCATTTTCTCCTTTTCCCACAATGTTTTCTGTCCTTTTACAGACAAATCTCACCATATGAGCCGTATCTAATCTGTTGTCTGCAAATGCTTTCAGTTTGGACAAGTGTTAAAAGATTATTAGTGATTTGTGAGTGCATAATTATGAGAAAGAGGCCTTTTGAAAACATTGTGGGAAAAGGAGAAAATGCTGGTAACCAGCATTTTTCCTTTTCCCACAATGTTTTCTGTCCTTTTACAGACAAACTTCACCATATGAGCCATATCTAATTTGTTGTCTGCAAATACTTTCAGTTTGGACAAGTGTAAAATGTTGTGTTGTGGTAAAGAGTTAAAAGATTATTAGTGATTTGTGAGTGCATGTATGCTTCCGTAAAATCATGTGTAAAAAATTTTAATACATTTTCGGACTTTTTCGATGTTGCGATAGGGTTAATCCAAGGCCAGACGAGCTCACCGGCACTTTTCGCTCTCTTCTTGGAGGATTTAGAACTTTTTTTACAGGATAGTAACAGTTGCGGTCTTACATGAAATGAAATATGTTTCATCGTGTTATTATTTGCAGACGACATGGTAATTATTGGAAACTCTAGGGAAGACCTACAACATAGTCTTGATCTTTTATATGAATATTGTTCTAAATGGGGACTGGAAGTTAATATTGCCAAAACTAAAATTGTAGTTTTCAGGAAGCGAGGCAGAATCAAGTCAAATGAAAAATGGTATTACAATAATGACGAAATAGAAGTAGTTGATACTTTCAATTATTTAGGTGTTATACTGAACTATACTGGGTCATTTATATTAAACAATCAGTATGCTGTCGGAAAAGCTCTTAAGGCAATGCATGTTTTATATAGTAACATTTGTAAACATTTTGTAAACCCAAAAATTTCGTTAGAATTATTTGATGCCTTTGTCAGTCCAATTGTCAACTTTGGGTGTCAGATATGGGGGTTCACTAAATCCAAAGAGCTTGAGCGAATTCATCTAAAATTTTGTAAAATGATTCTCGGGGTCAAACAGTCCACTTGCAATGCTGCCGTTTATGGCGAATTAGGACGTTATCCACTGTATATAAATAGATATGTCCTTATGTTAAAATACTTTTTTAAAACAATAAAGACAGAAAACATCTTAATGAAAACCATCACTAAAGTTATGTTAAATGATGTCTGTTGGTAAGGTAAACTGGTTATCACGTGTTAAATCACTATTAGAAGAAAATGTTTTTTTATATGTTTGGGAGAATCCCGAAAGTGTTAGTCCTGATCATTTTATTGAAATTTTCAAACAACGATTGAAAGATTCATTTTTACAGAAATGGTATTCGGATTTATCAACAAGTGCTGTTCTTTCTCCTTTATATGGCCACTTGAAAGAAGAATTCAAAATTGAAAGTTACTTATCTATTATTTTAACAAAACGTCTCAGAATTTGTTTAACTAAAATCGGCACGTCTTCCCATATTCTACGAGTTGAATCCGGAAGACACGGGCGTATACGAATCCCTAGGAATGAAAGATTTTGTATATTTTGTAACATGAATTGCATAGAAGATGAATATCATTTCATTATTGAATGTCCTTTTTATTATAGTCTTCGTAAGAAATATACTGTATAGATAAAAAATACTACGTCAAACCAAGTATGTTTAAATTTGTAAGTCTTATGAAATCTGAGGAGTACAATACCATTTTGAAAACATGTACGTTTATTAAATTTGCATTCTATAAAAGGAATGCTAAACAAAATTAATAGCGGAAAGTGCAGTTCCAAGATAGACTGCACGTGTTGTGAGGTCTGATCTGACTCTGCACTGACCGCACAAGTCAGTAAAGTTCTGTTTGACACTCCTGTGGTTCAAATGTTATTTTTTTTTTTACATCTTCCAGTAAGTACCTCATGATATATAAATCTAGCCAAAGTTTTCCTTTCTCTCTCTCCAAATGTATGTCACTGTTGACTATTGTTGATCTTTAAAACATAGAATGTTGTAACATGATGTATACTATTATGTACAAGTGAAATAAATATCTATCTATCCATAATTTTGATGGTAAAGAACTTACAGTGCCTTGTGCCTCATTACTATTGGTGGTTGCTTTATGTTGTTCATTTTGTGAAATATGAAAATCTGACTTTTTCAAATGGTATTGAAAAAGGAGTGGTATGTTTGTTAAGTGTTGGATTTCTCCTTTAACCACAACATTTTTGAACTGATCTGCTGTCAGAAGTCAAGAGTGGAGTACATTGGGCAATCTGGTCAGAATGCCTAAGACAATGGTACCATCTTCTTTTGAATGAGATGGAAAACATTGGAGGAAAATGAGCACTTTGCATGTAACAAGCAACAATATTGTTGCTTATTTACCAAAATGTTTACCAAGCAGCAAGCTGTTTAATGTGAGTGCATAAAAAGATTAGAGTGATGCTTTGTGAAAAGATGGTTTAATGCATCTGCAAAATTATTTACCTAGGACAGCCTGTGCAGACTGCACAGGCTGACCTGTGTCATATTTTTGTGCCTTTAGTAAATTTTCTGCAAGTCCAAGGACCATTGCACTCGGCATTCAGTAGATTGTTGGACAAAATGGAATTTATGGATCCGTATTTATGTGATGATTTACTTGGTATAAAACATGATGGCAATGCATTAATGGCAATGCATTAATCTCCATATGCCACATCATGGCTCATTTGTATGTTTAGGAGTATTGAATATTTAAGTATTTTCTTGTGTTGGTTCATAAGCAAACTGCACCAAAATGTTGGAATCTGTCTTTGATAGGGTAGAAAACATTGTGGGAAAAGGAGAAATTGTGGTTACTCGCATTTTCTTCTCCTCCCACAATGGTTTCAAAAGCTCTTTTGCACGGGATTACGAAAATTTGGGATTGTTTGATAAAGTGTTAAGCTTTACAGCACCATATAAGCATAGAAATAGGACCCAAATAATTGCAATTTCTAGGTTGCTGTAGTCTAAACTGTCCAAGCAAACCGAACAATCTAGAGAAAAGATCAGACTGCGTTTTTTGTGTGGTTTAACCTGGATCTACAATTGCCACAAAGGCAACTTGTGAAAGGTGCTTTAAGAATTTATTGTGTATTTATTTTATTACATGTACATGTATAACAAAATAGGTAGCCACTAATTAACCAAGTTGTACAAATTATTAAATGTTTGTGGATAATTAATAAGTTTTTCCATGGTGTGATGTCCACATCTTTTAAAGGAGAGGGTTTAGAACTAAATACCTGGAATGTCTTGATTATCATGAAATTTGTCTATTTTCATGAGATCAGTTATGACATTGGCAATTTTATTTGATTACAATCCCACCTGTATGCAATGCATGATCACATGACAATCCCACAAACCCTTGTGAAAATTTTGGACAAAATCTAACAATATTGTAAGAGGCTACTTAGCCCATTAAGGAAAAACACTTAGCCTTTAAGGAAATACATCTAAAAATAGTTTTCTCTTACATTTTGTCAGCTTCTATACTGATAGTTTTCTGACTGTTACCCTACTTAGTTCAGTGAAGAATCATTTTTTGAAGTTTATGAGACTAAAAATCTGAGTAGCACCCTTTAATTCTTTTGCTGCCAAATAAAGGAATGTACATGTATACAGCATTTCACAAGGTTTGAAGTATAGAGTATTATCATTGCTTTTGAAGCCAACTGTGGTTGAAGATTAGTATCAGTTAGTGGATGGTGTAGATCAAAGATTAAACTGCATGTTTTGCACAGTCTGATCTTGATCTACGTCATCCTCAAAAAGATGTCCACGGCAACATTGAAAGAGTTAAATATCTGCAAGATACCTTAACTGTTAGTCTAACCCTTGTAGTGCTGAAACTGGCTTTAATTGCGTATGAAAAAGGTGTAGATTGAGATCAAACTCCAGAGAACATAGAGTCTTGTCTTGGATCTACACTGTCTGGTTCTGCCCTAGATATTTTGACAAAAACAGCATTGCAATATCTGCATCTTTAGCACTGACTGAATTATTGAATTTGCATTTATTTATCGTCGCCACCAGTTTCCTGTATGGGTGACGCCCCCTGAAGGCTGTTATGTTACAGAGGGAATATGCAAAATACAAGACGAAACCCATCCTAAGTTACGCCTGGTTCTTTAGCGTGCTCAGTGTGTAGCACTTTCACACAGGACCTGTCTCATCCTAAAGACTATTAGTAATTTTAGATGGCCAGCCATGGGAATCAAACCCACACCCTCAAGTGACCTGAAACATGATGTTTATGAGTCCTACGCTCTACCACCTGAGTTATACGAGAACGTCAGTACTGACTGAGAATGTTTTATTTCATCTATGAAGTACTATAAGGTGATCTTTTTTTGTGTCTGTGTACCTTGAATTCATGTTCTTAATGTATTTTTTCTCTTTTCTTTTGTCTGTAAGTTAAGTGTCATAGTAGTTTCACCAGTAGTTGTAAGTTTTCTTTCCTTTTGTAAATTATTTATTGAAACCCTCAAGTCATTTTTCACACATAAGTTTGATCCTAAATATCTTTTGAAGTTGGAGGAAAAAATTGTATCAGCCTCTTCCTGTTTCTGTTCACTATCAACTGATATGGATTTAAGGCTTACAAATTGAATAGAAATGTATACCTAATTCTATACCAGGCAATCCCATGTTTTGATGACCACTGTGAAGAGTTCTTTGCAAGCATAGTGGGAAAAGGAGAAAATGCTGGTAACCAGCATTTTCTCCTTTTTCCACAATGTTTTCTACCCTTTCTAAGGCAGATCCCTTCATTTCGGCCAGGTGTTTTTTCAATCGGAAATTTGTCATATGCGGTAGTTAAGGGTTAAGTGAAATCATGTGGAAAAAGCACCGTTAGGTTCAGCAGTTTTGTAGTTCGAGTTTTGTTAATGATGGTGAAAGGAAAATGGTGAAATAGTAGAATGGATGAATATCTGCTTGGATTACATGGGTAATGGGTGTTATATAGTGTATATAGTTGACCTTAGTAATAATGTTTTTAGCCTTGTGTATGTGAACTTTGTGCGAGTGTATTGCGATTTTGAATTATTTTGGGTTTTTTTTAGTCAAGTCAAATTATTCTGAAATAAATCAAGATACATGTATGTTTCAGTACATAAATATGTTTGTTGTTTTATCATTATACCCCATCAAAGTGCATGTTTTGGCATTTGTGTAAATGATGCAATTCTAGAATTATTAATTGTATGGTGTTTTACTTTGCTTTCAACATTATTTCAGTCATATCAGAGTGACAGCTCATTGATTCATGAAATGTCCTTGGTTTCACCAGTGATAGGCTAAGGACCTGTGGTGTCTTGCCAAAGGAGACTTCAATCAGGGCTGCAGGTGAAGGGCCTCTGGTTTGTGAAACTTGTACCTTCACCACTGAACCAAGCAGGAACCTTTGTTTTTAAAAATTAATGATATGAGGGGCACTCTGGCAAAACGGGGTTTGATGCATCTGTGTGATGCATTATACCGAGCAAATCATAATTATATAATTATGGATTCATAATACTCATTTTGTTCAACAACCGATTAAACCATGAAGTAGAATGGTCCTTTGACATGCAGCAAATCGATCAATAACTATGTTCGACACAGGTCAGCCTGCTCGGGCTGCCCTAGTCTGGATTACCTGCCCCTACCACTACGTTATCGGGTCGGGCAAAGCGCAATAATGGCGTCCTCCATGGCGTCCTGAAGCGTAGCGCTTCATGCTTTCCTGTTTTTCCCAGTTTCATGTGATCCAGTTTGATCAGTGATTAAAATGAAATCAATTTTGAACAAAATATACATTACCGAATCTAAAACGTGCTGTTGGGGTAGGGTTTAGATGTAAATTTGATTATGAATCATTTTAAAAGTAGCCCTGTTTTCGGACGTTATACAGGTCCACTGACATTTCGGATACCTAAAGCATTTCTGATATGTAGTTTTTCTGGCTAAATAAGGACTATAGTTAAAAAAAAACTAACTGCTATTACTTTATTGCAAGTGATTTGTTTTGATTTTAGCCTATGATCCGATATAATCAAGTGAAATAACAATATCCCGTTACCTCTGCATATTACGAAAGGGGGCCGCCATTATTGCGCTTTGCCTGACGTACTCTTGAAGTATGGCGGGGTACCAAACTAGGGCTGCCCAGGCCGACCTTGGTCGATACTTTTTTTTGCAGATTCGTGAAACCCCATTTCAAAAAGCATTGCTCAATTTAGCCTGGGTGAAATCCGATCACTTTTTCCTTTTATATATTCGGACGTTACTTTGTCAAAAATGTCATTCTTGACAAAGTAACGTCAGAATATAAAAAAAGGAAAACGTGATCGGCCTGTAACCCAGGCTAGGCTCAATTATGCTTTCATCAAAGTGAGCGATCACCAATGGCTGGATTATAACTCCATTTAAATGGCCATGTATAGACATCAAGTCCATATAACTGGGATGGCCAATCAAATTTTGTACCAGAATTGTCCCACGTGGTCCTGACTTGAAATGTCATTGGTCAGCTCAAATAAGGCACAAGTTCTTGCTAACGGATCAAGGGAAGCAACCATTGACAAACCGGTATGCATAATACGAAGTGGGCGACCTTCCTTCTTTGATATTTTTGACATTCTTAAATGATATGGCTCTCATGAAGATCGAGGTTATGAAAGTCGTAAACGATTTGATCCTGGATGTATCTGTATTTTGTTTTGCGACACAGGTTGTTACACACATAAAGCTAACATTTACAAATGACACAACACTTTCCCAAACTATGCTGTAGTTTAATGATCCTGAGGAGGAGGGCTTTTGAAAACACTGTGAAAAAAGGGGAAAATGCTGGCTACAATGTTTTCGCTTTCAGATACAAAGCCCATCATTTAATTCACGCTGAATTTTGTAGTCTACAAATACTATCGGTTTGTTCAGTTCTAACCTGTTTTGATAGAATTTGCGTATATTTATCGTCGCCACCAGTTGCCCATATGGGCGACGCCCCTTGAAGGCTGTTAGTTTTGTTACGGGGGATAGTGCAAGATACAGGACAAACCCCATCCTAAGTTACGTGTGGTTCTTTAATGTACTCGGTGTATAGCACCGTCACACGGGACCTCGGTTTAACGTCTCAACCGAAAGACTATCAGTAGTTTTTAGATGGCCAGCCGTGGGGCTCGAACGCACACCTCAAGTGACCCGAGACTTGATGTTTACAAGTCCTACGCTCTACCACCTGAGCTGTGCGGGCTGGTCAATCTAATTTGTTTTCTTCTGGTATTTAACATCAGTATGTAGTTACAAACATATAATGTAATGACTTTTATAGGAATATTCCGGTATAAGAAGCCTACGTATTCCTTAAACTTTCCTTATACACTTCATAGAACTATGGCAGCATATACCAGTATGTGTGTGACTACTCTATGAGAAGTTAGACTGACCTTTATAGATATACCTCAGTCATTGAGACACGGATATAGCTTACTTTAAACGAAATTGATCCACCGTAAATAGGTGTGAAGCATACGATGGGTCACAAACTGCGGCTTTTTTCTCTGAAGCAAATTTGGTCAGCTGGAATAGCTTAAATAGGGTGTAAGACTTGTAAGCGGCAAATCTCAGCACACTTTAGGGTATGGGTTCGATTCCCACGGCTGGCCAGCTGAAACGAGACTAGCAGTCTTTTGGATAAGACTGCTATACACAGAGCACTTTAAAGAACCAGGCTTAGCTTAGGATTGATTTCGTCTTGTATTTTGCACAATCCCCAGTAATATAACTAACAGCCTTCTAGAGGCATGGCCCATGTGGGCAAACGGTGGCAGCGATAAACGAACGAAAATCATTGAAATGCTCATTCACTCAATTGGCTTGAATGGCTGACCGAAAAATAAAACTTATTGGAATTTAGTTCGATTCTTGCTTAGATGCAACAAATACCTATACGGCCTATTTGCCTATTTTCATTTAAACATATTCATTTTGCAATGATTGCGAAACAAGTTTCCACAACTTACGTTTTTCACTCTTGATGATTGCTTCCTGAAAACTTTGACCTGGTAATTGAGCAGTGATAATGGGTATTTCCAAAGCCGACCCAGCTCATCCTGAGATACGAACCCAGAAGCCGACGCCCTACCCAATCACTATCTACTTCCTTGGACATACAATGCTCAGTCTGTGGTTTAGTTAATAGGCCGTGATATTTTTGTCATGTTAACTATATGCATGTCAATGAAAGACAGTAAAAAATGTATGGCCCAAATTTCGATATTTCCCCATTGAAAACAATGAAATGTAGGTATATGGGGATGTGTTTTGGCCATCCATGTACCTAAATTCTGTAGAAGACAGCGTAGACACCAAAACAAGCAAACGAACAATTAAAAAGTAAAGAACAAGCAAAAAATCAAGTTGATTTAGTAAGTACTATTAACTACAGGCTTAAAGTTTAATCCTGGGATTTTATTAATGGCCATTAAGGTATTAAACGCGTGAAGTAGTCATAAACAGGTCATTTCACCCTTGACATTTTGATTTAACTTTTGTTTCTTACCCTTTACCAAACAATTCAGAGTGTTAACAAACCATGGGAAAAAAAAGTGTATGAAAACATTTTTCTCCACAATGTTTTCTACTCTTTCAAAGACAATGCCCGTCAGTGGTTCCATATTTAATTTTGCGTCTGCAAATGCTTTCAATAAAACAGGTCTAAAATGTTGTCATCTGTATAAAAAAAAAAAAGCTAACTTATTACCTCCTGAGAGAAATCAAAGGGTTCCTGTGTGGTTCAGTGGTAAAGGTGAAGGTTTTGTAAACCTGGAGGTCCCGGGTTCGATCCTCATTTGAAGGCGCTAGGTTATTCGTGAGAGTGTTCTTGGGCAAGACGCTCCTGATCCCTAGCCTAGTACTTGCGAAACCCGGAACTCGCTTATATATTAGTGAGCTGTCGCTGTCAAACAGTTTTCTATTTACTGAGCCACGGAGGGACCAGCAGCTTTGTACTTTATACAAAGTGTTTTCATGTAGTCCAAAATTTGAAAAAAAGAGATTTTTCGGGGAAAATTAACAATATCACAGAAAGGTCATGTCGTAATCCAACTTTAATTGTAATTAATATGGAAACAGTCTCAATATGTTTCTGGTCTACTTACAATCTCAGAGGCCGTCGACACCTTCAAAAATATCGGATTAACCCTTTGAAATTCAGAGGATTATGTGAAAAAGCACTTAATGCAAGTAACACGAAGGGAATTTAAAATTATATGTATGGACAACTTTGTGAGGAAATACAGCAATAACTCTTTTTCTCAAAAATTGTTTGAGAACTTTCCAACTGCGTAAAATTCCGGCATATTTGTGCAGTAAAAGACTATGGAAATAAATCAAGGACACATGGATTTTGACAAACTTCGCCTTCTGTAACCATAATATAGGACAAGGTGTCCAGTCCAACTCTATTACATGCCATACATGACCTCCAATCATTTTTCAATATCGTTCAAGCAGCTCTAAACTAGGATGGAAAATGTCAATGATCTAATTGTATTCTACGGTAATTTATCTTTGATCTAATACATAGGATGGAAAAAACGGATATTTTTTTTTTTATATTAAGCGATCAATTAAGGTCGACACTTTGGAGTTGGACACATAATATTTGTCTTCCCACCGTGAGATGAAAATTTTAATACTGCAGTGAATATATTGAACAAATCTGATTGGTCAATGAAATTTAACTATCAGCTTTGAAATAACGGTGTGATTCTAAAAATATTTTGGACCAATGAGATTCGTTCAATATGGCATACTGGACAGATGTAATTGATCAAAACTATTTTTAGCACCACACCGTTATTTCAAAGTTATATCAAAATTAATTTGACCTATTAGATTCATTCAATATATATTCACTGCGGTATCAAAATTTCCATCACACGATAGGAAGACAAAAACTTATCATCTTACAAAGTTTTGACCTTTATTACTTCTTTCCAAGCCACTGGCTGATTTCCAACATAACCACCACCGAAACAATGATAAGCAGTGAGAGAGGAATTAATCCTGCAATGTCTATCATCAATCTCGGAAAGAAATTAGGCGGGTTGAGACCCAGTTACCTCTTGTTCTTAAGTCCTGTACGCTACCGACTGCGCTCACCGGGCTCAGCCTGAGGAAAAAAAAGGTTTGAAAAACATTATTTGAAAAGGAGAAAGTGTTGGTAATCAGCATTTTTTCCTTTTCCTGCAATGCTTTCAACCCTTTTCAAAGACAAATTATATCATCGCTTCCACATTGAAATTATCGTCTGCAAATGCTTTCAGTATGATCAAATCGAATATTTTGTTGACTGGTGAAGTTATATTGCGCGAGGTATATGTTTTCATTTTCTTGACACATAACCTTTACACATAAAGCCCTGGAACCGACTTAATTTGTTTTTGCGGCAATGTATGTCAAGATAACACTGCACAGAACGTGCAGTCTGATCTTGGATGCTACTTTGTTGCATATTCCAGCCAAACAACTATGAAATGACAACTTTTTACATATTTTCCCCGATTGATAAGGTCGATTTCATTAATTTAGCGCTCTAAGGAATAAAGTAGGCGACTTGAATTGTCATGTCGCAGCAGACATTATTTGACCACATTGTGGAAATAGCAGAAACTTGCTCCAAACGAGCAAATTCTCCTTTTGTGACGATGATTCACATAAAATTATGTACATAGTGCATGTAGATCTACCTCTATTCAAGTTGATTTGACCTATCCATATTTTTACAGAGATGTTCTCAAAATCGTCCGCTGCCAATTTGTTTTCTGAGATAGATCCGATAAGCCAATGGCCAAAAGGCAAATATGTAGTTGTTAACAAAATTAAGGCTGCTAAGCGCGACTCACATCTTCGCGGAAACGGACCTAGAGTGTACCGAAATACAACATGTCTAAGTTTGAAAAAATAAAAAATGCTAGGGTTTATCACCATACTCTGTGAAAAGGGGGCTTAATGCATTTTCGAAAAGTATCTACCCATGTCAGCAGAGGCCGAAACTTTTCGCTATTTTTAAATTTTTTGCACGTCATGGGATAGTTCTACCTCATGATTCAGTCGATCGTTTGACACGATGGGTATTATGGATCCATGATTAGGTCATGTCTTGCCTGGTATAATGCATGACGGAGATGCATTAACCCTTTACCACACAATGCCACCTTTTAACGACCCTGGGAAAGAAGCCTTTTGAAAACACTGTGGGAAAAGGAGAAAATGCTGGTAACCAGCATTTTCTCCTTTTTCCACAATGTTTTCCTCCATATCAAAGACAAATTGCACCATTTTAGCCACATTGAAATTGTCGTCTGCAAATGCTTTTTGGACAAGGCTAAAATTTTGTTGTCTGGTAAAGGGTTAAAGACTCAGAGCACGGCTAATTTATTACTAGTATTTAACAACATAACTAAAGGATGAAATGACAAACGTTAACACGTTAGCCGTTAATATTGACTAAACACACACTTTTTTACTTTAGGATTTAGATCTATCAAGTTTATTTCCTTTGAAGCTTCACAGACTTAACAAAATCACACAGAATATTAGAATCGATGTCATTTTTCCAGTTGTTACATTTCTTGAAGTATGAACCTATAATGAAGCCATTCGCTTCTCCAAAAAGTTCTACATTCTCTAAAGTAACACCGGATCCTACTATAACCGGAAGTTTTACAGCACGTGACACATCCCGCACTTCTGCATTGTCTGCTGGCTGACCGGTTGCGTCACCTGTAATAATTATGCCATCGCTAAGAAAGAATTCGGCAGCTTTTGCTGTTTCTACTACATTGACATCATTTGTAATTGCGTGAGCACTGTGCTTCTTTTTTATGTCTGTAAATATACGGATATATTCTGCTCCTATTTGCTTTCTGTATCTTAGCAACGGTCCTGCACAAGCATCCATTAACCCTTCATCTGCTACATGACTAAACACGTAACCTTCCGCTCGAATGTAGTCTAACTCAGCAGCAAGAGCGACTGCAAGCGCTTGGACATTTGCTCCAGCCAAAATTTGTACCCCTACAGGTCCAGATTTGAAAACTTTTTTTACTTGCAAACACGCATGCGTCATTGTCGACACAACTTCCGGTCCAACATTTTCACTATGAAGATACGGCATATCCCACATGTTTTCCACCAACACACTGTCTACACCAGCCTCTTTATACAAGTTTGCTTCACATTCAACCCTCTTCATTGTTTCTCTGATTGACCCCTGATACAAAGGGCTACCGGGGTTCGCAGACAGGTGTATCATTCCTATAATATTGGCTCTAGCTCTTCCGAAGAGTTTCACAAACGTTTCCATTATGAAAATAGTCCGTTACTTGCATACATCATATCTTTCTTTACGATACACTTTGTCTTTACATGTACATTCTTATCAACTGGACTACACTTCTAAAATTAGATTGCCTACACATACATGCACAGATATTTGAATTTAACTGTGTGCTCCCTAAACGTCATTCGCGCGCAGGTTGTCAGCTAATTGGGAATTTTTTCTCGAAAGACGATTTACCTTTGAGTTGTCAACAATCAGCAAGCATTTCTTTCTTACCGTAGAACGCTTAGAGGGGCGAGGACTTGTGGAGTCCGTGTCGGTTAATTTATCGGAGTGTAGTGCCATTTCTCTTTTTCGTGGATCGCACTTGCAGTAGTTCCCCAACAGAGCGTAGTCTGCTGTTTAACGTCATTGTCAACAGTTCCTCAGTCATATCGCGGTGGCCACAGCCTAGGTTCCAGTCCGATCTTTTTTTCCTTTTATACATTCGGACTTTATTTTGACAAAGATAATAACGGACCGATCAACAGTTTTGTCACAGATCTGCACAGACTATGAGAGGATCCTGCAATAAGTGGTGATTTAAAGATTATCGCCGCCCCGACCCAGGCTCCGACCGCTAGTGCACTACATGTATCCATCCTTTCTTAGAGATTCTTTTGCAGGTTCTTCGCATAACATTTATTCCAAGCTCCTGCTTTCCATGAAAAAAAAAAAAAAAAAACATCGTCGAAATAATGATCAGATGTCATAGAGGAATGAGTCCTGTCGCAAAGAGCATCATCAACTTTCGGAAAGAACTTGGCCATGAATAGAATTGAACCGGGTACCCCGCTTGGTTTCAAAGTTACCGACTGGGCTGACGTGCTTTTTATCAATAGAATTTTAGACCTGACCAGATTTAAAGCAATTGCAGACAGCAAATAAAATGTGGCTCGAATCGTGGGATTTGTATTTCATATAAATAGAAAACAGTATGGGAAAAGGAGCAAATGCTGGTTGCCAGCATTTTGTCTTCTTCCCTAGATGCATGTATTTTCAAAAGCCTGCTCCCACAGAGTCAATGAAACGAGGAATTGTTTGTTAAAAGGATAACTTGATTGGAAATGATGACTAATAGTATCATCATTCCTTTGATCCAGACCGGTTAAATTTGATTGGACAAAATTTCATAACCATACCGGAAGTTGTTATCGAAGGTTTATGTGACCATTATTTGAGTTATGCTATAGATCTGTGTAAAACTATTTGTAGAAAGATTATTGTCGCCTCCACATTTTACCCACCCATTACTCTACATATTGTAAAGGACTGTTTTTTTTTCAGTGAACAGCTTTAGAAAACTAGTGGGGAAAAGGTGCGAGTGCATTTAGTAGATTAAAAAGCAATTGCTCCTTTCATTCTGTGAATTTTCCCCTTTTCCTCAAATTCTCATTTTATTTTTTTGCAATATTTAAATCTTATGTCGTATTTAATTTTTCATCAGTCGATGTTTCTCAGATCAGGACTGTTGAAATATCAGAGATATTGGCTTGACCCCCCCCCCCCCCAAAAAAAAAAAAAAAAAATAGAAATAGGAATTTTTTTAAAGCTTATGAAGCGTTTTAAGTTTTGATGATGGCTAACTCTTTTTGGCCCATTTAGTCAAAACTTTAAAAAGTGAATAGACATAGATAGATAGATAGATTAACGTAACATAACATAACATAACATGTTATGTTAGATAGATTAAACCTGCCCAAACCTGCCCAAACATCTCGTTCTGAGTCGGTTTCAAGCCCTAGAAAAAGGTGGGGTTGCAAAACCAATACAAGACTGATATACTGATATACTGATCTACATATTTTTCTTCAGCATTGTGAAAATGCTTCCGATGGGCTGTAGATAAAGTTTCGTTCTGCAGGTTGTCAGAAAAATTGAAATTGAACCTTTACATACATTAGCGCTTGACCAGATTACAAACTTTCAGATTTGTCGATCATGGAAGCATTGGCAGACGACACATCGGTTGCAAATATTTAAATTAATGTACCGACCGTCCGACCGATCGATCCTTCGAATGATTGATTGATTCGTGTTTAGACCGCTTTCAACATTATTTACTATATCCGTATTGAAAACTAGACCTTCATCACAGTGCA
Organism: Tridacna gigas; assembly: GCA_945859785.2. Lineage (NCBI taxonomy): Eukaryota > Metazoa > Mollusca > Bivalvia > Cardiida > Cardiidae > Tridacna > Tridacna gigas. Next base: position 51,735,610 of record OX244029.2, read on the forward strand.
ACGCAGGACCCGAGTTGAGCACAAAATACCGGTAGAGTTGTAATCACCTGGATCAGTGCTCTCTAAAACTTAAGTTCGAGCTCAGTTTAGGTTGTGCTCGAATTTCAAGTACCTCCATAGCTTTAGACTGCTAGACAACCTAAAAACGAGACTTATTTTATAAAAGAGAAAAGGAACAGCTCTAAAAGTTAAGCGTTTCTTCTGTAAGAGTATAAAACAATGATTTAATTGATCAAACTTTAATATTTCGTGATAAGCTCAGTTGACAACGACAAAGAAGGTCTTAAAAGCCCTGGCCTGGTCCTTTCTGACACAGTGACTTTTGACAAAAGGTTATACATCGTCTATATTATGTCATCATCCGGGTCTACGTTACTTTGTTTACGGTTCTCCGTCTATCACAGGACGCTAAACGGTGCGTCGATGTCCTACTTTTGTAATTTCCAAGGGCAAAGAGTGCAGCCGCAATGGGACTCGAAAGCAGCACCCCACGCTTACAGAGCCTTTTCTGTACCACTGAAGGAGCAGGGCCGCTCGACATCCATTCTACCTATTATAGGTCTACAACTGCATTTAATCCTGTTCTTAGATGTAGAAGCTAGCCAGTCCCATGATTTCTGAGACCCCTATGGTCCTTGCAATCAATTCTGACACACTGATGTAAGTTCCAAGGAAAAAATGAGACCGGTACAGGCATCGAGCCTGGGATCTCTCGTTTATAGAACGGGTGATCTACGAGTGAGCTACCCAGACAGCTCAACATCAAAGCTACGGATTAACGCTACACTGCCCTCTCTAATTTTGACAGCGACTCCATTTCCCCGGTTCTTAAAATCTCTATAATCTCTGCAAGCTCTTCTAAAACCTTTGATGTTCTTTCGAATGGAAAAAAAAGTGTGGCCGTTACATGTCTCTAACCCGGGACCACTCGCTTGCAGCATTTACAGTGAGCTACTCAGAGCATTCAAATCCAAGCTGCTTATCATCATTAAGCTCTAGCCCATTCCGTTTGATCTTAAGCCATCATACGGTCGTTGCAACCATCCAGACACCATTGCTCTCATTTTCAAGGGGAAACTGTGCGTCCGGAGTCGAATCCAGTGCCAGTATTCACCAACCAATCTTAATTTTATTCTAATTCTAGATTTAAAAACTAACGCAGCCTCTGAATGGCTAAACCATTTGATTTCGCCAACCGGAATTTGTGTTATTTCCAATTTTAGAAAATTCTTGACAACAACTACTAAGAATGCTCTTGAGAATGGTTGGTAAATACGAGCCCTACACCCCTAATTTAGAGAGCGAGAGCTCTACCACTGACCTACCCAGACCACTCAACAGCCAAGATACCGATTATCTCTACACTAATGTACGCAATCGTCTGGTCATGGCTAGGGAAGGGCCCTATGAAATATTTGAAACTATTGACATTTCGAAAACGAATGCGTCATCTTCAAGGCTCGTGTGAGTCAAATGGTCAAATTTGAAATGATAACTATGTCTTATCAAAATAACTCAGGTGTAGACAGTTTGTGGTTTTTCAATTTTATCAAAACTACTCAGTCACCTAGCAACCCCGCGTATCCCGTCTGGGAGCCCGGTCCCTACATTAATGTAGTAGAGATAAGTGGAATTTGTCTTTCAGTGCTTTTTGGTCATTGTGAACATAATAGAATGATATTCGAAACTTTAAATAAGAAAGAAAATCGAAGTGTTCGATTAAAATCAAAGCAGTGAGGGTATTGCTGTGTTCAGCTTTTTGAAACGTACAGAATTAAAAACAGCAGACGGTGTCCCACAGAAAACTCGGTAATTTACACCTAATGGAGCAGAACCTCGCTGACTTCGAGGTAGAAGAAGGTGATCCGGACTCGACCGCAATAATGACATGCGCCACGATATACATATATATTTCTATCTCGTCGCTAACAAGTATGTGGACTTTACATGGGAAAGCAACCAGTGTCTAGGAAAGGTCATTGCGCGTAGGAAAACACGAAGATTGCACAAACTAGTCCACAAATCCTCGTAACGTAAGTACTGTGATTTACAAGCAAACGTAATTACCATAATCGTGATCTCTGATTTCGGTTGCGAAGGGAATAGATTATGATCAATGCAGTCTGATCTGGATTAACTTTCGTCAATGCCCTTAAAAATGGTTGGTCAGTTCATTATCATAATTGAGCATAAAAAACTTGAAGATAAGGGCCACAAATCAACTAGCTGTCTGGTAAAGAGGAAATAGGAGGTGGCCTTATGTTATTGACATACGGATGTGACCCCTTGAACATTCCGCTATCTCCCTTGTCTGTTTGATTCGATGTACAACACCGTTGTCAACGCTATTTCATTATATCATGAAGCTTAATTCAACTCTTCATATATTCCTCGTATCGTATTCACAAACCGGCCTAAATTCAACTTGCGTTCTATAGTTTAAAGACTAGCAACATGGAACAGAGCCTCTCAGCCAATCAAAAGGTTAAAGCTTGGATTTTAGCAATAGAAATAAATTTGGAAAGATAAAGACATCCCTATATACGTGTACTCTATTCCTTTACCACACAATCCCGATTTTTAACGACCTTGAGATAGAAGGCTTTTGAAAACATTGTGGGAAAACGAGAAAATGCTAGTAACCACAATTTTCTCCTTTTTCCTACCACATTTTCTACCTTATCACAGGCAGAAATCATCATGTTGGCAACATTTCATTTGTCGTCTGCAAATGCTTTCAGTTTGGTCCATTCCAAAATCTTATCGTTCGGTAAAAGGATATACTTCTTTATCTGCACTACATGCAGCATTTGTCTCCAAAGAGAATTTACCCGCAACAAATTGGCGATTGTAAGTATTGAAATATGGGAGAGGACTAGAGAACTCGCTCAAGTGCCACTGTGCAAGTGTTTGGGTTATCGGAAAATCACTGGAAACTCCATATCCGTAAATTTGGTTAAATGCTCACACAGTGTATTAATCAAGTCATAGGTACATGTGCATGTATATATAATGAGTTTTTTTTTTCCCTTGAAAATAATACATAAGGCAACAGTTGTAATTGCTGGCATGGGTTACTACAGTACATGTTGTATTGTGCGCATGTCAGAAAGCTTGCTGTCTCACTTTTTGTGGTGACCAGGTTGAACTGTTGAACTTGTCATCAATGGCGTTACGAAAATCCAAGTGATATTTACATTGGTATTTGAGGAATTACATTTCATTGAGTGACGAAAATAGCATTTTCCTTCAACTTACAAGAAAGTCTGATGGTACAATTTCAAAAATAAGGTTCAGTTTCAGTTTTTACTGAGGTGTAAGGTTTACAATTTTTGGTTTCCATCAGTTATTAATTCTGATTTACTTTTCTGTTGCAGCAGACCTCGCTGTCAACATTAAAACCACGCAGTAATGCGTTCGACATTTCCGGAACAATTTAATCGCAATATCTAGCTAGGGATTGACTGAAACTAAGAAGGGAAATAAATCCATGATCCTATTTACTATACATGTACAATTAAAAAAAAAAAAAAAAAATGAAATATTGCTATCGCAGCTTAAGCAAGCCAACGTACTTTGGTTCCATCTTCACCAATTTTCTCGTTAACCCTTAAGCGGCCAGGCGCGACCCAATGCTCTTTTGTGGACAGTGTAGATCAAGATCATACTGCACAGAACGTGCGGTCTGATCTTTGATCTACATTGTCCGATACAGTGAGTTTTTTTCGAGCATCAAGGGTTATGTAATCCCAGTCTTTTGGTATAGAGTATGGCTGGAAATCTTAGTTCTATTTATTTATCTGCTGAAAGGTTAAACCCAATGCTCATGTATAAGTTATGTGTAGAAAAAAAGTCTCTGTTTTCGCGCCATGAAATTTCACGCGGAAGGATTTTTTCCCCGTATCATCGTAAACTTTTCAGGTATATGTATACCCCCATTCCACTAGGCCGCGATCTACGGCGCTCTGTGCGCTCATACAGAGCGCGGTAGATCGCCTCAGATCGCTGCCGGATTGGTGATTATGAGGACACTCCCGCTCAGATAACAACCAGATGACGCTCCGCCGGCGATCAAGTAACGACCATTGAGATCCGGTAGCGATTGAACTGTACATGGTCCCTATCGTAGCCTCGCTAGGAGTTGCGACCTTATACGACCTGTTTTCGCACCATTAGCGACACGAGGCGAGTCAATTGCGATCATATGCGCTCTGTTGGTGCTCCAAAGGCGATCGCCGCGACCTTTAGCGATCAAGCCCCGATCCAGTAACGATCTTGGCGACCTGAGAAGATCCAATACCACTCAATTAGCGATCAGTCCGGTCAGATCCTATAAAAACCCACGGCGACCGGCCGCGCTCATCAATTTTTATCTTGCAGTCATAGATGAAAGACGTTTGACAGTATATCATGAATTTTAGAGATGCTGCTGCGTTTCAGGTTATAATTAACCTCATTAATGAAGCCACTGTTCTTCAACAGCGAGCTATTTTAGCCGAAGAACCCAGAAGAAGAGGGAGAAAAAGGAAAAACTTTTGGATGAGACCATGGTTGGCAGCAGGCAGAAGACTTCTGTATGGACAATATGCCACATTGATGGATGAACTTAGAGCAGAAGATACCAGCTTTTTTCAATTTTATGGGGATGGAGCCTGCTATGTTTGATGAACTGTTGCAAAGAGTCCCACCAAGAATTAGCATGCTGTAGTTAAAACTTTTGACCTAAGAATTAATTGTACCTACACCTGGTGGTTTCCAAATGCGAAATGATGATAGCCGAGACAGACATTGTGTTCACGAGTCCTACGCTCTACCTACTGAGCTATATCGGCTGGTAAAAAAAAATGATGATAGCCGAGACAGACACTCTTTTATAGTCCTCCAAGAGCGCGATCGGAGCGCCAACATATCGCGACTTGATCGTAAGGGAGCGCTATCATATTGCGACTTGATCGTAACAGAGCGCTGTCATATCGCCACTTGATCGCAACGGAGCGCCACTGCATCTCTAATGGTCGCTATCGGATCACATCGGAGCGCAACGACCGGCATACTGACGAACATTTGCGCTCTTGAGCGATCCGATAGCGCTCCAGTTACGATGTTTACGTTCAAGTTGCGTTTCGATAGCGATTTAAGCGATTAAGTAGCGATGTGACGGCGTTCTGAACAGATCGCCACGGATCTTTGTGCAAGGGAGTAGACTGATGGCGATCTTGGCGATCTGTTAAAGATGTGTTAGCGTTCTTGGCGTTCTTGGCGCTCTGCATGGTGATCTCCGGCGCTCTGTGAGAGCGCCGTAGATCGCGGCCTAGTGGAATGGGGGTATTAGTATATACGGCGTGTTCTTTTCTAGTCTATAATCAAACTAAACTATCTAAGGTCAGACTAAGGGAAAGAAAAGGGTCAAAGCTTGCAGTTTAAGTAGGATTTGTACCTCTGTACTTGTATACTTGTACTGGAATCAATTTTCGGATAGACTTTAATCCGACCAGATCCAAAAGTATATATACAGTCTTGACATTAGAAGATATATCAATCCATTACTTCATTAATAAATCTAGACGCCTCGAAATTAAAACACACGTGAGAAGGAAAAACTTACGCAAAATAAATGGTGTATAAAGGGACGCTTTTTAGAAAACTTTGTGACAAAAGAAGAAATTGCTCGTACCGAGCAATTTCTTCTTTTGTGACAATGCTTCGATAAATGTCTGCCGTAGATCACTTCTTGAGATGTATCAACCAAATAGAAGGGGTTTGAGTAGCTTTGAGAGGCTCTTGATGGATTCGAAGATACCTAGAGTTTTGGTTTTGGTATTGGATCGTGGCACCATGACATCTCTCCCTCTCTCTCTCTCTCTCTTTGATACAGAAATGAATGTTGATATAAGTATACAAATCAACTGATACAGAAAGGTTTAAGTTCGGGTTTTGTTGAAAGACGAAAATTTATACAAGAATTTCACTCATTCATTACTGTATGAACTTTTTTTTTTCAAGCAATTTGACCTAGTACACAATATCACGTCAAACCAAAATTGGAAAGATAAAATTAATATCTTTCTTTAATCAAATTGAAATCAAAGTGGGAAAGGAGCAATTTTGTTTAAAAAAAAGTTGAATGGATTAAACACCCCGAAAATGTTGGGCTATTTTGCGTGATAATATTTTGCAAGTACATACTCGTTATAAACAACTACATGTACCCCTTTTCCCACAGTATTTTCAAAAGCTGACAACTGACCGGGGGGCGTAAACAGGGTCGTAATTTATATCGCAATTGCTTAACTCTTTACCAAACGACAAAATTTTGGACTTGTCCAAATCAAAAGCATTTACAAACAACACATTAAATATGGCTAAAAGTGGATATTGTCTTGGAAAGGAATAAGAAAACATTGTGGAAAAGGAGAAAATTCTGGTTACCAGCATTTTCTCCTTTTCCCACGATGTTTTCCAAAAGCTTCTTAAGGTCGTAAAAACTCGAGGCTGTGTGATAAAGGGTTAAACAGAGATGGAAAAAAAATCTGAACGCCTAATTGTGTAAAAATATTGATACGAGTGTTTTGTTAACAATTTTGTAATTGAATAGGGATTAGCTTCGAAGTGTTTGAAGGTAAGTCGATAACGAGTTAACGGGCGAGCTTTCTCTTTATTCCTCTTAAATCGGATCAGAAATTTCTACAGTGTGTCAATAAGTGGAATTGAAAAGAAGGGGAGAAAGAGGTGTTTGCAAAAATAACCAAAATCCAACACACGGTATTTCATAACTTTATCATAATTTTAGGAAAACCCCTTAACTCTTTACCAAACGACATTTTTTTTTTTTACACTGGGCCAAATTGAAAGCATTTGCAGACAACAAAGTAAATGTTATTCAAACGATGAAATTTGTTTTGAGAGGGTAAAAAAAAAAAACATTGTGGCAAAAAAAAAATGAGAAAATGTTGGTTATCAGCATTTTTCTCTTTTTTCCCATAGTGTTTTCAATAGTATTGTTTTTCGTTAAAGGGTTAACGATCCAGAGAGCAATGCATTTTGAAAACGATGTGATGTGGGAATAGGAGAAAATGCTAGTTACCAAGTTACCAGCATGTTGTCCTTTTCCCACAATCTTTTCAGTTGTTTCGAAGACAGAAATCCATCTTTTGAACCACAAACAAAATTCAGTGTTTGAGTCACTCTTATTTTGTCGTCTGCAAATACTTTCAGTTTGGAAAGGTCTAAATATTTGGTAAAGAGTATAAGGTTTACATAGAAAAAATTGCGCGAGAAGTTGCAGATGAATATCTTTCTAATCAAGGAGGAATTCTTGAATATCACTAAAAACAAGCTACACACAGACCCACATAAATGCGTTTTCTTCAGACATCTTCATAAAAGAGTAAACCTAGAACTTTTGGTCACGGGGTGTAGGACACAAGTGGAAACGAAAATTTTTACTAAATATTGGCCAATCGAGAGCCACGGCTTATCGCAGATTAATAATTTCGGTAAGCGCTTATTTGTTAAAAAAAAAAAACGCTTAAAATTTCGGTTTTTATCTCGTATTCGCGAGTTTGTGAAGGCATTGACTTGTGGAATTTGTCAATTTCGTGTTATCCACTAGTGTTCTACGTTTGATATTTTCTATGATTTTTGATTGATCTTGTCTGATAATAACCAACTTTTTTGATTTTTTGCTGTTTTTTTTTTTTGTGCGCGTGTGTGTGAATTAGCTGGATTTGGTGTGGTTTACTTCTTATTTCAGGTGACTTGAACATTTTTCAAACAGTATTAATATCAAACGGTGTGCTTCTATACCTAGTACAAATTTTACAAACTACCGGGGGAAAAATAAAACTTTCATTACTAATATTGGAAGCATGATCATAATAATTCATACTTGAGTTCTCTGTATATAATCTTAAGACTTTTTTCCAGTATGTATTTTCATTGCCGATTTACCAAGCAATCTCCCCGTTTTTATGACCAGAATTTTCTCCTTTTCCCACACTGTTTTCTACCCTTTCAAAAACAAATCTCATAGTCTGAAGCAAATTTAATATGTCGCTTGCAAATGCTTATCAATTTGGACAAGTCTAAATTTTTGTCTTTTGGTAATTACAATATTAAATCATTAGTAAATTACTATCCGTTTTCCATATTTAACCCTTAGGCTGCTAAGCGCGACTCATTAACCTTTTGCGGACAGTGTAGATCAAGATCAGACTGCACGGAACGTGCAGTCTGATCTTGGATCTACACTGTCCTATAAAGAGATATCTTTTTCCCCAAAAATAAGTTTAAAATAGCATTATGCTGGTTTTTTTACTATTGACTTGAAAGTTTCATTTCATGTACTTGTATTTAGCAGGAGAAGAGTGAACAGTTTATGACTTTTAGATTTTCGATAAAAACCGAATCACAAAATTTGGCAAACATTTTTTTTCTAGCCTTTTTATAACCCTTTACCACACAATCCCGACTTTTAACGACCCTGAGAAAGAAGCCTTTTATAAACATTATGAGAAAAGGAGAAAATGCTGGTAACCAGCATTTTCTCCTGTTCCCACAATGTTTTCTACCCTACCCAAAACAAATTTCAATTTTTCAGTCAAATTTATTTTGTCGTCTGCAGATGCTTTCAATTTGGACTAGTCTAAAATTTTGTCGTTTGGTAAAGAGTTATTAAAGATAGATCCGATCGTCGGAGAGTCATTTATTCCTGTACTAATCTATCTAGTGTTTTGAAAATCTTGAGGCAGAAGGCATTTTAAAACACTGTGGCGAAAGAAGACAATTTTCTTCTTTTCTCACAATGTTTTCTACCCGTTCGAGGAAAAATCCTTTCAATTGAATCACGTTTGAATTGTCGTGTGCAAACGCTTTGAATTTGGACTTGTCTAAAATTTTGCCGTTTGGTAAAGAGTTCAACTTGACGTTTCCAAATTTGTAAAAGTCTAAAAAATTTTAGTATAGTAAGAAGCCTAAAGTCTTAGACTTGATTTACTTTAGAAGTTTAGCACTGTGTGAAAAATATCAGAAATTTCAGATCAAAGACCAGACAAACTTTTCATTTGTTGAAAATACCTAGCCCTTAGATGAAACAATCTCCTGTTTTCACGACCCAAAGGAAGAAAACGTTGTGAATAAATGGAGAAAATGCTGGTGACTAGTATTTTCTTCATTTTTCCACATTTTTTTTTTTTGTCCATTCAAAGGCAACTTTCATGAGTAGAATCTCAGTGAAACTGTCGTCTGAAAATGCATTAAATGAGCCATGCTCTGTCAAAAGGGGGCTTAATGCATCTGCGAAGAGTATCGACCAAGGTCGACCTGAACCGAAAGTTTTCGCCATTGGTCAATTTTCTGTATGCCAAAGGTCCAATCTGCCCTATGATTCAGTCGGTTGTTAGGAAAAAATGGCTATTATGAATCTAGAATTATGCGATGGTTTGACTGGTATCAGGCATTACGGAGATACACTAAACCCCCTTTTGCCAGAGCATGACTCATTTACTTTGGACAAGTCTAAAATGTTGTCGTTTGATGTGAAGTTCGCACTTTACGAAACGATAAAATCTTAGACTTGCCGAAATTAAAAGCATTTCTAGATGACGAATTTAATACGATTTAAACATTTGGATTTGTCTGTAAAAAGGGTAGAAAATAGAAAGAAAAAAAGGCCAAAATGGTTGTTACCAGCATTTTCCTTTTTTCCACCACAACGTTTTCAAAAACTTTCTTCTGCAGGGTCGTTAAAACTCAAACTTATTTTTTAAAGGATTTTAAAAGCTAAAATAAATCGCTTTATATTAAAATCTGTCTGCTGCAATTGCTTGAAATATCCATATTATTTCGTCTGGTATGGAACTAAATAGTATTATCGAATTACCACATATTTCATTTTTTTTTCAGGCATACTGATGTTTTTTTGGTACAAAGACGATGAATGTTTCTGATTGATAGAATTGAACTTGACTTTGACGATAGATATTCTGTGTTGGGAAAAAAAGGATAGGTAGGAGACGAGGATTTCTATTATGAGCGACATTACGACGTCGATAATTGGAAAAAAAAAAAAGATCAGACCGAAATTAAAGTCCTGATATTATTTTGTCAAAAATTAAAAGTGAACATTCGACTGCTTGTTACCATGAATATCATTGATATTGGGACAAGAATTATCGCAGAAATGTTTCAATTATGACAAAAATTGTGTGACATTCTTTAGTTAAAGGAAGACATCTGACGTTTTAAAGGAGTTATCGTCAGTTTGTACAAGAAGTGATAAACTCAACATGGCGGCGTAAAATTCTACCCAGGATTCCCCTGTGTCCAGTGCTCGTGTCATTTCCCGCGTAAATGGGGGTATCGGAAATATACGTGTGATAAACTTTCAGGTATCATAAAGCAATTAAAGACTAATTATGGAGTAATTAAGTGCTAAAAGAGAGTAAATGATTGTCATTAATGGACAGTCTACTTTAAATTTATGTTTTTATTACTTGGCTCAACGATTATAATAATGTCATTTGAAAAAGATTGCTCAAGTGTCGTCTTTAAATCTTAAATATATATAAACTTGTTACAAAAACTCTAGTGCTTCAAAGTTTTATTGACACTTTATGTTGGAGGGAAAAAAAAATACATTTTTTTAAAAATTGGACTACTTTAACATGCTATGAAAGTGTTTTATTCCTGGAAATTATTTCTGAATTGAGATTTAATCATTGTCGTAAACGATTTCTATCTGTTCAAGATTTCGATGATAAAGGTATGTTGGAGGTTGATAGTTTGCGGAGAAGCTACAATTTAGGTAAGTTTACGAAGTATTTAAACTGTTTCACTGAATTAGTCAAGTTTTTTATATATTTTCTTTCTTTAAATAGAAAACGATAGTGCATGAGATTCTCAACTCATTACCAAACGACAAAATTTTCGACCAGTCCAAATTCAAAGCACTTGCAGATGACAAAACAAATGTGACTGAAAAAATGGAATTCATTTCGGGAAGAGCAGAAAACATTGTGGGAAAAGGAGAAAATGCTGGTTACCAGCATTTTCTCCTTTTCCCACAATGTTTTCAAAAGTCTTCTTCTTCTGGGTCGTTAAAACTCGGGATTGTGTGAAAGGTTTTTTTTTATTAGATATAGCAGAAAAGAGTTACGATATTTCTAATACGAATTCGACTATGAATTCAGGTAGGATACAAAATCATTGTCCGCTGAACTTTTTGCACCGCTACCATTTTCCAGAATCAAGTATCCAATTATTGCTATGTCATGAAAGCTTTTTTCATCTGTATATTTCGGACAGTATCTGATACGTTTTGGGCAATCTGGGTCCGTATTCCCAACCATTCTTGACTTTTCTTAATTCTACTATTCTAGATTTAGAAAGTAGCACAACTTTCGATTGCCGGGCTACACGAAATGGCTTAGCCAATCAGGAGTTCTGTTACCTTGACAATTACAAAAATCTAACTTGAATAGACAAAATGTTAACCAATCAGAAGTTGTGTTACATTCAAAATCTAGAGTAGAATTAGACTAGGGATGTTCCTAAGAATGGTTGATGAATACGAGCCTTGTTTTTTTAGGTGGTGGGTTGATAAATTCCAGTAAAACTTTATTACTCAGTGCAAACAGGTTTTCTATGAGCACGAGAAAGAATTCTTTGTTGCAAGAAAGGCAAAATATTGATGATTACAATAAATAAAGGAGATATGTTGAAGTGGATAGATTGATGTTTTGTGTCTTGTGCTGCTTTTAAGAGTATTTCAGTTCTGTTATGACGCTAGTTCACCTATTTGTGTTTTTCCTCGGTTCACAAGAACTAAGAAGGGGCTATGTTCATGTTAAACCCTTTACAACACAATCCCGATTTTCATCGATTCTGAGAAAGATGACTTTGAAATCATTCTGGGGAAAGGAGAAAACGCTGGTAACCATCATTTTCTCCTTTTCCAACAATCTTTTTTCCTTTCAAAGACAACTTCTACAATTTGAGCCACATTTAATTTGTCGTCTGCAAACGCTTTGGGTTTGGACAAATCTAAAATTATGTCGTGTGGTAAAGGGTTAAGAAGCGTGAGAAAACTAAACTTCAAGGCACATTGACAGCCTGCATTCGTTTTGGAAATGATATTAAAAAAAAGGCAGCATTCCAGCTGGGCCTGTCAACATTTGACATTGCGTACACTTACAGCACTAAGGATTGCAAAGTGCACTCTTGCATTTGGGAACAGTGCAGGTCAAGACCAGACTCCACAGGACGCGAAGTCTTATCTTAAGTCTGTTTTATCTGGGTATCATTATTTCATTACGTACGACGAACAACTGTAAAGTTTTAGTAAATAAAGTAATGCCTATTGTCTATTATCTCTATTGTCTATATAGTACTTTGTAATGATATTCTGCGCGCCGTCCCCCCCCCCCCCCCCCCCACACACACACACCCTCCAGCACAAAAAAAAAATGGTCACTTTTTGCCGAATGGAAATAGCCATTTCACCACCGGTTATCAAACGACCCTAAGCTCTTTACTAAACGATAAATATTTAGACTTTTCCAAAAGGAAAGCATTTGCAGACGGAAAAAAATCAGTATAACCTAAAAGGTACTATCTGTCTTGGAATGGGTGGAAAACATTGTGGGAAAGGGAGAAAATGCTGATGACCAGTATTTTCTCCTTGTCCCACAATGTTTTCTAAAGTTATTTTGCACAGGGTCGCTAAATACTTGATTGTGTGGTAAATTATTATAACATAAAAGATATAGGGGAAAAAAATGATTATCAGCCTTTTCTCCAGCTTGTTTTTTAACCATGTTTTCAATCATTTTTACAGCAAATCCTTTCCTTTAACTCTTTCCCAAACGACAAATTTTGGACTGGTCCAAACTGAAAGAGTCTGCAGACGACAGTTTTAAATTTGATGAAAATGGCAGAAAGTTATCAAAAAGGGTAGAAAACACTGTGGGAAAAGGAGAAATTGCTCGTTACGAGCAATTTCTCCTTTTCCCACAGTGTTTTCAAAAGACTTGTACTGCAGACACGTGAAAACCAGGGCTTGTTTGGGAAAAGGTTAAGTCTTTACCACACAATTCCGAGTTTTGACGACCCCGAAAAAGACGGCTTTTGAGAACATTGTAACTGGTAACCAGCATTTTCTCCTCTTTCTACAATGTTTTCTGCCCTATGAAAGACAGGAATCATCATATGAGGCATATTAAATTTGTCGTTTCAAACGCCTTCATTTTGGTCAAGTCCAAAATTTTGTCGTTTGGTAAAGACGTTTGACAAGATCGGGAGCCTTTGTTTACCAAAAAACCTATACATGTATTCTCTATTCTATCATTTATGTGTTTCTTTTCCTTTTTACAGGCCACTATGACCAGAGTTACGTACCCATGGGACCCCAAAACCCCTTTCATGGGACTCTCGGTCCTAACCCAATATCAGACAATCACAGGGTATTGATTCACTGGAATCAAACAGAAATTCCAAAACAACCAGGTTCGTCAGCTGACTCCACGAAGTCAGGGTCAAGGTCGGATGAAGAAGACGATGACGATGATGGTAAATTGCTTTTTTTTCACCTTTTACCGAACAATCCCGAGTTTTAACTACCTCAAATAGAAGGACTTTAAAAAACATTGTTGGAAAAGGAGAAAATGTTGGTGATCAGCATTTTCTCCTTTTTCCGCAAAAAATAAACACTTGTGAAAACATTGTTGCAAAAGGGAAAAACTGTCCATTATGAGCAACTGATTCTCCAGCCACAAACTTGCCCCACAAGGGATATCATCATCTTGAATGTTTGACAGAAAAAAAACAAATCTGTAAACATTCTGAAGGAGGCGCAAGGCCGAAACGTTAACCCTTTACCACACAACTCCGACTTTTAACGACGCCGATGAAAAGAGCTTTTGAAAACAGTGCGAGAAAAGGGGAAAATGCTGGTAACCAGCATTTTCTCCTTTTCCCACAATGTTTTCGACCCTTCCAAAAGCCAAATCTCAGTTTTTGAGTCACGTTTATTCTGTCGTCTGCAAATGCTTCCAATTTGGACAAGTTTAAAATTTTGTCGATTGTTGCAGATATAACGAAGAACTTCAAATTAAACTGAATCATGCATGTTGTTACAGATTTCTTCCATCTGTTTTACAGAAGAGAGGCCGTTTACCCCACCTCCCCCGAGAGAACGTTTGAGCTACACTCGATATCAACTCGAACTTCTGAACGGCATTTTTAATGAAGTTCGATACCCGAACTCGACACAAAAACAGCTGATAGCCAAACGTGTTGGAATTACAAGAGAACAGGTTAAGGTAAGTCACGGAATCGAGAGATGGTGAAGCGAATATAAAAAAGAAGTGGTTATTAGTTATTCCAGGCCTTTGGCCTATATAAGAGAGTGATACAAATGAAATGGTCGGCGCTCTGGGAAAAGAGGATTTTTTACATCTCCAAGGTACAATATACCAAGCATGTCATCACAAAATTATGGATCCATAAAAATCCATTTCGTGTTACAACCGGCTGAATCATGAAGTAGACTGATTCTTTGACAAGCAGAAATTTTACAAACAGCAAAACTGTGCGGAATGCGCAGGCTGACTTGGTTCGATACTCTTTGCAGATGGATGAAACCCCCTTTTCACAGAGCGTGACTGGAATAGGTTCATACAAGTAGCAGACGATACTAAGTCACTTGATTCATATAAATATCCCCGTAATAAATTAAAGATAAAACGTTCACTTATATTTAATTATGATGATGATGATGTTGATGATGATGATGATGATAGAGAGCCCTATTTATTACATGTTAGTTGTTTTATTGATTATTTTTGTACGAAGTTTAACAGAACAGAACATTTTATTGTTTGAACTTGAGCTGCATAGCAGTTCACCGTTACATAAGCACAACATAGCATACATGTAACAACGGCATAATAATCCAGAAAAATACTATCGATTAATTTAATTACTTTGATTTGGTTTGTGGAAGTAACCCAGGTTAGTTGTCTTATTCAAAATTAAATCGTAGTTTTTTTTATAATTCATGTTTTCACTTATCTACATGCATGTCCGATCATTCTATCAAATGAAAGTTCATGCACATACATGTATATCACTGAAGAACGTATGAATTTACTTTCTTAAAGTTGTAAGACAAAAAATCAGCAGACGGCTTCGAAAT
Organism: Tridacna gigas; assembly: GCA_945859785.2. NCBI lineage: Eukaryota > Metazoa > Mollusca > Bivalvia > Cardiida > Cardiidae > Tridacna > Tridacna gigas. The sequence goes on from OX244029.2 coordinate 51,750,803, forward strand.
TATCCAATATGAAATACATGTAGTCATCATAAATAAGTTATTGATATATGAATAATTTTAAAAACAAACAGGCAGCAGACGGCAGTAAGATGATCCGTATACATCTATAATAAAATAAAATAACTTGATTAATATAAATATCCCCGTAATAAATTAAAGATAAGATGTTCATTTATGTTTGTTGTTTTATTGATTATTTTTGTACGAAGTTGAACAACTCTATCTTCTTGCCCTCAATTAAATTTCGTTTCTAGGAAGGGTAAGCTACGATAAAAAGTTTTTACGACAACGCATTCCTGTACACAAACTGATAGAATTTTAACATAATATGTTGTAGCTTGTATAAACAACTGTAGAATTATTCTAGCAACGCTGATAAGTAATCGCCTTAACATCTCCTGGAAGATCTAAATCTGACTTTTACTCCTGTTCCTTCATATATAGAGAATTTCTGAAATCAACACGCGTGGAAAACTTTGACAAAAATAGACAAATTTTATATATTTTACACAGCAAAACTACATAGCGCATTTTATGTTTTAACTTTTTCGCTGCCAATAATTGAGTCGCGCTCTGAAAACAAGGGCTTAACAAGTCATTACATAATTGATCCATAAAATCCATTTTGTTTAACAACCGGCTGAATTCTGAAGTAGAATGCTTGCTTCTTTAACCCTTTCCCAAACAAGCCCTGGTTTTCACGTGTTTGCAGTACAAGTCTTTTGAAAACACTGTGGGAAAAGGAGAAATTGCTCGTAACGAGCAATTTCTCCTTTTCCCGCAGTGTTTTCTACCCTTTTTGAGAACTTTCTGCCATTTTCATCAAATTTAAAATTGTCGTCTGCAAACTCTTTCAGTTTGGACCAGTCCAAAATTTGTCGTTTGGGAAAGGGTTAACATGCAGAAAATTGACCAATAGCAACAAGTTTCGGTTCAGGTCAGTTTGCGTGGATTGCGCAGGCTGACCTGAGTCGATACTGTGTGCAGATGCATTAAATTCCCCTTTTATCCCACCCTTTTACAGTATTTTGTATGTGCGTGTGTGTGCATGGGGGGGGGGGGGTCCATAACTTTTAGACAAAAAAACTGTTCCGAAGAGTAATTTCTCCATCTAACACAATGTTTCTAATGTTTAACTCTTGCTACCAACCAGAATACTTTTTTCTTTATTGGGGGTGGGGGAAAGGCAACCTAAAAGTAGATTTCCGCGGCTGTTGAAGATGTGCATGGTTGCAAAACAGTATCTAGTAGCGAACAGTGTAGATTTAAGACCAGACTGCATGTTCTGAACAATCTGATCTCGACCTACGCCGTCCGCAAAAAATTATTCGAGTTGCCATTGGCTTTGAAATGTATGTAGCTAACGTCTAAACATCAACATTACATCAGATGTAGTCTACACGAATTCTAATATCTTCTATTAACCCTTTACCACACAATCCCGACTTTTAACGACCCGGAGAAAGAAGCCTTTTGAAAACATTGTGGGAAAAGGAGAAAATGCTGGTAACCAGCATTTTCTCCTTTTCCCACAATGTTTTCTACCCTTCCCAATGAATTTCAATTTTTCTGTTACAATTATTTTGTTGTCTGCAACTGCTTTCAATTTGAACTATCCTAAAATTTTGTCATTTGGTAGAGTTAACTATTCCGAATTCGACATTTTTATTGGATTGCAATTGACATATAGGTTAAACTAACATTGGAGATAATATGATCATTATTGCTGATAAGCACATTAGGATGGGATAAAGTTTGCTACGTTATTGATCGCATAGGTTCACATTGCATGTTTAACCCTGTACCAGACGACAAAATTTTAGACTGGTCCAAATTGAAAGCATTTCCAGACGACAAAATAAATGTTACCAAAAATTGAAGTTTGCTTTGGGAAGGGGTGAAAACATTGTGGGAAAAGGAGAAAATGCTGGTTACCAGCATTTTCTCCATTTCCCGCAATGTTTTCAAAAGGCTTCTTCCTCAGGGTCGTTAAAAGTCGGGATTATGTGGTAATGAGTTAACCCATTGTTGTTTAGACTGTTTTTGAACGTATAAACCTCCTAGACAAATATTAAACTTTTGAAGAAAACTATTGTATCGTATTTCATCAGTCTGGATGACGTAGGAGAAGAGATTTCTTTCCTTTTGTGATGTCACGGTTTTCTAGGTGCTATAAAATGCATGGCAGTATCAATACAATACAATACAATGCTTTATTCAGTAATTTAGGCCTCCGGCCTACAATACAAAATTTTACAAAACATATTATCATCATGTTGAGTGACAGGAAAAAGTAATAAAATAACGATCTTTTCAGTATCAAGCAGTATTTGTTAATTTATAATGCGTTAGATCTTAGTAATATGATAATTGTGGACTGTCTTAAAGACCCACTGGCTGCCAAATGTAAACAATTCTGGGTAAAATTGCAGACAAATTGGATTTATATCAATTAAAAGTAAGGGTAGTATTGGCAACTTTTATTCTAGTTTAACCCTTAAAACGCCTTTCACGTCCTACAGTTGCTTTTGCCGCCAATGTAGATCAAGATCAGGCTGCACAAAACGTGCAGCCTGATCTTTGATCTACACTGTCTGCTTTGCTGAACCACTGTAGACAAAAGCAACCATGAAATTCCAATTATTTGGGTTGTATTTCTAGGACAAGAATGCCTGATAGGTTTATTCGGCGCTCTAAAGGTTAATTTTAGTCAGCGACTGAAATTTGACAGATTGCACTGTAACACATTATCAAACTAAAAATGGTTTCCATACTTTTAAAGGGCAAGAATTAAATTTGTCAGGATTTTGACTCCAAAATACATGTAGGTTATTTTTAGCCGCTCATGTGCCTTTAAAGTATAACACAGCGCTGAAGAAAGCATGGGAATGTTTTAGCTATGGAAGAGAACAAAATTGTTTGACTGAAAAAAGGAAAAAATGGAAGACTTCGTTTCGACTCTTGTCAAAGTGGGGAAAAATACTAAAACTGGTAACTTAAAAACGCTCGCATAAACTTGTGCAAAAGTGGAATATCAGGATCCGAATTCGCCAACCATCCTAAAGGATATTCCTAGTCTTATTGTCAACAATTTTCTAAATTGGAAAATAACATAGATTCTGATTGGCTAAACCAAATGGCGATTAGAAAGTGGGTTTCTTTCTAAATCTGGACTAAGAGTGTTGGTGAATGGTAACGGAAAACTTAAAAGGTATAGCAAGTTGGACGACATCTTTTATGGAAGGAGATCAGAAAATGTTAAGATGTTTGCACCTCGGTTTTGCAACGGCTAAAAGACTTGGAAATAACAACAGCGGATTAATTTGATAATGTACGAGATATATTTGAGAGTTATCGCAAATGTATTGCATTAAGGTAGATAACTCAGTATTGCATCATGGTTATCAGACTTAACTTTTAGCCCTTTGCCAAACGACAAAATTGTAGATTGGTCCAAATTCAAAGCATTGCAGACGACAAATGGAATGCGACTCAAATGATGAAATTTGTGAGTAGAAGAACAGAAAATGTTCTGCGAAAAGGAGAAAATGCTGGTTACCAGCCTTTTCTGCTTTTCCCACAATGTTTTGAAAGGCTTTCTTTGTAAGGGTCGTACAACTCAGAATTGTGTGGTAAAGGGTCAAAGGACTTAATTGACTTTGCAGACCGTGCAAAGCAAAAATAGACCTGCATAGAAATCTAGGCTATTAAAAACATTGTGCGAAATGGAGAAAATAATGTTAATCAGCTTTTCTCCCTGATATCCTACGTGATTCATCACATTTCAAAAATAAATTCAATCATTTGAGCAACATTTAGTTTGTCGTCTGCGAAAAAGAGTTCAAATTTTCGATATGGACGAGTCTAAAAAAATGTCGTCTGGTAAAGAGATGAAGGAATGGAAAAGTGACGAAGGCTAAACAATTTTAACACTTTACCGCACAATCCCGAGTTTTAACTATCACGAGGAAGAAGTCCTTTTAAAACATTGTAGGAAAAGAAGGAAATACTGGTTACCAGCATTTTCTTCTTTTCCGACAACATTTTCTACCATTTCCAGGACAAAACTATCATTTCAGTCAGATTTAATTTATCGTCTGCAAATGCTTTGAATATGTACCGGTCTAAAAATTTGCCGTTTGGTTAAGAGTTAAAGATTATGATTTGTTTCTGACAAGAAGAGTGTCAAAAATAAAGATAAAAAGATTTTTTTTTTGACAAAATAAGAAGCTTTTTCAAGCCACTTGTTAGATAAAGCTAGCGAAGTGTCATTTTATATCGTAACATTGCATAATGATAGTATACAGTATCTGTCCTGAGTCCGTATTGATCAATCATTCTAAACCCGTAGGCTGCTAAGCGTGACTAGGGACGCTTTTGCGGACAGTGTAGATTAAGATAAAAAAAAAACGTGCAATCTGATCTTGGATCTACACTGTCCGATAAAAACACCTTCGAAATATTAAAATCTATCGGCTTGAAAGTTTCATTTCACTTAGTTAGCAGGATAGGGGTTAAGAAACATTCTTATTCTTTTTTTCTTAGCTTTATTAGCCACGCCCATTCTTGGTCTTATTCTCAAGAATTTTCTAAGTTTGAAAAAAAACAAAACAAAACACAACTTCGGATTGGCTATACCGTTTGGTATAAAAGTTGTGTTACAACTGTTGTGTTATAAAAGTGCCTCCGGTTGGACTGGAACCCACGATTTTCAAATCCAGAGTCTACAACTGATAACCTCGGTAATTCCTTGTGTTGGTGTATATTTACTTGTGCTTTGATTTTAAATCCATCTTTGCACGCAAATGAAAATTAGCAGTCTTTTTTTTTTTTTTTTTTTTGAGGAAAAAAAAAAAAAAAAAGAAGAAAATCACTTGCGAAAGGAAATCTGGTTTAATGTCCCTTTAAGGTACAAAAACATCGTTGACTAATACCAGTTTTAAACAGTTCGTTCATGATTGCGTTATTGACGTTTCGCCTTTAAATCATAATGTATTCATTTTATCAAAGAAGAATGAAGATTGCAATGATTAAGCTCATAATATTGCCTATTTTATCTCATTTGTTGCAGATTTGGTTCCAGAACCGAAGGAGAAAGGATGTAGTTGGAAATTCTGGTAAAACCAAGCCATGTGACACAAGCACGAGTAGCTCCGGAAGTCACGACTCGGAACGCCAGCAAAGCCCGAGATCAGACGAACTAGACAGCAGTCCATCAGACGACAATATGTCTATCAAACGTGATTCGCCGGAACCACAAAAAGAGCCTGAGGAGACTGTGGTGCCACCCTTAGTGATGAAAAGCATTATCAATGAACTGCTTAAGTTTATAAACGACCCATTGAAAGGCCGAAAGAATAAAAAGAAAGCTAGAGCAAAGCAGAAAGAAAAGGAGAAACTTAAAAAAGGAATTGCTAATACGCTATTAGCCGGAAGCTACGACATGATTTCTCCGCCCAACCAAATAGTGCCTCATGTATTTTTTGACAAAGTGAAAACTGGATTTAATCATTCAAAGAATTCATCCGCTTTTGCCAATCCAAGGGATTGTAAAGCATCATCACAGATAAGCAATATTTCAAACACTTCAGAAATCTCAGGAATGAACAGTACACCAAATGACCGATCGAACAGTGTTAAAGGGACTGCTGCTAATTATGGTAACCCGACCGCATTACCGTATCCAACAGAGCAAGTGCAGACCCCTTCCTTTCCGAGCCCATCAGTTTTTCACCCGCAGGGTGGTATAAGCGGATGTGAGATACCGATACTTTCGGATTTACTGGCCTACAGATCCCCGGTTGATGCCAACAGGAAGAAAGGACCAATTTCTTCACAGCTACCAATGCATATGACGTCATCGGTACCTTGTCGTCAATCCGGAAGCAATTCAGAGCAAGATAAAGGTTTACGTGCAATGAACAACATCACTTCCGGTCGTCCTTTGAACGGAATTTTTCCGTTCCCTTTCTATGCAGAGCAGCCTGTGTTTATGTCATCGTTACGTCACCCTGAACATATCTTGCGACCTTCACCCCATTACCCACCCACTCATTACAGTGATGACCCATATCAACCTTTATTGATTTCCTCCTTCAGCAATCCTTACTTTTCACCAACAACATCTTGGACAGGTACTGGCATACAGAACACACCCACCTCTGTTTATGCACCACTTTGAAACAGAGGGTCTGAGTTTGAGATTCAGCGTTTCATCTCTAATCGGATTGCACTGCGGATGTTTTTGTCCAAAATATAACGGTTCTATGCCAGTTTCCACATCAATCCATGAAGACGGTACTTCTTGATAAGGTTGTATCAACGGGCAACGGAATGGCTAATATTATATTAGGAGCCCTTAATGTCAGATGGTCTATTGGTCGAAATAAGTAGCAACACCCACTAGGGAGCTTGATAGCATAAATGCTTTGTGTTTTTCATGTGAATCATGCTCTGTAAATAGGGGGTTTAATGCACCTCCGTGATGCACTGTAACATGCAAGTTACATAATCATGGATCCATAAAAACTATTTTGTCAAACAACCCGACTGGATCATTGGATAGACTGTTACTTTCACATTCAGAAAATTGACGTACAGCAAAAAGTTTCGACCCAGGTCAGCCTGCGCGGACTGCGCAGACTGATCTGAATCCATTCTTTTTGCAGGAAAATTAAATCCTCTCTTCACAGAGCATGGCTCATGTAGCCTTGGAAAAGTTGGGCTTGCACAATAGAGAACTTTGCGAGGTCCAGTGAAAAAAAAAAAAAAAAAACGAACTTGCGACCTGTTGCAGTGAGATAAATGAAATATAATTAATAACTCGACAGCGTACAAGGCGTCTTCGTATTCTCAGTCGTGATATTTTGGAAAAGTGATTCTTCGAATAAAAGACATACATAGGACGAGAATTACATGTATTCATATTTCAGTGCTTTGAATCACCCTTCTTATTTAATCACGCCAGTGCTGACGACGACATCGATGACAAAAATGATAATGATGATGATTATGATGTTGATGATGATGACATTGACGACGATGACTGTGATTATGATGATGATAATAATGGTGGAGATGAAGTAAAGATAAAGACAGTTGTAGAAATTAACGCACTCCAAAATGACTTGGAATACGTGGGAATTGACCCCGTCTTCATTTTGTAATATCCTAAAATTCAATGTATGTATTTGTTTATAGGGCATACGTATATACTAGTATTTAAGTACCATTGTTTTCCTAAATAATACACCCCATACATTATTTTTTGTGTGTAAATTTCTCAGGAAAACTTACGTTCTCAGGACAACGCATTACTTCTCGTTTAGGAATTTTGAAGACGTTTCCTTTAATCAAACCTGTACCACACAACCCCGAGTTTTAACTACACCGAAGAACAAGGCTTTTGAAAACATTGTAGGAAAAGGAGAGAATGCTGGAAAGTAGTATTTCCTCTTTTTCCCCACAATGTTTTTTATCCTATTAAAGAAAGAGATCAACATTTGAGCTACATTTGATTTGTCGCCTGCAAATGCTTTGAATTTGGTCACACCCAAAATTTATTTTCTAGTAAAGAGTGACCAAAACATACCGGGTACTTGCCAAGTATTGGATTGTCAATATAGAGTAGGCTTGGTGCATGCATACATGCCAAACCATTTTGGCAGACTAGGACTGCCTTTCGCTAAACAGCATACGCACGAAAGTAGTCTATCCCAAGTTGGGGGGGGGGGGGGGGGGAAAGAGTCTTCAGTTGCAGGAAGTAATATGTTTGAAAACTGATCCGCTTAGCACCGTTTTGTGTAAATACTGTAGTCAAAATGATATTTTTTATGTGTTAGTTTCTCAGGAAAAAACTTACATTCCCAATTGTACATGACTTTTTGAATGAAATGTTTATGTTTATATATAAAGATATTTATGAAAAAGATTTTGTAAAATAAATTTCAATTTCTTTTAAACATTTTCAGTTATTGTTTATGTATGTATTTGACGCCGTTTTCAAAAGCATTTTAGCCATGCTTTTGCAAAAGGGGGCTTAATACATTTCCGTGATCCATGATACCAAGCAAGCCATTATATAATTGTGGACCCATAATAATTTTTTTTTGTCGAACGACTTAATCATGAGGTAGAGTGGTTGTTCAGAAAAAATAACCAGCGGCGAAAAGTTTCGGCCCCGGTCAGCCTGCGCAGGCTGACCTGGACCGAAACTTTTCGCAGATGCATTAAACCCCTTTACCACAGAACATGACTCATTTCGTTTGTGTCGAGTCGGCAAGTGCACCTATCTATGAACCTCTGGAATTTCTTTGACCAATACTAAGCACAAATATATCTTCCCGAGCTTTTGGTTATTGTCTCACATAAACAAATTTGATAATGCGTTCAGTAGTTGGATCAGTCGTCAGAAAAAAAGGCATCTTGGCTGAGCAGAGATTCGAACACACAACTCTTTGATTACCAGTTCTGCACCATTCGGCTGAGCCCATGGCCCATGATCACCAATTATTAAAAAAAATGCGTTCTTAGACCATTATTTTCCGCTAGGTGGCATTTTTCAAATACATAACTTCGAAGAATACTGACATGCGCAGACAACGGTTTTTAGTCGAATCCCAAAATTAGACTGTAACTCAAATTCTAATTGGCTAAACCCGTCGGTTCAGCCAATCAGAAATTGCGTTAACCATTTCCCAAACAAGCCCTGGTTTTCACATGTCTGCAGTACAAGTCTTTTGAAAACACTGTGGGAAAAGGAGAAATTGCTCGTAACGAGCAATTGCTCCTTTTCCCACAGTGTTTTCTACCCTTTTTGAGACCTTTCTGCCATTTTCATCAAATTTAAAATTGTCGTCTGCAAACTCTGAGAATTTGGACCAGTCCAAAATTTGTCGTTTGGGAAAGGGTTAATACGTACAAAGGGACTCGGCTAACATGATATGAAAATGCGAACGTGCGATATATGCATGCAGTACTTTTATTTATCATCTCTTTTACATCGAAGAAAAGTTTTAACTCCTAACCCGGAGACAAAATTTTAGACTTGTCTAAATTGAAAACATTCCTAGACGACAAATTAAAATGTGTCTGAAATGATAGAATTTGTCAATGAAAGAGTAGAAAACATTGTGGGAAAAGGAGAAAATGTTGGTTAACAGCATTTTCTCCGTTTCCCACAATATTTTCAAAAACATCGGGATCGTTTGGTAAAGAAACAGAACTTAATGACTGAATGAGCCTTTCCAATATAATAACTGAAAAACGATAACAACAACAACAACAACAACAAAACTGGAATTACGGGTTTCTTTTGTTTGATTTGTGTTTAATGCTGTTTTAAACACAGTATTAGTTATGCCATGGGGTCAGAACACCAATTCATGCGTTCCACGTGTCTTTCTAAACAGAATAACCAAGTCGAAACTATGTCCACAACTGGAAGAGGAATACATTCTCCAGCAATATTTGTCAGCGGTCATCGAATTGAAAGCTGTAGCTGTGATCATGTGTGATGACACAGTTTTTTTTTTTTTGGGGGGGGGGGGGGAAGGGGAAGGGAAGAAAGGAAAGGAAAGCCTTTTTATCCGAACTTTGAATTACTAGTACAAGAACTTTGCTCCAGTAAGACGTTCTTTTTGCCTGGCAGTCCACGCGTGTTGAGAATAATGTGACACAAGGAGAAAATCCTCTCGATGAACAATTTCTTCTTGCGTAGCAATTTTTTCACATGTATTTATATATCAAACCCAGACTATGTTTCAAAGCTAGACCCAGCTGGTTTGCATGAAGATTTTTCAACATAGTCTTTTGCGTTCAGGTAGATAGGTTTCACAGTGCTGAGGGAAACAATCGAGATAGAATACGTCCGTTGCTGTGCATGTATTAGTTACCTCTCTTGGACTTTATCTGTGTGCGTCTCTCTCCATTCTCTCCCATGAATGCAAAATGTAGAAAAAAAAAAAGCAAAAACGTTGCACAATTTCGCCCGTTGTCGGAATAAGATATTCCGACAACGGGCGAGATTGTGCAACGTTGTTACTTTTTTTTTGGGGGGGGGGGGGAGAGAGAGAGAGAGAGAGAGAGAGAGAGTGAGAGAGAATAAAATATCCTATAACATGGGACGGAATAAATCCCTAAAAAGACCCCATGTTTTAGTCAGTTTGACCTTTGATTTTCATGTTTCCTATTCCCTGGGCAGCATCTTACTTCCAAATAGCGTTTTATGTCCGTAAGGGAGCTTTACAGATTTTTTTTGATGGTATTTCTTAATGGGCTACGTAGCCTCTAATGGTACTTTTAAATTTTACGCTAGAGTCTAGTAAAGACTTTTGGGCATGTCACACTATCTATAGCAGGCGTCAATCACAAGAGTTCGTAATAAAGTTGTTACGATGAAGTCCTTACTAATGTGATAAAAATATAATTACCTGTTGCAAAAGGACCATTCAAACGCCAAAAATTGTTCTATTTTACTGAATGTGGCCGGTATAACGTCTATTTCCAAACGATTGCAAATAAAAAAGAGCCATGCTTTGTGAAAAGGGGGCATAATGCATATGCAAAAAAGTATCGACCGAGGTCGGCCTGCGCAGACTGCGCAGGCTGACCTGGACCGATACTTATTGCGTTTGGCCAATTTCTGCATGTCAAAGGACTAAATGTACCTCATGATGTAGTCAGTTGTTTAAAAAAAAAAAACCCAATTTCATGTACCCATCATTATGTGATGATTTGCTTGATATAATAGACCACACTCACGGAAATGCATTAAGCGCCCTCTTACCATAAAATGGCTCAATTTCATCTACAGTAATTGTATTTATCAGTGCTTTACAAGAAATTTTGATTTACGGAATAAACACCTAAAAGGCCCCTTTAATATTTTTTTTGTCATTTACCGAGAAACAAAATGAATCCTAATGACGAATGGTTTTTCATTTTTATTATCCAATCTGTACAGCGCTATCGCCATGATTAATCTGTTCCATCCAACACGACGTTTTACGAGTTGTTAGAAATCCCATCTTTTTTTCTGTCCTAGGGTTATTGGCCTAATTTGCATATATTAACTCTTATCGCGCTAAGTAAGTGAAATGAAACTTTCAAGCCGAGGTAAAAATCCAAATTTTGCTAATGAAAAAGGTATTTTTCATTGAATATATCTCCTAATCGGACAGTGTAGATTCAAGATCAGACCGCACGTTTTGTGCAGTCTGATCTTGATCTACACTGTCTGCAAAAGGTCCTGAGTTGGGCTTAGCAGCTTAGGGCTTACCACTCATCACACTGGGCACAGCCTAACCTGCTTCTGCCCACTGTGTAGATCAAGATCAGACTGCATAGAACGTGCACTCTTATCTTAATCTACAGTGTACGCTGCTTTGTGATATATTATAGGCAAAATAGCCTTAGAGTTGCGATGATTTGGTCCTTTTTCTTCAACGAAAATGTCTATTTCATTTAAAGCTCTCTAAGAGTTAACCCGTAGAGCGCTAATCAATTTAAGTCGACAATTTCAGTCAAGAAAAAAGACCCAGATATTTAACTTTCGATGCTGATTTTAGCCAACACGTTTGGAGCCATACCGGACAGTGTAGATCAGAGATCAGGCTGCGTATTCTGTGCAGTCTGACTTAGATCTAAAATGTCCACAATCATCCAAACGTATGCCTGTCGGTTTAAGCGTTAACGATGAGGCGGTTGTCACCATTGTTTATTACCATATTTTATTAAACTATGCCTTCAAAACGGAACTCCGGATCTGAAAATCGCCGCATGCAATGACTGTTTTGTAACACGCCATGTCTAAAAGGGATCCATACGTTCCGAGTTTTTCTTTGTTTGTATGGTGTTTAGCGCCTTTTGAATATTATTTCTGTTATGTCACTGCGGCCAGTGCACCTATCCATGCTTTCCTGGGATGTCTTTTACCAGTGTTTCCCATTTCTAAGCCACTGGCTGCTTTCCAATGTAAACTTCGACGAAACAATGTTCAGTGGTGAGAGAAGAATGAATCCTGTAGCAATGACTATCATCAATCCTCAGAGAGAAATTGACTGAAGGGGAGTGATCCAGCTGTCCCCCTGGGTCCAAGCGCTTTTCGTTACCGACTGAACTACCGGGCTGATTAAGGTAATGGACATGTTATCAGGAATTCCAGAGTTCAATTCCTGCTATCGGCTTGTTTCACCGAGAAGTGTCCTTAGACAAGGTACTGCCTAGTACGGGACCAGAGAAATAAAGATTGGTTGGATTTCTCTACAAAACGAAAGAAACGATCTTTGGAAGACGATTTTCTCTTGATATAATTTGGATTTTGCCAAAAAAAAAAACATGGCTGCTGTAGGCACGGTTCAATTCTCCCCCCCCCCTGCAAAAAAAAAAAAAATTAAACAATGGTCAAAGGGAAATAACTCAGCTTTCGTCATGACAATTATTTTGTAACTATTTATCTTCCTTGATTATTGTATACTTCTTGGCAACATGGTTCATAAAGTATACCTTTTCCGGTTTTCTGCGCAGAAGATGTGCTGTTTTCAGTCACAGTGATTGATCTTTATGTTTGAAGTCGGGCTTGGTGTGTTTGATATTAAACATGGAGCTTACCACTCAACAATTATTTTTCATCTAACACATTTTTGTAAAAAAAAACCTTGTTGTCAGATTTCATTGATATTTAGTATGAATGATCGTTGAGTAGACCTCCTTCAAATTAACTGAAGTCATTCTGGCCTGTAAAAAAAGGACTTACATGTATATTTGCGCCTAGCTTATACCATGGATCATGGCGTAATAGATCTCTTATAGAATATGTTTTTTTCCCATGCCGACCTATAATGCAGTGGAGCGATACAAGACCTTCGTTGCTCTCTTTGTCATCATTATCACGCACAAAACTTCTTTACTCTTAATCCGAAGATAAAAGTTAAGTATTGATCTTGACATGAAATTAATGCAGTTTGAGACGGCAAATGAAATGTATCTCAAATGATAGGATTTGTCTATGAAAGAATGTAAAATGTTATGGGAAAAGGAGAAAATGCTGGTTATTGGCATTTTCTCCTTTTCCCATGATGTTTTCAAACTCTGGAAAGGATTATTTTTTCAGGTTCGAAGTTCGAATTGGCAAATGTAGCATTGATGGCACATTTAGTCAAGCTTTTCCAGCGTTTGCTCGCATTTCATTGGTAGATCACATAGACTGCAATGGGTTCGAACGTAGTCAAAACGTTCACAAAAACATTGTGACGAAAGCAGATTTCGCTCTATATTATGTAATTGATTCTTATGTAACAATATTCCCATCGACGTAAAAAACCGACTTCGGGAAATATGTTAAAAAAATAAAACTATTAACAAATTACACCGGTAACATCTACGATACAGAAGACGGAAAATCTCCAATTTTAATCAGTTTTAACATTTTATAATTCATATCAATTTTCTCCCATTCGCGCCACATTTTTTCGTGACACGCGCCAATTTTCTGCGGTCTTATTAGCCTCTTTATGACCAGTCTATTATCCAGAATGGTTCCCGTCATAGGGTGTCAAGGAAGGAAGACAAGACAATTGCATTAGAAGCCGCAGGTAAATCTTTCCCAAAATGGCTTTTTGTTCGATTTACCTGAACATAATTCATAACTGATAATATTTTGTGTGTTGTTGGGAGGACATAAAATTGTGACATTAACGTGGTTTTCTTCTCGACACGATACCAGTATCTCTTTTTTCATTTTCTTTTGCAGTTTTACGGGGGGAAAAATGAGCGGCGCTCTGGCAAAAAGGGGTTTAATGCATCTCTATAATTCAATGTACTATGCAAGTTACCACATACGACTCGTAATTATGTATCGATAAAAAAAGTTTTTTTCTAACATCCGATTGAATCATGGAGAGTAATGTTCATTGTAGATGCAAAGGAATTTACAATTAGCAAAAAGATTCGACCCATGTCAGCCTGCGCGGACTGCGCAGGCTGACATGGGTCCAAACATTTTGCAGATACATTAAACTCCTTTTCCCGGAACGTGGGTCTTCTGTAAATGTAATCCTCTTGTGGCAGACGTTGTTTTCCGATAGTTACTTCAAAATACATGTATCTCGACCTTTTGCCATTAGATCTTTTGTTTCCTTTGATACTGACGCAGTCGATGTGCCATGAATTCTTTAGACTAATCATATGCGCTACGGTTTTCAAGAAACGATCGTACAAGCACACATATTAATACCGTTAACCCTTTCCCAAACGACAAATTTTGGACTGGTCCAAATTGAAAGGGTTTGCAGGCGACAATTTTAAATTTGATGAAAATGGAAGAAAGGTCTCAAAAAGGGTAGAAAACACTGTGGGAAAAGGAGAAATTGCTCGTTACGAGCAATTTCTCCTTTTCCCACAATGTTTTCAAAAGACTGGTACTGCAGACACGTGAAAACCAGGGCTTGTTTGGGAAAGGGTTAATTGATTGTCCATGGTGTATTTTAAGGTCTAACTGCACAAAACATACAGTCGTATCTTAAATATATTTGAGATGTCTTAAAAAAAGCAAATGTGGATTTTTTTTTGTTTTTGTTTAGATCTTTGTTTTACTCACTAACACATTTGGCTTCCAAAGGGCAAGGTTCTAAGTACAGCAACTCCTCACATACGGCTATTTGCGGATTACCGTGGATCATTTCGAAAACATTGCGGCAAAAGGAGATATTGCTCGAATCGAGCAATTTCTTCTTTTTCCACTGTGGTTTCGCGTGTGTTTATGTTTTAAACCTCAAATCATGCTGATTATCTATATTTTACCTGGATATTTTCAATTGTGGTCTGCGGCAATTAATTTCCAAAGGAAAATCTCTTTTTTTTCATTCCTCTCTCATCATTGATTATTGTTAAGATAGTTAGGTGGGAAACGAACGAACGAAATATTTTAATGTCAAAAACTTACATGGTTTATAGTCATAAATATACATAAAGATACAGAATACAATGTCACCGTGCTACAGCGGAAGAGAAAAATACTTAACTCTTTACCAAACAACGACATTTCAGACTTCCCCAAATTCAAGGCATTTTCAGATGACAAACTAAACGTGATTCTAACTGAGATTCGTTTTGGGAAGGGAAGAAAGCATTGTGGGTAAAGGAGAAAATGCTGGTCTGGAGTACGTGGTAAAGGGTTAAGAAGTAGCTTATAGGTTACCTATTATGGAAAAAAAAAAGAGTAAAGAGTTTATAACTTGAAAAGTTGAAAATTAAGCAAAATAATTTACCAAGTTGAAAGTTGAAGAGTTGCTGGAGGATCAGCCAAAGATACCCAACCAGCTGCTGGCAGCCCTATTGAATATTGCCGGGAAAAGCAGCCGCTCACAGCAAGTAATTGCCCCCCCCCCCCCCCCCCCCCCCACAACAATGCCCCATACTACCAATAAACGATACTTCGATTGTTTTGTAGTCTCTGTATATTTGTAATAGTCTTTGGTAGCATTTACTTTACACTATATACACAATCATACATCAAGAATTTGAAGTATTAAAACACAGGTAACTAAACGTTTTACCATGCATTATTAGCCTGTAATACAATGGATTAAATCATTTGACCACGGGATACCCCTACAAAAAAAAAAAGGCAGAAAAGCTTCATTAAGAAGACTTGAAAGTGTCTTCTCCTGAAGCTGCACGTAACATTAAGCAGTGTCTATCAAAGATCCTACCGCATATTTGTTATGATAGGTGGGAAAGCAGATTGTGCGAAGTACTGGTAGAATAACCTCCAGGAAAGTACTGTATAGATAATTGAAATGATGTTGAAAACGACATTGTACACCATTAAGATTGGTTACCCCCCCCGATACAGCAAGTGTAAAGGGATCAGTACCGGCTACTAAAACCGGGCAGAATTCTGCCTGTCTATTTTTAGAACAGCGATGCCGCGAGATTCGTAGAGATTCGGGGGAGGCCACTCTTGCTTCCTGTGGAGTAGATTTTCCGATATTTTTGACCGCACGAATGGGAGAATCGTATTCATAATATCACTTTTTAATTTAATTTCTGCTGATATTCTTTTAGTTTCGATTACAAATTTCAAATCGTGCAAAAAATAGCAATGTTACCTATACTGCCAAACTGGAAATGTGTAAGATGCTCTGATTGGCTATTCAATGATACTCATGTAGCCCAATGAATAGCAACGACACAGTAGCCATTACCAGTTGTAATATGTATATCTACAACGGGGATCAGTTTGTAGACCATACAGTGAAAAACAAACGACACAATTTTGGACCAGTCCAAATTGAAAATGTTTGAGGACGACAAATTTAATGTGGCTCAAACGGCTAGATTTTTCTCTGTCAGGGTAGAAAAGATTGTTGTGAAAAAGAGAAAAGACTGGCGTGGTAAATAGGAGAAAAATGTGGTTTACCGCATATTTCTTCCCCCCCCCCCCATTGTTTTCAAAAGCCTTTTTCCTCTGGGTAGTAAAAACCCGGGATTGTTTGGTGTAAGTTAGTAAAAAAAAAAAAAACACAAGGATTCGGGTGACGTGGTTACTATTGTTTCCAAGGGTGCCTAATAATGCCAATTAGGTTTTCCAAGACATAATCAATTCTGTCTTACAACCGCAAGTAGCTCTAATAACTTCTATACTCTTATCTTTCCTCACCATCTTTTCGATTTCGCACGCAAACGAATTATGTCCATCTTAAAATGTTAAATTATCAGAGAAATACATTTTTCCAAGAAGGAAGGGATTAAAAGCAAGAAATAGAATTAATTGTTTTCTTTAAAAGGTCGCCATTTTGTTGATTGACGTAAATTGTTCTTTCAGGAGGTTTTACGACATTTAAGAATCTTCATTTTGGAGGAAAAGAAAGGTCTAATCACATGATCATGGTTAATATGCTATTCGAACACGGTAATTTGTCATTCTTTAACAGTTTTCCGGCTTGACTTTTGACACAGAGCGGGCGTGGGGGCTTGAAGACGCGGATATTTGATACAGCGAGGGGCGTTAAAGAAGTCTCCAAGATGTCATGTATCTTTCTAATGATATTAACCCTTAAGTTGCGGAGACCTTTAGAGGGCTTTAGTTGCAGACATTGTAAATCAAGTTTAGACTTGATTCAGACTAAGATTCAGTTTAGTGACAGAAAAATGTATCGTACAAGTAGAATTGAAGTTGCAAACTTTCGCTGTAGTTTTACAATGAAGTTTAGGCCGGCAACTGGATCTTTGATAAATTGTACTGGAACATATTATCAGACTCATGATTATATCTCACTTTTATATGAGCCATGCTCCGGCAAAAGGGGGCTTAATGCATCTCCGTGATGTATCATACCATGCAAGTCATCACATAATTTTCGATCCATTATATCCATTTTCTCTAACAAATGACTGATTCCTGAGGTAGGATGGTCCTTGCACATACAGAAAATCAACCAGTAACGAAAAGTTTCGGCCCAGGTCAGCCTGCGCGGACTGCGCAGGCTGACCTGGGTCGATACTTTTCGCAAAGACATTCAGCCCCCATTTCAAAGAGCATGGCTCATATAGTATGAATTATATTTGTCTGCAATTTGACCCCGAATTGTTTACTTTTGGCTGCTAGTGTGCCTTTAAGTTCAATGCAATTTCTTTAACATGAACCAACCTGATGTTAAAATCATTTATGGGCTGTATAGACGAAGATCAGACTGGTCCAAATAGGCTGTCTGCTTGTGGTCCCACTTTGTCCGACATTTTAATAGACCTACTAGTAGATCTGATTATTCTAACAAAAAATAAAATCCTTGGGTCATCTACCAGTGCAATGACGAGGAATTAGACGGTCAAATCTATCAGCGCCGTGCTTTGTGAAAAGGAGGATTTAATGCATCTGAGGATCGACCAATGTCAGCTTGCGGAGTCCGCGCAGGCTGACATGTGTTGAAACTGTTTCTTATTCGAATTTTTTTTTTTTGCATGTCCAAGGACCATTCTGCCTGATGATTCAGGCGGTTATTATACATAGTGGATTTTATGGATCCCTAAAATTTGTGATGACTTGTTTGATATAATGTACTATGGAGATGCAATAGCCCTCCAAAGCGCTGTTAATATAAACTCTACCTCTCTCGAATGCAAAAAATACGATCCACTGATACTTGGGAGAAAAAAAGTCTTATAGGCATGACTAAACAACGACTCCTTGTTATGTGCAGTCTGATCTTGATCTATGACGTCTGCAAAAGCCCATGTTTTCGACTATGACGATGAAAGGGTTAACCCTTTACCACACAGTCCCGAGTTTTAACGAAGAAGAAGGCTTTTGAAAAGAATGTGGGAAAAGGAGAAAATGCTGGTAACCAGCATTTTCTCCTTCTCCTTTTCCCACAATGTTTTCTGTCCTTCCCAAAACAAACTTCAGTTTTTCTTTAACATTTATTTTGTCTTCTGCAAAAGCTTTCAATTTGGACCAGTATAAAATTTTGTCGTTTGGTAAAGAGTTAAAGAGACAAGGAGAGCTAAAACATTGCGGGCTTTTGCATGGATCGAGCTTTGGACTTCGGGGTTATAATTATTTCGACTGACTCACCCAATACTATTTAAGGCTGAATTTAGACTCCCACTCCTAGGTTATTTACGGCTGAGTCTAGACTCCATCCGGAACCTAAGTTAATAAAAGTTGAGTTTAGACTCTTCCTCCAAGTTATCACAAAGAATAATAAGGACATAAATTGCGAGGCAAACAAAAGATCCTTTTGAAGGAAGAGAAAACACAATTTCTACTTTTCCCACAATGCCCTCGATTCATTAACCCTTTACCACACAATCCCGACTTTTAACGACCTTGAGAAAGAAGCCTTTTGAAAACATTGTGGGAAAAGGAGAAAATGCTGGTAACCAGCATTTTCTCCTTTTCCCACAATGTTTTCTATCCTTCCCAGAACAAATTTCATTTTTTTTAGTCACAATCATTTTGTCGTCTGCAAATGCTTTCAATTTGGACTAGTCTACATTTTTGTCGTGTGGTAAAGAGTTAATTGACAAATCCCATTTTTTTGACCACATCTAATTTATCGGCTTCAAATACTTTAAATTTGGGCAAGTCTTAATTATTGTTGACTGGTAAAGAGTTAAACATCTGGCAACAATTGATTCACTATAATTATAGTGCTTTACCTTGCCATCAACATTACTTTATTCATACTACGGCGACAGCCCACATACTCACTCATATTTATCCTAGAATTAACTCTTTTCTACACAATCCCGACTTTTAACGACCCTGTGAAAGGCGCCTTTTGAAAACATTGTGGGAAAAGGAGAAAATGCTGGTAACCAGCATTTTCTCCTTTTCCCACAATGTTTTCTACCCTTCCCAAAACAAATTTCAATTTTTCAATCACGTTTATTTTGTCGTCTGCAAATGCTTTCAATTTGGACCAGTCTAAAATTTTGTCGTTTGGTAAAGAGTTAACCAGTGCTGGGCTTGGGCTCTGAAATACCATGCCTAAGGACACAATCACGAAAAACCCAGTGTTTCAAGTAAGAAACAAAACCGGGACTTCCAGGTACCGAATCCGACATTTTACCACTGCGCAAAGCAGGACCGAAGAAGAAACTCGTAAAAAGAAGGAAAAACATTTTATCCATAGATGATGAAATTCATAACGTCTAAAGGTCGACTCCAGTATTTTCGTAATTATCAACGCAGTTGAAATATCATCAACGAGAGTTGCTTGCCTTTCTCCAGGGAAAAGAAGCGACTCCATGATTTATCTTAGTCCCATTTCATTCGCTCTTTTTCTCCACTTACCCTTATGTCCGGACGAAGCTTAACCCTTAACTCTTAACCATACAACAAAAAGTAGACTTGTCCAAAATGAAAGCATTTGAGACGACAATTTAAATTTGGCTCAATTGATGGAATTTGTCTTTGATAGGGTAGGAAATCTTGTGGGAAAAGTAGAAAATGCTGGTTACCAGCATCTTCTCCTTTTCCCACAATATTTTCAAAAAAGGCTTCTTCTTCAGAGTCGTTAAAACTCGGAATTGTGTGATAAAGGTTTGACCAAACAATCCAGAGATTTAACTGGTCCGAGGCAGTGGGCTTTGAAAAGACTGGGAAAAGGACAAAATACTGGTTACCAGCATTTTCTCCTTTTCCATTTTTTTTTTTACTTTTCATTTTTTTTTTTCAGTTATAGATCATTTGAGCCATATTTTGTTTGTTGTTTGCAAAAATTTCGACAAAGCTTAATCTTATTTTTTTTTCGCGGCAATTTTTTGTGTTGGCAAATGATAAAATAGCCACTATGGTTATTGTACCACAGAAAATACTATACAAAATGCATAAATCATTTTTCTGGTGTGTGTATTTTTTGTTTGCAAAATAACCGTGGAAGATCTGACAGACAAAATCAATGGTTTACATGTCTTTGAATGGGTAAAAAACATTGTGGGGAAAAGGTGTAAAGGCTAGTTACAGCCATTCTCTCCTTTTCCCACGATATTTTCAAAGGTTTCTCTCTGCGAGTCATACTACCATGGGATTGTTTGATAGAGGGATAATACACTGACTTGTAGGATAGACACAGAAGTGGCCCCCAGCCCTCTTCTCTGTGAAAGAAACTTCCTTTCGATAGTGCCGGAGAAAACAGGGACAGAGTGTGGTAAATACATAGTATAAAGAGTAAACTCAGTGTGCAAAGGGTAAACTCAGGGTATTTGGGAGACAGGGTAGATAAGTTTCGATTAAACGGAAGGTAACTTTACGGACAGTGCAGATGAAGATTAAACCGCACAGGACGTGCATTCGGATCTGTCCACACGTGTTTTTTATGTAAGGAACTTTGGTTATGAGAAAAGCATTTCAATTATTTCTATGAACTGAATAGGAAACCGTCCATTTATCCAGCAGAGGAAGGGGTTAATGTAGAATAATAGAGCATAATAACGATGGAATTACATTTTAATAATTGAAGATGCCAGGATGATTCTTTGTCTCATTTATATGCATTCTCCCTCTCTCTCACCAGATACATCCGTAACATTGAAATTTTATATATACACGTACATGATTGAAATATACATATGTGATGATTTCTTTTTACAAACAGTTGCTTCATAGGTTTGTAATCAATTACTCAAGCTTTAGAAAAATAATTTATCCTTTTCTTTAAGTGTTCCTCTCGTGGGTCTGTCATGTCAGTGAAATGTACGATTTTCTACATAAAGCCCGCATGGTTAAGGGTTAAATGTTTCACTTAAAGTGATTGCTCCGTTATTTTCTGTATTCAGTTATTATTTATTGACCCTTTTTTTCTTTATGACAGTTGTACATGGACTTTTTCCTCTGGAAAAGATAATAGAAGGAAAAAGAAAAACAATGGAACATGACGAAAATCCTGATATGGGAACTCAGAATTCGAAAAACATCGTAAGAATTGACTAAAATCATCTTCCATGTTTTTTGTAAATCTGCAACAAGTGTTTCAAATGAATTCCGGAATGCATTCATCAAAATAGCATGTCTGTATGAAATTAGAAGTTAGACGCCTCAATCGACAAGTGTTTAATGAGGCGAAACTGGATACAAAATGCTAGAACTAACACTCGAGAGGGCTTTTGAAAACGTTGTGGCTGAAGGAAAAATACTAATAACGAGCTTGGTACGGTGCTATTTGTGCTTGATACTATGTATTTGTGCTTGGTACTTTATATTTGTGCTTGGTACTGTGTATTAATTTTGTCCTTAGGACTACGAATTTGTGCTCGGTACCGTGTCTTTGTGTTTGGTAATATTTGTTTGTGCTTGGTAATATCCATTCGTGCTCGGTACTTTGTACATGCAGTTGTGCTTGTTGACATGTGCTTTGTAGTATGTGTATTTGTGCTTGGTGATATCTTTTCATGGTTGGTAATATGTGCTTGTACTTGGTGCTGTGTGTTTGTGCTTGGTACTTTGTATTTGTGCTTGGTACTGTGTTTGTGCTTGGAATGTGAACTGATGCTTTGTCATGTCGGTACTTGTTCGTTTGCATGCCTTTGTGCTCGAGACTGTATTTGGGCTTGGTATTATGTATTTTTACTTCGTACTGTGTATTTGCGCTTGGTACAATGTCTTTGTGCTTTGTACCATGTCTTTATGTTTTGTGCTGTATCTTTGTGCTTATTACCATGTCTTTGTGCTTGATACTATGTTTGGTGCTCTGTCTTGGTGCTAGATACTATGCTTTTGTAATCCTTGCGTAGTATCTTTGCTCGGTGCTATGGCTTTTTGCTTTGTAAAATCTAATTTTGCCCCGTACAATGTCCTTGTATTTGTTACTGTGTATTTGCGCTTGGAATTACGGCTTTGTGCATAGAACTATGCCTTTGTGCTTGCTATTACATGTATGTCTTTGTGCTTGGTACTGTGTATTTGTATTTGAGCTTTATCCAGTGTCTTTGAGCTTGGTACTGTATGTTTGTATTTGTACTTGGTACTATGCCTTCGTGCTGCGTTTATGTCTTTGTGCTTGATATATAGGTCTTTGTGCATGGTGCTTTGGCTTTATACTTGGTACCATGGCTTTGTGCTTGGTATTTCGTCTTTGTGCGCGGCATTATGTTTTTGTGCCGGGTATTAATATGTCTTTCAGCTTAAGTATATGTATTTTTGCTTGTAAGTATGTCTTTGTCTTTGGTACTATGTATTCATGCTTGTTATCTCTGTACATGTATATGTGCTAAGCACAATGTCTTTAGATTGGCACTTTGTTTTTGTGCTTTGTACCTTGTCCTTGTGCATGGTACTATCTGTTTGTACTTGCTACTTTGTCTTTTTGGTTTGTAATATGTATATTTGCTTGGGACAGTACACTCGTGCTTGGTACTGTGTGTTTGTTCTTAGTACTACAGTATGTCTTTGTGCTTGTTGCTATGTCTGTGCACTTGGTACTGTGTCATTCTGCTAAGTAGTTTGTATTTGTACCCGGTATTTTGTATTTCTGCTGGGTACTATGTATGTGTGCTTGTTCTTATGTATTTGTGTTTGATATTATGTTTTTGTGCATGGTACCATGTCTTTATGCCTGGTAATATGCTTTCGAGCTCGATACTTTATATTTGTGACTGGTGCTATATACATGTATTTTTACGATTTGTACTATGTTTTTGTGTTTGATCCTATATTATACTGCAACTGTTTCTCATTGTGATGCTTTTTGTTTTTGTATGAATCGATTTTTCAGTGCATTTGTGCATTCCTATTATCCATTTGTGGTACAATTCATGTTTCCTCATTACGGTTACTTTTCCATGGTAAAAGTCATTTGTAATAAAACGTATTTTAGTCATATTATAAAGAGGGCTGACTTATACGAGTACTCTGCTGGGACTTTGCAGTACCTTGCCAAAAGACATCCTTTGTGACAGACACAAGAACTGTTATTACGGAAAATTTCTTGAATATTGTGCCTTTTTTTTTTTAGAAAATGTAGGCCAATGACAGTCCAAAAAACGGATCACTACTGTCCAAATCAAGGGCACAAGAGGGTAAAGGAAGAAATGTTTACAAAATTCATATGGCTTGGGAGGGGGAATAAAATAGCTCGAGAGCGGGAGACTGAGAGTCTGCGTTAAATGTCAAGAAGGGAATTATCCCCCTGGCAACTCTTCGCTTAATGTAGACATATTTTAATTTATGAAACTCGGATGGTTTTTGAAAACATCGTGGCACACAGAGAAACTGCTCAGAATGAGCAATTTCTCTGTTTTCTACGATGAGTCGTGGTGATGTTCTACATCAAGAGCTCAGTGATAAATATATCAGTAGCTGATTTCTTCAGTTGCCTTTGACGTGGAACAGTCTTACTGCAGTTTTCGAAGAGAAAAGTCAACCTTTTGGCTATAAGGCCCATCGTTAGAGAGTGCGGATTAAGATCAGACGGGATAGAATCGTGGACTGTATGATCTTGGATCTACAATGCTCGTGGTGATGTGGGAAAGTGTACCGGAAACAGTTTCGTAAACGCAATATCTTGGTCTACTTTTTACTTGTCCGAGAATGTCGATTTTTATTTGTTAGGCACTCTAAGGGTTAATATCACTCGATTGCATTTGGAATGCTCTTGCCAATATCCTAGATACGTCTATCTTCCTGTTAGTCTCTTTCCTCTAGAAACCGCAGTTTAGAACATCTACTGAATTGAAGACAATTAAGAAATTACTATTGAGGCAATACAAACATGATGCATTTCATAAATATGGGAAACAAGAGCGAGACAAGTAGTCTGTTGTGTCAATGAAACTTGCAGACTTTTGCCGGGATTTTTTTTACAGGAAACTCAATTTCATTTGAGAAATATGACAGACCGACGTATGGTGGAGGGAGCTGTAAAAAATGTCCCGCTATTTTCCCATAAATGGCGTGGAAAACTGGTTGAGTGATGTTTGACTCTGAGACTGAAATACCCTTTACTTGTCTTTCTCATGATATAAACACAGAGACCTTTGTGACTCAGCAGTCTGGGCATTGGGGTTGTCTCGAACTGAGTCCTGCTCTTTACGTCGGAGTGTCCTTAGAAAAGACATCGCAGAACCCCGGTCATAATCTGGTGTAATTCAGGGACGAAATTGTACTTAACCTGATGCTATGATAGAACTGAAATGTTATTGAAAGCGGTGTACAACACGAATGAGATAAACTGTTGATACTCAACACATTTTTGTTTTTACTTTGAAGTAATTCTTTTCGTTGTTCTTTCATTTTGATTGAGTCATGCTATGCGAAAAGATGGTTTAAAGGCACACTGGCGGCCAAAAGTAAACAGCTTAGGAGTCAAAATGCAGTCAAAATACAGACAAATTTACTTCATATCTTTCAAAATTATGAATAATATTATCATGAGTCTGATAAGGTGTTATTATGTGTTATAGTGCAATCTGTCAAAGTTCTAGTTGCTGGCAGAAAAAACTAGAACAAAAGTTGCCATCATACATTCCAGTGACTGTTGTACCAGGCTATGTGTTCCAGAAGTCTCTTGCCGGACCAGATATATGAGCCATGCTCTGTGTAAAGGGGGCTTAATGCATCTGCGAAAAGTATCGACCCAGGTCAGCCTGCGCAGTGGGCGCAGGCTGACCTTGGCCGAAACTTTTCGCTATTGGTCAAATTTCTGTATGTCAAAGGACAAGTCTACCTCATGATAGAGTCAGTTGTGAGACATAATGAATTTTACGGATTACTGATGACGTGATGTCTTGCTTGGTATAATGCATCACAGAGATAAATTGAGCTCCTTTTTGCCACAGCGTGGCTCACATGTATAAACCCGGCCTCTTCCAACTGCTATCCAATAAAACTCAAGACATTTCTTATCTTACATGCTTGCTAAACCAAACAGATAGTATAGATCAAAATCAGACCACACGTTTCACCCAGTCGGATGTTGATCTTTACCGCATGCAAAAGCTCCTGTCACCTTTGGTGCCGACTGGGTTAACTAGTGATGTACACAACACCCTGTCAGAACCAATTTCTGCTTTCCCACATTAACAAAAGTTGAATATGTTCATCGTACAGAGAGGAATGAATCCCGCCGCAATGACTTTCATCAATTATCAATACAGGCCTAAGTCGCAGATTTAGGATTCTTGCTTGTGACCTGGTCACGTATTCACCAACGATTCTTAAGAACGTTTTTAGTCTTATTCTTCAGAATTTTCTAAATTTGAAAGTAGCACAACATCTGATTGGCTAAACCATTTGATTTAGCCAGTTAAAAGTTGTGTTACTTTCAAATTTAGAAAACCTTGGAGAAGAAGACTAAAAATGTTCTTAAGAATGGTTGGTGAGTACGGACCCTGAGCTCACAACCTCTGTGTTTCTAGATCTAGTCCTGCATGAGCTCACAACCTCTGTGTTTCTAGATCTAGTCCTGCACGTTTCCCACCAGCAGTCGGGGCACAGCCTAATTTTCCTTGGATGTGGTGGGGGGCACTGTTACTTTTGCAATAGCTCTGATAGATGACCATGAAAGCTGGAATTAGCTTCCTCTCACCTCGATATGCTTTCAATGGTGTTAGAAAGGAGGGCGTTGAATACAGTCAAATTATTAAGTCGGTACTTGCCCTTTTCTCACGATTATTTGTCACACGAAACATTGATCGTCTCGGTTCTTTGCGAAAAAAACTGTTGGCAGATATAGATAAAACTAATGTGGTAATATTGGACCATTTAACGCCTTTTTCCTCATGAGCGGTATTCTGCCTGAAGCAGCTTCAACCCTTACAGCGCAAGCTGAGGTTTTTGGGTTGCTCTGTAGAACAGTGCAGATCAAGCTTACACTACATAGAACGTGCAGTCTAATCTTGCTTTCACACTGTTCGATATTTGGTGACAGTCTGACGACAGAATCTTGAATCTGGAATAGTTCTGTTTCTCTCTCTTTGTTTCATTCCGACTTTATTTTACGCTTTTACAATTTTTGAGCCGCAGGCGTTCAAGAAGATTCAAGAAAAGAACCCAAAACACTGAACACGCTGATATTTTTTCTGAGACAAGACGAAGACAAGATCCTGTCAAAGTAGGAAATAATGCTTCTGTATAGCGATTTTTATTTATTTGACCAAATATTTTCCAAGAGCGATCTGCGGTTACAGCTAAGAGAAAAAGGCCTTTATATGTACCTATTTAGCGAAGGATTTATCGGATCGGATTGCTAAAATAAGGGGGTAATTCTCACACAAATTGGGCTCGGCTTTTCTTTGAAAGTCGTGAGATATTTTCAGCCTTATTTCTCATACTATCGAAATGTCCCCGGAGATGACGCATTATGTAATCACGGTAGTCATGAGAAATGCCAGTCGGTGTTTTTTCCTAGATTGTTAGATTGCCTGAAAGAACATTAGTTCCTTTTGGTGGAAGGTGTCGATCCAAGATCAGACTGCACGTCCTGTGCAGTCTGATCTTGGATCCACACCATCCGCATTGTAGAGATACTCCTTCATAAAAAAAAAATGAAATTGTAAAATTTAGGAATTTTGTTTCTTGAATGAAACTTTAAAGCTTTCTTAAATTAAGTATTTTTTGCGGAAGAAGTAGACCCAAGATCAGACTACACAGAACGTGCAGTCTGATCTTGAATCTGCACCATTCACTACTCTTAGACACATATGAGGAAGGAAGCGTTGATAGGAAAATTGTTTGGGTCTGCTGTTTACTTGACTAAACCTACTTATATTGTTTAGTTTCACTTACAGACATCGCTTTTGGATTTTTAAAAGCAATCGTAGGTCTTTTTGCTAAAATCTTGGATCTACACTGTCTGATCTGGTTGCGTTTTCTTTTTTTGTTTAGATACATATATTTCAATACACTGAAATCTCGAGTTTTCACGCCTGCAACAATTCGAATATATCGCTTGCTTTCATACTACGACTACTACTGCCATGCCACTACTACTACTTCTACTACTACTACTCAACAACAACAACAACAACTATCACTACTACTACTACTAAAAGTACTACCACTACTAGTACTTTTATCATTGTTACCGCTACTACTACTACTACTTATATGACTACCACTAATAATTATTGTAATTATAATAAAGCCCCCAGGAAGGATTTTGGGGATGTAATTACAGATCCGTGTCCATATTCACCAACCATTCTTAAGAACATTCTTAGTCTTATGCTTAAGAATTTTCTAAAATTGAAAGTAACACAACTTCTGATTGGCTAAACCAAATGGTTTAGCCAATCAGAAGTTGCGTTACTTTCAAATTTAGAAAATCTTGGAGAATAAGGCTAAGAATGTTCTTAAGAATGGTTGGTGAATATGGACCCCGATTGCCCGTGTGTGAAATTCGCATCACAGAAAAATGAGCCATGCTCTGCGAGAAGGGGGTTCGGTGCATCTCCGTGATGCATGATACCGAGCAAGTCATCACATAATTATGGATCCATAAAATTCATTTTGTATAACAACCGATTGAATCATGAGGTAGACTGGTCCTCTGACATGCAGCAAATCTACTGAAAGCAAAAAGTTTCGACTCGGGGCCCATGTTCACCAACCATTCTTAAGAACATTCTTAGTCTTATTCTCAAAAATTTTCTAAATTTGAATGTAACACAACTTCTGATTGGCTGAACCAAATGCGGATTGCACAGGCTGGCCTGGGTCGATACTTTTTGTAGATGCATAAATCCCCTATTTTAAGAGCATGGCTCAAATATTTTCGTATATACAGAATACAACGTCAGGGTCCGTATTCACCAACCATTCTAAAGAACGTTCTTAGACTTATTCTTCAAGATTTTCCAAGTTTGAAAGTAACACCTCTTCTGATTGGCTAAACCATATGGTTTAGCCGATCAGAAAGTGTGTTACTTTCAAATTCGGAAAATTTTGGAGAACAAGACCAAGAATGTTCTTAATAATGGTTGGTGAATACGGACCCTGTATGAACTGTATGAACACTAAAATGGAAGTCATTCGTTCGTTCGTAAACACGGTCTGAAATTTGTGAAGAAGTAAGCCGGATCTCCCATGTAATGTATGTGACATTTAGATTTTTTTGGTGAATTATTTTTGCATTTTTTTTTTTCTATTTTGTCGGACATTGTACCAGTAGGTAAAAATGTTGGTAAAGACTGTCCGAAAAATGTTTCTTTCCAACAGGATCCCTTCGACTTGAGTTCGGCATTCAACTATAAATCTGTCTTTGAGTTTCACGTGAACTATGCTGGAGCTTTGAATTTGCCATAGACAACTTGAAAAAAAAATCATTGTAGAATATGGATAATTAATTCGAATGACGGTTTAATATACAAATATCTGTAAGAATATCGTGGCAGACGGAGGAAAATTGCGGCTGTTGTAGAGCTTAGACTACAGGCTCTATTCTTAAAATCAGCTGAGCCTCGTATTAACCGACCATTCTTAACAGCTTTCTTCGGTTAATTCTGGAGAATTTTTTTTTCAAATTTTAATGTAACGAGACTTCTGATTGGCTGAACCATATGGTATAGCCAATCAGAAGTCGCTATACTTTCTAAATTGGAATAAGACTAATAATGCGATTTGGAATTGCTGACCCTGTAGTCGTTCATAGT
The DNA here is from genome assembly GCA_945859785.2 of Tridacna gigas. Classification (NCBI taxonomy): domain Eukaryota; kingdom Metazoa; phylum Mollusca; class Bivalvia; order Cardiida; family Cardiidae; genus Tridacna; species Tridacna gigas. Next base: position 51,779,894 of record OX244029.2, read on the forward strand.
ATTCTATGAGACAGAAACGGCAACAAGGATGCAAATATTTGATAATAACCCTCAGATACGCTGTTCTTGTTGTGTTCAATTCTTAATGCCAATTCTTTCGAAATCATGCATTATTAATTCTCGATTCATCGACTCACCTACGTTTTATTTCCATTTTTCAATTTGCATGTTGTTATAAATCATCTTGCATGCCCAATGCATCTCTCTGGGTAAGGTACCAGCGATTACAGATTTCATTAACTATTCTTGAAGGCTTTACCGCAGCCGTGCATATCAAATTCTGATCAAAACGCGCATGTCACATTTTCATAAATCGTATTCTGTCGCTTCTTTGTGCAGACCCACATCCAATACATAGAGGAAATCTTCTTTAACTCTTTACACGACAAAATTTTAGACTGGTCCAAATTGAAAGCATTCGCAGACGACAAAATAAATGTGTCTCAAAAGCTGAAATTTGTTTTGGGATGGGTAGAAAACATTGTGGGAAAAGGAGAAAATGCTGGTTACCAGCATTTTCTCCTTTTCCCACAATGTTTTCAAAAGGCTTCTTTTTCAGGGTCGTTAAAAATCGGGATTGTGTGGTAAAGGGTTTAGTTCTAGTAATATAGAAAACGGTTTTCATGTCTTATTGGAATGTTCCTTCTAAGATTTGAAATTACAGGGAAAGCTTCAGCCAGCTGTGTTAAAAAGCAGATCTAGAAAGAAATCTTCTACAAACCAAAGCCTTACATGACATTGGAACTCGGCACTTGTTATTAGTATCAGAAGTACTCTGCCAAGCCCCGTAGCTCAGTCGGTAGCGTACAGGACTTGAGAACAGGAGGTCGCTGGTTCGATCCCCGGCTTGGCCAATTTCTTTCCGAGGATTGATGATAGTCATTGCGACAGGATTCATTCCTCTCTCACCGCTGACCATTGCTTCGACGATGGTTATGTGGGAAAGCAGCCAGTGGCTTGGAAAGAATATTGTGCGGAGTACTGGTAAAAAGAAACTCCAGGAAAGCATGGATAGGTACACTGGCCGCCGCGATATAACTGAAATAATGTTGAAAACGGCGTTAAACACCATACAATCAATCAATCAATCAGAAGTACTGAAAATGAAAAAAAAGCTCATCAAATAATTTTCGTAGGTTGATTATTGATAATCGAATCATGCTCTGTGAAAAAAGGGACTTAACCCTTTACCAAACGACAAAATTTTGCACTTATCCAAATTGAAAGCATTTGCAGACGACATATTAAATGGGGCAGAAATAGTGAGATTTGTCTGTGAAAGGTTAGAAAACATTGTGGGAAAAGGAGAAAATGCTGGTTACCAGCATTTTCTCCTTTTCCCACAATGTTTTCAAAAGGCTTTCTTCCCAAGGTCGTTAAAACTCGGGATTGTTTGGTAAAGGGTTAATGCATCTGCGAAAAGTATCGACCCAGGTCAGCCTGCGCAGTGCGCGCAGGCTGACCTGGGCCGAAACTTTTCGCTATCTGTCATTTTTTTATATGTCCAAGGACCATTCTACCTCATTATTCAGTCGGTTGTTACAAAATGGCTATTATGGATTCATCATTATGTGAAGGTTGCATTATAGCCCCCTTTTAACAGAGAATGGCTCATACAATTTTTGCTATGTCAAATTGTTGGCTACTATGTTTTATAAGATATATGCGCTGAAAACTTAACATTCATCCTGCTAAATAAAAGAAATGAAATTTTCAAACCATCAGTATGAACCCGGGTTTTCCTATTTCAAACGAATTTTTGGAGGAAAGAAAATATCGTATCGGGCAGTGTAGATCAAAGATAAAGATTGTTTGTCTGGACAAACAGAGCCTATGGCTTTGATATTTTGTATGTGTCTTGAAATTAATCTAGTGTCTTAAAATTAATCTATGAGGTTTACTTTAGGTTTCCATTGTTTCCACAGTTGATTTATAGTGTGAAGTTTCATTTATTCCTTTCTTACCGTTGAACATTGTTTCGTAGAGTTCTATGTGGGAAAGCCGGCAATAGCTTGAACAGAAAGGAGTTTTGCGAAGTGCTGGTAAAAGAAACTAGAGGAAAGCACTGGTAAGCACACTGACCGCCGTGATATAACTGAAATAATGTCGAAAATGGCGATAATCACAAAGCAAGAAAGCAGGTACGCAACCAATCAACAAGCCAGTGAACTAACAACCAAGCACGGACGGACGGGCGGACGGGCTGACGGACGGACGGACGGACCGACAGACAGACAGACAAGACAGGCATAATGGTCTCGCACCCCAACAGTTCGCATATGAATGGAACTGGCGAAGAAGAAACATCAATTCTCAGTTCAGGTGCCGCGGCCCAATTGATTTCTCACCTTGTCAATCCAAATTCATGACAGAACGCTTTTAACACATTTCCCCAAGCAGACGAACTTTTTCGTCTCGCAGCGGACAACTTTGGAAAACATTTTGACAAAAGCAGAAATTGCTCGGAACGGGCAATTTCTGCTTTTGCCAAAATGTTTTCTCTTGTTTACGTGTGTTCAACCAAAATTAATGTTGATTATCCGTATTTAAAAAGGGCGTTTTTTTAAAATCGTCTGGTGCAAAAGTATTGAGACAACCTGAACTCTTTACCAGACGACAAAACTTTAGCCTTGGCCAAATTCAGATCATTTGCAGGCGACAAAATTAATGCGGCTCAAAACAGAAATTTGTCTTTGGAAAAGTTGGAGCCATTTTATGCAAAAGGAGAAAATCCTGGTAACCAGCGTATTTCTCACAATGTTTTCAATGACCGTCTTTGTCGGGAAAATGAAAACTCGGGATTGTGTGGCAAAGGTCATCGCGCCAAATCAAAACTCACATTTTGGGTCCAGAACAGAAAACCTCAGTGAGGCTGATCTTTGTCCAGAGTGTCTCAGCGGAAAGGACCGTGTAGCTCAAAGATCAGATAGCACATTTTATGCAGTCTGGTCTCCATCTGTAAAGGTAACAAAATGGTGAAAGGCGCTGTAATTATCTATTTACCAAACAATTCCGTATTTCAGAAAACTCCCCTCCCCAAAGAGAAGGCCTTGGAAAAAAATAATAATGTGGGAAAAAGGAGAAAATGTTGGTTACACATTTTCACAACGCTTTCAAACCTCCGCAATGACAAATTCCATCATTTAAAAGGTCTAAGACATTGTCATCTGTTAGTGGGGAAAGGGTTAACCCTTTGCTATACGACAAAATTTTGACTTGTCCAAACTGAAAGCACTTGCATGTTACAAGTTCAGTATGGCTTAAGTGATGGAACTTGTCTGCGAAGGGAAAGAAAACATTGTGGGTACAGGAGAAAATGCTGTTTATCAGCACTTTCTCCTTTTCTCACAATGTTTTCTAAACATTCTTAATCAGAGTCGTTTAAACTCGTGATCGTGTGGTAAAGAGTTAATCAATTATACCTCAGCTAGCCTTGTCGGATAATTAATATCTTCAGTTTGAGTATGACACATTAAATATTTCTTTTCCCCCGATTGCCTGTTGCGACGATATTTTCTCAGGAACCCCTGGCTATATTTCTGTTCAAATCTGTACAGGACGACTCCAGTCCATACAAAAAGCATAAGCAGACAACAAATTTAAATGTAGCTCAAATGATGGGCTTTGTCTTCGGAAAGGTAGAAAATACTGTAAGGGAAAAAGAAGAAAATGCTGGTTACCAGCATTTTCTCTTTTTCCCCCACAGTGTTTTCAAAGGCTATCATTTTCCAGAATCCTTTCAACTTAGAGTTATTTAGTACAGAGTAAATTAATTTCGCCTTATTTCACTCAATTTTAACCTTTAAGCTGATAAGCGCGACTCACTGACCTTTTGCGGACAGCGTAGATCAGTGTAGACAGACTTGGATTTACGCTGTTCGATAAGGTGATATTTTCCTCCCAGATTTAAGTTTGAAATAGCATTATCTTGGTTATGATTCTCGGCTTGAAAGTTATATCTAACCTATGAAGCAGGATAAGGGTTAACCCCGAAAAAGGTGATCACATGACTACAAAGTTGTGCACGAGGAAAAAAAAAAACACCATCAATGATAAATTTGCCAAATAAACTGCACTAATAGTTTACGTGTATTCATATACATATTGCTTTAAAACAACAACAACAACAATTTATTACAATTATTAAGCTTACAAAGACATTGGGATGAAAAGGATTCCAAATTACCTGTTGCGACAGTTATTTTTCTCCGAACCTGTGGCTATATTGATCACCATGGTTACGATTTCCAGCGGCACGTGCATCATCCGGGAACTCTGGGACGGCGTTCCGTATTTTTTTTTCTTTTCGTGGAGAATTTGTCGTCTGTATGAGACATAAAAATATGATAGAGAGAAATCCGACGACTTCTATGATTAATGACCCTTCAACGACGTCTGCCATTTAATTCTTCTTCAGTTTGCGGCATCGAATATTATGTCGCAGAACAGTGATGATAATACCCCATCAGGGTTGGGACTCCAACTACGGACATTTAGTACATCTGTCGAATACTATACCAACTGGGCAAGGGAGCAAGCTGACTACACGATTTCCCATCTGCCTATGTTAGAGTTATGTCTGTCTGTTATGACCGTGGTATATTGTTACGACCAGAACGTCCGAATTAACCCTTATCCTGCTAAATAGGTGAATTGAAACTTTCAGGTCGATAGTAAAAACCCAAATTTTGCTATCTCAAGCATATTTTTTGGAAATATATCTCCTTATCGGATAGTGGAGATCCAAGATCACATTGCACTTTCTGTACAGTCTGATCTTGATCTACACTGTCAGTAAAAGGTCAGAGAGTCGCGCTTAGAAGCCTAAGGGTTATGCAAGAAAGATACAAGCCAGGCAAACATAGCGACGGCACCTGGCCCAGACACTAAATGCAGACAAACAATCTTAAACTGTTCAAGGAAGATTTCATCCTCACTTGAAATAACTACACAAGCACCCCAACACTTTGCCTGGCCAATCTCATTTGCATATATTAAAGGGAGAGAATTGTGACAGTAATAATAATAATACTAGTATTAACCCTTAAACTGCTCAATAAATGAAACAAAAATTTGCACTCAATAGTAAAAACCCAAATATTGATGTTTCAATGTTGATTTCACGGGAAAGAAAATACCGTATCAGACAGTGTAGATCAAAGATCAGGCGGCACGCTCTGTGCAGTCTGATCTTAATCTACACTGTCCGCAAAAGTCGCGCTAAGCAGCTGAAGAGTTGATAATATTCGAAGCTCATTTAAAGGTCGATTTCTAAACGGCTTAAAGACAGCGGAAAACAATATTTGAGACTTCCGGCCATAAATTAATCTCTTAAAATTCTTTCTGAGACAACAAAATTTAAGACTTATACATGTATACTGAAAAAAATGCAGGCGACAATTCAATGTGTCTCAAATGACGAAATTTATCAATAGAACAGTAGAAAATATTCTGTTAAAAGAAGAAAATGCTGGTTTTCGGCAGTTACCAGCCTTTTTTTTTTGGGGGGGGGGGGGGTGTGTGTCCCACAATGTTTTTAACAGCACGCGATCGTTTTGATACAGAATAAAAAAATTGTACCATGGTAAGGACAGCTAGAGGTTTCTTTCCATTGTGCGATTTTTTTATTCCGAACAACCTATAGTAAAACACTTTGAAAATATCCTTGTAAAAGAATGGTTATCACCATGAATTAAGATACCCTTAAAACATTATGACACAAGGAGAAATTGCTCGTCAGGAGCAATTTCTCCTATTGTCACAATGGTTTTTTTTTTTTTTCAAACGTGGACTGTAGCAAGACAAAAGACAGAGTTCTGTAAGGTATGATAAGTATTCAGGTTTAACGTGAAGCGTACTCAATTCAGTCTTGGAGAGTTAAGCATCGAGATCGATCCGGGCTCTTAGAAAAGAAATAATAGCCTGCCCCGCAATAATTGAAGAAATTTGCGACCATCTCTTTAATATTTCATTTAAATAATTATTCAGTTGGAAAGTAATGGAGACTCCATTTCACTAAACGCTTGGGCATCGAGACGATCATTGATGGGGAAACCGAGAAAAACGTTTAGGTGACACTGATGGCTTCAAACTCCATGGAGATTTTGTCATTAATCCTTGCCTCGAAGTCGAAATCGAGGACTTCCGTAAAACGAAAGAATGGTGGAGAAAATATCATAAGCTGGCCAGTTTTTTTCGGGAAAAAAAATTATGCACGGGGAAGAAATATCTTAAAATTTACAAGAGCAAGGGAAATTATTGCATTCAGTGAGCTATGACAATGTATTGCAGGATGCTTTTTGCAGAAATCGCCTGGCGAAGATACTTCAAACAGCGCTCGGAATCCATTGGGGATTTCGCCATTAATCAAAGTAATTAATCATATATTCCTTCAAAACAATTGTCTCTCATTGAACACAGGAGAAAGCGATTCCATCAAATATTAATAAGAAAGCTATCTTGCCTGTATACAAATACACAGTCGTACTATTTTCAATTAATTTCTTCAAAAGCACCCGGCACTATCTTATTAAGCAGAACCGCGGCATTAAAAAGTTAAGCCCGATGCATTTCAAGGTAGAATTTCGAGTTTCTTCTTTTTGTGTTTTAATTGCTTTTACGCCTTCTCGACAAATAAACTCTTTACCTGAAGACAAAATTTTAGACTTACTTAAACTGAAAGCATTTGCAAACTACAATTTAAATGTTACTAAAACTGTAGGATTTGTCTATGACAGGGTAGAAGACATTGTGGGAATGGTGAATATGTGGCATAAGTAGTCAAGAAACCCTAGGTTCCACGTGATCCTCACCTGAAGCAACAGGTTTCTCATGGAAGTGCCCATAGGCAAAGCACTTCAAGGCCGCAGCCATGTACTGTTAAATCCCACGAAGCGTTACACTAATAAGTGAGCTGTTGCCGTGGTATGACTTACATGGTATAAAGAGTAGCATAAAACTTCAGTCGGTCAGTCATTTAGCCAATCAATCAATCAATCAATCAAATTAAGAAGATCAATGAAGAGGATCAATCAATCAAGAAATTCAATCAAAGAGATCAATTAAGAAGATCAATCAAGAAGACCAGTTTAGTCTTCCTACAAAGGAATTTACAATGTTCCCTACAGCAGTGTAGCAGCTCTGATTGCTACTTCCTGTCGACTTATATATGCCTTACCTTTCCTTTCCATTACATTGATTTAACCTGTACATTTGAATTGTTGCGTGTTCGAAGGTTTTTATTTTACAGAAGAAGAGAGTCAACGATTTATTAGATAACATAGAAAAATAATTATATAATTTTGGATCTCTATTTCTTTTTCCAATCAAAAGGTATCATGGCTGGAAGAATGTCCCCTTGAGAAAGCATAAAAAGAAAATATTCCTTAAATTGATGTAACGTCAACCATTTCAAAGGAATCATGAACAGGAATACAATTAACAACTCTTATGGATATGACGATAACTATGTACGTTTTTGTGGATAGAGTAGATCAAGACCAGAAGAATGTGCTGTCTGATATTGGATCCACACAATGCGATATTTTTCAGATAGTTCTGCAAAAACGCCGATGGAATAGCAGCCGTCAGGATTTTTCGATTGATGGAAAAATCCTCAAAGTACGTACTTATTGAGTAGTTTAAGGGTTTACAAGATCAGATTTCAAAGATTTCTTTCGTCAAGCATGATAAAATAGAATCTCTCTGATGTATGATAGCTTTTCTTGTCATTTTCCATGTCATAGTCTTGTCAAATTTCTTTTCAATCTTTTGACGATTTTCTGGTAAGTTGTCTTTGTCTATCGTCCATTATTGTCATTGTCGTGAGGTATTTCTTATCAATAGCTTGATGTGTCTTTCCACGTCTTGCATATTTTCTTGTCTATGTATTAACGTTTTTCTTGTCAATATCTGGTCGATCTTCGTGTCAATGCAATGACGATTTTCTTGTCTCAACGATTTTTTATCGTTTTCTTGTCGATTTCAATGATGCAGATGTCTTTTTGATTTTCTTATCAATGTCTCGACGTTTTTCTTATCAATGTCTGGTCAATATTTTTGTGCCAGTACAACGACGGTTTCATAACCAATGTCCAGTCGATTCCGTATCAACGTCCTGACAGTATTCTTACCAATTTCCTGTTATTGTCTTATCAATTTTCTTATCAATTTCAAGACAGTTTTCTTATCAACGTTTCAACATTTTTAACTGAATGTCCAGAGGGTTTTCTTCTCAATGTCGTTAGTTTTCTCAACAACATCTTGTCAATTTTCTTATCAATATCTTATCGATTATTTAGCAATATCTTGGGAGTTTTCTTATCAATGTCCTGGTGAGTTCGTATCAATTATCCTGTTGTTTTCTTTACCAATATCCTCACAATAACCAATATCCTCACAGTTTTCTTATCAATTTCTCTGTCGATTTTCTAGTCAATGTCCTCACAGTTTTCACCTCAATGTCCTGACATTACTATTCAGACGGTTTTATTTTCACTGTAATGCCGTTTAGCAAATCGATGTCTTGTCATTCTAATCAATGTCCCTATAGTTTTCGTATCAATTTCCTCACGATTTTCTTATTTATGCTTTGTCGATTTTCAATTAACAGACATATAAAACAAAAGTTAGTCCACGAACACAATACTTTAAACTAGATAAAACATTTTTATGAAAAGTCACCAATCAGCAAGCCGACTTCTCGTCTGCGGTCTAATGGAGTCATACACGGCATGTTTAAAGCGTTTGTAATTGTTTTTCTGGTAATTTAGTCGACTCTCTACCAGAAATAGTTAAAAAAATGCACGTGCAACTCGTCATCGTGAATTTCAAGCAAGTGTTTGATTTGAACCTCTACATGTATCTCCATGAATGAATGATTACCAGTGGATTATGTTGGAGATTATGTGTACTGCATAGGGACTCTAATCAAGATTGTGGGATGCAAAACGAAAGATAAAAGTATGTCTGTTTTACGTGTAATATCTTAGTTCAAAAAGTGTTCGGTTAGCTGTTTTGCTCAGTAATCTTATATGTTCCTACGACATTGGAGGATCCTGCCCGATGGTGAGGGACCCATACACTTTTTGCTTTTATAGGGTATTATTTTTGTCATGCACTATCTTGTACACCTCGTGCCTGTCCCGCACAACTAGATTAGGGATAATGCACAGCTTTGGTAACACAGTAGGTCGAGCTTTCGATTCCAGGGCTCGGCCAAAACTATTTCAGAGGATTGATGAAAGTACTGGAGACAAGATTTGATTAATCTGTCACCGCCAGGCATTGCTTAGACATGGTTAATGTGGGAACGCAGCCAGTGGCTAGGAAAGATCGTTGTGTGTAGTGCTGGAGACAAAGAGCTCTCGGAGTGCATGGTTATGTGTACTATGTGCTTTGATTCAGCTGATGTACTTTTGAAAACGGGATCAAACACCAAGCAAACAGTAACGACCAAAGAATGACGTTGACGAAAATGCTTTATGTAATGGCCTTGATCAGACTGTTGCGCGGTTGACCTGTACAGCACTGAGATGAATTAACCCACAATCCTGACTTTTAACGACCTTAAGAAAGAAGTCTTTTGAAAAAATTGTGGGAAGAGGAGAAAATGCTGGTAACCAGCATTTTCTCTTTTCCCACAATCTTTTCTTCCCTTCCAAAGGCAAATTTCACTTTTATTAGCCACCTTTGTCATCTGCAAATGCTCTTAATTTGGACCAGTCTAAAATTTTGTCGTTTGGTAAAGAGTTAATTCATAAAGTCATTACAAAACTTTTTTTTTTGTCTTCGATCGGAAAACTTGAAAACAAATACGTTGAGGCGAAAATAGAAATTCCTTGTTCATGTTACGAGCAATGTCCTTTTTTGCCCTTGCACTTCCTAGAGTAAGAAAGTTGAAAGACAAAATACGTAGTCAATCACAGGTAATGTTTTACCGGAAAACAATTAACGAAAACGGCCATTTTCTCCTGCCACGGAGACAGGAATTCTCAGAAGACACCGATTCTACTTAACAGAAAATTGCTTTCTACCCGCGCCAAGCAAATGCAATTATAGATCGTTGAAGAAACTCTAAAAGGAAGATGGGGAAAAGTATTTACAAAAGCAGGAAATGAATATTTCTATTTGATATTTTTTGTCATTTGTATTAATGGTCCTTTTGTTGAAACCCCAGACCAGGTAACGGCATCAATTTTAATCTTGACTAAAAGCAACAATTACGAGCTGTTTCACTTTTCTGTCCCCAAGGAGCCCGGTGGATATTTTTATTATTACCAATCCATCTTTTAGATATTCCTACGCGGTGATTAAAAGTAAGGTGCGTGTTTACTTGAGTTGTTTGGTTTGTGCCTTGGCGTCTCTTTACCTCTTGTAGAATTTATTTGAACTTTTCTTTTTATTCATCTTTCATGAATGCATTTGCAATGTTGAATAACGTGTACTGAGTGTTTTTATCAAAGTTTCACTTATGGTTCAATTAAAAAGTTTCCTCTTATCTCAAATTTTAGATAATGGACTCTCCCAATTAGAAAATACAATGTCTGAGAGGAAAAAGAGGAAAATCTAAATACTTACGAAACAAAACACGAAACCATTACGAGAACTGTATTCAACAAAGTTTCAATAACCCTTATATAGCAGAGCGCGACTCAATGCGCTTTTACGGAAAGCGTAAATCAAAATCAGGCTACTTGGAACGTGCAGTCTGATCTTGAATATACACTCTTCGATACGCTGAGATTTATTTCCGGAAGAAAAAAAAAAAAAAAACGTTTAAATCACAATATTACAATATTTGGGGGTTTTACTGTTGGTTTAAAATTTTTATTTAATATATTCAGCAGTTTAACCCTTTACCAAACAATCTCGTGTTTCAAGAAAAATCTTAAAAATGAGGCGTTAGAAAACATTTTGGAAACGGAAGATAAGGCTAGTATCCAGCATTTTCAACTTTGCCCACAATATTTTCGACCATCTCGAAGACAGAAATTATCTTTTGGGCAACAATGAATTTGAAGACGGCAAAATAATTGGCGTGAAAGACACGAAAAGGGGCCTTCGGACATTTGCGTAAAGTGTTGTCTCGGATTAGCCTGCGCAGTCCGCGCAGGCTAATCCGAGACAACACTTTACGACTATATAAGATTTTCTAATACAGTAGACTTTCGTGAAGCAGAAAATCGCACAAAAACTGGCAGTGTCGTCTTGGATTAGTCACAGACTGTACAGGCTGATCTGGGACGACACACTTTTACGCATATGTTCGAAGGCCCCCTTTCGTGTGTTGCACGCCATATAATACTTTCGATTTGGTAGAGTTAAATATTCTGTCGTTTGATTTAGTGTTAACCCTTTAACACACAATCCCGACTTTTAACGACCCTGAAAAAGAAGCCTTTTGAAAACATTGTGGAAAAAGGAGAAAATGCTGATAACCAGCACTTTCTCCTTTTCCCATAATGTTTTCTACCCAATCAAAAAGAGAAATCATCATTTTAGCAACATTAAATTTGTCGTCTGCAAATGCTTTCAGTTTGGTCAAGTTCAAAATTTTGTCGTTTGGTAAAGGGTTAATCCATGTCCTACTAAATAATTGACATAAAACTTCTTTCAACGCGATAGTAAAAACCCAAATTTTGCTATTTCAAAGGTATTTCTTGGAGGAAAAGTTATCTCCTTATCGGACAGTATAGATCCAAGATCAGACTGCACGTTTTGTGCAGTCTGATCTTGATCTATACTGTCCGCAAAAGGTCCTTAAATCTCGCTTACCAGCCTAGGGGTGAATCGTTAAAACTTGTTGTCGAAGTCTGTAGTGCAGACGACTTGGGAAATAAGAGTTGCGCGTTTGACCATAATTTTGATGAAGTTTCAATAGATAAGTCGTAAAATAGCAAAAAACATGCTTCTTCTCTCGCCCTTGGGAATGTTCGAATAACCTTGACGCGGGAGATGGGCAGAACGACCGACCAGCTGACTGACTGACTGACAAAAGGACTGATTGGTGGGAAGACTGAAAAAGCTTACTGATTGAGTGAATGCTTGACTTACTCATTGATAGACGTATGGACTGACTGAAAGACTGAAACACTGACAGCACCCTGACTGACTGGCAGCCCGACCGATGGACCGACCGACCGACTGACTGACATATTGACAGACAGAATCTTCTTTCTGAGACAGAATCTTTTAACCCTTAGGCTGCTTATCGCGACCCACCGACCTTTTGCGGACAGAACGTGCAGTCTGATCTTTGATCTACACTGTCCGATAAGGAGATATCTTTCCTCCAAAAATATCTTTGAAACAAGAAAGTGTTTGGCTTCTACTATCTACTATAAAGTTTCATTTCTTTTATTCAGCAGGATAAGGGTTAATAGCTCAAATTCACGTTACGTAAATACATGGGCATGATAGCAAAATAACATAAATAATATACATCGTGACAAGAGAAGGTACTGATTAATGAAAACTGACCTACTTCTTACTGGCATGCTGCCTACCTACCAACCTGTCTGACCGACCCATCGTCCCTTCGACCCGCTGACTGACTCTCGGACTGACTTACTGCCTGATAATGCAATGCCAATGTAGCTGAACGTAATTTTCGTCCTATCACAGCATCCGACTTCGGCCAGTGTAGATGTTAAGATCAGACTGAAAGTTCTGTACAATCTGATCTTGATTTACACCGTCTGCAAAAACTTTAATGGCCATTTAAGTAGTTACATTAGACAAAGGTCTTTTGACACAGATTTCTTTTTATCACACCTGGGAAACAGGTAAGCCTTTTTTCATTGTGACGCGGCCATCCTATGAACTACAACATTTTTCTAAAAAAAAAAGTGTCGTAATCATTTGCGTCAAAATCTAGTCCGTAACCGAGGCGGGAACAATGTGCCCCGGGGGACCCGAGCTCTTTATCAATTCTTGAAATAAAACTGGTGACAAATTATCGGCATGTTGAACTGCATGATGAAAAATTCAGCACATGCAAATATTTTTCCTCTAAAATATGGACTACCGCACATGCTTAAAAATATATCATTGATCAGATATTTATTGTCGCTTTCCTCCATGGAATGCCATAGCAGAAAATATCCAAGATATAAAAACACTATCAAGATATTTAAAATATTCAATCAAGATAGTCGCAATTATACCAAAATGATATATAAATTTGATATATGACAGCAAAATTATCATATCAAAACATAAAACCACTTCAAGACAAATAAATATACTTCAAGATGTAAAAACAGCATCAACATTTTAAAAACCACACCAAGACAAATAAATATAGATCTACTTCAAGATGTAAAAACAGGATCAACATTTTAAAAACCACACCAAGACAAATAAATATACTTCAAGATGTAAAAACAGCATCAGCATTTTAAAAACCACACCAAGACTCACGTGACCAATCAAGACTCACGTGACCACAAAATCCACGACGTCATCACTTGGCGAAAAGAACGTACACACACACTGCTGCTGCTTGACTGTTGACAGTCACACCGTCATTTTTTATTCGGCGTATTAACGTTAATCATGGACCACCCAGACGAAGTTACTCGGCTCTTTAGACATTCGCAGTTCCTAGATCTCATGAGAGACCTCAGGAGGAGTGTTTCAGATGCCCCTTCAAATGTCCGTGATGTTGTTTCATTCATTAAAGCATAAAGTGTAAGATCATACTGCATGTTTGTGCAGCCTGAGCCTCCTAAAGATCAGATAGATGAACGGACACACGAAGGGCAGACAGACGGACGGACGGACGGACGAACAAACAGACAGTCATAGGGAATACCGACAGATAAACACAGACACACAAACAAAAAGAGAGATAGACACACAGACCAACAGATAAACAGACCCACGGAGAAAAAGACAGACAGACGTGCACATGAACAGACGGACGGACGGACGGACGAACGGACGAAAAAATAGACAGAAAAACATGGGAAGACGGACAGAAAAACACTGTGCAGTCTGATCCTCCAAAAGATCCGAAAGGTTAACGGACCAGCGAAGGGCAGGCAGACACCCATACATATGGACAGACGGACAGACGAACACAAAGACACACATACAAAATAGACGGACGGACCAACAGATAGACAGATATAGGGAAGACCAACAGAAAGAAGGACACAGACAGCCAGCCAAAGAAAAGAAAGACAGACAGACGCACAGACCGACAGAGTAAGGGACACACAGTGGGCAAACGGACACGATTACATATTGACAGACGAACAGACTAACAGACACACATACATATAGACGGACGGACGGATGAGCAGACAGACAGACATAGGGAAGGCCGACATAAAGATACAGACAGACAGGCAAAAAGACAGACGCACAGACCGACAGATGAATAGACCTACGGAGGGCAGACAGACACACATACATATACACGGACGGACGAACAGGCAGACAGACAGATAGGAAATGTAGACAGAAAAGACACAGGCATTTGAAAAGATACTGAAGGCCTGCAGTCTGATCTTTTGCTACACAATCGTAACAATGCAATGGCAATGCCAGATACCGTATCGTATACGTATGGTAGGCTTCTATTACTAGAAGTGCTGTGCATATATCGTCGAGTGTCCGAGGTTATTCCGTGAGTTTCCTTGAACCGAAGATTTTTGTGTACATCTCGTAGAGCACATATTTTGATGACGTCACACGGTATTTCTGCTCGTAACCCTTACCAATATTCGAATGTCTCATTGCCCTTGAATTTCAGACAAATACAAGACAAATACACCGGAAAATAAACTAATTATCGTATGTTAAAGAAATCTGTTTCTTTTTTCTTGATGCTAAGTAGTGTTACTTCTCAAAAAAATGCAAAGATCATCGACTTTCTGCAGTAAATACTACCGAGCTACCGGAATTATGTCACGCCATGTTTGCACAAGAAGGCCGACGGTATGTTCTTTATTTATGCACATTGAACATGAAAATAGTTATCTAAGTTATTCTTTTGATATGAGAGTGACCAGAAATGATTTTTTTTTTATGAAGGCAAGTATTTTCTAGCTCATATTCTGGTCTCAATTCTTAATTTCATCAAGTTGTTTCCTTATCATCACGGAATACGGACACATTTCGCCAAGTGATGACGTCGTGGATTTTGTGGTCACGGGAGTCTTGATTGGTCACGTGAGTCTTGGTGTAGTTTTTAAAATGTTGATCCTGTTTTTACATCTTGAAGTATATTTATTTGTCTTGGTATGGTTTTTAAAATGTTGATGCTGTTTTTACATCTTGAAGTATATCTATTTGTCTTGAAGTGGTTTTATGTTTTGATATGATAATTTTGCTGTCATATATCAAATTTATACATGTATATCATTTTGGTATAATTGCGACTATCTTGATTGAATATTTTAAATATCTTGATAGCGTTTTTCTATCTTGAATATTTTCTGCTATGGCATTCCATATTCCTCTGCCTTCCTGGACTGGGAGTCGAACTATTTGAGCCATGCTCTGTGAAAAGAAGGCTTAATGCATCTGCAAAAAGTTTCGATCCAGGTCGGTCTGGGCAGTCCGTGCAGGCTAACCTGGGTTTAAATGTTTTGCTATTGGTCATTTTTGTTTACATGTCAAAGAACCAGTGTACCTCATGATTCAGTCGGTTGTTACACAAAATGGATTCTTATTGATTCATAACCATATGATGACTTTTTTGGTATCATGCATCACAGAGATGCATTAATCCCGCTTCTGACAGAGCGTGGCTTGTTCATTCTCGGCCACAAAAGCAAAATATACGCTGAAAGCAGGACAGCAGTTGGTACAGTGCTTGGTCATCCGGTGCAGGAGCTCTCCGCCCATCATATAAGGCATTCGAAAGTTGTTGATCCATCGACAAAATGTGCAATTTATCAAAATCGTACTCCTCAAGATCATCATCATCATCATCATCATCATCGGGGCCGTCGTCGTTGCCATCAATGTCGTCAAAATTATCATCATCATCGTCGTCCTCATCATCACCAGCACAAAAAAGATAAATACAGGCACACAGCCATACACACAGATACAGACATACGGAGAGGCGCAGGCAGAAACACGGAAAGATACCAATACAACACATGCATGGGCATGTGCAGAAAGATATCGGCCAACACATAGAAAGACACCAACAGAAACTCGCACAGATAGACACAGGTTGTCAGAAATAAAGACATACCAACATACATCCAGACATACACAGACACAAATAGACATACATCAAGAACAGACAGACCTAGACACAAATACAAAACACGGGGACATTCGTTCAGACACAAGACAGGCAGAAATACAGTTATACGAGCATACACCCAGACTGACAAGCAAAAATACTGACATGCGAACGTATAGGAGCGGTGCTCTGGCAAAAGGGGTTTGTTGCCTCGTCATGTCGCAAAATACCAAGCAAGTCATCACATAATTTGGGATCCATAAAAATCAATTTTGTCTAACAACCGACTGAATCATGGGGTACAATGGTCTTTAGACATGCAGAAAATTTACAGAAAAAAATAAAAAAGTTTCGACCTATGTCAGCCTGCGTGGACTGCGCAGGCTGACCTGGTCGATACTTTTTGCAGATGCATTATACCCCTTTTCATAAAGCATGACTCATATTTTCAGACAGAGACAAAGAAAGAAACATAGACAGAGCTGTCAACAGATACAGTTGATTGATTGATTGATTGATTGATTGGTTGATTGATTGATTAACTGTATTGAGGTTTAACACTTTTTTAACAGCTTAGGTCATATCATGGCGGTCAGTGCACCTACGCGTGTGTTTCGTGGCTTTCTGACACCAGTACTGACACAACTTCCTTTCTAGGTAACTGACTACTTTTCTCACATGCCTCAGAAGTGAGAGGCGAACAATCGCCCTAAAGAAAGTTTGCCTCAACCGGGTATCGAACTCGCAACCACCAGGTCACGAGTCAGATACGTTAACCACTGAGCTACCCGGGCGGGCCGTCAACAGATACAGACACACAGAGACAGAGAGACACATAAAGAAGCACTAACTTTTTCACGAATACAAATAGACAAACCAATGATTGATTGACTATATGGTGTTTAACGCCGTTTCCAATATTACGTTAGTTATATCGCGGCGGTCAGTGCTCCTATCCATGCTGCTTTCCTTGAGTTTCTTTTACAGTTCTACGCAAAATATTCTGTCCAAGGCACTGGCTGCTTTTCCACATAACCATCGTCGAAACAATGGTCAGCAGTGGGAGAGGAATGAATAATGTCGCAATGACTATCATTAATCCTCGGAAAGAAATCGGCCGAGCCGGGGATCGAACCACGGATCCCTGTCCTCAAGTCCTGTACGCTTCCGACTGAGCTACCGGGGCTCGGCAACAGACAAACCAAGGAGACACTTGCGATTACGTAGAAAATCGCAAATGGACATGCTGGCAGTCATTTTTCATGTGGTAGAGTAAAAGCCGAATTAATGGGTCATGAACTATGTAATTTTAAGGAAAAAAAGTAGAATTCACTCATAATCTTAGAACATAAATACATAATAATGAGACAATGAAATACAAAAAATCTTTTTCTTTTACAAAAATAAAACCGTACAGGTATAGATCTAGGGCCAGTAAGTCTGAAATAGGTGAAAAGCCGGACAGTACAAAAAGAGCGTGAAAAAACAATCTGGGATATTTTTCAAAATTTGCGAAGGGCAATTAAATGCGTTGATAAATTGCAATCACTTGGGCTTATAAATTGCATTTATATTTCTTTCCCATAGTCACACTTGCAGAGGGATACTAAAAATATGACAATAGGCAATACTATATTTACAGTTTCTCGTCATACATAATGAAATACACGTAATAATTAATTACCAAAAACATGTTTATAGCAAGTAAAATACCCAAGGCCAAAGAGCCATTCAGTACCCTATCAACGCTACATTCTTGATCTATCCCTGACGATTGGATTCTCTTTAGGCAAGGTCATCAGTAGCGAGTGGGGGGTCGGCTGGATTGATATTATCTTTAACCCTTTCGGCGAAAATAGGGGCTCTTACGGACGGCATAGACCAAGATCAGACTGCACAGAACGTGCAGTCTGATCTTGATCTATATCGACAGTTTGTTAAGTCGAGCCTATGGCATAAAAACGATGTCTGAGTTTCAATAGAATAGAGCCATGTTCCGACAAAAGGGGGCTTAAGGCATCTGCGTGATTCATTATTATGAAGCAAGTCATCATATAATTATGGATCCATAAAGAACATTTTATCTAACAACCTACTGTATCATAGGGTACACTCGTCCATTGACATACAGAAAATTGACCCATAGCGAAAAGTTTCGGCTCAGGTCAGCCTGCGCGGACTGCGCAGGCTGACCTGGGTCGATACTTTTCGCAGATGCATTAAGCCCCCTTTTCACAGAGCGTGGCTCTATTATAATATTTGTTTCAGCCGTCGAAAGAGGTCGAGTTAATAATATGGCACTGAAAATGTTGGTTCATCTTTCCTTAAGTAATTTTCTCAGTTTTAATTATAATTAGCAATTTCTCATTATTTGTATGAATAAACCCCGAATATGTTTCTAATTACCCTAAAAAAAAAAACACTTCTAAACGGCCACTTTTAAGCTGGAAATCATCGTAGACCTTTTCTGGCATCCACTTTCCAGAAAAAAAAGGTTCATTTTGTTTGATTTTTTTTTTGAAGAATAATTGGCTAGTGTAAAAGCATACCTCAGCCTACGTCTGAAAAGAATTTTTTAAGCTTGCACTTTTGAAAGGAACTTATTTAACATTCATTCGCTGTAAATTGAAAAATGAAAAATATTTTTTTTTTGAAAACTTCATGCTTCTTCTCTCGGTTTATATATTTGTGCAGAAAATATTTTCATATTTTTTTTCTTATTGCTAAATAAGTGAAATGAAACTTTCAAGCCGATAGTAAAAACATAAATTTTGCTATTTCAATTGTTTTTGGTTTTTTTTTTTTTGGGGGGGGGAGGGTGGGGAGAAGATATCTCCTTATCGGACAGTGTAGATCTTAGATCAGACTGCACGTTCTGTACAGTCTGATCTTGATCTACACTGTCCAAAAAAGGTCCTTGAGTCGCGCTTAGCAGCCTCGGGGTTGAAAAAAAAAAATCGATATTATAATGAGTCTGATAATGTGCAGGGGCGGATCCAGGATTTTTTTTTCCGCCGGGGGGGGGGGTGTTCCAGGTTTCCAGAAAATCGGAAAGATCATTACATATTCAAATTTGCTACTGCATGAAGTGTTTGTATTTCCTGTCAGTGTGTATACCGGTATAATAGTATACCTCCGAATAATATTACCAGAAAAACCTATGCAAAGATCTAGAATCTACTGCTACATTCATACTTAGTCAAACTTTCAGGCAGACAGTGGTTACTTTGAAAATTTTAAAATTTTAGGGGCCAGGTTCTCCCCCCCCCACCCCCACCCCCCCACAATGTGCTACATTACTGTCTGTCAAAGTATAGGTTCCTGGTGGAAAAATGTATTGTAGGCCTAAAACTAGAACAAAATTTACCAACGTTTGTGCTAAGTTTACAATACATTTCTCTGCCAGTGATTGGAACTTTGACAGATTGCACTGTAACACATTATCAGATTCCTAATAACATTTATACTTTTAAATAGTGTCAATAAAATTGGTCTGCATTTTATCTCCCGAATAACATGTACATGTGTTTAATTTTGGTCGCTAGTGTGCCTTTAACGTACGGATCATAAATCAAAATGAATTTTAATGTTTAACCACTGTGACAAAAGGTGATATCGTTTGTAACGAGCAAATTCTCCTTTCGGTAGTATGCTTTTAAAAATTGCCCGTTGCAAGAAATGTCGTCTAGTGGTAAATACATGTCCACGAACTTTGAAAGAAAGCCATGTCGTAGGGGCTTAACCAGGGGTTGGGAAACATTACGCACTCCGAATCAAGAGTGCTATTTCACTCTTAAACTGCTAAGCGGGACGCAATGCGCTTTTGCGGACATTGTATATCAAGATCAGACTGCAAAGAACGTGCAGTCTGATCTTGATCTACACTGTCAGATACAGTGAGAGTTTCCAACGAAAGGAGAGAAATAGGACGAAATCGCAATGCATGTATTCCTTAAGTACGACAATGAAAAATAAAACTATTTAATAAAAAGAAGGAAAGAGAAGGTCAAAAGGTTAAAAAGTTGCTCTGTAAGGTGCATCAAATAAGTTCGATGTTATTTTCTTAAATTTCATGCTCATATCAGTTGAGCATGAAAAAAAGTTTTATAGGGCACCTACCATGGGCGCTGCGCCTTTAATGATGGAAAAGTAAGGGTATTGTGGAAAAAAGGAAAAACCGATCTGTCAGTCACATCCTATGAATGAAAACAAAAGTATTCCGAACACTCAATGTCGTTGATTGTTTTTGACACGCATATCAAACGCCGAGACATTGTGTATACAAAAAAAGCCTGATAATATATAAATAATATATCGTTGACTTTTTTATATGGGAAAGTAATGAGAATTTATGATATCGGAGAAAGGTGAACCCAAAGAGCCTGGGAAAAATGCGAAGACAATAACCCGATAAAATAAATAATAGCTCTGAAATGACGGCAGTCCAAAATGGTACCTAAGGTACTTTTATTTTCGTACTTTTCATCAAAGAACCTGTGGTATTTTGATTAAGTGTTTTGTTGGTAATTTTTCGCCGTATGACATATAAAGCACTCATTTTGTTATACTTTCAACAGCAATTCATGAATTCCTTGACTTAATAGAACCGGACTTGTCTCTTTACCAGAAGACAAAATTTGAGAATTTTCCAAATTTTTAAGCCCTTGTAGACGACAAAATTTAAAGGTGTCTCATTATGATGATAGGATTTGTCTTTCAAAGGAAAGAAAACATCATGGAAAAAGGAGAAAATGATAGTTACCGGCATATTCTTTTTCTTCCTCAATGTTTCTTTTTTAAAAAAAAAAAAGGCATCCCATAAAAAGTTTTTATAAAACAAGCGACTGTTTTGTAAAAGGTTAAAACGCGATATCATAATCAAAGTACAGGGCTTTAGGGAATCGTGCATTATTTTGCACTTAACCAAATGAGTCGTGCCCTGGGAAAAGGGATTTAATGCATCCGCAAAAAGTATCGAACCATGTCAGCCTGCACAGTCCGCGCAGGCTGACATGGGTCGATACTTTTGCACATGCTCTTGGTGAATTTTCCAGGTGTGCAAGGACCATTCTCCCCCTCTCCCCACATTCAGTCTGTTGTTAGTTAGGGTAAATGGATTTTATGGGTCCATAATTAACCCTTTCAGCGCCATAGGCGAAAACAGGGACTTTTGCGGACGGCATAGATCAAGATCAGACTGCACAGAACGTGCAGTCTGATCTTTGATCTATGCCCTCCGCTTGTTTGGTCATGCCTATATAGTAAAAGTCTTCCGGAGAATCAGTGGATTGTATTTACAACCATCAAAAGAAGCAAAGTTTGTTTATTTGGCGCCGAAAGAGTTAAACCTTTCCCAAACAAGCCCTGGTTTTCACGTGTCTGCAGTACAAGTCTTTTGAAAACACTGTGGGAAAAGGAGAAATTGCTCGTAACAAGCAATTTCTCCTTTTCCCACAGTGTTTTCTACCCTTTTTGAGACCTTTCTGCCATTTTCATCAAATTTAAAATTGTCGTCTGCAAACTCTTTCAATTTGGACCAGTCTGAAATTCATCGTTTGGGAAAGGGTTAAATGATGACTTGCTCGGCATAATTCATCAATGAGATGCATTAAGCCCCGTTTCCCAGAAAATGGCTCAAATGCAGACGATTTTTACGTCTTACAGCAGATCACTTTTGAGAAAATATTTTTGCAAAGAGAGAAAAATTACTTAAAAAAACAATTTCTCCCTTAGCCACAATGTTTTCAAACCTATTCTTGTATAATATCTTTATTCGAGCTGACAGTCCTCATCTTATCCACAAGTATGTTTTCCTGATTATCTGCTTCATTATTTGATATTTTGATAGATTCTTTGAATAGTGTTTTACGCCGCTTTCAACATTATTTCCGTCATTTCACGGCACCAGCTCACTTATTTATGTGTGTCCTGGGTTTCACCAGTTCTAAGTTAGACCCTCTGAGGTGTGTTGCTGGAGGACTTTACCGGTCCTCCGAATTGCGAATCCTACCTCTCAGCACTGTTCCTTGCAGGATCCCTCTTTTTTTCAGGGGCAAATCGGTCGGGGGCCTGATATTTATTCTTATCACGCCAGACTTTTATATTTTTTTTTTCTGAATAAACAAAGGTCATAGCTAATTATCATTTAATAAGTACAAGTAGTTAAGAAAACATACAGTGTACTTCTCAATGGTATTCCCCTAAACGAACCTAAGGCATTTCTTTCGATTTCGCGTCAGAATTTTCCAAAGGTTTGAATAAGTGAGGTGGCTTCGTGATACAAATAAAACACTGCTGAAATCGGCACAAAACACCACACAATCAAACAGATCATCGGTAGAGATCGAATTAATTTCTCTCTCGCTTGGTTTTGAATGACGCAGAGTTTACTGTTATGAACGTATTCTATACTGCAACGGACTATGTACAAGTCAATTCGTTTGTTCGTTCGTTCGTTCGCTCATTCATTCATTCATTCATTGTAACCGTTTGATATATATATTTTGATAACATCTAATTTTTATCATGAATTAGATAATTACACATGTACACAGTTACGTTGTAATGTACTCGTTGGCTTCGATTGTGAAAATGTGGTTTAGTGCATCTGCAAAAAGTATCGACCCGTGTCAGGCAGCGCAGTCCGCACAGGCTGACATGGGCTGGTGTTTCTTGAAAGAGGCGAATTTTCTGCATGTCAAAGGGACATTTCACCTCCCGATCCAGTCGATTGTTGGGCAAAAAGTATGTTATGGTTTCATAAATTTATATATGGTGGCTTGTTTTGTGTACTGCATCTCCCCTTTTGCCAGCGCATGACTTATTTGGTTAATAGTTCATTACATGACAATGTAATTTTGTATGTATATGTCAATAAAGATTTTGATTTTGATTCATTATAAATATGTGTATGCCTTAAACTCCCTTTTCTCAGAGCGTCGCTCATATATTTTGATAACGCTGGGTATTTGATCATGAATAAGATAAATGAGCCATGCTCTTTGAAAAGGGCGCTTAATGCATCTGCGAAAGGTATCGACCCAGGTCAGCCTGCGCAGTCCGCGCAGGCTGACCTGGGTCGATACTGTTCGCTATCGGTCGATTTCCTGTATGTCCAAGGACCAGTCTACCTCATGATTAACCCTTTCCCAAACAAGCCCTGGTTTTCACGTGTCTGCAGTACAAGTCTTTTGAAAACACTGTGGGAAAAGGAGAAATTGCTCGTAACGAGCAATTTCTCCTTTTCCCACGGTGTTTTCTACCCTTTTTGAGACCTTTCTGCCATTTTCATCAAATTTCAAATTGTCGTCTGCAAACTCTTTCAATTTGGACCAGTCCAAAATTTGTCGTTTGGGAAAGGGTTAAGTCGGTTGGTAAAAAAAATGTGGCTATTATGAATCCATAGTAATATGATGACTTGCTTGGTATAATGCATCACGGAGATGCATTAAACCCCCTTTTGCCAGAGCATGGCTTAACCCTTTACCATACAATGCCGACTTTTAACGATCCTGTGCAAGAAGCCTTTTGAAAACATTGCGGGAAAAGGAGAAAATGCTGGTAACCAGCATTTTCTCCGTTTCCCTCAGTGTTTTCTACTCTTCCCAATAGATATTTCAAATTTTCATTTTATCGTCAGCAAATGCTTTCAGTTTGGACCATTCTAAAATTTTGTCGATTAGTAAAGAGTTAAATAGACTTGTACATGTAAAATTGTCATGTACATGTAGCTTAGATAATTATCTTTCCTTGTCTCTTAATGTTAGTGACTGTTGTTATCATCACATTTTCATTATTATTACAACTACCCTTATATGTCACCAGTTCTGTTTTTTAACCCTTAACCTGCTAAAGTGAAATGAAACTTTCAAACCGATTGTAAAAAAAAAAACAACAAATTTTTGGGGGAAAATATCTCATTGTCGGATAGTGTACATCTGCATAGCGTAGATAGCATGGAGCGTGCAGTCTGATCTTGATCTACGCTGTCCGCAAAAGGTCTTTGTGTCGCGCCTAGCAGCTTAAGGGTTAAATAAAGTCTTGGGTGGCTAAGTGGTTAGAGGTTTAGGATAAGCAATCCACAAGTCATGGACTTGTTCTTCATCCAAGCTACCGGGATTCTTTTTTGAGGGGACACGTAAGAGCTCTAGCCTTGTCAAGGTGATAACTGGCACATACGGAAATAAGTGAGCTGTCACCCTGATATGACCGAAACATGCCAACCTGCATGCCACCAATAGATTTATTTGTATTGGGTTTTAACTGCTTAGGACATATCATGGCGGTCCGTGCACCCACGCATGCGTTTCCTGGCTTTCTTTCACCAGTACTGACACAACTTTCTTTCCAAGCCCCTGACGACTTTTCTCAAACACATCAGAGGTGAGAGGCGAAAAATCGCGGGAAAATAGTTTGCCGCAACCAGGTCACGAGTCAGATACGCTAACCACAGAGCTACCCGGCCGGGCCCACCAATAGATAAAGAAACAGGCTGATAGCAGTTTACCATAGAAAACTTTAGTTTTCCAGAAGTATGATAAAAATTCAGTTTGTTTATTTGGTGTTTCACACTGTGATTTATGAGTTATATCATAGCGGCTAGTGCAGCTATCTTTGTCTTCCTTGAGTTTCTTTTACCAAAACTTCGCACGATATCATTCCCAAGCGATTGACTGCTCTCCAACATAACCACGGTTGAAACAGTGATCATTGGTGAGAAGAATTTATCCCGTTGCAATGATTATCATCTATCCTCGGAAAGAAAATCGTCCAGCTGGGGATTCGAACCAGAGACCCTCTGATTTCAAGTCCTGTACGTTACTGACTGAATCTGCAAAAGGTATCGACTCATGTCAGCCTGCGCAGTCCGCGCAGGCTGACATGTGTCGATACCTTTTGCTATTTGTAGATTTTCTGTATATCCAAGGACCATTCTACCTCTATTTCCCGTCAGTTGTCAGACTAAATGGATTTTATAGGTCCCTAATTATGTGATGTCTTGCTCGGTATAATGCATTAAGCCCCCTTTTTCCAGAGCATGGTTCATTTACACACTGCAAAGGGATTTCATCCAGCCTCAGTAGCATACGGGTAACACTCGGGGCTGGCTCAGTCCTCAAGGGTTGGAAGTTCGAATCCGGACTCTGCCAAAGCCGTTTGAGGATGGACGAAAGTGTGTGAGATAACACTGAATTGGCTGATATAGAAAACTAGCCAGTGGCAACTACAAATTGTCCCTTTAGCAAACGATCTCGTGGTTTTAAGGCACCTGAGGAAAAGGCGTTAAAAACCGTGAGTGAGGAAAATGGAGAAAATTTGTGCTGGTAACCAGCAGTTTCTCCTTTTCCCACAATGTTCACCGATCAGACAAATCCTTGAGACTGATATGTCAGAAAGAATATTTCTTTCTCTCCGTCTCATGTAAAGGTATACATGTATTTTGATAAAAGTAGGTGTACGACAACCATGTTGATAAACATGAATGTATAATTGTCATGTATAGCTGTACAGATTGATTATTATCTTTCGTCCGAGCATCTTTCTTGACTGCTTTTTAGCTAGCGAAGCTAGTCTATAGGCATCAAAACTGACCTAGATTCAAAGTAAACAAAAAACCCCACTGTTGCCAAATACTGCCTCACAGAAAATTTTGTTAGAAATCTTAATTCTGTTATATATGACAATTTAGACAAAAACAACTGAATCTCTTCCTCTCCAAGTTGAACATGTCGTCTTACAAAGTAATTAAGTAAACAAGATGTCATTTATAAGGTACATGATCTTTGCTTATATGTAAATTAAGTGACCTATGCAAAGCAGAGAATGACTTATTCCTACACCACTGTAACATTATAAATAAATCTATTAATGGATAACCTAGGTATTATTAACTTGTAGCAAATGCCAGGCTATATCAACCCTCACTGGACAGAGAACCCTTGTCATTCATTATTTACATCATTGTGTATAGTTAAACTGTTGTGCTGAACTGTTATTCTACCTCATGAATATTAACCCTTTACCAAACAATTCCATGTTTTAATGACACTGGGGAAGAATCCCTTTCAAAATATTGCGGGAAAAGGAGAAAATGCTGATAACCATCATTTTCTCCTTTTCTCAAATTTTTTTCTGCCCTTTTGGAATCACGTTTCATCAGTTCAGCCGTATTTAATTTATGGTCTGCAACAGCTTTGAATTTGGACGAGTGTAAAATTTTTGGTTTTGTAAAGAGAGGTAAATAGTTAACTACATCTTGTGCTACTGGATATTGACTCCTTGACTGTATTGTGTTTAACGCCGTTTTCAACATAATTTCAGTGATATTGCGGCGGCCAGGGCACCTATCCATGCTTTCCTGGAGTTTGTTTTACCAGCACTACCGCAACTCAGTGACCTTTTGCGGACAGTGTGGACTAAGATCAGACAGCACAGAGCGTGCAGTCTGATCTTGGATCTACACTGTCCGATAAGAGGATATTTTTTTTTTTAAATGTAACTTTGAAATAGCAATATTCAGGTGTTTACCATCGGCTTGAAAGTTTCATTTAACATTGTTAGCAGGTTAATGTTTACACTTGTACTGGATTATAGTTAAACAATAGCACGCATAGCCCAGGCAGCTCAGTCGGTAGCGTACAGGACTTGAGAACAGGAAGCCGCTGGTTCGATCCCCGACTCTGCAAATTTCTTTCTGAGGATTGATGATAGTCATTGCAACAGGATTTATTTCTCTCTCACATTTCGACGATGGTTATGTGGAAAGCAGCCAGTGGCTTGGAAAGAATATTGTGCTGAGTATTGGTAGAAGAAACTCAAGGAAAGCATGGATATATGCACTGTTCACCGCTACATTACTGAAATAATGTTGAAAACAGGGTCAAACACCATACAAACAATCAATCAATCAAATTCGCTAATCTGTCACTACTTTCAGTACTTTGATTATTATTGCCATTATTATTAACTTTGGCTGAATAGCCTTTCGTTATATTCTTTAGGGTATACTGTATGTCAGAAACCATATTCGGCCTCTCTGTGCCAAGCCCGGTTGCTCAATCCGTAACATAACAGGCCTGAAACCCGGATGTCGCCGGTTCGATTCTCAGCTCGACCAATTTCCGTTCAAGTTCTGATAATTGCCACTAATCCTTAGGCTACTGACCATTTGCGAACAGTGCAGATCAAGATCAGACTGCACAGAACGTGCAGTCTGATCTTTGATCTACACTGTCCGATAAGATTAACAAAAAAAAAGGGGGGGGGTTAGAAATTGCAATATATTGGGGTTTTGGTTTTTACTATCGGTTTGAAAATTTCATTTCACTTACTTAGCAGGAAAAGTTTTAAGACTGGATTCAGTCCTCTCTCACAGCCGACCATTGTGTCGACGATGTTTATGTGGGAAACAGCCAGTAATTTGGGTGTTGTGCGAAGAACTGGTTTATGAAATTTCTGGAACACATGATAGGTGTCCTTGGCGCCGCTACAGCTGAAATAATGTTGACAACGGCGTTAAAAACCATACTTACTTCCCTCTCCGTGTCACGTGAAGATGTATTTTGATAACAGTGGGTATGAAAACCTGATAAACATGCACGTAAATCGACATGTACTTTTTTGTACAGTTATTATCTTTCGTCCGCGTTCTTTTCGTGACTCCTGTCATTATAATATTTTTTTATCACTAATACCATGATCATTATCAATGGTTTGAATTACCTCTTAATTTTTTACCAAACGGCAACTTATTAGACTCGTCCATTCTGACAGCATAGAAAACATTGTGCATAAAGGAGATCGTGGTGGTTTCCAACATCTTGTCCTTTTCCTACATTGTTTCCACAAGCCCTTGTGCTCAAGGTCGTTAAACGACGCGTTTTTGTATAAAAGAGTTATGCTACAAAATGAGTGAATTGAACAATTGTATGTAATACTAATAACTCAAATATTGCCATTTCAAAGCTGTGTGCAAAAATCTCACCGAAAGCGGCAGTAAAATTCTAAGATCATAATGCATGTTCTGTGCAGTCTTATCTTAAGATACCCAGTGCGCGACGAGTCGCGCATACATGTAGAAACTTAGAGGTTAAATCCGTTTTGAATAGTACTAATATTTCGTTAATATTAATGTGCCATGCCCTGTGAAAAGGGGTCTGACGCATCTGCGAAAAGTATCAACCCATGACAGCCTGCGTAGGCTGACACACAGGTTAACGGCGAGCGACAATGTAAATCCTATATTACACACTAATATACTGAAAGGTAAACAACTCGTAATGTATTTTCAATACCCCAGTCACGAATTCCATGCTGTTTACAAGTTATTTTACTACCAATATTAACATCCATAGTACCAATGGATAGCGGAAACATTATTCTACAAGAAAATCATATACTGTAACACTGAATTGGCTGATATTGTCAAATATTCAACGGTTTTCGCGTTTAAAATGGGTTTTATCTCTTGAAAATTTTCGCGAATCAGTGCAATCAGATCTCTTCAGAGTTGGGTTGTTTGACAGTTTCGAGATAGATATTTCTTATCAGCTTCAAATGGCTCAAATTATAACATGATTTTCTTGTAGAATAATGTTTCCGCTATCGATTGGTACTATTGATGTTAATATTGGTAGTAAAATGACTTGTAAACAGCATGTAATTCGTGACTGGGGTATTGAAAATACATTACGAGTTGTTTATCTTTTAGTATATTAGTGTATAATATAAGATTTACAGTGTCACTCGCCGTTCACCTGTGGGCTGACATGAGTCGAAACTTTTTGCTGTTTGTAAATTTTTTTGCAAGGACCAATCTACCTCATGAATCAGTCCACAGCTGATGGACAAAATGGATCTTATGGACACATAATTATGTAATGGCTTGTTTGGTGTACTGCGTCACGGAGATGCATTAACCCCCTTTTTATTAAAGCATTACTCTTTTGTATTTAAACCTTATTTATCGCGATTATCCCTTTTGTACATGAAGGTTTCAAATTTGAACTTGGCAATTTTTGGGCCTTTTATCATCATTGAAGTTTATAACCGTTTCGACGGTATTTCAGATGGGCCACTATACTCTCGCCTCTAGCCCTGATTTTTTTTTTTAAATTTCGGTGAACATAGTTTACCCATTTATTTTTTGATTGTCATATACTAGCACTTTGCAAAATACTGGTTCAAAGCAACTATCAACTTTTTTCACATATACGAGATTGTCATCTACCATCTGAAAGTATTCTGCTGGGAGCCTGGATTTGTGCTCGCAGCTCTTGATAATTTTCCCTGCAAGTTACCATTGAGCCACCAGTGTTCAGCAACATTTTACCTTTTACAACACAATCCCGAGTTTTAACGACCTTGAAAGATAAGGCTTTTCAAAACTTTGTGGGAAAATGCAAATATGCTGGTAACCAGCATTTTCTCCTTTTTCCGCAATATTTTCTACTATATCAAAGACAGAAATCATCATCTGAGCAATATTTAGTTTGTCTTTTGCAAATGCTTTCAATTCGGTTGAGTCCATTATTTTTCATTCGGTAAGGGCTTAAATGACTTGCAAATACACTGCAGCATCAACAACAGTCTTCTTATTGGTCGTATCAAAGTGTTACTGAAAATGCAAGCTGAAAAAAAAGTAGTACGAACATGACAGCTTCCAAATCATGATATGTCGCATAATGATCTTTTATAAGACCAAATCAAAGTACAATTATTGATACGTATTGAAAATCATGTTAATGAAGAGTGTCTCACAATAACATCGATTAACAGTTTTCTCCCCTCTCCCAGAACTTCGATACATGGTTGGAGACAGGCTGAGGTCTACATGAACCTACAATATTATCAGCCGCCTCATTAATTATTGTAAGGTTAATTACGTTTTAAAAGCTAGTCCTAACAGTGTTTTAATGTAGTTATGTCCCTCGCAATGTGTTTCGTTGGTCCACCTCTCAGAGACACCTGTAGCAGTGTTGCGCAACCTCTAGGTGCAACAGATCTACCGCTGTGCCTTCAGCTATAGCGAAATTACTCCGCGCGACAATGTCGCTACAATACGGCACAATAAAAACAAACTGTGACCGGGGCCAGCTGTAACCAAATCTGTTATATTTTTATCCGTCAATCTTATATCTGTTATTTCGCTTCTCTATCGCTTCATCCAATATCAAACCCGTCTTCGTCGTTGTTCACTTTATCGATCTCAGATAACAGCCGAGAGGCGCGTGCCGATTACAATGGAGGGCGGAGCTTAGCTTTACGAAAAGACCCGAAGGCCACGCGACATCTTTTGGAGGAGGAGTTAGTGGCACACGACTTGAATAATCTTTGTCACGCCTTTTTAGACACCGACTTTTAATCTTCATCTTGAAATCAAAGTGCAAAGTGAAAAACACTGTTCGAAGGAGGTTATTTCACAGGAAAAAAAGTCGTTGAAGTGATCATTGTATGGCCATAGAGAAACAGTTCTGACAAGGTGTTCAACACGGATTATTGTTTTAGACTATATTTCATTTTATTGTGTTTTAACTTTTTCAAAAATGATAACGTTCATTAGTTAAGAACTGCAGCCTCAATCATCCAGATTCGACAAATAAGCAAATAAGCATAAATGGTAAGTGTGTTTGCATCTTTAAACTCCGTACCACACAACAGAATATTGGACTTGTCCAAAGACTATGACGTGTGCAGATGACAAATAAAACGTCCCTGATGTAGTTTGATTTGTCATCAAAAGGCTAGAAAATATTGTGAGAAAAGGAGAAAATGCTGGTTACCAGCATTTTCTCCTTTTCTCACAATATTTTCAGAAAGTCCTCTACCTCAGTGTTGTTTAAACTCGAGATTGTGTATTTGCATCCTTTAGACAAAAGGAAATAAATATATAATTATATTTGAAAAAAAAAAACTGTTGAAACCTTTAAGACATAAAATGGAGCGTAACACAAATGACATTATAAAAATTCAGTCTGTGGAAAAATAAGTATTTCAACTTAGGTGGGAGTGGGAAAGAGGGGAGTGAGGTAGAATATATTTCATAAGATCGGACAGTGTAGATTCGAGATCACACAGAACAAATTGTGCAATATGCATAAGCA
Organism: Tridacna gigas; assembly: GCA_945859785.2. NCBI lineage: Eukaryota > Metazoa > Mollusca > Bivalvia > Cardiida > Cardiidae > Tridacna > Tridacna gigas. Next base: position 51,811,205 of record OX244029.2, read on the forward strand.
GCCATTTCGCTTCGGAAAGGAAGAATACTTTATTAAGAACTAGCTAGGTAAATACTTAGAAATATGACCATATGAAATTTCGTGGTTTCTTTTTTTTTTTGTCAGTCCTTGATAAACCGTTCACCAAACAATCCATAGTTTCAACGACCATGAGGAGCAAATATTTGGAAAACATTGTGGGAAAAGAAGAAAATGCTGATACCAGTATTTTTCTTCTTTTCCAACAATGTTTGTACCCTTTCAAGGACAAAGCTTTTATTCCCGTATAATTTTTAATCTGCAATGCTTCAATTTTGTTAAGTATAAAATTTCGTCGCCTGGTAAAGCATTAAATGACGCAGAAAAAGGACACTGTATAATATCTCAGTACCTGAAGTATCTTGATCGTGTTCAAATAACTGCGTTTTTTATTTGAATTATTATCATTCAAAGTTATGCTCACAGCCATTTTCAATCGATTCGAATTTTAGTCTGATAACTAGAAAAACAAAAACTTGAGAAACACTTTTGACGAGTACCTTGTAATCCGCAACTTAAAAACAGGGTGACAAAATAACTGTTTGCAAAGTTAAATATTTAAACTGTTATCTTACTTGGTTAAAGAAAGAGGAAAAGTGGCTAACAGTTGCTGATCATATAGAACTAGGAATAGTTTTTATAATAATAATAATAATAATAATCGAAAAAATAATAAATAATGATAATGATAATACTGAATTAAGGATGAAGGATGTACAAATCTTATCGCGTTTTTACTTTCATTTTTGAGTACCTGGATTAAATACAGATAAATACATTTAGAATGTAAATATAAACCGGTGAAATTCAACCTTTTACCTTACGCGGTCTCAGTTCGCGCCGTGTGTATCTCATAACTTTTAAACTCTTTTTACTAGACGACAACATTTCAAGCAGTCGAAAGCATTCACAGACGGCAAATAAATCTGGCCTTTATGTCGGGATTTGTCCTTCAAAAGGTGAAGGAAAAAAGTTGTGAGAAAAGAAGAAAATGGTGGTTACCGGCTTAATTCTTAACCAAACGACAAAATTTTAGATTCGTCCAAATCTAGAGTATATGAAGACGACATCTGAACTCGGGACTGTGTGACGAAAGGTTAAAACAAAAAACACCTGGAAAACGTTTTGCAAAAGCGAAGAAATTGCTACTTTAAGCTAATTTCTGTATTCTATTTTTTTCTGATTCTTTTTATTCAAAGAAAGATTTCTACACTTTGATTGAATTTCGTTTTTACCTACAGAAGAACACGGAGAACAATTTCTGTCGAATTTATTGTTTGTTAGAAGAGGTGGGGGCGGTTTCAAAAAGTTTTGCAAAAACATTCTTGACATTGCACAGTTACCTTGCTTTTATTTTCAAAACCCTTACAAGGTTACACGAGATGAATAAAAAATTGCAACCAAACGTAACAACCGAAATACAGTAAAAGCTAAAAATTCTGTAGTTCAGAAAAATCTACCGTGACAAACAATGTAGATCCAAGATCTGGCTGCACGTTCCGTGCTTGATTTTGATCAACACAGTACGCACATGCGCATTGAGTGGCACTTATCAACCTTACGGTTATGAACTGAAATTATTCACTTTATGTAATTTTCACCGAGGGTCAGAGATTATCTAAAATATATTAAAATCCATAAAATTTACACGTGATTGACGTGAAACTTCATTTTTTTGTGTCTGTAAATCTGTGCGTCTTTTTTGATAAACCAGTAGCAGCTTCTTTATCATTTGGCTTCGGGAGACTAAATTTGAAAGTAATTTGAAACCAAATCTTACTGTTGTATAACATATACTTATGAAGGAAAGGGGTTATATATGTCTGCTTCTTCAACTTGACAGTAACTTAATAGTTTTCACCTGTCATGCGCAAGGTAACACAAAACCTAAGTCTAAACTGAGAAAATTATTTCGGCTTATTTATTGCACTCTGTTATTTCGATGATGAATAAGTTATGTCCAAAATTTAAATGGACACGTTTTAACACTTAATTCTCTACCCCACAGCCCAGAGTTTTAACGAGCCTTAGAAAGAAAGCGTTTGAAAATATTATGAGAAAAGGAGAAAATGCTGGTTACCGACATTTCCTCCTTTTCTCATGTTTCATACCTTTCTAAAGGCAGATCAAGGCAAAGTAATAGTGGCATATCAAATCATTTGAATAAAAATGAATTTGTTGTCTGCAAATGCTTTTAATTTCGACGAATGTAGAATTTTATTGTTGGTAAACAGTTAAAGGGGGAATGCACATACGCATATTTAGATTTTTTTAGCAAAAAATACTTTGAATTGCAAATTTTCCGATATGTTTAAAGAAAAACATGGCGGGCAAATAGGAAACGGTGAGTACCAGCATTTTCTCCCCTTATTTTTTCCCGAACCCTTCCTCTTCCATACCGTTTAACTCTTTACCACACGATCCCGACTTTTAAGGATCCTGTGAAAGAAGTCCTTTGAAAACCTTGTTGGAAAAGGAGAAAATGCTGGTAACCAGCATTTTCTCCTTTTTCCACAATGTTTTCTATCCTACCCAAAACAATTTTTAATTTTTCAATTACATTTATTTTGTCGTCTGCAAATGCTTTCAATTTGGATCAGTCTAAATTTTTGTCGTTTGGTAAAGAGTTAAGCCGAAATTGTCTAGTAATGGGTTAAGTCCACAAGATGCAAGCTACTATACACAAAATTACATGTATGTGTCTTCTGATTTGTATGGAGTGTATAAGGAAGATTAAAGCAATACGTAGCCTTTTTAACATTTTCATACGAAAATCCACACATAAAATTGTGTTATGTGTTATTAACGTTAAATACTGTTATCTAATTTTTACTTAGGCGTAGACTGGCCGCGTACAGTGAATGGTGAAGACCAGAAAAACATTTATTTCCAAAAAAGAATAAGAAAAAAACAGCTTACTAGTATCTCATAAGTACCCAGGTCACCTCTACACTTACTTTTTAATTGAGCCTTACTACCTGAAGACGGGGTTTAATGCATCTGCAAAAAGCATCGACCTATGTCAGCCTGCCCCGTGCTCTAAGCCGATCTTTTAATCCTTTACCGCACAATGACGCCTTTTGACGCCCCCGGGAAAAAAGCCTTTTGAAAACATTGTGGGAAAAGGAGAAAATGCTGGTAACCAGCATTTTCTCCTTTTCCCACAATGTTTTCTACCCTGTCAAAGAAAAATTGTACCATTTGAGCCATATTGAAATTGTCGTCTGCAAATGCTTTCAATTTGGACAAGGCTAAAATTTTGTCTTCTGGTAAAGGGTTAATTGAGCCTTACTCTCTGATAAGGGGGTTTCGTGCATCTGCAAAAAGTATCAAGCTATGTCAGCCTCCGCCGTGCAGGCTGGCCTGGGCGAAACTTTTTGCTTTTTAAGAATTTTCAGCAAGTCCAAGGACCATTCTACCTCATGATTCAGTCTGATGACTGGATTTTATGGATCCATAATTGCCTATGTGATCACGTGCTTGGTTATGATGCATTAAGGGGATGCATTAACCCTTTACTGCACAATGACGCCTTCTGACGCCCCTGGGAAAGAAGCCTTTCGAAAACATTGTGGGAAAAGGAGAAAATGCTGGTAACCAGCATTTTCTCCTTTTCCCACAATGTTTTCTTAAGGAGAAAATGCTGGTAACCAGCATTTTCTCTTTTTCCCACAATGTTTTCTACACTATCTAAGAAAAGTTGCGCCATTTGAGCCACACTGAAATTGTCGGCTGCAAATGCTTTCAATTTAGACAAGGCTATGATTTTGTCGTCTGGTAAACGGTTAAACCGTTTTTTTTTTTGGCCAGAGCATAGCTCAATTCTTTTCCATCTTACAGAATTTTTGACTCGTCCAAATTGTAAGCATGTGCATTTATCAAATGATAAGATGTGTGTCTGAAAGTGCAGAAAACATTATAGGAATGGCAGAAAATGCTGGTTTAAGTATTTTATCCTTTTCCCACAATATTATAAAAATTGATAATGCTCAAGGTAGTCAGAACTCAGGATTGTTTGATAAAGGGTCCATTTGTTTTTCTCTATTTAGCCCTTTCAGCGCCATAGGCGAAAACAGGAACTTTTGCAGATGGCATAGATCAAGATCAGACTGCACAGAACGTGCAGTCTGATCTTTGATCTATACCATCCGCTTGTTTAGTCAAGCCTATACGATAAAAATCTTTCTGGGTTTAATTGGATTGTATTTTCAGCTGTCAAAAGAAGTCAAGTTTATTTATTTGGCGCCGAAAGAGTTAGTAACGATAATCCATACTCGTGTAAATATGACATTTCTCTAGACCATTTAAAGGGAGTGTTCACCTTGGTACTTCACCAAAACCTGCGTTGTGGGTACTCTTCATACATTGTTACATCTGCTGCATGACTAGAAATGTTGATTGCAGAAGGTAGAAATTTTTATGGTCAAATATTATTAACACTTAAGCTTCTGAATAAATGAAGCGCAAATTTCTACTCAACACTAAAAGCCCAAACATTGCGGATTCAAAGTTGATTTCGCCGGAAATAAAATACAGTATCGGACAGTGTAGATCAAAGATCAGACTGCACGTTCTGTGCAGTCTGATCTTGATCTACACTGTCCACTAAAGGTCAGTGGGTCGCGATTAGCAGCTTAAGGGTTAAGCATTGTCGATTTTTATTTTTTTTCAACGCTTTTCTCACAAAATCGGTACAAAAAGAATTTGAAAGACTGACTGGGAAAAAAACATAAATGAAACGATTTAAATATAACAATAGTTTGGGGAGATTGAAGAAAATGTTGTTGAAAATAGAGAAATTGCTCGCCGTGGGCAACTTCTCTAATTTTCATGTTTTCTAACGCTGTACATGGCGTATATAGCAGATGCACCGTATTATTTATTATCTTGACATGGAGTTAAAAGTATTTATGAAAAAAAAAAGACGTTAAAAATAGATACATTTAGCTGAAATCCTATCAAGTTGATATCGAGACATCCGGAGTTTCACATTTTTCTATTCTACACCCTTTAACTCTTTACCAAACGCCAAAATTTTGGACTCAACCGAATTCAAAACATTTGCTGACGACAAATTAAATGTAGCTCAATTTCTGATTTCTGGCTTCGATATGGTAGAAAACATTGTGGGAAAAGGAGAAAATGCCGGCTACCAGCATTTTCTCCTTTTCCCTCAATTTTTCAGGAAGCCTTTTTCTTCAGGGTCTTTTAAACTCGGGATTGCATGGTAGAGTCAACCAAACAGACATTTACAGTCCAGAAATAAGGCCTAAATAATCGGAATTTCGACGTTGCTTTTGCCAAGCATGTCACTGAAGAGCGGACAGTGTAGATCTAAAATCAGACTACACGTTATATGCAGTCTGATCTTAATCTTCACTGTCCGCAAAGGCAACAGCACTTGCTAAAGCCGCTTTATTGGTATACTTCACCTTTTTCGTTTTAATTTGTTCCTATATCTGCCTACCAGGTGACAAAACTTTTGACTCGTTGAATTTGAAAGCCTTTGCAGACGACACATGTTGTAGGCTCAAATGATAGGATTTGCTTCTGAAAAACTAGGAAACACTGTTTGAAAAGGAGAATACACTAGCCACCAGCATTGTTTTCTTTTCCCTTGGGTTTTTCAAAAAATTCTTCGTGAATGTCACGTTAAGGGTTAACTCTTTACACCTCAATAGTTTTTTTTGTTTTTGTTTGGCCGTAATGAGCATTTTCTCCTATCGTCACAATGTTTCAAATCCATTTTTCTATTAACGCGAATTAATATTCATATTTAATAAGGATGTTTTAAAGTGGTTTTCTGCAAGGTTTCCTTCTACCCAAGGTGTGTTGTTTGATGCTTAACGCTGTACCAAGGCTATTTTAGTTACATCATGGCGGCAAGTGCACCTATCCATGCTTTCACTAAGTTTTTTCACCAGTATTTCGCACGATAATATACGAGAAATATCGTCAAAACAATGTTCAGCAGCGAGAGGGGAATGAATCCTGTTACAACGATTATCATCAGTCATGTGAAAGCTGGGAATCGAGCCTGTGGATCGAAAACTACGATAACTTCTTAGCACACGACAAAACTGTGCACTTCTTTAAGTCCAAAGCATTTGCAGACGTTAAATTATATTTTGGCTAAATTGATGGGATCTATCTTTATATGTGGGAAAAAGGAGAAAATGCTAGGTATAAGCATTTTCTCCTTTTTTCCACACTGTTTCCAAAAGCCTTCCTTGTTTGTTAAAGGGTTAAGATTCAAACAAGCAAACAAACAAACATATTTATGTCGACGAAAAAGAATTAAGAAATGGAATAGACTCGATCGCGGCACGTTCAAGGCTTATTCGAGACAGAGTTTCTTATCAAAAAGCAGCTGACAGTGTTTATCAAAAGATCAAGCTGTACATCTTTATCATTCTGATCTTGATCTATACTGTTTGCAAAAAGTAAATACTAATTCCATGGCTTGAGCTATAAGCGTTGATTGACTTTTTAACGAAACACTTAGATATTTTTCATGATGCAGCCATGCCACCTGTCACCTTGTCTATTTCTCTCCACGTACTTCATCTATTTTTAAATTAAACTCTTCACCGAACAAACCTGAAGAAAAAGCTTTTGAAAACATATGAAACTGAAAACTGGTGCCAGCATTTTCTCCTTTTCCCGCAATGTTTTCTTATCTATGAAAGACAAATTTCATGCTTTGATATTACATTTAACTTGTCGTCTGCAAATCCTTTCCATTTGGACAAATCTAAAATTTTGTCGATTGGTAAATTAGTTAAAAGGTGTTTTCGAAGTCGTCTGTTGCAAATTTATTTCGTAAGGAAATGCGTTAATTCCTTCCCAGTCGACAAAATGTTTGACTCGTCCATTTTGAAAGGACTCGCAAACGACAAATTAAACATGGCTAAAAGGTACATCTATACTTTTATTTTTCAGCCAGTTTTTTTAACCCATTTCATCATTGTTTCATTAAACTGTAATCATTCTAGTATCTTCATGCCAAATGTTGCCCCTGACGGTTGCAAGGTTGTGTAGATTACGACCGATAGAAAATGCATTTCATTTACTGGAGGCCATCAAAGAAATTACTATTGTGAAGTTTCCGGTTTAAAATCGAAGATCTCTGATACATGTATTTAACCTTCACACCATATATATCAGAAATTTATCTATGCTTACATAGCTGACTAAATGCTGAACCATTCTACAGTCTATAAAATTTTGGCACTGTTTTCTTTTTTTCTATCTTGCTGTACGGATGTGTCTTCAAATGGTTTGTAGGATAGAAAAAAACAGAGTGGAAACAGGAAAATCCTGCTAATCTTTTATCTCGTTTCCACAATGTTTTTTTAAGGCTTCTTCTGTGGGTTGTTAACCCTTATCCTGCTAAATAAATGAAATGAAAATTTTCAAGCCGACAGTAACAATCTAAATTCTGCTATTTTAAAGGTACTTTTTTTCCGAAAATATCTCCTTCTCGGAGAGTATAGATCAAAGATCACGTTCTGTGCAGTCTGATCTTGATCTACATTGTCCGCTAAAGGTCTTTGAGTCGCACTTAGCAACCTGAGGGTTAAAAGAAAAGGACAGTTCAAAAAGAGTTGTCTTGTCACGGATGTTTTTTTTTGAAAGAAATACATAAAGATGCAGCCAACCACCTGTCGCTGATCTCGTTCAACCTTAAATATATACTTTGGATACTTGATATACTAAATATATACTTTAGATGTTTTTTTTTTTTTACCCTTATCCTGATAAAAAAAAAAAAAACTCAAACGTGACTTTCAAGTCGATAGTAAAAACACAAATATTTCTTTTCCGAACTTATTTATTGGGAGAAAAATATCTCCTCATCGGACGGTGTAGATCCAAGATCAAACTGCACTTTCTGTGCAGTCTGATCTTATCTACACTGTCCGCAAAAGGTCGGTGAGTCGCGCTTAGCAGCTTAACGGTTAAAAATTTAAACCCTATCAGCGCTGGAGGTGACAGCAGAAGCCTTTGCGGACGGCAAAGATCAAGATCAGACTGCAAAGAACGTGCTGTCCGATCTTGGATCTGTACCGTTCGCTTGTTTTGTCAAACCCAGAAGGTGAAAATCTAGGCGAGTTTCAGTAGATTAATTGTATTTACAGCCATCGAGAGAGGTCAACTTTATTGCCCCATGGTCTGTGAAAAGGGAGCTTAATGCATCTGCGAAAAGTATCGACTCAGGTCAGCCTGCGCAGTCCGCGAAGGCTGACCTGGGTCGAAACTTTTCGCTATTGGTTAATTTACTATATGTCCGAGGACCAGTGTACCTCATGATTCAGTCGGTTATTTAAAAAAAAAAGTGGCTTTCATAGGTCCATAATTTTGTGTTTACTTGCTTGTTACAATGCAACACGGAGATGCATTAAGCCCTCTTTTTTCAGAGCACGGCTCATATATTTGGCGTTGAAAGGGTTAAGCGCGATTAAATATCTCCCATTTTTAGGAACAGATAATGAATCTTTTGTGACGAAATTCAAATTCCTTGTTTTTTTTAAAATTTTTTTTGCTAGCTTCCCATCTATATAAACCACAGTAAAATATTCTCCTCGGTATTCAAGGTCGACATGTAGTTAGTTACACGCATTTTAATGCCCTGATGTTCATAGAAAATAGAAAAAGCTAAGATTATAAAGGTTCTTCATACACTCCATCCAACTCCGAAAGCATGTGAGCCATGCTCTGTGAAAAGGGGGCTTAATGCACCTCCGTAATGCATTAAACAGTGCAAGTCATCATGATTATGAATCGATAGAATTCATTTTGTATAACAACCTATTGAGTCATAGGGTAGAATGGTCCTTTCACAAGCAGAAAATTGACCGATGGCAAAAAAGTTTCGGACCAGGCTAGCCTGCGCGGTTTGCGTAGGCTGACTTGGGTCGATACTTCTTGCAAATGCATGGCTCATATAAAGCATGGCTCATATAGATTTTATTCAGAGAAGTAAGAGGGTGATAGCCTTTGTCATGGGGAATCAATACATGAAAGATCTGCTTCCTGACCAAACGACAAAATTTTAGACTGGTCCAAATTGAAAGAATTTGCAGACGACAGAAAATAAGTGATTGAAAAATTGAAATTTGTTTTGGGAAGGGTAGAAAACATTGTGGGAAAAGGAGAAAATGCTGGTTACCAGCATTTTCTCCTTTTCTCACAATGTTTTCAAAAGGCTTCTCCCTCAGGGTCGTTAAAACTCGGGTTTGTGTGGTAAAGAGTTAGAAGGAGATATTCAGATATTTCATGCTTTTGAAAAAAATATAGACGACAGATCAAATGTGGCTCAAACAACGGAATATGTATTGGAAAGAATAAGAATTATTGTTTGGAATGGAGAAATTTCCCACAATGTTTTCAAAAGCCTTCTTTCTCAAGGTCGCTAAAACTCTGGATTGTTTGCGAAATGGTTACGGCACAGAACAGAACAAATAAAAAAATTTAACTCACACCAAAAAAGGTACTAGACAGAAATGAAAGCTCTGAGTCATCACTATTTACGAACAGATTGAAAATGACGAAAACAGCAATAACTTTTTCATTGATGTTGTTTTCCAGGCAAAATCCATCCGACTATAATGGTAGTCTTCCATTATGAAGTTAAAGTGTATGAACGTCTTAACCCTTTACCAAATCATTACCAGTTTTAACGATCCTGAAGAAGATGGCATTTGAAAACATTGTGGAGATAGGAGGGCATTTTCTCCTTTTCCCACAAGGTTTTCTACCATTTTCAAAACAGTAAATCATCTTTTGAACTACATTTTATTTGACCTTTGCAAATGCTATCTATATGGATAAGTGTAAATTCAGTAATAATGATATTAATAGTAATAATAATAATGACAACAACAACAACAGTGATGATAATTGTTGTTGTCTTTGTTGTTTTTGTTGTTGCTGTTGCTTTTAGATCCGAAACAGTTCCAAGAAACTTCCAAGTAGTAGCAGCAGTTGTTGTGGTTGAAATGATGATATATTTTCATTACGATGTTGTTTGAATCAGCAAAAAAGATTGTGGAGATATTTGCTGTATTGGACATTGTAAAACCGAGTTCAGAATACACGTTATGTGCAGTCTGATCTTGACCTACACACTGTCCGCAAAGTTTTATTCAGTCACGTTTAGCTGCCCACGGGCTAAAGCCAATAATATGAATGAAAAAAATGCTGATATTAAGCAATATAGATTCAGATGCATATTGGGTTAAAAAAAGATTTTAATTGATATTTCTTTCCTCTCTTCGATCTGTCACGCTATTCTCGTCTTGATTCCGCCGTCATCACAGATTATCTGTCGTATCGACCACTTATGTTCAACTTTCACGGTGTAACTCGACTTAAAAGCCCATCATCGAGCCCGTTCAATGAAATTAATGGGTTCGCGCTTGTGTAATTTTTCTGATACAGGGATTACATTAGGGGGCCGTGGTGTAACTAAACGGGACAGCGTTTCGGTTTTTAATCGATCAACCCCTTAACTCTTTACCAAACGACAAAATTTTAGACCGGCCCAAATTGTAAACACCGTTTGCAGACGACAAATTAAATGTGACGCAAAGGAGAAAAAATTTTCTTACCCAGGGTTGTTAAACACGGGATTGTTTGATAAAGGTTTCACTCTTTACCAGACGACAAAACTTTAGATATGTCCAATATAAAAGCATTTGCAGACGACAAATCTAATGTTGCTGAAATGAAGGAATTCGTCGTTGAATGGGTAGAAAACATTGTGGGAAAAGGAGAAAACGCTGGTCACCAGCATTTTCTCCTCTTCCCATACTGTTTTTAAAAGCCGCCTTCTTAGGGTCGTTAACACTCGAGATTGTTTGATAAAGGGTTAACCCTTTACCAGACGACAAAATTTTAGCCCTGTCCAAATTATAAGCATTTGCAGATGACAATTTCTATGAGGCTCAAATGGTGCAATTTTTCTTTGATAGGGTAGAAAACATTGTGGGAAAAGGAGAAAATGCTGGTTACCAGCATTTTCTCCTTTTACCACATTGCTTTCATAAGGTTTCTTTCCCAGGGGCGTCAAAGGCGGCATTGTGCGGTAAAGGGTTAAATACAGTACTGCACAAATTTGTAAAGTCATTGTGACTTCTCATATTTAGTACGGACATGTACTGTTTACGTTGCACCTATGGCTAAACCCTCAAAGCATTTGTTTACCTTAAGCATGCAAGTTTATAAACTTTCATGTACAATTAAACTTTTCCTAAAATCGGCTGTATACCATTGTAGCATTTCAGGCATTGAGGGTCAACATTTTTTTCCCTAGTGGAATTTCAGAAATTACGTGAGGATCACAACTTAATCCGAAAGATATACTTGTATATATACACGTACAGTGGTGATACCTACTTTGGAATCTAATAGGGAAAATCGTAGAAGTCATCCGAAATATTGATAAGATTCCACAACTGCATCCACAAAATTGTGATAAAGGGAAAAAATGAGCCACGATTATGGGCTCTTAGACCCGAAGCAGTTCCAAGAAAACTTTTCGAACAACATAATAAACTTCAAAATAGCGAAACTGGCTTGTAAAATATGATTACTACTGTCCCTAGAATGTGCTCCATGTCATTTATGTTTTCGTTTTCTTTAAATACATATGAACCATACTCTGTGAAAAGGGAGATTAATGGATCTGCGAAAAGTATCGATTCAGGTCAGCCTGCGCGGACCTGGGCCGAAACTTTTCGCTACAGGTCAATTTTCTGTATGACCAAGGACCATTCTACCTCGTGATTCGGTCGATTGTTAGAAAAAGTGGCCATTATGGATCCATAAATATGTGATGGCTTGATTGGTACAATGCATTACGGAGATGCATTAAACCCCCTTTTGCCAGAGCGTGGCTCATATTTAATAAATTCCCCAGTGTAGCATCAGCAAATTATATTTCAAAGAAGTTGTGATAACATGACATGAAGCTATCAAAGTGGACTTTGTTGAAAATTGTGTAATTGTTAATTAGATCTAAGATTACACATTCTTATGATAATATGTGACGCAAACGAGATAAATTCAAGACAAGGTCCGATAATCAAATGATCATTTCAGTAAGCGCTAAAAATAAAACTCTTAATCAGAAGACCCAGTGCAGTAAACATCCGCGTTATAAAGTAGTCCTTACTTCCGTATGTAAGTCTAGATCTATTGCCTCTGGCTCTTTTTATTCTTAGAATAAACGGATGGATGCAATAAAATTTTCTTGAGAATCTAATTAGAACGATACATATCATCGAGACGGAAGCTTAAAAGATTATATGTATGTTTAAAATTACATGAAATTCCCGAACAAATTGCCGGCATAAATATGAGAACTCCCAACGATCCCAGCATAACGGATAATGTTACGTCTGGTACAAAAATCAAAGTACTTTTAGGAACGGAGCAAGACATTTTATATTTGAGGCTGTTTCCACTAATTTTTATTATCATAAATAGCCCTCGTAGATTCAAACACTTAGTCTTATCTTTATCTATGATTGTCCAGAGAAACACTTTAACCATGGCAATATATTGCTTAAATTTATTATAAAAAATAGATAAAACAGCAGTTTCTTCATCAAGTATATATAACGAGCACTGGTATTAAACAAACACTTGTGCCTAACAAGTTTATATCAAGCAATGGCTACAACGGAAAGAGATTGCACTTAAAATGAATGGCGCTCTGACAAAAAAGGGATTTATTGTATCTCAGCGATGCATTATATCAAGCAAGCCATATAACCATTGATCCATAAAATCCATGTTATCTATCAAGTGACTGAGTCACGAGGTAGAACGAACCTTCGACTTGTAGAAAAATGACGAAAAGCAAAACAAACGTTTCGACCCAGGTCATCTTGCGCGAACTGCGCAGGCTGACCTGATCGATACTTTTTGCATCTGCATTAAACCCCCTTTTCAAAAAGCATGGCTCATTTTTTTCTTTTTTTTTTTGTGGAAATTATTCTTCCTTTAAAAAAAAGTTGATAAAAAAGTTACAGTGATTATTTCTTGTTTTAAATTAAATTCATAGCGAGTAAAAAAACCAAACAAATTTATCGTTTGACATTTAACCCGGGTATTTTGTGAGATGGTCAAACAAAATTCCCCTTGAAATTGTTATATTAGGGTCCATTTTGTTAATTTTAACTGAAACTGTCAATTACTAGTATATATTTTGTACTGTGAGACTTTGCTAATTTAAAATTAATTCAATTTAATTGTATCCTTTGCTTTTTTTTTTCCAGATAGGCACATGACACTTTTAGCAACGCTGTTCAAAAGGAAATAAAACCTGAGGTGTTCCGAAGGAAGGTGAAAGTTGGATCGGACCAACTTTACAGCGCGGAGGTAAGCCACAGCGGATTTTAAAATGGTAAATATAGATCAGCCTATTGTCTCTGATACATCTCATATGTTGAGAGATATTTTACAAACCAAAGATAAAAGATTTCAGGATCTTGAAAAAGAAAAAGCGCATCCAGTCATGCAAAACGATAGTACTTTTGAAAACGAGAACGTCGTCACCGGAAATGAGGTGAATGGTGATCACTTGGGGCGTTCCGATCAAGAATCAGTCGTGGGAAGTGACGAAGAGTCAAGTTTTATGGAACAGAGTCGGGTGGATGAGGCAGAGGTAGACGATGTAAAATCAGACGGCGAGGAAACCTGTTCAAACGATGTCCATTCTACCTCAGAATCCAAGGAGGCGAAGCGAGCGCGTGTTGACAATATTATATCTTCAATGCAGCATCCGGGTCATTTCATAGACCCTGACAGCTTATACGGAAGTGAAGTCAGGCGACAGAAGAGAAAACAAAATATTCCACAGCAACATGAATCTATACCAAAGTCCAGAAAGTTGGACAACCCACATTGTGATGATGATTTGTGGAATCTACGACTGTTTGCGGTCCAAAATTACTTCAAGCAGCAAGAAGATAACTTACATAAACAGATGAATGGGTTTCCCGCAATGGAGAACATTCACAGATTGCACCAGGCATATTTTGCCAACCTTTCAGCACGGCATCCAGAACGTATCCCTAGTCCACCACCAAAGCCTACTTGCTTTCCAGTCAAAAGTAGTAAAATAACAACCGATCATTTTAATATTGCAGAACACGTGCGAGAATCAGTGAATGCAAATAAAGTCGGGGATTTAGATGATAAAGAGCTGAATGAACTCATTGCAAATCTGAAATCAAAAATAGAAGAAGCTGTTAGTGTAACGGTGGACAAAGAACTAGCTAAATTTTTCCAAAAACGTAAACCAAAGGAACCACAAGCACAGGTCGAAAGACAGCCGAAGGAAGAAAGAATAACGAGTAACCACGAAAGTCGGAAATTTGATACGGAGAAAAAGCCAACCAACCATTCTTTAGACCATATATTGCAGCTACCGGAGAAGACCAACACTATCAACAATGGCTTCCGGTTACCAGAGAGACAAAGTGCTTTTGAACTACCAAAGCTTGGAGGCGGGATAACGGACATTCCGAGACCGCCCTTTCCACACCATCCCCCACTAGCTTATCCGCCATTATCCTTCTACCTCCCATCCAACCTTCATCCGCCATCTTTGTATTCATGCCCGATAGTACCTCCTGAACAAACCGAGGCTCTCTCGCTCGTCGTCAACACACCAAAGAAAAAGAGAACAAAGGTCACGGACACAAGACTTTCTCCACGCGCGGCACGTGCTCTGTTAAATGACAATGGGACTCTAGGAGCAATGTTCGATCACGAGCGACCGCTCTCAACAGCGGGTCTGAGCCACATGAATCATTGTTTACCAACAAGTGTTGCGATACCAAATCCAAGCCTTCAGCATTCAGACATTATGAATTTTTACCGGGAGCAAGCTATGTGCGGCTCCCCCACTGATAACGAGAGGAATACGCCGTGCTCTTCCAACTCGCCTTCAGACAGCGGATATGGCAACTTCCTAAAGAATGACTTCTTTAACGATTCGGACAGCTTCGATTCACAAGGCAAACAAACAATATCCTTTTATGTTATGCCTACATTTTTGTCTCTTTTTCAAGGTATAGAATACGATCTTCAAATCTCAGAGCACTGACTATTCGAAATATTTTCAGTCAGTAGACAACAAACCCACAGGTTAACTAGAATACTAGTATCTATCACGTATTGACCACATTAATTTTCACAATTTTTGAATGGTTTAGCCAATCACATATCGTGTTGCTTTTTTAATCTAGAAAAAGACTAAGAATGCAATTTAACCCTTATCCTGCTAAAAAAAGTGAAATGAAACTTACAATAGTAAAAACCCAAAATTTGCTATTTTAAGGTATTTTTTTGTGAAAAGATATATCCCTGTCGGACAGTGTAGATCTAAAATCAGAATGCGCGTTCTGTGCAGTCTGATTTTTATCAACACTGTCCGCAAAAGGCCCTTGAGTCAAGTTTAGCAGCCTAAGGGTTAAAATGGTTGGATATTCCTTATCAAAGTTATAGGATTGTTTGAATGCTGTTTTACGCTGCTTTCAACATTATTCCAGTCATATCACTGCGACAGCTCACATATTTATGTATGTCCTGGGTTTCACCAGTACTTGACTATGGCTTTGAAGTGTCTTGCACAGTTTGGCTCGGAGCCGGGGCTTCAAGCTTACGTGTCCTTCACTTTACCATTGAGCCACCGAGGACTCCAAGTTGCAGGAAGAATTTGTTTTCTAAATAGGTACCAAAAGTAAAATTCCATCTATGGCCGTCAATGCCTTACTGCACGCACGAAAATCGCGGTCAATACGTTTTACAACCAACAGAGTAATTACTATCACGTCTGATCATGTTTCCAAGACAGAGCCTTCTGTCTGGTGAGTCTAATTCAACTATTGGAACGCAGAAAATATTTTTAAGGTGTAAACGAAAACGCGCATCCTGATCGTCGAGCTACAGTTTACGGTATGCTAGGATTATCCTGACCGACACGACCTTGAACTTTATATATTTTTGGATTGTTAAAGGAGAAATACTGACCATTTCGGTGTATATAGCAGGACTAGATTTATCCTTTCTGGACTCATTTGGGTCACTTTTGGTTATATACTGTACTTCAGTCCTGTGGAAAAAAGAGGCTGAATTGGCCTATCAGACAAAATGCTTACAGTTTTTCGTCATGCAAAATATACACGAGGATGGCCCTGCATTTACATGCATTTGTTAGCGCTTTGGTTTCCGTTTGAATGTCAACCTTGTTACACTAAATCTTATTCAACCGAATTTACTCGATGGCGCCTGTAGAAGACTTTTGTTGTCTTGCAGAGACAACTTTTGAAAACATTTTTGCGAAAGCAAAAATTGTTCGCATCTTCATACTAGGATTTCATCCATTCTTACTCTTCCTAAAGCCGCCAGCTGCATATTCGTCGTGTAAGAACCGTGTTCATCAACCATTTTAAAGTGTATTCTAAGCCTACTTTCATTGAAAAACTTTCTAGATTTCAAAGTGACAAAATTTCTGATTGGCTAAACCAAATGGTTTATTGAGTTTCTTCAAGGACTCGGGCAAGAAGGGTCAGGCCATTCTCTGCTATTAGAGAATAAAAGAGACAATTGTATAAAAAACAAGACATTTCCATTAGTGTCCGATATATAAGACAGACGGATCGTAAAGCAATACAAGACGTTTCGGAAATATCCATTCAAATATTGCCAGAACAACGCTGTAACAATAGTACTGTTAAACACTGGATAAAATTTTACGAATGCCAGATTTAGGGTACAGATGCTTCACATCCATGCAGAAAATTTGCTGCAAGTAACATTAACCTCAGAGGTGCACAGGAAGTCCATGTGCATTTCCATCAACTTTACGTATATAATTATCAGAATTTTCGAGTGTGGCAAGTTTTATTTAAAAAGGCGGCCTAAAAACGATGCATGTGTTGGAACGCATTTAAATTTAAATCATACCATCTAACTCTACCAAACGACAAAATTTTAGACTGGTCCAAACTGAAAGCATTTGCAGAAGACAAAATAAATGGGGCTGAAAATTTGAAATTTGTTATGGATAGGGTAGAAAACATTGTGGGAAATGGAGAAAATGCTGGTTATCAACATTTTCTCCTTTTCCCACAGTGTTTTCAAAAGGCTTCTTTTACAGGGTCGTTGAAAGCCGTGATTGTGTGGTAAAGGGTAAAGAGTATGAAAATATTGTGAAGACGACAATCTGTCATTGTCGCTGGCAGAAAAATGAATTTTAAAATCAGGCAAAAAGTAAACAAAAGATAGAGTGACCTGGCAACTGATAACCTATTTTGAATTAATTTCTCTGCCAGCGACTAAAAGTTGGACCTGCCATAGAATGACAGATTGTAATCTTCACTTTAATTTCTCTACTTTTAACTGATATGATTTAAATTCAAATACATTCAACACCCGCTTTGTTTACTTTCGGCAGCTATTGTTACTTTAAAACGACGATATGTAATGGCGGCTGGAGCGCCTATTTATGCAGTCCAAGTGGTTTTTGTTCTTTAAACAATATTAAACATAGCACCATTTCTAGTAGAAATGATAAAACTCCCAAATTTATAAATATCAAAGCTATTCTTGTATTTAGAGAGGAAAGAATCCTAACGCAATGACTTTCATCAGTTCTAAGGTCTTTTTTTTTTAATTAAGTCGGGATTCGCACTCTCAAACTCTTGATTACTTGCCTTGTTCGTTACATAGAGCTATTGGGACTCGACTTAACGGCAGGTAGAGTCATTATTCAACCGACTATAAAGTCATTTATCTTAGAGAAGTAACCATGAAATATAATTCCCTGTCTGTCGTCATAATGCCCCTATTTTCTAACGCTGACCACATGATCAAGTTTCATTTATTATTAACGCCTGTAGAGAGTGTCGTCTGCTAGGTTGAAATTTCTGACGCTTTCTAGATATTCTAAGACAGGTAGGAATTGTCGGAAAAGGTGAACACTGGCTTGACTCTTTATCACACAACAAAATGGTAGACTCGTTCAATTGAAAGCACTTAAAGAACACCAATCAAATGTGACTCAAACGATGATATTTGTCTTTTTAAAGGGTTGAAAACATTTTGGGAAAAGAAGAAAATGCTGGTTCCCAGCATTTTTCTCCTTTTCCCAAACAGTTTTCAAAACCTTTTTTCTTTGGGGTTATGAGGGTTAAAAAGAGTGTTTTGTGTCGAACTTCTTTAAGGAAACACTGAAAGTGCATGAATAGGCGCACTGGCCGCCGTGAAGTAATAGAAATACTATTAAAAATGAAGCTTTACACCAAACAAACAAGGGACTTCACAAGAAATGTGCCATCTGTTTCACGTGACATGAATGTTCCGTCGGTTTTTTTTTTTCATTTAGGACTGATTTAGATTAAGGACAGTTGGGAAGCGTATTGAGTCCTTAGTTTTTGCTTTAATGAGGGCCAACCTATCTCTAAGCAGATAAGCAGAAAACTTAAAACAGAAAAGAGTGTGTTAAAAGGGAAAGAAATGTCAGTTATCAGCAGTTTTGCATTTTGCCAAAAGTCCTTGACATGGGAATGAAAATAATATGTGATTTTCTCTGCGTATAGTTAGTTGATACTTTATTGTTGGAAAACTTAAAGATACATCCTTACATTCAGGGAGAAAAATTGCTGTTAGAACTTCATAGTGTGAAGAATGGCTCAGATGTGTAAACATAGACAAATTACAAATGTATATTGTGTATGGGATAAAGAAACTTGATAAAGAAACTCGAGGGATTTGTCCTCATTTAACTCTTTCGGCGCCAAATAAATAAACTCGACCTCTTTTGACAGCTGAAAATGCAATCCACTTAAACACAGAAAGATTTTTATCGTATAGGCTTGACTAAACAAGCGGATGGTATAGATCAAAGATCAGACTGCACGTTCTGTGCAGTCTGATCTTGATCTATGCCATCCGCAAAAGTTCCTGTTTTCGCCTATGTGCGCTGAAAGGGTCAAAACCGGAAACGGCAAAAGTGATTTCTTTGAAGGCCTCCAGAAAAATGAAATGCATTTTCTGTCGGTCGTAATCTGTGCAACCTTGCAACCATCATGGGAAAAATTGCCATGAAGATACAAGAATGATTACAGTTGGATAGAACAAAGATGAAATGGCTTAAAAACTGGCTGAAAACGAATATAGATGTATCTTTAAGGCATTGAAACGATTAAAATGGATGGATGGGAGAGAGAGAGGATGATGAAAAAGAGAGAGAGAGAAAGAGAGAGAGAGAGAGCGCACATCTTGCTTGAATATGGAGAGACTTTTGTTCACACCACTTACAGTACAATACCTCATTAAGCACTACCAGGAACCTGACACCTGATAGAGTATTTTGTCATGGTTCGGCGACAAGTGAAGTTAATTTCTCGACTTGTAGATTTTTCACCTTGATTAGCCCAGTACTTTATAATAAACCAAAATTACAAAAATACCAACAGATCGGAAACATCTTGATTAAAGGCCATTTTAGAAGTATAAATCATTTCAAAGATCTAGCGAAATGGTACAGCTTCGAAAAACATCGTGGCAAATGGAGAAATTGCTCGTTCCGAGCAATTTCTCCATTTGCCACAATGTTTGTAAGTCGTTAAAAGGATTGGTATGACACGAGAGAGGAAAGGGTTAAGATGATTGGATATTTTCTTGCCGTCGACAGCGGCCAATATGTCACAATCACGAGGGAATACCGTCTTGTTTGTTATCGGCAATCTTAAAGAAGTCAAACCCTGTACTGTATAGTATATCTATATTAATTGCTTTGGAAATCAAAGTGCTGACAGCACTGATAACTAGGTTTTTTTTTTTTAAATGTAGCGTAGCAAACGAGTACCTGATTTTATGGGATATATACAAGAGCGCGAGCAGTCGTATATTTTTCGGTTACTAAAGCATGAGATTTTACGAGATTTTCTGTCCCTGTACTCTATAGTATATCTATATTTATTGCTTTGAAATCAAAGTGCTGAAAGCACTGATAACTAGGTTTTTTTTTTAAATGTAGCGTAGCAAACGAGTACCTGATTTTATGGGATATATACACGAGCGCGAGCAGTCGTATATTTTTCGGTTACTAAAACATGAGATTTTACGAGATTTTCTGTCCCTGTACTCTATAGTATATCTGTATTAATTGCCTTGGAAATCAAAGTGCTAACAGCACTGATAACTAGATTTTTTTTTTTTAAATATAGCGTAGCAAACGAGTACCTGATTTTATAGGAAATATACAAGAGCGCGAGCAGTCGTATATTTTTCGGTTACTAAAGCATGAGATTTTACGAGATTTTCTGTCCGACGAAGACCACGTGATTAATTTTATATATTCGAACAAGCAGTGTACATATACACTGTACAACCACAAGCCATGCATCTTTGATATATGCATTGTACTTTAAAAAAAAAAATTAGATATAGAGCTCAATCGCTACGGTGTATGTGTGGTCTAATGAATGAATGTTGTTTACGGCGCGGCGACAGCTATGTAGCACACATGCATGACAGGTGATGCATTATTAAAATGGTAATAGGTACGAAAGGATGTTGCAAGACTTTAACCCTTTATCAAACACTTCCGGATTTTAACAAACCTGTGGAAAGGGTATTTTTAAAAAAAACATTGTGGAAAAAGGAGAAAATGCTGTTTACCATCATTTTCTCCGTTACCTACAATGCTTTCTACCCATTCCAAGACGAATTCTATAAATTGATCCACATTTAATTTTTCTTTTGCAAATACTTTCAGCTTGGATAATTCCCAAATTTTGTCGTCTGGTAAAGAGTTAAAACGTTATTAAGTAAATGAATAGTTAACAGATATAGATAACTAAAAAAAAAACAGTATAAACAACTGAAAATTGCGGCAACCTACTGTAAAAACACCAATGTATGATATAGTCAGTCAACATAAAGTAAGGATAAATGCAGGAATGCATGTGACTTAAACAATGCATCAAAAGAGAATACTTCGTTAAGAGCAATTTCTCCTCTTGTAGCAATGCTTCCAAAGGTGGTCTGCTGCAAGAGAAAAATTATCGTCTGCAGGTGGCAATATGTCAAAACCAGGCTATAGTGGAATTAAAAAAAAAAATGTTCAGGAGGCTTCTGTAGAGAAATTAAGTATTAACTAGCGACTTCTGTCAGAGCTTGCAATCTGTTCGTGGTGTATCGAGAAAACAAAATGAGCCATGGTCAGTGGAAAAGGGGTTAAATGCATCTGCAAAAGGAATCGACCGAGGTCAGCCTGCGCAGTCCGCGCAGGCTGACCTTGGCCGATACCTTTTGCTATTGGCCAATTTTCTGCATGTAAAAACTCCAGTCTACCTCCAGAATCAGTCGGTCGATAGACAAAATGGGTTTCGTGGATCCAGAGTTATATGATGACTTGCTTGGTATAGTGAATTAAAGAGATGCATTAAATCCCCATTTCCAAGAGCATAGCCCAATATAGCTAAAAGGGAATGAGGGAGTAAAAGCCTCAGTTTCTTTACTTTTAATCTAAAGGTTACGAAGCAGAATCTCTCTTATTATTGCAAGTCGATCGATTTGTTTCTGGTGATAAAAGGAAACAAAAGCGACATTAAACCCTTAACACTTGCTCGATATTCCTTGAAGCTTCTTGCAGACGTATTTTCTTCTTGAAACCATTGTGACAAATGCACCGAAATTCTTGAATGAGCAGTTTCTTCGTTTAAAAATGTTTTCATTGGGCTTCCATAGCAATGGTTTCAAATAGCTGATGCACCAGGGGAAATGGTTAACCCTTTTGCGACAAAGACAACTAAAGAAGCTTTTGCGAACGGCATAGATCAAGATCAGTGCAGTCTGATCTTGGATCCACGCCGCCCGGTATTTATTTCTAACCTATGACACAAAATTGTTTTAATTTGAAGAGGAAATTTTGTTTTAATTCTATCTTTAGGCCTAAAAAAGACTAATATCCATGCCGGTACAGAAATACTTCAAACACTCAATAGTTATGGTCTTAACGCTGTATTAATTTGAACGCTAGGTGACGCTTGCTTCTTCAAAAGAAAACCAGAAAGCGATCGATCTTAAATGATTTTTTTTTACAAGAAAAATGAGCCTTTTGTTTCACGCGCTTTGTTTTATTCTCTTCCCCTTAACCCGTAGGAAATCAATTTATTGCGACAAAATGTGCAGATTGATCGCGGAAATGTACTGTCCCACTTTTTTGTAGCCTTCTATAACCAAAACGGTCTTTAAACTGACGTATCTTGGCATTTGTTACTACAAACTTCTTACTGTCTGTACTATGATGTATTTTGGCGCCTTTAGGGTTAAGACCCTTTGAAACCAGGGCTTGCATTCATCAACTGTCCTAAGCTGTATACTTTGCCCCATTATCAAGAATTTCATAGGTTTCAAAGTAATGCAATTTCTCACTGGCTTAAACATTTACTTTTCCCAATCAGACATTGTGTTGCTTTCAAAATTTAGAATAAGACAAAGAATGATTTAAGAACGGTTGGTTAATACTGGCTCAGACCGCTTAAGCTCAAAATTTGTAACTCAGGTGCCTCAAACTTGGTCCTGTATTAGGTTGTCAAGGTGACAAGTGTCTATGGGCAAGGCACTTTGGCTTGAACCTCAGTAAAACTTGTAGATGGCTCATAAAGAATTGATAAGCGTACAGTTCCCAAAATATGATTAAAATATGGTAACATCGGCGGCGTTGAACTCTTTACCAGAGGTCAAAATGTTATACTTTTCCAGCATTTAATGTTGGGTAGAAAAAAAACACCAGAATAACATTTCTTGTGTGAAAACCTTAAACACGATGTTAGAAACCATCAGACTTAATTCATTCGCTCAGTCTTTCGCTCGCTGGCTCACCCATTCATTCATTCGTTCGTTCGTTCGTCCGTCTGTTCGTTCGTTCGTTCGTTCGTTCATTCATTCATTCATTCATTCATTTTTTTCTTTTATTTAAACGGTCAAATCATCGATTCGATTTTTATAAGATAACATATTAAAACTCAGACAGAAATCTGATAACAGAAGCATGGTATTCCCTTCACCATTTCACCATTCAATTTCTCTTCGATTGCGATGATGAATCGATAATAATTGCCAAGAAAAATCAACAATAATTGGCGTTATTGCTTTCTTCAGATTGTTTGTCGCGAATCTTGACATGTTCTTGACGCATAAAGAATAAAAAGAAATAATGATGACATTTTTTTTCTTTTTGAAATAGCACGAAAATATTGTCTTTCACGCTTTTTATGAAATGCCTCGTAATGCCAATAATAAGTGCATAAATGATTTCCTTTTAACCCTTTACCAAGCACTTCCTGTTTAATACGATCCTGTGGGAAGAAGGATTTTGAAAAAAAAAAATGTTAGAAAAGGAGAAAATGCTGGTCACCATCATTTTTTCCTTTCCAACATTTTCTTTTTCAGTTCTTTGTGAGACAAATCCTGTCACAGTTGAGTATGTATTGTAGTCTGCAAATGATTTCAATATAGACGGGTCTAAAATTGTGTCGTCTGGTAAAGGAGTTAATGGCGCGAACGTGGCCATTATTAGACACTCTCCCCTCCCCTGTCAATTTTCTCGAGAAGGAATTGCCAACTCATTAGGACTCCGTTTCATTATAACTGTCCAAACACCCTTTTGGGGGCCGAGAATAGGCTATTAAGAAAATTGCTTTATAACCCCTTAAGTACCACGATGAAACTGGAAGAGTTCCGAAGACAAATAGTGACGTAGCGACAAGGAGCAACACGATCATGGGTCGAAGACGCTTGTTTGATTGTTCTCCATATTTGCCAAAGCGAAACGTGATATTTTCAAACGTTCTTCGCCGGATCTTTGTAACTTGAGAAGATTCTTTGCATTGCAAACAGTTTGTATCGACCAGCTTGAATCCAGAATTTCAGTGTATATTGTGATTAGGAAAGTTTCTTTAAAGGTAAAGATGTTTCCTGACATAGAATTCAAAGAAATTTGGTGCATCACTTTCATACGATATTTGCCCTGAAATGGCTGAGTTTCGTTTCATGGTGCATCGAGCTAAGGTCATTTTGCACACATGACAAGCAACACAGTTACAAAAGGACAACAATTGCCAAAGAACGTTTTAGCTTTTATACTTTTTTTTCAGATGCATCAAACCCTCTTTTCACAGAGCATGGCTTATATATAATTTCAACTTTTTACCATACAATTCCGTGCTTTAACGACCCTGAAGAAGAAAGCTTTTGAAAACATTGTGGGGAGTAAATGCTGGTAACCAGCATTATCTCATTTTCCTACAATGTTTTTTGCCTTTTCAAAAGGGGTCGTATACAGAAGAGTAAATGACGTTTGTGTATTATTCTTATCGTTCAAAGACAAATCCCTCAATTTCAGACAAATTTAATTTGTCGTCTGCAAAACCTTTCAATTTGGACAAGTCTAACAAATTTTGTCGTCTGATAAAGAGTAAAATAGCTAAGAGTGATAGCAGTCCAAGGTTTGCGCACAGATTGCCCTGAGGCGAAGCAAGTGGGTCCATGGTGATTCACATCGATTCATGTATGAAAGCCACCACAAGATTGTATCAGTTCTTCATGGTGGTGACTGCATCCTGTATTTTATGATGATCGCTCCAATTATTGGCGGTTAACACGTCAACCCCAGCAGACGACATTTTGCGTTGCTGCCAAACGGCTTTTGAAAACATAGTCGGAAAAGGAGAAATTACTCGTCAATAGCATTTCTCATTTTTTCAGTGTTTCCTACATTTATCACATGATTTTACTTGTATACAAAGCACGGGATTGGACGATGATGATCTATCTAGTTATTGGCTGTTAACATTTCATGCCCAGCAAACGATATCTTATCCTGGTGCCAGGCGTCTTTTAAATTTCTACCTTTTCCTACAATACTTCCATATGTCTTAATAGCATCTTTTTATAAAAATTTGTGATATGCCTGAAATAAATTTGAAAGCGGCGTAAACTCCATTTAATCAAGGAAACCAACAATATCTCTGCCATTATACCGATTTTGTGATGAATGATATGTATTTCCTTAAGACTTGATACACCGATACAACATTTCTGCTATATACCGTAATTAATGATAAAAATACCATTTTATTAACTCCTATACACCGATACAGTATTCAAAGTTTGCCATAAACCATAGTTTGTGATAAATGCCATTTAAATACATGTATACTATATGACCGTAATTGTTCCATTATTCACAATAAATGCAATGTGAATTTCTTTCACACTTGATACACCGATGCAATATGTCCGTCAATATACCATACTTTACGATAAATGCCGCGTGAATTTCATGAACACTTGATACACCGATACAGTATGTCCGTCTTACACCATTATTGGTAATAAATACCATGTAAATTTCATTAATATTTGAAACACCGATACCGTATATATCCGTCTTATACCATTATTCACAATAAATGCCATGTGAATTTCGTTGACGCTTGATGCACCGATACAATATTTCTACCATATACCATTCTACATGATAAATGCCATGTATTTCCTTAACTCATCATACACCGATACACTAACCCCGATGCACCTGAGGAAAGCAAAGCTGATGTTTTTCTACGTACGATACCCCAGCTCCGCCATCTTGAAAGTTTATTTTCCGGATGTTCAGTTCAACAAAAACAACACGGCACAACTCGTCAAATGGTTCAGCAATTTCAGGTGAGTATTGTTGAGATGTTCTTGTCATGCTTGTTTTTATGTTAGGTGGTTAACATTTTCCTATGCGACAAACAAAATTTTAGACTGGTCCAAGTTGAAAGCATTTACAGACGACAAATTCAGTGTTACACAAATTATAAAATATGTCTTTTTAAAGGTAGAAAACATTGTGAGAAAAGGAGAAAATTGTGGTTACCAGCTTTTTCTCCTTTTCCTACAATGTTTTCAAAAGTCGTTTTCGATGGAGTCGTTCACACTCGGGAAAGGATTAAAACAGTTTTCAACACTATTTCAGTTATATCGCAGTAGCACCTACTAATGCTTTCGAGGAGTTTCGTGTACCCTTTATTCACAGAACATTCTTTCCAAGCCGTTGTATGCTTTCCCACATAAACATAGTTAAAACCATGATATCTAAGACTTTCCCACATAAAAGTCGTTAAAACCATGGTATCTAAGACTTTCCCACATAAACGTCGTTAAAACCATGGTATCTAAGACTTTCCCACTTAAACGTCGTTAAAACCATGGTATCTAAGACTTTCCTACATAAAAGTCGTTAAAACCATGATATCTAAGACTTTCCCACATAAAAGTCGTCGCCAAGCCCCCGTAGCTCAGTCGGCAGCGTACAGGACTTGAGAATAGGAGGCCGTTGGTTCGATCCCCTGCTTGGCCAATTTCTTTCCGAGTATTGATGATAGTCATCGCGACAGGATTCATTCCTCTCTCACCGCTGACCATTGTTTCGACGATGGTTATGTGGGAAAGCAGCCAGTGGATTGGAGAGAATATTGTGCGGAGTAATGGTGAAAGAAACTCCAGGAAAGCATGGATAGGTGCACTGGCCGCCGTGATATAACTGAAATAATATTGAAAACGGCATTAAACACCATACAATCAATCAGTCAACATAAAAGTCCTTAAAACCATGGTATCTAAGACTTTCCCACATAAACGTCGTTAAAACCATGGTATCTAAGACTTTCCTACATAAACGTCGTTAAAACCATGGTATCTAAGACTTTCCTACAAAAACGCCGTTAAAACCATGGTATCTAAAAGGCCAAGAACATTCAGAACATTATGTAAACTCAGTAAAAAAAATCTTGTGACGAGCAGTGTCCCTATACTTTTATTTCACATTGTTTGATATTTTTTTCTCAGTGGAAGAGTTGAAATAATGTTTAAAATCGGGTTATCCCTTAAGCAGCTAAATAAATTAAACAAAATCTTCAACCAATAATGAAAACCCATAGTTTACGATTTAAAGATTTTGCTCGTCGGAGTAACCTCACCGTATCCGGCATTGTAGATCCAAGATCAGACTGCACGTTCTCAGCCGTCTGATTTTGATCTACACTGTCCGCAAAAGCCAACAAAGTCGTGCTTAGCAGCCTAAGTATTAAAACCTTACATCTGTGAATTCCCCAGAGCGTTTTACTCATTGATTTTACCAATTGAAAGCAAGATTTGTTTTTGTTTATCTTTCATAATAGATCGATCTTCTTCGAAAAGTTTGCTTGTGGTTTTTGAAAGCGTTTAAATTGGACTGCAAACAACAATTAGAGCGAAGAATATTAGGTTACTCTAGTATACGACGGAGGACAAATATAAGCCATGCTCTGGCAAAAGGAGGCATAATGCTTCTGCGAAAAGAATCGACCCAGGTCAGCCTGCGCAGTTCGCGCAGGCATACCTGAGCCGAAACTTTTCGCTATCAGTCAATTTTCTGTATGTCAAAGGACCAGTCTACCTCATGATACAGTCGGTTCTTAGACAAAATGGTTTTTATGGGTCCATCATTATGTGATGACTTGCTTGGTATCATGCATCAAGGAGATGCATTTAGCCCCTTTTTGCCAGAGCATGGTTCATATACAAGAGCAAAGCTCTTGAAAAAGGGGTTTTAATATGCATCTTCGTAATGCATTATACCAAGCAAGTCATCACATATTATGCCCTATCCTGCTAAATAAGTTGAATAAAACTTTCAAGCCTGTGGTAAAAACTGGAATAATGTTATTTCAAACTTATCTTTTGGAGAAAAATATCTCCTTATCGGACATTGTAGATCCAAGATCAGACTGCACGTTCAAAAAGCCTCATTAAGTTTCCTCTAAGTACGCGCTGCATTTTGACAGGACAAAATAGTCCCAGATCACCACCAGAAAAAAGTCTGTCTGTCTGCAGCATGTCTATTACACTTGACGGTTTTTTGACGCTCTGTCTGCAAGTGTGAGAGCGACGTTTTTGACTGTGACATATGCCTTGCAATAACTTCACACATTGTCTCGTGCATTTTGTAACAGGGGTTCTACGTGGCCTAGTGGCAATGTGTAGGACTCGTAACCTGGGGCCCCTGGGTTCGATCCTCGCTGGAAACAATGGGGTTTTCGTGGGAGTGTCCGTGAGCAAGACACTTCAGAGCCCTAGCCTTGTGCTGGTGTAACCCTCGACACACGTGAATGTGTGAGCTATCGCCATGATATGACTGAAATAATGTTGAAAGCGGCATAAAACATCAATCAATAAAGCATTTTGTAACTTGCAGTAGACGGATTCTTAACATGTCGTGGCCATAGAGCAAGTTCTCCTTTTGCCAAAATGTTTTTTTTTTAAAAGAGCAAATGTAATAAACTGGAACTCATGTTGATAATCCATGTTTTACCCAGGATGCTTACATATTATCGTCTGTTGCCAATTCATGAACTGACATCTACAGAAAATCTGTAAGGCCACACTTTTGAACAATCAGAACTGCTGCTTTGCTAAGCCCGGTAGCTCAGTCGGTAACGTTTAGAGATTGAGACCCAGAGGCAGAACTCCAGATAAGAGGAAGTGATATTCTAAATCCATGATTTCTCTTCCAAACCCTATGTTGTGGGTACTCATTAGAATCGTCTCGATGAGACGATTCTAATGAGTACCCATAACATAGGGTTTAGTTAAGATTGGTTAATATTTTCAATTTTGAAATCAGAATCACTCCCTCTATCTGGAGCTCTGCGGCCAGAGTTTGATGGTTCGATTGCTCATCTCGGCCAAATTTTTCCGGGGATTGAGATAGTCATTGCCACTGGATTCATTCTTCGCTCACCTTCAAAAAAATTGATAGTGTTTTTTGCTGGAAAGTATCCAGGGGCTTGCAAAAAGGATGTTGCACGAGCTACTGTTGAAAGAGAGCCCCGGAAAGCATGCCTAGGTACACCTGCCGCCGCGATATAGCAAAAATAGAGTTGAAAACCGCGTTAAACACCAAACAAACAAAAAGAACTGTTGCTGCAGATTTTATTTTTATAACCCACTACCAATTTGATGAGGTCTTAACAACCAGGCATACATATAAACTTATCAAGAAGACGCGTCATTAAGTATCAAATTCTTTAGCCGCGGATAATCCGAATGTATTGGCAAGCCGAGCTCGAATTATGCAGGCGTTGTTGAATTTATATTTACAAATGAATCATGCTCTGTGAAAAGGGGGCTTAATGCAGTTGGGGGGGGGGGGGAACCAGAGCAGTTCAGGCTGCACGAAACGTTTGCTATTGGTCAATTTTCTGCATGCCAAAGGACCAGTCTACCTCATGATTCAGTCGGTTATAAGACAAAATGGGTTTTATGAATCCCAAATTATGTCATAAATCGCTTCGTATAGTGCATCACGGAGATGCAGTAAATCTCCTATTCCCAGAGTATAGCTCAAATATTTGTCTTCAAAACTTTGATGGTTCGACAATGTTGTACAAAAAAAAGGCAGTCAAAGATTAGTTCGTAAAGTTTAGGGTCGATATTGGCAGACGACATCATGAATCAACACAATCCCGAGTCTGTTTACAGAAACCGGAATTCTAACACTAACGGGAAATGACAGTTTTCTAATTTCAACACAAGGGGGGGTGGGGGTAAATTCGTCATATCTTGTCCCAGGGACGCATACGTTACTTCGTCATCTGTACAAGTGTTTATAATCAACATAGCGTTGACATGATTTACTGGCAGCATTGTGAAATCTTGGCGAATTTTCCTTCTTTTTATGTGGCTCCTCTCCAAAACAAAGTTTCGGAATGTCCGTTCTGCATTCATTTTGATTTCAACTGGTTGGTTTGAATGGTGTTTAAATCTTTACCAAACGACACAATTTTAGACTGGTCAGAACTGACAGCATTGGCAGACGACGTATTAAATTTAGCTGATAAGATGGTAATTGTCTGTGAAAGTGTAGACAACCTTGTACGAAAAGGAGAAAATGCTGGTTACCAGCATTTTCTCCTTTTCCCACAAGATTTTCAAGATTTTTTTTTCTCAGGGTCGTTAAAACTCTGGATTATGTCTTAAAGATTTAAATGTCGGTTTCAACATTAGTACGTTGCACTTAGCCATGCATGAGTTTCATTTACCAGTGCTTCGCATCACATTCATTCTAAGCTACTGTTTGCTTACCCACAGAAACAAAGTCGAAAAATTAAGCAGCGGTAAGATAGGAATATATTTTGCAATGACTATCATCAATCCTCGGAAATAATTTGGCCAAGCTGGGAATGGAACCAGCAACCACTTTGTTACCGTCTCAGCTATTGGGCTCAGCTTTTTGTTGGTGTTTCTCGTTTTCAACAAGTACAGTAAATTTGATAAATAACGTTCGATTACGACACGATGTTTTCTAGTGTGGTCTGCGACGAGACGGAGCAAAATCGTCACCAGGAGGAAATGAGATATTTAAAGTAATTCAAGTAGAGTTAGTTGTAACTTATAACGATAAATCTGTAATTTCTTTTCTCACAAATTGGTATCCAGCATTTTTTTCATTTTCTCACAATGTTTTCAACCCTTTCAAAGACAACTTCCATTATTTGTGAAGCTTTTATAATGACATCTGCAAATACTTTCGATTAAGACCAGTCTAGAATTTATCGTTTGGTCAAGAGCAAAAATGGTAGGTAAATAGGATCCATGGTTATGTTTCCAGGAAGCAACCAATGAGAGTGCTTCATATAAATGAGCCATGCTCCGGCTAAAAGGAGTTTAATGCATCTTCGTGATGTATTATACCAATTAACACTTAAGCTGCTGAATAAATGAAACGCAAATTTCTACTCGATACTAAAAGCCCAAACATTGCGGTTTAAAAGTTGATCTCACCAGAAAGAAAATACCATATCGGACAGTGTAGATCAAAGATCAGACTGCACGTTCTGTGCAGTCTGATTTTGATATACACTGTCCGCAAAAGGTCAGTGGGTCGCGATTAGCAGCTTAAGGGTTAAGTCATCACAATGTTATGGAGCCATAAGACGAATTTTGACTAACGTCCGACTGAATCCTAAGACAGAATGGTCTTTGGACAAGCAGAAAATTTACAGAAAGCAAAACGTTTTGACACGGGTCAGCCTTCGCGGACTGCACAGGCTGACCTGTGTCGATACTTCTTGCAGATGCATTCAAGCCCCTTTTCATAGAGCATGGCTCAAACTGTAGATCTTATTTAATAACCCATGCGAAAATAGTTCATAACCAGGATGACACAGAAAAGAGAATTTTTTTCCAAGAGTTTGAAAATAACTATCCTTATTCGGATATCTGCCATTGCATGTTTTATCAAGTACTGCATCTCCGGCGGCCATAAGTTGCAGGAAGACAATAACATGCTTGCCGTCAGATTATAACATCTACTTGGTGTATTAATACATTATTATCGCTACCATCTTCTATTGACATTTTCATAACCCGAAGGTTGTTCGATTATACGAACAATAGCACACAATTCTCGCATGGCAGAGCATCACGGAATCGAGCGCACCCAAACACCAGGCATGGCTCTCGTTACATTTTGGGGAACATGAAAAATTGATGAAACCTTTTCTTTTATCATAGAAATATTAACAAATTGGTATGAAATTCGATTCTTACGATTGGGGCATAATGGCGTTTGTCTGAAATATACGCAATTATTTTCTGACGAGCTCTACTGCGAGGCGCTGTTTCGTGAATGATAAGGCAGCGTTAATGCCAAAGGTCATCTGATACCAGTTCTCGCGCCATTTTGGCTGGGTCTCTTGACAGCAATCGCTTGAGTTTGATAAATTTTGACAGATAAAACGCCAGAAGATTGTTGGAATTTACTTAAGTTGGAGAATCGTATATGACAATCTGCTCTCGAATTACTCTCGTCTGCCACGTTTGCTAAAAGATTTCTGGAAAAATGTCGTCTGCTCCGAAAATTCCGCGAGACGCTCATTGATCGTTTTATGGGAAGACCAAATTACTTAAAATTGGAGCGGTTGTTTGGGAATAAATCATTTATACATAATTATTTGGTGATAATGCTATAAAATGATACGAAAGTATGCATTAACTAATATAATTACCCTCAAAGAACAAAATTGCTAAACCCTTTTCCGATTCACTCTTATCTTTTTACGACCCTGAAGAAGAAGAGGGCTTTGGAAAACATAAGTGGAAAAGGACAAAATGCTGGTTACCAGCATTTCGTCCTTTTCAAATTAATGTTTTCGACCCTTTTTAAAGACAAAGCCAATAAAAGAACCAAAGTTTATTTCTCACCTGCATTTGCCTTTGGTATGGACAAGTCTGAGATTTTTTCGCCTGGTAAAGGGTTAAGTACCAGACAATTATCGTAGAACATGAGTTGGCTAAACTAAAGGCAAGAATCACAGAGCTGACAAACATAAGGATGTCTTTGAAATACGAGTTCAATTAGAGGCATTTGGCGAGTCTCGGTTTTTATGGTCGTGTTTATCCCGGCCATTATGCATTCCCCAATTCTTTCCTTGTGTTTTTTTAGCTCACCTGAGCACGAAGTGCTCATGGTGAGCTATTGAGATCGTGCTGTGTCCGTCGTCCGTCGTGCGTCGTCCGTCGTCCGTCGTCAACTTTTTACCTTGTGTACGCTCTAGAGGCCACATTTTCAGTCCCATCGTCATGAAACTTGGTCAGAATGTTTGTCTTGATAAAATCTCGGACGAGTTCGAAATTGGGTCATGTGGGGTCAAAAACTAGGTCACTAGGTCAAATCTTCGAAAAACCTTGTGTACGCTCTAGAGGCCACATTTTCAGTCAGATGCTTGTGAAATTTGGTCAGAATGTTTGCCTTGATGAAGTCTCGGACGAGTTCGAAATTGGGTCATGTGGGGTCAAAAACTAGGTCACTAGGTCAAATTTTAGAAAAACATTGTGTACGCTCTAGAAGCCACATTTTCAGCCAGATACTTGTGAAATTTGGTCAGAATGTTTGTCTTGATAAAATCTCGGACGAGTTCGAAATTGGGTCATGTGGGATCAAAAACTAGGTCACTAGGTCAAATCTTAGAAAAACCTTGTGTACGCTCTAGAGGCCACATTTTCAGTCCGATCTTCATGAAACTTGATCAGAATAGTTCGAAATTGGGTCACGTAGGGTCAAAAACTAGGACACTAGATCAAATCTTGGAAAAACCTTGTGTACGCTATAGAGGCCACATTTTCAGCCAGATACTTGTGAAATTTGGTCAGAATGTTTGTCTTGATAAAATCTCGCACGAGTTCGAAATTGGGTCATGTGGGGTCAAAAACTAGGTCACTAGGTCAAATCTTCGAAAAACCTTGTGTACGCTCTAGAGGCCACATTTTCAGTCAGATGCTTGTGAAATTTGGTCAGAATGTTTGTCGTGATAAAATCTCGCACGAGTTCGAAATTGGGTCATGTGAGGTCAAAAACTA
This sequence comes from Tridacna gigas, assembly GCA_945859785.2. NCBI lineage: Eukaryota > Metazoa > Mollusca > Bivalvia > Cardiida > Cardiidae > Tridacna > Tridacna gigas. The sequence continues at coordinate 51,844,700 of OX244029.2, forward strand.
GGTCACTAGGTCAAATCTTAGAAAAACCTTATGTACACTCTAGAGGCCACATTTTCAGTCCGATCCTCATGAAACTTGGTCAGAATGTTTGTCTTGATAAAATCTCGGACGAGTTCGAAATTGGGTCATGTGGGGTCAAAAACTAGGTCACTAGGTCAAATCTTAGAAAAACCTTGTGTACGCTCTAGAGGCCACATTTTCCGTCAGATACTTGTGAAATTTGGTCAGAATGTTTGTCTTGATAAAATCTCGGACAAGTTTGAAATTGGGTCATGTGGGGTCAAAAACTAGGTCACTAGGTTAAATCTTAGAAAAACCTTTTGTACACTATAGAGGCCACATTTTCAGTCCAATACTCTTGAAAAATGGTCAGAATGTTTGTCTTGATTATATCTTTAAATAGTACGAAAATGTGCCATGTTGGGTCAAAAACTAGGTCACCAGGTCAAATCTAAGAAAAACGTTGTGTATGCTCTAGAGGCCATATTTTCTGTCCAGTACTCTTGAAAGTTGGTCAGAATGTTTGCCTTGATAATATCTCTGACTACTTTGAAATTGGGTCATGTCGGGTGAAAAACTAGGTCACTAGGTCAAATCTTAGAAAAACCTTGTGTGTGCTCCAGAAGCCACATTTTCTGTCTAATACTCTTGAAAGTTGGTCAGAATGTTTGTCTCGATGATATCTCAGTAGAATTTGAAAATGAGTCATGTCGGGTCAAAAACTAGGTCACCTGGTCAAATCTTAGAAAAACCATGTGTACGCTGTTGTGGCCACATTTTTTGTTCAATACTCTTTTAAAGTTGCTCAGAATGTTTGCCTTGGTAATATCTTGGATGAGTTTGAAAATGGGTCATGTTGGGTCAAAATCTAGGTCACTAGGTCAGATCTTAGAAAAACCTTGTGTACACTGTAGAGGCCACATTTTCAGTCCAATACTCTTGAAATTTGGTAAGAATGTTTGTCCTGATGATATCTTGGACCAGTTTGAAAATGTGTCATGTTGGCTGAAAAACTAGGTCACTAGGTCAAATCTTAGAAAAACCTAGTGTACGAATGACTCTCAGAAAGAAGCCTTTTGAAAACACTGTTTGAAAATGAGAAAATGCTGGTATCCAGCATTTTTTCCCTTTTTCACAATGTTTTCTACCCCTTTGAGAGACCAATTCCACAGCTTGATCCACATATTATTTGTTTTATGCAGAAGGTTCAGACTGATGAGTTTAAAATTTTATTGTTTGGTAATACATATATCTCACAAGATGTTGGAAATTGGTTGTGCCTGGTCAAAAGGCTCAGGTGAGCGACTCCAGGGCCATCATGGCCCTCTTGTTTCTGAAGAATGGTCTACGATGTACAAAAAAGTGAAGAAAATGAATCAAGGCGATATCTATTTTTTTTTTTGGCAAATGCTTTGCAATTGCGTTGGAAGTTTTAAGATGTTACTTCAAGTTTCAGAATAGTTGGAAGAGTACAAAGGAATTTAATTTTCAAAAAAACAAAATGAGATAACTGATTAGATACATATTGAAAATGCCGTAGGAGTCCTTAGTTTAGAGAAGAAAAAAAAAATGCTCGTAAATGGTCCAAGACAGTTATCATATGCCAGGTACTCTCGGTGCAGAGATTCGTCATACCCTGCAGGCTGTTTGTCAACCTGTTCTAGAACGGTTTTGTAAATGATGTAACTGTTAGATCAAAATGGTTGTTCTTGCCATGTTAGAGGTCGTAAATTACTTCATCACTTTGAAAGAACGTCCTGTATTTTAGTTTGTCTATTTCACACGGTGTTACCATTGGTCGTAATCATCAACCTGACCTTATATGAATTTCCACAACTGGCCATCTGATTGGCTGATACTTTCTGTCTCAGCCAATCAGATGCAGCGGCTAGTTTTGGAATTTAGAATTAGACCAGAATTTAAAATTCTTGTTGAATACGACCCCAGTTTTGATAACTTGTTGCAGCACAAATAAACACACTCAGTCTCCAGTTCCAGTTTAACAAAAACGAATCTGTCATGCTCCAGTAAATTGGACTATGCTTACCATCATCTCTTCCCACACATACGATTGTTAGTAATGGCCCATAATGTACGGAGTATGTCGAGAGAATTCGGTCATTGCGATCATAAACGGAATGTGCCGAAAGCAGTTGATGGAAAACAGCGGATAAAGCCGATTTAATTTCTGGTATAAATCCGTCACCTGGATCAATCAGATTTTACTTGTCAACATGCTGGTTTACAATCTAACTTGTTTTACAAACTATTTTAGTCAAGCAGCCACCTGCGTCTAACAACCATAATTTCAAGTTCCCAAATCGTCGTCTTGAATATAAAAAAGTCTGCCTCAAACAGTAAACCTGTCTAAAAGATTTGTTTTTATGCTGCATAGATTGGCTGCTTTAAAAAGGTTTAAAGCTGTATAACGTAGTATCTTTTATTTGAGCCTTGAATCTCATGTGAACGAAACTTTTGTTTTAGAAGACGTAAAAATAAATACGGTTCTTTCCCACACCCATCCAAACATTGTTTACTGTTAAATAGAAAATATTTATCATACAACTACACCGGAAAGCGAAACCTATTTTGCAACCGCTGTCAAAACATGCTTCCATTTTCTGTAAACGAAGATATTCTAATTCTGCGTCACGTTATATAACAAGTCAGATGCCTGAGACAGATCCAACCCGTGGAATTCTTGTGACATTTAAAATCCTGTACTTAACCAGTCCCGATTTTTAACGACCCTTCAGGAGAAGGCTTTTCAAAACACTGGTAAAAAGGGAAGATATCTGTAACTGAATTTTCTCCTTTTCCCATGTCTTGTTCACTTAGAAAAATCAGTTTCAGTTTCTGGGTCTCAAGTATCTTGTTGTCTGAAAATACTTTCAGTTTAGTTAATTTTGAACGTTTTTCATTTGGTAAAAAATGTTACATCTATGGGTTATGAATCATGTGTGTACTTTCTGTATTCTGTATTTGAGCATTTCCTTCTATTTACACACTATTTTTACCATTTCAAGAGACCTTAACATTACTTGAGGGACGCTCAGTTTGAAGTCTGGAAAGGTGAGTGAAGACATTGTGGAAAAAAGAGAAAATGCTGTTAACCAGCATTTTCTCTTTTTCCCACTGTGTTTCAAAAACAACAGTCACCATGTTCCTCGTTCAAAAGCTGAATAACAATATTCTTACCCACAATTCTATAAATCATAGAAATACTCTTATCTCAGCGAATTTCAAGCTTATAATGCCATTGTCTGATCTTGATCCACAACATTCGAAAACTCCAGTATGTTGGCTGTGGTGGAGAAAAGATCAAAATAGTGAAGGATTAAGATAAACAAAGGTGTAATAGAATCCTCATTACATTACGAGGTGTAAATCCTCGTTTTGATTCTGGACGTGACGTCACTAAGTACCCGGATTAAATATGGCGGCTGGGTGTAAAGAAACGCGTTTAATTAGACGGATTCTGAGGTATTAAAGTAACGAGATGAAGTGTAATTTGTTATTTGTCGCTTTATCACGATCTCGCGACCGATCGAAGACTCCCAATTTAAGAGATGAAGAAAGCGAGATACGGTGTTACCTTTCGAGGGCTGTCATACATGTATAAGTGACACTAGATAGCTTGTTGTTATAAGGAAGCATTGATCGATGTTTTATTTTTCTTTTAATCGTGATTTGCTTTAAAATTATGTACTCCGTTCTTTGGTACATGCACTGTGGGCCTAGTAGGCATGATTACGTGTTATTCGTAATTTCTATTTATTTCAAAGATTTCAGGTTTTTCCTTTTTTTTTTTTCCATGCATTTTGAATTCTAGTTTGCATTTTAAACTTCGAAACTATTCAACACGTGTTAAAAGAATCTCATGAAATGTAATATTGGAACACCATTATATCCTAAGTGAGCGAATGAAGGTGTTAGAATAAAAATCTTGCTACCAGTGCATAACTCAAGAATCCAACAGAAATATTCTAGAACATGATACGTTCAAAGTTTGAATAGGTATCTTCTTTTGTTTATTTTTTCTCCCGTATGAGAGGGGAAAAATTGAAATAAAACAAATGTAAGAAGATACTCCTCTCCTTACCTGTGAACTTCTTGGTAGACCCCCAATTTACCAAGTGCTGCATAGCATTAAAACCAGGAAATAAGGTGAAAGGAAAATTAAATCTTTATCGCTCTAAGTTTGATATTAGAATTAGCGGGCACGCGCCGTAAGACTGTCGTTTAATGTCCAAGCAAACCGCCTGATATTTAACTCTTTACCAGACGACTTTTCAAAATAGTCTATTTTGGCAGCATTTGCAGACGACAAATCAAATGTGGCCTAAATGGAGGAATTTAAATATGTCGAAAATATCGTGGGAAAAGGAGAAAATGCTTGTTACAAGCATTTTCTCCTTTTCTCACGATATTTGCAATCTCCCTCTTCCTGAGGGTTGTAAGAACCTGGGATCGTTTTGTCATGGGTTAACTTGTCGTAATGAGCTTGCTTTGTGCCCGTCATGTCAATAAAGAAACCCTTTAGTAATTCTCCGAGGGATTATATTGTTTTGTTCTGTCTTTTGATTCTCTTCGGTCCAATCTACCTTAGGAGAACAAAGAGCAAACCAACGTCTTCATTGATGAAAAAAAAAATCCAAACTTGTAACGCAGTGAATTACTGACATGCGTCATGTATAATGAATACTTACCAAACCAAACAGTACTGGGAAAACAGAGATTTATATTCGTTGCACACCACTTTTTAAAACTCGAGAACAAACTTGTTTCTTATGGAAGCATGACTAAAGAAATATTTCTGTAGCACTGTTCTCTGGCTTTTGTGTTGTGGCTGTCGTTTTGTATTGGAGAGGTTGTGTTCAATCTGTTCGGCATTTCCTCGCATTAGGTTATGATTAAACCATAGCTGTTTCGATAAATTCGTCTAGTACATGCCATTCATCTTCTCACATTACACGTATTTGTAATTTGAATTATTGGAAGTTTGTCATATTTTCGACCACATTTACGCAGGAAAGCAGGAAGTGACTGCAGTAGTGTTGTGCTTGTATTTGATTGAAACTCCAGGAAAGCATGGATGCAGTCCATTGGTTACTGTAATATAACTATTTTTTTTTTCTTCTGAAAACATCGCACCGGGAAACAGAGTAACAAGGTACAGGGTGTTTCTTCTGCCCCGCAGAAATATTCAATAATGAAGAAGAACCAAGACGATTGGGTAAACAGCAACAGTTTGTTGCTAACAAATTGTCTTTATCGATATATCGAACCCTGCATCAAACAATCCCGTGTTTCAATTAAAACTTTTGAAATAAATAAAAGCTTTTGAAAACATTGTGGGGAAAAAGACAAAATTGCTGGTTACCAGCGTTTTCTCCTTTTTCCCGCAATTTTTTCTACCTTTTCAGACACAGCAATAATTTAATTCTTTGATCTTGATTGAATTTGTAGTCTGCAAATGCTTTCATTTTGGTTGTGTCTAAAAACTTGTCGTTTGGTGATGGGTTAAACCTTAACCTGGAAATAAGTTAAAAAATGAAATTTTCTGACTAATAGTAGAAAAACCCAAATATAGCTATCTCAAAGTTTCTTTTTTTTTTTTTACCGGGGGAGGGATATCTCCTTATCGGACAGTGTAGATCAAGATCAGACTGCACGTTCTGTGCAGTCTGATCTTGATCTACACAGGCCGCAAAAGCGTCTTGAGTCGCGCTTTGCAGCCTAAGGGTTAACTGGATTCTGTGGTGATAAGGGTAAAACAAAACCCATTTATTAAGAAATAGGTTTAAGTCAATAAATCCACACGACAGATTGCTGCAAGATATTGGTCGTTAAATTGTGTCCATATGTAAACAACGCTCGGTATTCTTTCTACCTTCCGCAATTTATAACTGACCGGCGATCTGACAAAAGGGGGTTTGATGCACCTCCGTGGTGCATTGCACAAAGCAAGTCATAACATTAATCATGAATCCATAAAATCCGTTTTGTCTAACAACCGACTTAATCGTGAGGTAGACTGGTCCTTTGATATGCAGAAAATTGACCAATAGCAAAAAAGCTTCGACATAGGTCAGTCTGCGCGGACTGCGGGGATTGACCTGGTTCGTTACTTTTTGCAAATGCATTAAACACCGCCCCCCCCCCCCATTTTTTTCACAGACGGCATGGCTCATATAGAATCGGGGGTAGAAATCGATTACTGAACCATCTTTTAACCCTTTACCACATAATCCCGACTTTTAACGACCCTGAGGAAGAAGCCTTTTGAAAACATTGTGGGAAAAGGAGAAAATGCTGGTAACCAGCATTTTCTCCTTTTCCCACAATGTTTTCTCCTCTTCCCAAAACAAATTCCAATTTTTCAGTCACATTTATTTTGTCGTCTGCAAAAGCTTTCAATTTGGACTGGTCTAAAATTTTGTCGTTTGGTAAAGAGTTAACCTTTGAACTGCTCCATAAATTAATTGAAAATTTCCAGGCATTGGTAAAAAAAACACTGCGATTTCAATCTGATATTCACAAGGGAAAATCTCACCGTATCGGACAATGTAGATCCAAGATCAGACTGCACAGAATGTTCAGCTTGGTCTTGGATTTATACTGTCAGCTATCTGAAATGACTAAAAGATATCTTAACCCTTTACCACACAATGACGCCTTTTGACGCCCCTGGGAAAGAAGCCTTTTGAAAACATTGTGGGAAAAGGAGAAAATGCTGCAAACCGGCATTTTCTCCTTTTCCCACAATGTTTTCTACCCTATCAAAGAAAAATTACACCATTTGAGCCACACTGAAATTGTCGTCTGCAAATGCTTTCAATTTGGACAAGGCTAAAATTTTGTCGTCTGGTAAAGGGTTAAATGCTTTTTCGACCTCGAAAACAGATGGAATTGCCTATACAGAAGGGAGTAAGTTCCACTGAACTGTTAAATGATCTTTTACAGGGAGTTTTACTACATCCAGATGGAGAAATACGCCAGGCAAGCCATTGCTGAAGGTTGCAAGCACGCTGAAGAACTCGTGGTGACCAATGACTCGGAGCTGTATCGGGTACTCAACCTACACTATAACAGAAACAATCAAATTGACGTAAGTTTACCCCACCCAGTTTGTTTCTGTAGTTCTCTCATTTGTGTTGTCCTATATGAGCGGCTCTCCGGAAAATGGAAGTTTAATTCATCTCCGTTACCCATGTGTACCATACAAGCCATCACATAATTATAAATCCATAATTCCCAATGTGTCTAACAACAGACTGAATCAGCTGGTAAAATGGTCCTCGGACATGCAATTGCAAAAAGTTTCGACTTATGTGAGCCTGCGCGGACTGCGCAGGCTCACATGAGTCGATACTTTTTGCAGATGCATTAAACCCCCTTTTCCAAGAACGCCGCTCATATAGTGGCTTGGTCTTGACATGCGGGAAATAAGCCATCAGTAGGAAAGGAGAGTTGTGCCCAGGACTGGCTTAAGAAACTCCAGAAACATATAAATAGGCCACCGGCCTTCTTGACATTTTTTTTTATATATCATCGGTTATTGTTTATTCGTTGTTCATTCTATTCTATCAAAACAGTCCAGAGTCTAAATATTTTAGCCGTGGCTGTATATGTGAATTTGTGACATACTGACATCAAATGTTTCTTTGCCAAAACCTGACTAGGAAAGCTGAGGCATTCGGGGGAAAAACTTATGAAGAACAAATAGTGGTAGTAGCAGTAGTAGTACAGTAGTAGTAGTAGTAAAGGTGAGAATAGTAGTAGTTGTTCTTTTTGTTGTTAATTTATTGTTTATCAAGGTACTGTATAATTGTTTTTATAACCGTATCAAGATTAATATTCAAAGCTTGCACCAGTATTCGCGAACCAGTTCCATTCCTCGTGAAATGATGCATACATGTTGTTGTTTAATGGTTTATTGAAATATGGCTTTTGGTCGTGTAAAGAATGGACTATTGAGAAGACAACGGATAACAACAAGGTTCGACATGAAAAAAAAGCTCGTATAATTGTATTCCTGTCATAAGCTATAAGCCCATTTGTCATCTTACTGAAATACAATACATCTCAACACAACAGATGATACGAGGCGCGCAAATTTCGAGTTATACATTACGTATTTGAGTTCTTAACCGCTTTCCTCTTAAATAAACGAAATGAAACTTTTAAATCGATACTAAAAAAGCCAAATTTTCCTATTTCAAAGGAATTTTTGGAGGAGAGATATCTCGGACAGTGTAGATCCAAGATCAGACTGCACGTCTGTGCAGTCTGATCTTGATTTACCCTGTCCGCAAAAGGTCAGTGAGTCGCGCTTAGCAGTCTAAAGGATAACCCTTTACCTGACAACGTATTGTAGACTGGTCCAAACCCGAAGCATTTGCAGACGACAAATAACATAATGGCTATAAGGCTTACGGCAGCTTAAAATGGAGTACAAAACATGTGGAAAAGGAGAAAATGCTTATTACAATGCCTTTTCATCAGTGTTGTTAAAACTCGGGATTTTTTCGGTAAAGATTTAAGCACAATTTTTAGTAGTTTTAGTTGACAATGTAGGTCATTTTCAGGCTGTCTTTTTGTGGACAGTATAGATCAAGATCAGACTGCACATAACGTGCAGTCTGCTCTTTCATCCACACAGTCCGCTATTTTGTGAAGCATTATGGCAAAAATACCAATGAATTACCTTTTTTTTCTGCCTTGTTTTCTGATCTGTTCATTTGATTTATATAGCCAGGTTTAATCACACCAAAGAAAAAGGCTTTTAAAAACTATGTGAACAAAGAAGAAAATGATGGGAGTCAGAATGTTCTCCTTTTATTACAATATTTTCCATCGTTTTAAAAATCTATCATTGGAGAGGTCATCAGACCTCTCCAACAGTGGTGAGTTTAAAAGGCAGACTGCCTCAGAAATTGCTGCCTAAGTCCATGCTTTTCTGCGAAATCGTTCTGATACACAGTCTATTTCGTCATGGTTTTATAAATAAACAGAAATCAAAAAACTGAAATAGGAAATAGACGTGTTTTGTTTTTATATGACGGATTTCAAAAAGAATTTGTTATATTGATTTGATTGCAAATGACCTTTCCAGTGGTTGTAATTTTTCATCAAACAAATAAAGCTACACACACACACACACACACAAAATTTCGTTAAAAAAGAGAACACCGCGGGAAAAGATCACGCGACTTGAAAACGTGTCACGTGTCTGTCATGTAATGCAAAAGAGGTTTCTCCTTCTTACACAGCGGCGATCATATAATGCCTTACTTATTTGTTTATATGTACCAAAATATATTTAAATTAAAAGCAGTAAGCTATTTGAAAACATTGATGCTGACCTCTCCTGGCTTCTTTTTTAGAGAAGCCAACTTGTCAAAACCACGTTTACTTTGTCATCTGCATATGCTATCATGTTCGACAAATTTTGTCGTTTAGTAAAGAGTTCCGAGTCTAGGAACAGAATCATACCTTCTATATATGAGCCATGCTCTGTGAAAAGGGGGCTTAATGCATCTGCAAAAAAAGTATCGATTCAGGCAAGCCTGTGCAGTCCGCGCAGGCTGACCTGAATCGGAACATTTGTGCTTTTCGTTAATTTTCTGCGTGACAAAGGACCAGTGTACCTCATGATTCAGTCGGTTGTTAGACAAAGTGAATTTTATGAATCCATGGTAATGTGATAGCTTGCGTGGAATCATGCATCACTAAAAATACATTAAAACCCATTTTGCCAGAGCATGGCTCATATGTATAGCTTTGAAGTTGCGATTAAGTGGAATGAGTCTGTTCAAAGTACTGAGGGTATCTGGTGGTAGATTATAAGTTAGGTTAGAATAACTTCCTTTGAGTCATGCTCTGTGAAAAGGGAACTTAATTCCCTTTCGAAAAGTATCGACTCAGGTCAGCCTGCGCGGTCAGCGCAGGCTGACCTGGGCCGAAACTTTTCGCTATTGGTCAATATTCTGTATGTCAAAGGACAAGTCTACCTCATGATACAGTCGGTTGTTAGACAAAATAGAATTTTATAGATCCCTAATTATGTGATGACTTGCTTGGTATTATGCATCACGGAGATGCATTAAGCCCCCTTTTTGCTAGAGCATGGCTCACTTGAAATATTGGATGCCCATTTGCTGTGGTAATATCGTCTTCTCGTCTTCCATATGTCTTTTACAACACAGTTCATTAGTTTCTATTAATATTTGATTGATCAATCAACGTACAAGTATTTCCTTCTGGTAACTGTGAGGTTGTATGCCTTTAACCCACATCCTGCTAAATAAGTGAAATGAAAAAATAGTTCCCTTTCGGACAGTGTAGATCCAAGATCAGACTGCACGTCTTGTGCAGTCTGATCTTGATCTACACTGTCCGCAAAGGGTCAGTTAGTCGCGCTTAGCAGCCCAAGTGTTAAACTGTAACATGAGTTAGCCGTATACCACACAGTCCCGTCACCGTGTTTAAACAGTCTTGAGGAAGAGGGTTTTAAAAAAAGCATTGTCCGAAAAGGAGTAATTACTTGCAATCGGTATACCCTCCATTTCCCACAATCTTTGCTACCCTTTCGAAAACAGCCTCCTTTAGTTCAGCTTTATTTGACCTTTCAATTTAGACAAATTTAAACATTTAAAAGGCCATTTCCAGCTAAAATTTAAAAATCCCAATGCTGCAATTTTACAGTTTTTTTAAAGGCGTAGTCTCACCTTATCGGACTGCAGATCTAAGATCAGACTGCACGTTCTGTGCATTCTGATCTAGATCTGCACGGTGCTCATTAGCGAACTGAGTAGCCCGTAGCCGCCAAACGTTTAAGATATTACAGATATTTTTATTTCGATTATGGATCATGTTTTGTCTTTTGTTCTCATAAGTACTCTCACTCCTATGATTAATTATTTCTCTATAACAGATTGTCGATATGTTCTCTCATTGTTTCAATAACATTAATATGTTTCTTCTTGAATTATTTAAGACCGCTCAACCCATCCCAAGTACATTTGATATTGACTTCATGATTTCAACTTCAAAGCCTTGTGCTGCAACGTAACAGTTTACCAAGCTATTCCGTGCTTTTCAGACCCCGAGAAAGAATCCTAAATGTCTTCTACCCTTTCAAACACATATACTTTTATCTGAGACACATTTTATTTGTCGTCTTTAAGTATAGGTTTCGGTAAGGAAGTTGTAATTGTAAGAAAAAGCGTTTGTATTAGCCTTGACATTTACAAAGCGTCGACTTATGGGCGGGAGCAAGATCGATTGAAAATTCGTAAATATACTATCATTCAGGAAGAAACATACTTTCTTCAGAGTACGGCTTTTGAAGTGCCTACAACAAGGGTGTGCTAAGGAATTTATGGTTTTAGAATAAAAATACTAGGACTTAATCTCGGCGTACTTTTTGCAAACAGTCGACCTATGGTCGGGAATGAAATGGATTCGAAATTCATCAATATACTATCATTCCTTTTCTTTCCAATTTTATGGCTTTTGAAGGAATGACGTGTCCTTTTATAAAGCAGGAGAACCGTTCATCATAAAATTCTTCATAACTGTCAGGCTTCTTCATTTAAGTCACCGTTGCCTGTATAAAATATTCATAAAGGCCGAGTCGTGCCGTGCCCATTAACCCATTCCTTTACAAGAATGACTTCTTACAGTAGGCATCAACTTTCTAAAATGTTGTGATAGAAGGAAATATTGCTTGAAACAATGAAGATTGTGTCTAAAGGTTTAAATATTGATTTTGAAGGTCATGCATTTATTAAAGCTACATTGATTAATTTAATTATCTCGTTAAACACATGTACAGCAGCCCACTTTGAAAAAAAAATCCATATAAAGATTTTGATAACCAACTCGATTTAAGGTTCAGTTTACGAAATGTGTGAAAAATGTTGTGGCAAAAGGAGCAATTTCTCTTTTAGCCACAATGTTTTCATATCAGAGGTCTGCTGCAAGATGACCCCCCCCCCCAAAAAAAAAAAAACACTCGTCTCAGGTAAGTTATATGCTGAATTCGTAAAAAAATAACACAACTGTAGGCGGGAAGAAAGGGTCTATTAAGAAGCAGAAAAAGAAATAAATGCACTCTATCGTCCTTTGATCAGCCGCTGGAAATGGACGAAGATATTGGGGAACGAAGATACAATTAACTAATGCACATTTACTTTTACAATATTAATATCACTTTACAGACGTTGGGGAATAGAATTTTCAATTGCGGTGAAGAATGAAAAACGTCATTAGAGAAGGCTGAGATAGGGACGCCATACCCCGTTCTCTTATTGAGGGAGGATGAAAAATAAAACTCTATTTTACTTGCTTCTTTGGCTCCCCTGGGGAGGGCTGTTGAACATCTATGCGCTGTACCGCGAGATCTTCCCAGAAATATTTTCATTTTCTTGATATTTTCTTTTTTATCTCTGAAGCCATCACAGTAAATTGTTTACACCCCATTTCTTCAAACCTTGTTTAGTGGGAGATCTTTCAAGAAAGAAATCTCAGCCAGGCTTAAAAGTTCATGTATTAAAAATATTGTCGACCATTTTTTAACTTGGTAATATGACTATTCAAAACCGGAAGTGGGCGGCGCATAACATCTTTATAACAAAAAGTAGACCCCAAGTTTAATATGACGTCTGTTCTTTCCTTGACCTAAATATCTCGAGGAAACTTACCAGCGACAGTTGATAAACAACAACAACGACAAAAAACTACAAATTCTGTGCGATACGATCTCGAACAACATTGTTCGAAAAAAATTACGGCCGTGCTTTGTCTTCTAAGCGTTGAAAATATGATTTTTAAGACGACAAAGACTCGTCTCGGGATAGAAATTATTGCTTTTCGCTAGACGAGAGATAGAAATCTAGGGAATTAAAGAGCAGACAGTTTTTCTAAAAGCGTGTTAAAAGAAAGCATGATGCACACATAAAAGATGTCACTTAACCCCTTATCTCTCTCACTGAACCCATTAACCTCCACGGGCAACATCGGGAGCAAACAAACCTTGCTGCGGGTACTGGTCTTGTTTCAGCTCTTTACCAGACGACAAAATTTTATAAATGCCGACATTGAAAGCGTTTTTTTCAGACGGCGAATGTGGCTCAAATGATTGGATTTGTCTTTGGATGGATATAAAACTTTGCATGAAAAAACGAAATGCTGGTCACTTATAATAGAGTGACTTACACTAGATTTTTATCAAATACATATTTTGAAGAAGAAGTTGATATTTGATAGGTAAATGTATCATCGTGGGCTGGTTGTTTTATTGTTAGTGGTGGAAAAAAACGGACAAAAACATCTTGTGGAGTTTGTGATTGATTTTCATTTATTTATAGTCGCTACCGAATGCCCACGTGGGCGACAACACCAAACAACTGCTAGTTATGTTATGGGGAAGGAAGAAATCCATCCTGCGTAACATTTGGCATAGCACTGTCACACGGGACCTTGGTTTAAAGTCTAACCCAACGACTTTTGGGTAATTTTAATTGGCCAGCCATGGGGATTGACACCACACCCTCAAGTGGCCCGAGATTTAACGTTCAGAAGTCTTATGCTCTACTAGTCCTATTTATAAGCCCCTACGTACGTTATTTTTCATTTTGACATTCATCGTGTACGTAGGGTCTTATCGGCTCCTTCATAGTTTCCTTTAGCAAACTCCGACATCGAATTTTGTCGCTGTTTGAACAGCAAATTTGGATACTTTCAAGTGAACATGTTCAATAAAATATACATCAGAAGTAAGATAAATGAATAATTTCTCGATTGAAAAAGGATATTTGTCCAAAACTTGCCTATTTATGAGCTAAATCCATTCCAATTCAACACCACTCTGGTTTGCTATGAATTGCCGTGGAAGAGATATGATTGTTCCGAATGAACCGTCATGTGCGGGTCAATGCAACTTACAGAATGGTATTATGTCTTTTTTTAAAACGAAATTTTGTTCGCTTCGGTCTTGTTTGATTATTGTAACAGATTTCGTTCATAAACTTAAAGTCAATTCTTATTTGTTATGCAACCGTCTGCATGACTGAAAAACATGGCGGCGACTCTGTCGGCAATCCCACTTGCGAGTGATTTTATTTAATTATGAATGAATCTGCCCATTATTTATCAAGACAGCGGCTGAATATTTTCAAAAAAAGTTCCACCTACAGGTAAATGAAGTTCTCTTTTGTTATAATACTGGTTTTAGAGAGATCGGATTTGCTACATAGTACTGAATGGGACCCGTTTAGACGTTACATGCAATGAGAAAAATCAAATGTGAAAAGTCCGATGATAAATGTTGAAAGGTAAATAAGCATGTATACGTCTAAATATTTGGACTAATGCTCTACCACCTGAGCTGTTGGGCCTTATGACTTCGTGGGTACTCCAACCCGAGATTTTAAAAAGTCATCAGTCGCTGTCTCACTCGACTGACGTATCGTGCCATTTGTATGTCAATTGCATCTGTTCAGATATATCTCTGGCTTGTCACGTGGATTCGACCACCTCGTGACTAAAAGAGTAAGAGATTTTGTTTGTTTTTATGGTTTATTTCAATTACTAGCATACCGCGGTGACCAGTGCACCTATCCGTTCCTGAATTTCATTTTACAGTATGATGTTTATCTTTGAGGTTTATTTTTAAAATGCTGAAAACAATGTTTTCAAAAGCCTTCTTCACTAGTGTCGTTAAAATCCGGTATGGTTTGGTTAGGGGCGGAAATATACTCGTAAACCTTTAACCCTTTCCCAAACGACAAATTTTGGACTGGTCCGAATTGAAAGAGTTTGCAGATGACAATTTTAAATTTGATGAAAATGGCAGAAAGTTCTCAAAATGGGTAGAAAACACTGTGGGAAAAGGAGAAATTGCTCGTTACGAGCAATTTCTCCTTTTCCCGCAGTGTTTTCAAAAGACTTGTACTGCAGACACGTGAAAACCATGGCTTGTTTGGGAAAGGGTTAAGAGTGTCCCTCAGTCAAGCATGCATATATATATATATTTTTTTTTTCATTTTTCACCTTTATTGCTGTCTGATACAAATGGATATATCAGTCGGAGAAGCTTCCAGCTTCATCTCAATACCTGTATATTATCGGTATCTTTAAGTGAAAGAGAGGTTTTTTTTTTTTTTAACTCTCTAACAAACGACAAAATTTTAGACTTGTCCAGTTTGACAGCACTTGCAGACTTAATATCAAATGTTCTTCAAATGATATGTGTGCCAAAGGACCATTCTATCTCATGATTCAGTCGGTTGTTTAAAAAAATGACTATTATGGATCGACAGTTATGTGATGGCTTGATTGGTATCATGCATTACGGAGATGCATTAAACACCCTTTTGCCAGAGCATGTCTCATATGTATAGTGAAATTTTCATTGATATTTAATAAAAAAAAATCAAAAGTAACGAAAACTTTCCTGTTCTGCACATATTCGAAATATCGAGATTTGATTGGATATTCGTCTCGTGGAGTTTAATGCAGAAAGTAGTTGAGAGTATATATTTAGAAAAGGTGCTTGTCTGATTTTTGCAACTACCCCGCGTTATATTGAAATGACGACTATAATGATATGACAATAGTAGTAGTAATAATAGTAGTAGCAGTAGTAGTGGTATCAGTAACTGTAATGGGTATAGTATAGAGTGTATAAAAGTACATGAAAATTTTCTCCTTTTCTATCAAAAAAAGATATTGTGTCCCGTTGAGGGCTCCAGAGAAAAAAAACCAAACTATAGAGCGCAGGCGAGATGAGCGCCTGGGGACCCGTAAATGCATCTCAGAAAATAATGGCAGCGGGATGTCATAACAGAAAGCCGAATATCACAATCATTAGTCTTCAAACTCTTTACCAGACGACAAAAGTTAAGACTGAACCATATTGAAAGGATTTTGCGGACGACAAATTAAATTTGGTTTCAAATAATGCCACTTGGCAATGAAAACGACAGAAAATATTGTGTGGAAACAGAAGAAAATGCCAGTAAAACCGACATTTTCTTATTTTTCCCCACAGTATTTTCAAAAAAAAAAAAAAGCCTTCTGTCCTCCGAATCATTGAACTACGGATTCATCCGGTAAAGGATATACCTTAATGCATTCTTTAATTTTCTGCTAATCTAGAACTCCTTTTCCGCCGTTAATCTAGTTCTGGCCCGCCTTATCGGGATCTGTCTTATCTTTATGCTACTGAAAAGAATCGCAATGCTTTCAACGGGTTGTCCCTTAGGAAATCAGGGAGCTTATGAGAGCTCGCAAAGATCTCATCTGCTCCCGGAAACTCAAAGATTCAAGATGGATTTTATTGGTTCTGAAGGCGGGCCATAAAGCTGGCGCGGTTGTTTTTCGGGGGAAACACGAGCGCATCACGTTATCTTAGTGATCATTATGTAGACAATTGACAATAAAGAACGAAAAAAAAAAAGACCTGATCAGGCAAATTGAATCAGGAATAGCGAGGTAATTCAATAGACTAATATTGCCAAACGTGAAAAGTCGAATTGAAGGCGTTTTGTTATGAAATGGCTGATGAGATCAGTGATGAGCGCCGTGAACTATTTGCCGGTATAGTTTAGCCGGGGTGAGAAAATTTACCGGTTTAGACCGGATCGGACCTTATAACTGGATCGGACTTTATTCCATAGTGATTGAATTTTCTTTTCACTTTCAGAATTTGCAATTTATTGTTTTATTTGAATACTTATATCAACCAAAATACTTGAAATTATGACAACTGATAAGAAAAGAATCATTAAAACTCGACCCCAAGAAGATTTGACCCCAATTTGAAAAACCTAGATCACTTTTTTTTTCGCAGTAGAACGTACCTACATGTATCATATTTGAATCGTTCAAAGGAAAGGTTAGAACAGTTACTGAGATTTAATCCTGTCATAATCTTCGACCCGTTCGATCCGGTGAACGCTTTCCAAATGTCGTTAAAACTCGAGATTTTGTGGTAAAGGGTGAATGTAGTGCGTTATAGGTTTTTGTTGGTCTAAAATAGCACGTAAAGTAGTGGTTTATGAACACATGGTACCAAAAGCTGAACCGCCTTTTTTCTAACCAACTGTCCCTTAGATGCCGTGTAACATTTCAAACTCGTTTATTTGCAGGTGCCCGAGAATTTCCGACTGACGGTACAAGCGACACTACGCGAATTTTACAATGCCATCATGGCGACTAAGGACAGTGAGCCGTCTTGGAAGAAACCTATTTACAAAGTGATTGCTCGACTTGATGACGCCATTCCGGAATATTTCAAATCTCCCAACTGGATGGACCAACTTGGTGAAGCGTAGGATTTTATGACACAAACGTTTGGTTTTTACGACAGACTAGAGCTTTTACTGTTCCCGTGTTTTCTAAGAATTCCATATAGCGTTTGCAAGTAAATTCCGAATTCCATAACAAGCATTCCTGATTGGCTGAGACGTTTTACTGAGTCATTTCACTGAAAATGCTTGTCTCAGAATTTACAATTAAACATAGAGTATTACTCAATAGGGACACAGGTCTAAGTGCGGTACAAATATATTATTTATAAGTTGAAGGATAATGTTTTTGTTATAAGTGGAGGAATAAGAAAGCGTGTATTTCCTTTATAAGTGGGAAGAAAGGAATGTTTTTATTCTGTGGGGACATTGGTCGACGGGCGATTAAACTGTAAATCATAGTAAATTGAATCCAGAATGGTACTTTACAAAAATAGAAAATATACGGTTGTCTATAGTATCCTGAAATTGAAATGATAAAAAACTTTATTATTATTTTTTTTATTGACAATTCACTTAGTTAACTTACGATCAGCACTCTGACAAAAGGGGGTTTCATGCATATACGTGATGCATTATACCTAGCTAGTCATAAAATAATTCTGGATCCAGAAAATGAATTGTGCCCAACAAGCGACTGAATCAAGAGGTAGACTGGTCCACAGACATGCAGAGAATTGACAAATAGCAAACGGTTTGGACCTAGCTCAGCCTGCACAGTCAATGCAGGTTGACCTGGATCGATGCTTTTTGCAGATGCATTAAACCGCCATTTCACAGAGCACGGCTCTTATATAAATATGCTGAAGATAAAATTGAAAATAAAGTATATTATAGTTTTCTAATTTCAACCATCCATTTTACAATATAAGTTTGGGCAATGCTTTTCTAATGTTTGAAATGGTTATTACTCTATTGTTAATTAGTATACTTGTAACTTTCATTGTGTGTTAACCATAAAACTCTTTACGAAATAATCCCGAGTTTCACCGACCTTGAGGAAGAAGGACTTTGAAAACATTGCGGGAAAATGGAAAAAATGTTGGAACCAAGCATATTCCCTTTTTTCCACAATACTTTCTATCATATCAAAGACAGATTGCATCATTTCAATTTGAACAATTTCTACATTTTGTCGTCGAGTACAGGTTTAAAGTTCCGGGAAAATGGAATGGAAATTATCTGCCTGTGTATATAGACACTTTCATTACAAAGCTGCCTCGGTCATGACATCTTTCCCAAGATCGGATATTGTAGATCCAAGATCAGATTACGCATTCTGTGATGTCCGATCTCGATCTAAACACGTGCATTACTACCTAGGCACTGACATTACAAGGTGCCTCTGTCATGATATCTTTCTCAAGATCGGACTATGTGGATTCAAGATCAGACTGCACGTTCTGTGACATCTGATCTCGAACTTAACTGTAAGTAAAAGCACTTTCTTCGAGGACCTCAGAGTTTTTGTGAATCAGATTTACAAATAAATAAGTAGAACGAGTATAATATAAAATATGGCCCGCAACATGCGAAATGAGACCTTCGGACATTTCCGTAAAGTGTCGTCCCGGATTAGCCTGCGCAGTCCGCGCAGGCTAATCCGAGACGGCACTTTACGACCACATAAGATTTTTTTCATACAGTAGACTTTCGTGAAACAGAAAATCGAACAAAAACGGGAATTGTCGTATCGGATTAGTCACAGGCTGATCTGGGACGCCACGCTTTTACGCATATGTCCGAAGGCCCCTTTTTGTGTGTTGCACGCCATATGTAGACAATCATAACTCTTATCCTGTTAAATAAATGAAATGAATTTCCAGCCAATAGTAGGAAACCCACATCTTGCTATTTCAAAGTTAATTCTTAGAAGAGAAATGTCTCTTTATCGGACAGTGTAGATCAAGATTAGACTGCACGTTCTGTGCAGTCTGATCTCGATCTACACTGGCCACAAAAGCGCCTTGAGTCGCGCTTAGCTGCGTAAGGGTTGATGCTTTTAGCTCCAAATTTACAAATTAATTCTACACTAAACGAGTGGACGGTATAGATCCCTGATCCACTGCACGTTCTGTGCAGTCTGATCTAGATCTATGCCGTACTGAAATGATCAATTTCTATTTTTAATTTGAATCATTTTATATTTACCGAATGTCTCAATTTTATACATGTTTTAATCTTTTGGGCAATGTATGTTAAGAGTTTGCAATTGTGAGATCATAAAGCACATTTCTAAATGAACCATGTTCTGGCAGAAGAGGGTGGGTTTATTCTCCCTGATCCATGATACCAAGTAAGTCATCACATAATTATGGATACATAAAAATCCATTTTCGTCCTACAAACAAATGAACCATGGGGTACAACGATTTTTTGACATGCAGAAAATTGACCAATAGCAAAACGTTTCGCAGATGCATAAAGCCCCCTTTTCACAGAGCAAGGCTCAAATCATTGTAACCTTATTCCTACAGTATTAAATTTTCTCCGTTGTAAAGGGCATGTAGTTACAAATGACCGAGCCAGTGATGAAATGGTTGACTCATTGTGAAAACTGATACTAGGCACGTTTTCACCAATCATTCTTAAGAACATTCTTAGTCTTAAGTTCAGTAATGTTCTAAATTTGTAAGTAACACACCTTCTGATTGGCTAAACCAAGTGGTTTAGCCAATCAGAAGTTGTTTTATTTTCCTTATCTAGAATTACATAAAGAATGTTCTTAAGAACGCTTCGTGAATACAGTTCCATGATGAGTTAAATTTAGATCAAGAGTCTTTCAAAATCAAATCACTGAAAAACTGATAGATCTTGTCATATTCTTTTCATGCAACTAAATCGGAAAGTAGCCTATTAAAGAAGGCACTAATGTTCTATCTGGTTGCAAACTAGGGTTGACAATTTAATTCCGTAGCATGACTGGCGTTACAGATCTACTTTTTGTGGCGTATATACAATCTGGTAAATGTTATTCAGTCTGTACTTCCGGATGAGTGCCGGAACAAAAGTAGGCCGAAGAATGGCGAAAAATAAACCACTTTGTTTGGCAAAATCTTATTAAATGTGCTCTTTTCTTCTCTTTTTTTCTTAATCTTCATTTGTTAGTAATACTTTAGTGAGAGAATTTGACAGATTTTCAGAATGCACAATAATTGACGTTTAAACTAGGGTAAATAGAGTGAAGTTTTCAGAAATATATAATTTTGCAACCAAATATTCAGTCCCAGCCAATGAGAAAATTGGAACCAGAAATTATCATGCCGGCTTTACGGGTCCGGGAGAAAGGACACTTTAATAGGAATAGAATTATGTGTACATGTATATATACAAAGCAATCGGGGTATTTCATGTTGAGACTAAATCAAATTGCATTATTTGTGCTAAGTATTTTTCATTGTCGTTGTTGTGTGTTTGTTTATAGGACATTTTGATTTAAGATACCAATGTCAACTAGTTTTTAATTTTTAGGTTACCACAAGGCCTATTTTTAGACCTGCATACGCTAGATAAAACCACAAGCAATGCTATGTGCTTATATATACTTTTTTTTTCCTCTGAGACAGTTCATGTGAGCACTCAGTAAATTTGTGTTAACCCTTTACCACACAAGCCCGACTTTTAACGACCCTAAAAAGAAAGTCACATTTAATTTGTTGTCTGCAAATGCTTTCAATTTGGACTAGTCTAAAATTTTGTCGTTTGGTAAAGGGTTAATGAACGACTTATCGTCTACTAAACTCTAGAAAATCCATTTACTTGTACTCTTTAATTCATAACCTCCCGCAGACAATCTGTATTGCTTTGCTGGAGACCAGCTTTTGAAACCAGTAAGGCTAAAAGCACAATTATTCATAACGAGCGTTATCTTTTTTTAGCCATACTGTTTGCACATATATAAACATATCGCAGCTAAATTTGTGTCGCTCACCATGGATGTCTTCAAATTAGTAGTCTGCAGCAAGTTTGGTTCAGAGGTGTTTATACTGATATACAGTGAAAGGCTTTTTATTAGCGGTGTCGACATTTTGCGGTTGTTAGACTTGGGTCCATGGACGATCAATGAATTTGATCGCAAAAAAAAAAACCGCGAAAATAAATCCACCGCTAGTACAAGCACACATAGTACATGGTATACCTTTTGGCATTATAGGAGGTAGATGTATCTGTTTGAAAACATCGTAAAGAATACAGATATTGCATAGAACGAACATTAGCTTCAGTTTCTACAGTTTTTCCCTCCGAACAGGCACTACATAAAACTCATGATCGTCAATATTTCTTCAACTCTTAAGCTGCTAGGCGCGGCTCACTGACCTTTTGCGGACAGTGTAAATCAAGATCAGACTGCAGAGAACGTGATCAAGAGATACTTCTCCTCGAGAAATACCTTTAAGATAGAAAAAAATGGGGTTTTACTGTCGGCTTGAAATTTTCATTTCTTTTATTTAGCAGGATAAGAGTTAAACGAATACACATACAGTAGTCAACATACTCTTGGACAAGAAATGAAATTGATCTTTTTTTAGTCAGATTTTATTTTATATTGTCCTAAATATCATGAAATCCTTAGATTTAGTTGCATGCTTGCTACTTCTGTCACGAATCCTGTTCCAAAACCATGACTAAAATTGCAGTGTACCAACTGCGGACACCATGCGATTTGAATTAACTCTTTATCATACAATGAGGACTTTTAACGACCCTGAGGAAGTGGCCTTTTGAAAACGTTGTGGGAAAATGAGAAAATGCTTGTAACAAGTATAATTGTATTTCTGAGTAACAAAACTGTAGGAAAAAATGCCATATTTCAAGCTCTCATTTTTATTTTTCAACGTGCCCGTATGTTAGTCTATCTAGTCATTTTGTGTATTTTTTAATTTTTCAGTAATTGATTATGTCCAAGCGTTTTATTCTTATCAAACTGCCTTATGACGATGCTATTTTTGACATTATATTGATTTTTTTTTTTTACACTAAACGAGATTAAGAATCCACAATCAATTACTATTTTAATTTCTTTTTTTACATCGGACCATTTTTTTTTTTTATTTACTTAATAATTTGCACGTATCATTTCTTTTCTTATATTTTTAACAATGTTTTATTGATCTTCTTGCGATAGTTAAAAATATATTGTCAAGTACAAGTAGTATTATGAAGCCTTCAGTCATTACCAAGTTACCTCCTGAGATATTTTGCAATGTAGGTATTTGAAAACCATGTAACATATGGAAAACAAAGAAATATAAAATATGATAAATGAAAAACAAAGAAACTATTTTTGTTGGAAAAGGAAAATCTGTTAGTTACTAGCAATTTCTCATTTCGCCAGTGTTTTCAAAAGTGGTATACTGCGTGCTTTGACATTGCAATATTCAGCTTTTTGTTACTGAAAGATACTATTTAGTCATTCCATTCATTTGGCATTCCAAAGGTAAACAAAGCTATGCTATATAACCCTTTACCACACGACAAAATTTTAGACCCGTCCAAATTGAAACATTTGCAGACGACAATTTCAGTGTGGCTCAAATGATGCGGTTTTTCTTTGATAGGATAGACAAAATTGTGGGAAAAGGAGAAAATGCTGGTTACCAGCATTTTCTCCTTTTCCCTCAAAGTTTTGAAAAGGCTTCTTCCTAAATGTTGGCATTGTGTGGTAAAGGGTTAAAGTCATTTTAGCCATTCCGAGTTTTTTTTATTATTAAAGGTCCTGATTATATCAATTATGTGTAATTTATGATGATCTGAATCAAACTTATCCATCCTTGAGTATTGATTTGTTCATTTTTAAATGTATTATATTCTGTCCCATTGTCGAAGCTCAGTTTCTTTTATATATTTCATACATTTTGGCACATTTATAAATAATTTCGGAAAATAATATGCCATGTGGAAACTGTTTTACATCTGATGCTAGCAGGATGTGTTAGTTTTTTTTCTTGTTCACATTTCCTGCATGTTCCATTCGCTTATAGTTGCTGTGAAAATGAAAGAAAAAAGAAAGTGAAAAAAGCCTAAAACAATTATATAAATTCACTGGTATTACAAAAAAACACGATGTATTCGAAGTATCTGCAATATTCGAAAAATCGAGCTTTCAATTTAGCATTTTTATTTACATTTACACTGAACTTGCCTAATGAATTAAATGAAAATTTCCAAGCATTATTAGAAAACTAAAACATTTCATTTGGTCTGAAAAACCTCATTACGTCGTACAGTGTAGGTTCAAGACTAGACTGCGCGTTCTGTGCAGTCTGGGTCCGTATTCACCAACCATTCTTAAGAATATTCTTGGTCTTATTCTCCAAGATTGTCCAAATTTGTTGCTTTCAAATGTAGAAAATTCTGGAGAACAAGACAAAGAACGTTCTTAAGAATGGTTGGTGAATACGGACCCAGGTCTTGATCTACATTGTCTACAAAAGCGGATTGATTTTCGGTTAGTAGCCTAAAGATTAAGTAGCACTTTTACTGTACATAAAAAAAATCCCAGTTTTCGTTTACGCAAATGTATGTACCATTTCTGCCAGTCAATATTCACTATTTCTGTGCAATAATACCATAGCATTTTGCTGCATTTTCAACTGTAGTAATTTTTAGCATTTGAACGTTTTTACAATATCAGTTCATTTTTTTTTTTTTTTTCATTCATCGTGGGAATCATTTTCATACATGATTCGTTTTTCTTCTCTGCTAAATTATTTCGATCATTTTTGCACTACATTAGCCCATTACCATCTAAAACAAATTTGCAGCAGCGATCAAAAATATATCCTTGTAAAAATGGACGGCAATGATAGATAAACAAATTCCTACATTAAATATCATGGCATCATCTGCGCATATTACTGCTCAAATAAATAATTACTATAGCCTTTTTTGGCATTGCGTGCATGTTACTGTGAACACAGCATGAGGCGTGAAATCTGGGTCACCAATCAGTCTAAAATGCACTTTTCGTCTTACCCTAGATTTAGAAAGTAGCATGATTTCTGACTGGCAGAACCATTTGATATAGCCAATCAGAAATTAGCTTACTTTGAAGTTTGTGAAATTCTCGAGAATTAGACTAGAAATCTTATAAGAATGGATTGTGAGTACAGGTCCTAATCTCTGACCTTAGACTGTCCGATACCATGATGAGCGGTAACCGTGAAAAAAAAAAAAAATAGAAACTTATAGTCCTTGTATCAAATAGATATATCCGTTTTACTGGGGTTAAGATGTCGACAGGGAACTAAAACTAACGCTTCTGGTGGCCGTATTCATCAACTATTCTTCTCCAAATCCAATTCTGAATTCTTAAACTAAGCATCTGTATGTCTGTGACAGAATGCGTAAAGCAAACAAAATGCTAGTCCCGGACTTTAGAAATATGCAAATTCTGAATAGTCCGGAACCGGAAGTAACACTTGTCACGTGAACGAACAATTGGGGGAAACATATAGATTTTTATAACATTCAGAATTTTTGGTCTGCGTTACATAGTATTTATCTCTGAGCGTCTTTTCTTTCCTTTGCGTAACTTAGAATTGTATTTGTATTTATATAAAACTTGTGTTCTTACAATGTTATTAAATCTTTTTATCATTGTAATTACGAGTAATCTAGGCATTTCTTATGTGTTTGTGTGCATAAGTTTTATTGAAGTTGAATAATTATCAGCGTACATCATTAAATCAAGACTTAATTCTTAACCAAACAGTTCCGAGTTTATACGACCTTGAGAAAAGAGGCATTTGAAAACATTGTGGGAAAGGGAGAAAATACTGGTAACCAGCATTTTATTTATTTCCCATAATGCTTTCTACCCTTACAAGGACAAGTTCCATCAATTCAGACTCATCTAAGTTATCGTTTGCACCTGCTTGCAATTTGGGAAAGTCCAAAAATTTTGTCGTTTGGTAAAGAATAAACGTAGACGAAGTGTTGACGCATGTACATGGTATACCTTTTGGCATTATAGGAGGTAGATGTATCTGTTTGAAAACATCGTAAAGAATACAGATATTGCATAGAACGAACATTAGCTTCAGTTTCTACAGTTTTTCCCTCCGAACAGGCACTACATAAAACTCATGATCGTCAATATTTCTTCAACTCTTAAGCTGCTAGGCGCGGCTCACTGACCTTTTGCGGACAGTGTAAATCAAGATCAGACTGCAGAGAACGTGATCAAGAGATACTTCTCCTCGAGAAATACCTTTAAGATAGAAAAAAATGGGGTTTTACTGTCGGCTTGAAATTTTCATTTCTTTTATTTAGCAGGATAAGAGTTAAACGAATGTCGCACATCTTGAACAAGTGCAGTTGAACCTCGCAAGGTCGAACCCTGGTAAATTCGAACATCGGAAATATTGCAGACAGAAAATGTAGACTAAGATGAGAATGGACAGACAATCCGGCTGATCTAAGCCCTCTCTTGTCGCAAAAGGACGTGGTCGCGATGGGCAGGTTATGGGTTAATCGTACATTTTTTCTCATGTTTTGATCATTTGTCACGCTTTTATCATATAATCCTTTTTTCCATTGTTTTCATAATCATATTACTGATAAATGTTTATGTAAATCATACATACTTTTTTGTGAAAATTATCTAATAAATAAAACGTTATATAAAATCAACAATATTCAGTCAGAGATCTTCGTTATTTCTTCCAATTTAATAACCTTCCACGTGATGCACCAAATAAACCATATTTCCGATCTATTCATTTCAAATTCATATTCTTACTTTAAATGGGAACTATTTAATAAATAATATTCGAATACTTTCCTTGAATATTTGAAAAAAAATCTTTTTTTTTTTTTAATGTTCAAATAAATTCGTTTCAATTATTCGAATAAACTCGGTTTGAATATTCAAATATATTTGTTTAGAATATTCGAGTATATTCGAATATTTTTCTCCAGATCTCTAACCTTTACCACAAAAGTTTTAACGACCATGGAAAAAAAAAAAAGAAAGGCTTTTGAAAACACTATGGGGAAAAGGAGAAAATGCTGGTAACCAGCATTTTCTCCCTTTTCCACAATATATTTACCCTAGCAAAGACAAGATCATTATTTGAGTAGCTTTTGATTTGTCGTCTGCAAAAGTTTTCGATCCGGTCCAGCCAAAAATTTTATAGTTTGGTAAAGAGTTAAAGCGGTATTAATACATTATACCACTTTCTTTACTGGAACTGAAACATTGATTTCTTGCCCACAGACAGGTAAATGTTCTACTGAGCTAGTAGTCAGGTAAGCTCGATCATCAACTTGATGCATTATCCTCAGGCTCTATTCACCTTCCGTTTTATAATGTTCCACTTTTGAATAAAAGAGTAGTCATCTGATTGGCTGCCTCGTTCTGTCTCAGCCAGTCAGATGGCTTTCCTTGGAATTTAGAATGTATAGTGACTGAGGACCTTCCGGGTGTTCCATCGATACATGACATTTAAGCCTTCTTGAAAAACCAGAATGCAACTCCGAAGTAAGTGGAGTGAAAGGATATCTGCATTCAATGCAGTTGATTACAGGTTCGATGCTCAGTCCAGTCACACGAAAGACCAAATAAAATTGGTGGTCGAAGCTCCCCTGTGTGACACCTACAGTTATGGAAACCGGAGCATTTAATCTCCTGAAATAAGCTTCCAGCGAACGCCTTTTGTCTGTTTGTTTAGAGGTTAATACAGTTTTCAATATCATTTCTGTTATACCGGGGGGGGGGGGGGAGCAGGTGCACCTGTCCATGTTTTTCTGGTGTTTGTTTTACCATTACTCAGTCGCACAAGCTGTTCTTTGAATGCACTACCTGCCTTTCCATATGAATATAGTCGCAACAATATTCAGTGTTGAGAAAGCAATTAGTCAACGGAAAGATTTTGCCTGTGCAGGGAATCGAACCATCGAACCCTGGTTTTCGAGCCTTGTGCTAACGGGTTCGGCAGCCGCCATTGACTATAGCCTTTTAAATTACTGTACAAATAATCAACGTGAATCACTCGTTAAGTTTGATACGTAAAAAGACATAAAGCAATAAGGCCAATATCTCATTTTTCCAGTGTTTTCGAAAGTTATCAGATCTGCATCAAAACGCAAAAAAATTTATGAATAATGTAATAAGAAGCGGACATATCACACAAGTTGCTACCCATGTAATCCTATCTCTCTCATTACCAGACGTCAAAATCTCGGATTTGTCCAAAATGAAAGCATTTGCAGACGACAAATTAAATTTAGTTCAAATAATGGAATTAAATCTTAAAAAGCTAGAAAACATTGTAGGAAAAGCAGAAAATGCTGGTTACCAGCATTTTCTACTTTTCCCACAAAGTTTTCAAAAGCCTTTTCCTTCAGGGTCGTTAAAATGCGGGCTTGTTTAACACAGGGTGATAAGTTTCTGAGGCGAAAGACTTTCAAAGCGAAAACGCTCTAAGTGTCATCGAGTGCATTTCCGATTTAAGGTCAAATGTAATCTTGGAAAATGTCTTCTGCTTTATCCAAAAGAACTTCCTGACCGACTCCAGCAAACAAGATTCGTTCCTTCCACTTAAATGGCAAATTAATCACCTTCAAAGAAATCTGTATTCAATTTCCCAGACATTAAGGCAATCCTTTCTATTCCGGTAGTTAAGTTTCACAGTATTTTGGATTAAATTGAGAACTGTTAAAATTGAAAAAAAAAAAGTTCGAACTTTTTGCTCTCTGCTTATGCGGCGAATACTTTAAATATTCTCCCTGCAAAAGTAATTCCTAATAGTTTTACGAAAGGTTATTGTTGAAATTATATATTGCAAACATTTTTCCATATTTGGAATATATCAAGAGATGGGTGGTTAGTGCCAGCGAAAGGGTATAGGTCATTGATAACAAGCGATTGGAAAAAATACCATCCTGCGGCCAAGTCACTTAGTCACATTTAGGGATTAGCATTTCAATCAAAGAAGCGCTCCATATACCTTGATTACAGTTTAATCTTCTTAAAAACGAAGATCTTTCCCGCCTTTTGTCTTCCTTGTCCTCTTTCCGGTTGTCGTAAATTGAATCGTAAAGCCACAAATCACGACAATAGTCTGTTGAAAACTGGTTCTGGGAAAAACTCCGCTCTTTCCTGAAATCCTTTGAATTTGACGGAAATTAAGACCGCTGTGAAATTGAATATGAATTGTGGTAGTGACACCTTTTTTTTCTTGCGTCTTAACTCTTTGCCAGACGACAAAATTTTTGACCTGTCCAAATTAAAAGCATTCACAGACGGCAAATTACATGTAGGTCAAATAATGTGAATTGCGCTTAGAAGGGTAGAAAACATTGTGGGAAAAAGAGAAAATGCTGGTTACCAGCATTTTCTCCTTTTCCCACAACATTTAAAGCTTGTTTTCTCAGGGTCTTGAAACCTGTTATTGTCTGGTAAAGGGTCAATTAACACGTTGCATCCCGCAGTCGACGACGACAACTCATTTTACTTGAAGACCACTCTTGAAAATGATTGTGATGGAAGGAGAATTTGCTCGTAACGTTTACTCCTGCAGTAAACCTAATTTCATGTTGATTATTCCTGTTTTACAAGGGTATTTTTAATTTTTATTTTGGGAGGCGCTGAATTAACATTGCCCATCACAAAAGTAACGTGCTAGTATGAAGCACTTTACTTGCGCCGTCTCCCTTATAGGTTACCGTAGAGAAAATTGTTAATGTGATTTCTGGGGACTTTGGCAACACAAGATCTTCCGGATAAAATCCTTTCAACTGAAATTTTGGTGCTGATTTCAATTTAGCCCAAACCTAAATGAGCGGTGATTTGGGGAAAAGGGGGCCTAAACCCTTTACCACACAATCCCGACTTTTAACAACCTTGAAAAAAAGAAACCCTTTGAAAACCTTGTGGGAAAAGGAGAAAATGCTGGTAACCAGCATTTTCTCCTTTTCCCACAATGTTTTCTTCCCTTCCAAAACAAATTTCATTTCTTCAGTCTTATATATTTTGTCGTCTGCAAATGCTTTGAATTTGGACAGGTCTAGAATTTTGTCGTTTGGTAAAGACTTAATGCATCTCCGTTATTTATTGTACTTAACAAGTTATCACATATTTCTTGATCCATACAATTCATTTTGTCTGACAATCGACTAAGCCATGAGGTATACTGATCCTTTAATATGCAGAAAATCTACCAGTAGCTGACTGCGCAGGCTGATCTGAGTCGATACAAAAATGCAAAAAAACTACCTTTTCACATGGAATGGCGCAAATGTACATGTATTTATCGTACATCGATTGTGAAACCAAGCTGCACTTACAGTATCAATCACTCTCGGAGATTGCTCCAAGGAAACAGCGCTAGTACAATTGTGTGAATGGTACCACAGGCTTACCCCGCTGATGTGATAATTAGTGACCTGATTGTGCCGAGTTCGAACCTTTTGCTTGGACTGGTCTGGAGGATAGAGTCCTCGTAAAGCTTAGTGAAGCATTTTACCCGGTGGTAATATCGTATGGTAGATAGAGGAGAAAGCATGTATTAGCGGTTTGTCTCCAAAATATAACTGTTAAATATGTGTTTGCAGACGAGTAAAAAAGTTCAAAAGAAATGAAAGAGAGAAAGTGAGACAGGGAGAGAGAGAGACAGGGAGAGAGAGGGAGAGAGAGAGAGGGAGAGAGAAAGAGAAACTGAGAGAGAGAGAGAGGAAGAGAGAGAGAGAGAGAGAGCTCTTTTGAGGATAGCGGGTGTTTACGGTTGATAGAGACAGAGACAAAGAGAGAGGCAGAGAGAGACACAGAGAGAGCGACAGAGAAACAAAGAAAGGAAGACAGAGACGAACAGCGTGACAGAACACAAGTACAGAGATTGAGGATGACAGGCATTAACAAAGACGGGCTAGTGTGGATGTTTACATGGCACAAAAGGTTTAGAATAAGGAAAATAGAAAATACGAATGGGGCGCAATAACACTCCTTGAAGAATGCCGAAAAACATCTTGCGTACGCCCTCGCCATTTGTCACCTGAAGTATTTCTAAAGCATCTAACAAGAGCGCAAAACAAATATCTCAAGAACCAATTGAAACATTAATCGACTGTTTGAACAGCGGCTTTTTAACCCCTTACCTCGGATACCAAATTCATATGAACCATACCCTGTGAAAAGGAAGTTTAAGGCATCTGCGAAAAGTGTCGATTCAGGTCAGCCTGCGCACTCCGTGCAGACTTACCTGGACCGAAACTTTTTGCTTTCGGTCGATTTTCTGCATGTCAAAGGACCAGAGTACCTCATAAATCATTCAGTTGTTAGACAAACTGGACTTTATGGATTCATAATACTGTGATGACTTGCTTGGTATCATGTATACGGAAATGAATTAAGCCCCTTTTGGCAGAGTGCAGCTCATATTCTTTTTAACTTAACTCCTGCAAACGGCTTTTAGTTTGCATCTTACAGCTTACAGTTTTGAAATTTTTTGGCAAAAGGAAATATTGCTCTTAACAACAAATTTTTCAATCTTTCCAATGATGTTATCATTTAATGTTATGCTTTAAAACCCCCCTTTTTTTTGTAGATATATTTTTTATGGCTATATTCTGCAAGGACATTACAAAGTCTGTTTTCAGACATTAAGAAATTAACAGAAAGACATATAAAGTAACTATAATAGAAAATAAAACAGAATTGAAATTTGCATGCAGTGACAATCTAGGATACAACTTGCTTAGAGTTGAGGCGAAACAGTGCTTGAAGACACAAATGAATTTAAATTATTTCATATTTTCTTGTATGCGTGATGGAAATGACCCATGCTGTGTGAAAAGTATCGACCCAGGTCAGCCTGCGCAGTCCGCGCAGGCTGACCTGGGCCGAAACTTTTCGCTATTTGTCAATTTTCTGTATGTCCAAAGGACCAGTCTACCCCATGATTGAGTCGGTTGTTAAAAGAAAGTGGTGATGATGGATCCATAAGTATGTGATGGCTTGCTTGGTATCATGCATCACGGAGATGCAATAGGCCCCCTTTTGCCAGAGCATGGCTCAAATGGTTTCAACTGTCTCCTTGAAAAGCCAATGACCCGCTATTTTGTTCTGATGAGATTCATTGGTACAAAGGCAGTTGTTGGACCAAAGACATTCAAAACATACCACCTGACGGAGACGGCCCTTTTGGAGCAGACCATTTCTGTTCTGTTGCCAGCATTTTCTCTTTTTCCCACAATGTTTTCAATGTTTCTTTTCCAGGATTGTTAAAAATCTGGATTGTTTGGTAAAGGGTATGAAGACAAATTCCATTATAAGAGCCAGATTTACATTGTCATCTGCAAAATGTTTTCAAAATTCCTCCGTCTCATGAGAGAGTTAGACCGACAATGTGCAATAATTACAATAGACAAGGGTGTACATCGAAATCCCTATAGACATGCTGACTGGAATGGTAGGGGTAAGCACACACTCCCTGTCATAATAACTTTCAGGGACAAAGGGTCAAGGGGGGTTAATCTCCATTATTGCCTTATTTGACCATGTAAATATTTTAAATGAGCAGGTGCCCCCTTTTTATAACCCTTAGGCTGCAAGGCGCGACTCAAGGACCTTTTACGTACAGTGTGGATCCAAGATCAGACTGCAAAGAACGTGCAGTCTGATCTTGGATCTACACTGTCCGATAAAGAGATTTTTCCCCGCAAAATATTTTTGAAATAGCAACATTTCGCCTTTTACTATCGGCTTAAAAATTCCATTTACATTTAACTTATTTAGCAGGACAAGGGTTAATCCCGCTGTCTTTCACCACTCTTTCTTAATGTACATTTACACTTGCTAGTCCTTAGATGCAAAGGAAAGGAAGGAGTTATGTGATTTTTGCCGACAGTCCAGATAGAGATCAAACTGCAAGGAACATGCAGTCTGATCTTGGATCAATACTGTCTAATGTGTTGTTAAATACGTCGTTCCGAGAAAGCTTCGCTATCTTTTATACAAAAAAAGAAAAGAAATGTGTTTGTTTTTGACATAAGTGGTCCATCCAGTTTTAAGATTCAAATCTTTATCATTGACGAGAACATTATTAAAATCATAGCAGGAAAAGATTAAAAAATACGAGAAATGCTCAAAGCAAGCGGTGTTGCAATTTATTATCGTTGTCATGGTTGTGTGACAAAAAAAAAACATGTGATTTTTTCCGTAGTTGTCCCCGATTTCAACCAGCTCAAAAAGTGACCAAGAAGTAAAATGTTTAGGTATGAACGCGTGTGGACCCCCTAACCCCTTTTTTTTCCTTAATTTTCTCTGCCATTTTTATCTTCACACCCATTTAACATTTTGGTCCCTTATATCCTCTTAGATTTCAATTTGTATGGTGTTTAACGGCATTTTCAATATTATTTCAATTATATCATGACGGCCAGTATTCTTTACT
Organism: Tridacna gigas; assembly: GCA_945859785.2. Classification (NCBI taxonomy): domain Eukaryota; kingdom Metazoa; phylum Mollusca; class Bivalvia; order Cardiida; family Cardiidae; genus Tridacna; species Tridacna gigas. The sequence goes on from OX244029.2 coordinate 51,877,413, forward strand.
TTTATGCTTTCGACGGGTTTCTTTTACCAGTCGTTCGCGCAACATTCTTCCCGGTGCGCGGGCTGCTTTCCCAAATAAGCATTATCAGAACAGTAACAAACTTAAATTCAAAATTGGTAAGAGGTTTCGTCTATTCCATGCTTCTTCTTTAACCCTTTCCCAAACAAGCCCTGGTTTTCACGTGTCTGCAGTACAAGTCTTTTGAAAACAATGTGGGAAAAGGAGAAATTGCTCGTAACGAGCAATTTCTCCTTTTCCCACAGTGTTTTCTACCCTTTTTGAGACCTTTCTGCCATTTTCATCAAATTCAAAATTGTCGTCTACAAACTCTTTCAATTTGGACCAGTCCAAAATTTGTCGTTTGGGAAAGGGTTAACCCTTTACCAAACTACTCCCTTCTTTTAACGAACACGAGGAAGAACTGTGGTGAAAGGAAAAACGCAGGAATCCCTTGGCGACGCTTGTAGGCTTGCGCTTTATGTATAAGGCATATGGTTCAACCTTACAGAAATTTTGACGTCTGTCATGAGTGTATGACAATTGACTGAGTCGAGTCTTGTACTTACAGCCCTACGGGTAAGCCTTGGAGCCATCGGAACTCGGCTGTATACGAGAAAACAAAACGAACTACTTGTACTAACACCGTATAACGCATGTATTCGATTTTATATCATTCTGGGGTAATTCAAACGCCTACACACGACAAAGTGATAAAATTCAAATCAACCCCTTTCGTCATGACCATGAATTCGGATGCTTTTGCCAGGGACAAATTCTGGAAACATCGTGCAAACAACGGAGATGCTCCCTTCAAGATAATTGTACATGTGTAACACTGATACATTTTACCGCCATAGAAGTTTCATCAGTGCTTTTATTATGCTTTCTTTGAACCGGTCGTTTGGTGTTTTTTTTTTTTTGTATCTAAAACATAATGTTAAGGAAGGTAATGGGTTAAAAACATTTGCTCGTAAAAAGATAAAACGAATTTTTCTATTTTTAAAGGACAGGCAGATGTTTTGTTACGGCAAGGTTTTTATTACGCTCGACACCGCCGGGGTCACGTGGGCCGGACCACGCCTCAGGTATCGTCCCTGATAAATGTTGCACCTGAGCTGTATAATTATACGTTGTCAAAACAACTGAAAGAACCCCTGCATTGTTCCTTTAGAAAAAAAATATGTGTAACAGCGACCGGCCCCACTTAAACACTTAGCTTGCCAAAGGAAATTTAACGTCCATTTGTTGACAGTTTAGATCAAGATGAGTCTGCACAGAATGTGCAGTCTGATCTTGGATCTGCACTTTCATATATTATGTGAACTTAACTGGGCAAATGAATTCTAACCTAAGGTATTTTTAGTCTTTTTTTTACAGATAAAAAACGTCCATTTCGTTATTTTAATGGTATAAAGGTTTTGAGAAGGAGCGTATGTTTATTGGTGAAAAACAAGATAGAAAGTGTCATTGTTGTCTTTTTGAGTATTTTTTTTTTTTGTCATTGTCCTTTTTTGTCGACTAATAATGAGGACTGGTGGGGGAGGGTTCTTGGTGGAATAATAGATTGCGCGTGCCATTGTCTTCTTTAACCCTTTAAGCGCCTTTCACTGCTATAGTTGCTATTGCGGCCAATGTAGATCAAGATCAGACTGCACAAAACGTGCAGTCTGATCGTTGATCGACATTGTCCGCTTTATTGAGAGATTTTGGACAAAATTGACCTTGACATTGCATTTATTTGGGTATTATTTCTACGTTTAAAGTGTCAGCTGAGTCGGCGCTGTAAGGGTTAAGCTTACGTTTAAACCTTTGTTTTTGTTGGAAGGATTAAAATATGTACAGCATGAATTATTACCGCCCTTTCGGGAGTGCAGTCTGATCTACACTCATCTTACAACTTGCACCATGGTTTGGCCAAAACATCCTTGGAGTTCAGCTCTTTTATTCTCAAGTTTTTCTTTCGACCGAAAATGGACAAGTTTAGTGACTCAGAAGTCTAAGGGTTTAACAGCAATGGTTGACCCTGCCACTTCAAAACGAATATCATTTTATTGTCATCAAAGCTCTAATCATTTCACTTTATTTACTCGGGTTTTCGAATTTTCCAACCCCTTTATCATCTCATTTGGAATGATTTCTCGTTTTCCGTTACTTTGTAGAAATGCATTCTCAGCTTTGACTTTTTTAAATTTTTTTTATTGCCATCACACCGAAAAACAAAAACCCAAGAGCACCGCATTCGGATGCCAACGCTCGGCTGCGGTTGCTTGACATTTAGTGAAAATTGTACGTGGAAAATGGGGCATTACTGTGTCAAAAATACTTCGATGGTTACCTGTCCTTGCAGTATAGGTTCCACTTTTGATAGTTAACAGCTTGTCCACGTTTGAAGCAAATGTCATCAGTAATAACAGAGATATTACACAATGTCAAAAGTTTTTGCACGACGACGCAGACGATGACGACTGACGACAGGGCTATGATAATGACTCGGCGTTTTCTTCGAAAACAGCCGAGCTGAAAGGGTTATTCGATGTATTGTATGGTGCTTTAAGCTGCTTTCATCATCATTTCAGTCTTATCACGGTGATGTCACTTCTTACATGTATGTCGTCGGTTTAATCGGCGCTAGGCTAGAGCTCTAAAGTGACTTATCAAAGACACTCAGGCGAAAAGCTCAGAGCCCTGTAAGGATCAAACCCAGGAGAGCCGGATTGGTGATTCTTCATTTTCACCAATGAGCCAAGGCAGAGCCCAAGAAAAGAAAATACAACATAAATGAGTCATACTATGTGAAAAGGGGGCTGAATGCATCTGCAAAAAGTGCCGACCCATGGCAGCCTGCGCAGTCAGCGCAGGCTGACATGGGCCGAAACTTTTTGCTATTTGTAAATTTTCTGTGCGTCAGAGGACCATTCTTCTTCCAAATTCAGTCAATTGTCAGACTAAATGGATTGTAAAGATCTATAATCATGCGAACGGCTTGCTTGTTGTAATGGATCACGGAGATACATTAAGCCCCTTTTGCCAGAGCATGGCTCGAATGTATTCATTTGTATGATGTTGAAAGGTCTGTTTTCAACACTTTTTCATGTCACATCGGTCGGTGCATTTTCCAAGGAGGTTTTCATGTTTCTGTACCAGTGCAATTATTACCTTCAAGCCACTGACTGCGTTATGCATAGCCGAAGCAATAACCACCTCAACACATCTATTTGCTAAACGCCCGTTTTCAACAGTTTTTATGTCACTGTCGCCAGTGCATCTTCCCAAGTAGGCTTGATAGTTCTACGAGTACACAGGTGTAACCATAAATATCAGCAACCCTCCATGACACTGCTTTCAGACATGAGCATATCCGAAGCAATGCACGCTGCAGCTGACTTTCAGCAGGCTCCTTGAAAGCATGAATTTGTCTTGAAAAGGATAGAAAACTTTGTGGAGAAAGGAGTAGATGCTGGTTACCAGCATTTTATCCTTTTCCCAAAACGTTTTCACAAAACCTTCTTAGGTCTCACTAAAAACTCGGGATAGTTTGGTAAAGAGTTTTAACTGGAGGGGCTCGGCCAAGTAAGTGCTAAAAGGGATTTTGTATTACCCAGCTGGAGTTCGAACCAACGACCCCCTCCTCTAAGTGAGCATTCTAACCTCCAAAGCGGCCCAAAGAACTTGGCTGAGAACTCATTTCCTTTAGTGGGTCTTAGGGTTTGGCACCGCGAACTCTTTGTCGGACGACAAAATTTTTAGACTAGTCCAAACTCAAAGCATTTGCAGACAACAAATTAAATGTGGCTCAAATGACGGTACATGTATTTTTATAGAAAGGATAGAAAACATTGTTGGGAAACCAGCATTTTCTCCTTTTTCAGAATGTTTTCTAAAGCCTTGTCTATCAGGGCCATAAAAATCGGAATTGTGTGAGAAAGGGTTCAAATAAAAAACAAGACAAGGTTCAGATGGTGAAAGTGGAAAATTGGACAAAAAGAAAATGAAACGCCAATTAAGAAAGTAATTTAGCATAAAAAACGATAAACCGTCTCGGAGGGTTCGCACTCAACACGCACCACCCTGTAACGATACCCTTTCACTTGATACGGTCCCCGACAGCTGTTCTTTCGTCCATCCAAACCCGGCCCTGTGTTGAACATGGTTACGCCAAGTACTAGTACACCAGGGTCGTGAGTTCAAATACCTGCTCGGTCGAGAATCTTGTCCGGCGATTTGATGTAAGTAATCATAACACAAGTTAAAACTCTATCACCACCAGTCATCATCTCGACTTTGTGAAGAACAGCAGAACGTTCCCTTTTCAGGGGCGTTGATCGGACGGCACAGAAGGTGCTGTCTGAGTTGGATCTAGTTCATGCACCTGTTTCGTCAGGACAAGAATCTGGGTTTCAGTGGATTCTGTTTTCATCCGTCGAAAAAGATCGAATTTATATGAGCCATCCTCTGGCAAAAGGGGGTTTAATGCATCCCCGTGAATCATTAAACCAAGCAAGTCATTACATGATAATGTAACCATAAAATCTATTTTGTTTCACAGCCGACTGGATCATAAGGTAGAATGGTCCTTCTACATTCAGAAAATTTACCAAAAGCAAAAAGTTCCGACCCATGTCAGCCTGCGCGGACTGCGCATTCAGACCTGGGTCGATGCTTTTTGCAGATGTATTTAACCCCCTTGCCACGGAACATAGCTCATATACTTTTGTCGTGACATACTTAATTATGACCACCAGCTGATGACTGTTTCCGTCTTCTTTAAAATCATTGTGCCAAAAGTAAAACTTTTGTTCGTTAGGAACAACTTTTCCTTTTGAAATAATGTTTTCTCTTGCATTTATGGATTTGAACTTCAATCGTTACGATAATCCTTATCAAACTAAGAATTTTTTCAAAGCCATTTGCAGCAAATTTGTGTCAGGATTTAATAACTTAATAAGTTGAAAACCATTTAAACAGACGAGCAATTTTAGCCTTGTCCATATTGAAGGCATTTACAGACGACAAATTAGATATAGCTCAAATGAAATGATTTTTCTCGGAAAGGGAAGAACACGTCGTGGAAATGGGAGAAAATGCTGGATACCAGCACTTTCTCCTTTTTCCACGATGTTTTCAAAAGCATTTTCTCTCAGGGTCATTTGATAAAGTGCCTAACCCTCTACCAGATGACAAAATTTTAATCTCGACTAAATTGAAAGCATTTGAAAACGAAAAGACTGAATGTAGCTTTAGAGATGATTTCCGTCTTAAAAATAGTAGAAACATTACAATGGGAAGAAAATAATGCTGGATACTGGCATTTTTCTCTTTTTCTACACTGTTTTCAAAAGCCTTCTTCCTCAGGGGGTCGTTTGTTAAGGGGTTAAGGGCGTCTCAAAAAGATGCGTTCTGCAAAAAAGAAAAAGGCTGTAAAGATTAATTTTAGTACAATAATTTTCCTCCGTTTCAACATTGTAAGAGACCGCATGATAACAACATAATGAAAGTGTTTAATTTTCATAATAAGAGTTTTCTTTCATCGCACAAAGAGGGGGCCATTAAACCTTTATCGGGCGACCCGGTGTTTTAACGACCCTGAGAAGGAAAGCTTTAGAAAACATCGTTGGAAAAAGGAGAAAATGCTGGTAACCAGCATTTTCTCCTTTTTCCAACAATGTTTTCCTACCCTTTCAAAGGTGAATGCCATCATTTGAGCTATGATTTTAATTTGGTATTTCGTCTGAAAATGCTTTGAATACCGACGAGTCTAAGATTTACGTCGTCTGGTAAAGGGTGAAAATAAGATCAGCAATCAATAGAAATATCGACTCCACAAGCACAAGATGGAAAATTAGAGTAAAAAGCCGTCACAAAGCAGATTTTAGGGTAATTAGAGTCCCCCAGTACGGGGTAAAACAGATGTTGTGAAAAAAATATGAAATATCGTTCGCTAGCATGCGATGAAGAAATAACGGCGAAGTATTTTCTTCGTCTTTATTTTTTTACCTGATTTGTGTGTACGTTGTTTAAATCCGTTTTCAACATTATTTCAGTTATACTGCGCCAGCCAGGGCACGTATCCACGCATTCCTGTGGTTTCTTTCACCAGTACTTTGGACAATATTTTGCCCAAGCCCCTGGCTGCTTTCCCACATAACTATCGTCAAAACAATGATAAGTGGTGAGAGAGGTATGAATCCTGTCCCATCATCAAAATTATTCTTCAGAAAAATACTGACCAAGTTTCAAACGCCGAACCTTTGTCTTATCTCATGCCTCGTGCGCCACCAATATACTATATGTATATGAGCCATTGTCTGGCAAAAGGGAGCTTAATGCATCTCCATGATGCAAGGTGCTAAGCAAGCCATCACTAAAATCAGTTTTGTATAACAACCTACTGAATCATTAGGTACACTGGTCCTTGGAAATGCAAGAAATAGACAAAAAGCATAAAATATCGACCCAGGTCAGCCTGCGCAATCCGCGCAGGCTGACCTGGGTCGATAGTGTTTGCAAATGCATTAAGTACCCTTATCAAGGATGGCTCATATATTGTTTGTCAACATTATTTGAGCGGCGTTCCGGAAAAAGGGGGTTTTATCATCTTCGTGATGCATTATACCGACCAAGGGGTCCATTAAATGGATCCATTTTTACTAAAATCCGGCTGACTAGTGAAGTAGAAAGGTCTTTTATTGCAGAAAGTTCATCAATAGCAAAACGTTTCGAACCCACAGTTCCTTGTGCGTACAGCGCTGGCTGACATGGATTGATATTGCTTGCTGACGTATAAAACCCCTTTTTCACAGAGTATGGCTCATTCACTTCCTAAATTACGCCCTTTTCGACAGTATTTGAGTTATATTACGGTGTCCTGTGGACCTTTTTATTCCTTCTTCGTATTTCCTTTTACCAGTCTTATGCTGCATACGGCGCAAGACTGTCTTCTTTCGGACATGAGCAAGCTCGAAACAAAAGTCCAGCAGTAAGAGAAATATGCCTATTACCAATCTTCTAAAGGTATGTGGCTACGCTTGGATTCAAACTCGTGATAAAAATTGAGCCATGCTCTCTGAAAAGGGGGTTTAATGCATCTGCGAAAAGTATCGACCCAGGTCAGCCTGCGCAGTTCGCGCAGGCTGACCTGGGCCGAAACTTTTCGCTATTGGTCAATTTTCTGTATGTCCAAGGACCAGTCTATCTCATGATACAGTCGGTTGTTAGACAAAATGGACTTTATGGATCCATTATCATCTGATGACGTACTTGGTATCAGGTATCGCGGAGGTGCATTAAGCCCCCTTTTGCCAGAGCATGGCTCGATTATATCAGTTCCTTGCCATGAGTTATACCGATTGTTCTCACCGAGCTCCACTTTGGTTTGTTGAGTATTCGTTATAAAGCTATCAAAACAACCAGCACAATACAAAGAAGCTTCCACTGTCTTACAAGTTAAAAATAGACAAAAGTTAATGGACCCCTAAACATTATGTGCTAACCTTTGTCCTGCTAAAATGAATAAATCAATGCAACCGTTTTGGAAATCCCCATTCAGAATCATAGGCTACATCCAAGCTTAAGCAAATATTTAGGTACCAAAGAGTATGTGCTGTCTGATCTTGATCTACACTCTTTGTACAAAGGACACTAAAGGCCACGATATGGAATATGGGTTAGACATAAAACAGGGCAAAGAAATCTAAACGATATGGATATTCATGGTTTTTCATTCACATTAAAAAATTAAATTTGGCCCAGTGATTTCAATTTCACGCCGGTTATTTTTCACAAAAGATCAAATTTCTTTTGACTTTTTATTTTCCCCATCTTTTCTTTACACGCGTACCTTGTACCCCTAAAATGTTGCATGGAAAAAGGGAATAGACACACTCAATCAATGCTTAGATCCAATTAAGAAAAGATTTACGTAAGTTTTGGCTAGAGTAACATAAAAAAATGTCCGACTGTGTAAATCAAAGGTCAGACCGAACACTATGTTGCGATCTGATCTTAATCTACGCTGTCCGCAAAAGCACCTTATCTGGTGCTCAACAGGGAAAAGGGTGACCTGTCATATTTCAATTTATAGAGCACCTGTCACTATTAAAGGAAACGAGCGCCCTCTGACCTTTGCGACAAAACGCAATGTATAACTCTGGAAGCACTAGGCACGATATTTTTTTTTTCTTTTTTTTTAGCAGCATGTATTAAGATCGGCGTGCATAGAACATAATATTATATTCGGAACATTTATCTTTGATGTAACATCTGATAAGGAAACAAGCACCCTCTTGACCTTTTGCGGACAGTGTAGATCCAAGATCAGACCGCACTCTGATCTTGGATCTACACAGTCCGATAAGGAGATATTTATCCCCTAAAAATAAATTTGAAACATCAATATTTGGGTTTTAGTTCTCGGTTTAAAAGTTTCATTTCACTTGTTCTGCAGGTTAAGGGTTAACTGGGTTTTAAACTGCCCTGAAAGTATGCCGGTCTTAATCCGCCTACCAAGCACTGCTAATGTCTTTACCTGGTTTCGTCAGAACTAGGCTGGGGCGCCACGGTGCCTTGCCCTAAGGCATTCCCATGCTGTGGTTTTTACAAGGGTAAGCTAGCTAGGTGGGTTGACCCCTCCCACTCCCACGCCCCCCTTCCCAACCCCCTACACTTGAATACTTGTTGGCATGCAGACGTAATGGATTTAGGGGAAAAAAAAAACTTGTTTAGGATTCCGACTGAAATGAATTAAAATAGGCATAAAAAGCATGCCTTAATCTGGACAAGAAAAGTGATTTTCCCTCAAATATCATATTCTTTTGATGTAAAGATACTTTATTAAACTCGATCTCAGAAACCATCATTTAGACGATATGAAACTATTAAAATATCATCAAAACCTCAGGGGGTCCATCTAAATTTGATAAAATTTCGCCAGGAAAATGCTCTTTGCATTTATCTTAAAGATCGTTTTAGATGCCAGCGGCCTCTGGAGGACGATTTGTAAGTATGATGGGGCACGTGTCATCACGTGACCGCAAAGTCCGACCCTTTCCCTCATACAGTCTCGGAAAAAACGTAAATATTTGGTACGTTTTGAAACAATGACCACTAAGTCCGCTCATTTCTACTCATTTAACTCGATAAAACTTATAATGTTCAACTTTTTACAAAAGGACAAAATATTAGATCGGTTCAGATTGAAAGCATTTGCAGACGACATATGAAGTTCAGCTGAAATGGTGCTAATTGTCTGTGAAAGTGTAGAAAACCTTGTTGGAAAAGGAGAAAATGCTGGTTGCCGGCATTTTCTCCTTTTCCAACAACGCTTTCCAAAGGACATTTCCTCAAGGTCGTTAAAACAAGGGATTTTTTGTAACGAGTTAACTCTTTACCAGGCGACAAAATTTCGAGAGAAGTCCAAACTGGAATGAAGGAATAAATGAAATTGGGAGAGTTTGCAGACGATAATGTGACAGGGGCGCAAATGATTAAATTTGCCTCTGAGTGGGCAAAACACTGTGGAAAAAGTAGAAAATGCTGGTTCAAAAGCCCCATTCCTGAGGTTCGTAAAAACTCCAGATAACTCGGCAAAGGCTTGATTCGAGGTATTGACGGACAAAGCCTCTGCATTTTCAGCATTTGCGCAAATAGTCGAAAATACTCGTGGCCATCGCAAAATCAAACGCACCGTCGATTATATGAGATCGTATTCAAATGAGTGCAATGACGTCACATCTGGTCTCAGCCGAAAAATCGATGGAGTGCTCGATTGTAAAAGGAGCGTCTCTTTTACCAAATTTGCACCTCGTTACTAAAAATAACCGTTCAGTTTCTTTACATTTGCAGAGAAAAATTTGGTGTGTTTAACCCTCAAGGTGCTAAGGGCGACTAACAGATCTATTGCGGACAGTGCAGATCAAGACCAGATTGCATAGAACGTGCAGTCTGATCTTTGATCTTTACTGTCCGTTAAGGAGATATCTGCCAAAAAAAGTTTAAAATAACATTATTCGGGTTTTTTACTATCGTCTTGGAGGTTTTACTTAACGTGTTTAGCAGGATAAGTGTTAAAAGAATCTTCATTTCTTGGTATGTCCCTTTATCCCTTCAGTACTAAGGGCGAAAACATACGCTTTGCGGAAGGCCTAGATCAAAGTCCGACTGCGCAATACGTGCAGTCTAACTCTGAGCCTATACTGTTCGCTTGTTTGGTGAAGCAAATGAGCTCAAAATTTTTCTGGATTTCAGTTGCATGTTCGACAGAAGAGGTCGACTTTGAATTTCTGGCGCTGAGAGAGTTAAATGTCAGCGATTGCGACAATGTCAAACCAGTGCAGGCTTCAAAAGTTTGTGAATGATATGTAAATGTCAGAAATCAACATGTGTGGAATCGATATAAATACGTGGGAGAAGAATGCTTGTTTCTATATTAAACGAGCCCGTGTAGATATTTTGCCGTAAATCAAAATACATGTATTTATATAACACTGATAACAAAAGTACTTGTCCTGCAAGAGAAAAAATTACCAGACGGTTACATCTCAGCTCAGTAAAAAAGGTGCAATTTTGACGTTTGAATAACAGGATTGTCATTTTAAATACGGTAACTCCGTCTGTTTTATGAGATCAAACATGATGGATGGATAGATTTTATTCGTTACTTATGCATACACATGCATTTCGTATCATACACACACATGTTATTTTTTCTTACATTTACTTCAAAAACATTATTTCTTCTCTCGAGAGTCAACTACATATGAGCCATGCTCTGTGAAAAGGAGTGCTTAATGCATCTGCACAAAGTATCGACTCACGCAATCCGCGCAGGTTGACATGGGTCAATATCTTTTGCAATTTGTGAACTTTATACTTTTCAAAAGACCATTCTACATCATGATCCAGTCAGTTGTAAGACAAAATGGTTGTTATGGATCTATAATTATGTGACAAATTGCCTTGGTAGGACGCACCAGGGAGATGCAGTAAACCCCCTTTTGCCAGAGCATAGCTCGTATATATATGTTTACGAATTGTTCAGGATATGAGTTTTGGTAATGCACATCACACAAGTGTTAAATTGCGGCCGAATTATTATTTCCCTAAAGGGCAACATGAAAAAGTCTAATTCAAAGGGATCAATTATTAAGGAAACACCCATTAGACACTTGAGGTCCTTCCGTAAGAGACGCTCGCCCCGCCTTCCTGTGACAAATAATGGAGAGCAGACTGCGACATAATTCAAATTGATGATGACAAGAAAATGGCGGGTTATAACAGTCAGACGACAAGGAGGAGTTCTCCTTTTTTTTATATTCAGATTAATTCTTTACCAAACGATAAAATTTTAGACTGGTCTAAATTGAAAACACTCGCAGACGACAAACTATATTTCGTTGAAATGATGGCAATTGTCGGTGAAAGCGTAGAAAACTTTGTGGGAAAAGGAGAAAATGCTGGTTACCAGCATTTTCTCCTTTTCCCACAAGGTTTTCAGGAGGCTATTTCCTCCGGGTCGATAAAATTCGGGATTGTGTGGCAAAGAGTTAAGCTGTAAAACGTGCAGATTTTTTTCTCGTCTGCGAGAGACGCGGGATTTTCTCTGTCAAAAAATGAATGATGGTATTACTTACTGCAACGATGATCACAATTTTACGTGCTTTGTTTTTGTCTAAAATAATCGAACTTACTCCCTTTAAGCCTTTGTTAAAAAAAATATATTTTTTTTTGCAACCACAAAAAAAGGGCTTATAAAAAACACTGTGGAAAAAGCCGAAAATGCTGGTAACCAGCATTTTCTCTTTTTCCCACAAAGTTTTACACTCTTTGAATGAGAAAATTTGATATTTTAACAATCAGTTGATTTGTCGTCTGCAAATACTTTCTAAGTTAGACAAGTCTAACATTTTGTCGTCTGCTGAAGAATTTCGTTGTCATTGACAACAACCGAATTCATGACACATTTTGAAAAGCTTGGAAATTGCTCTTACAGGATATTCTTTTTCATTTATCTTTTAACCATTAGGCTTCTAAGGGTGGCCCGATCACCTTTTGCGGACAGTGTAGATCAAGATCAGACTGCACAGAACGTGCAGTCTGATCTTGGATCTACACTGTCCGATAAGGGGATATCTGTCCCCGAAAAATAACCTTTGAAACAGAAAAAAAATTGTGTTTTACCGTCGTCTCTAAGGTTTCATTTCACTCATTTAGCAGGATAGGGGTTAAGATGTATATGAACCGTGCTCAATGCATCTCCGTGATGCATGATACCATGTAAGCCATCACATAAATATGGATCCATAATTGCCAATTTATTTTAAAAACCGACTCAATCATGAGGTAGACTGGTCTTTGGACAGACAGAAATTTGACAAATAGCGATAAATTTCGACTCAGGTCAGCCTGCGCGGACTGCGCAGGCTGACCTGGGTCGATACTATTCGTAGATGCATTAAGCCCCCTTTTTTACAGAACATGACTCATATATTACTACAATCGGTTTCTTTCATAGGCCGGTGGCCCAAACCGTAAAACTGTTTTCTTCTTCTATATTACTGTCGTCAGCGTCTTAGATTTACGATTTCATCAAAAGTTTGTTAACTAAATTATCACTATCATTATAATAACGATAAAGATGACAAAGATAATTATTACAATATTCAAATCCATAATTCGTGCAATGAAGATTTAAATCAGCGATAACAAAAGATTAAATCTTCCCTATCATCATCGAAAATCTTCGAAACACGAAATATTTATTCACTGTACAATTACTCGCTTTCCCTTTAAATCAACCGGCGCGTTGATTTTATTCTTTTTTATGATAACAGCTTTTTCTATTCTCCATTGTTGTTACGCCATAAAAACCAAGGACCCCGAAAATTGGAGGAGAGGACCCTTCCTTCGTTCGGCCCCTAAGTCAGAATCCTTCGCTTTTTTATCCCCTACATTCGTCTCTGTTTGACATACAGATGTGTAACGTTTTACCACGCAATCCCGAGGAAAATGCCTTTTGAAAACTTTGTAGGGAAGATGAGGAAATGCTGGTAACCAGCATTTTCTCCTTTTCCCACAAGGTTTTTCTACTCCTATCATTTGGACAACATTTAGTTCGTCGTCTGCAAAGACTTTCAAATTGGACAAGTATGAAATTTTGTCGTTTGGTAAAGAGATAACCCTATCGCTGCTAAGCGACTCATTTAACTTACACGGACAATATAGATCAAGATCAGGCGGATTTTATAGTCCGATACAGTGAGATTTGTGCCAGAGAAAAAGACTTTCATAGTCTTGAAAAAAACATCTGAAAGTTCTCAGGGGTTTTTTTTTTGATAACTGGCAGAAAATTGTCATTTAGTCTCTTTATCAGTTTAACTCTGTAACTCTTTTGAGCAAACAAACCCATGTTAAACCCTTTACTACTAGGCAAGTTTTAGGCTGGTCAAATTTTAGTCCCTACTGGCAGTGAAAGAAGTAAAATGTTTCTACTTTCGATACTTTTTGCGGATACATTAAACCATCTTTTCAATGGCAATGGCTCATATATATATATATATATATATATATATATGAGCCATATTCGTAAAAGGGGGCTTAATGCATTTGCAAAAAGTATCGACCCATGTAAGCCACAGTAGTCCTCGCAGGCTGACATGAGTCGATGCTTTTTGCCATTTTTAAATTTTCTGCATGTCAAAGGACTATTATACCTCCGAATCCAGTCGATAGCTGGACTAAATGGATTTTACGGATCCATAATTATGTGATGACTTGTTTGGTAAAATGCATCACAGAGATACATCAAGCCCCCTTTTACCAGAGCATACCCAAATTGATATTAGAACTGTAGCAAATGATTGGTTACATGTGGAAGATCGTGTTTTTAACCCTTAGGCTGCTTATCGCGACTCACTGACCTTTTGCGGACAGCGTAGATCAAGATCAGACGGCACAAAACGTGCAGTCTGATCTTTGATCTACACTGTCCGATAAGGAGATATCTTTCCTCCAAAAATACCTTTGAAACATGAAAATTTTGGGCTTATACTATTGGCTTGAAAGTTTCCTTTCTTTTATTCAGCAGGATAAGGGTTAAAATAGATAGCATTAGAACGGTCATGAAAGAAGGATCGAAAGGATAGAATTTAAACAGATTATTGGGGCGGTAAAGGGTAAAATATATGACTTTTGGTGTAATGTGTCAGAGGCTCAAGAGCATAATAAACGTTCCGTAACATCGTGACAAAAGATAAGATGGTATCAGCATGTAGATGGGTCTTAATTGGCCCCCCGGTTGCGGGCGCGAGCCAGTCATTAAGCAGATTCACGCGAAATGACAAAAGCTGTAGTCGATTTTTGACTGCTTTCACCTGCCTACCGTTGACAAAAGATTTCGCCCGGGGCGATCTTACAGAATAAAATATAGTGGCAATATTGTTGCCCTCTATCTGGTTGATTTAACCCTTTTCTAAACAAATCCTGTTTTAACGGACCTGAAGAAAACGATTTCAAATCGAATCAATCCTGAAAACATTGTTGCATGAGGAGAAAAAGCTGGTACCCATTACCAAACAATCTCGTGTTTTAACGATCCTAAAAAAGAAATCTTCTGAATACATTGTAGGAAAAGAAGAAAATGCTTGTATCCTTTACCAATCAACCCCGTTCTTTAATTATCCTCACGAAGATGGCTTTTGAAAACATTATGGAGAAAGGAGAAAATGCTGGTAACCAGTTTCTACCATTAACAGATCCAAACCTTCGAGTCGCTCTTAACTTGACGTCTGTAAATGCTTTCAATTTGGGAAAATTTACAATCTTGTCGTCCGGTAAAGACTTAGAATAATCAGCAGACTTGTCTTGTTTCTTTGTACGGTGTTTAATGCCGTACTCGATATTATTTCGGTTATATCGCGGCGGCCAGGGCACATATCCATGCTCTCCTGTGGGTTCTTTTACTAAGTACTTTGCACAATATTCACCCCAGGCCACTGGATGCTTTCCGACATAAACATGGACGAAACAAGGATAAGAGAAAAGAGAGAGGAATGAATCCTTACGCAATGAGTATCATCTATCCCCGAATGAAAAGTTGCCAGGCTGGAGATTCGAACCATCGACCCTCTAGTCTCAAGTTCTGTTCACCACCGATTGTGCAACCGGGTTCAGTGTGTTATAGTTGATGTTGTTGTGTCTTCAAGAGATCATGCAGATTAAATTTTTGCCCCCGGGAACAATTTTGCGTACGATGATTTTTGAAAACACGTTGTAAATTATTGGTAATTATCATAAAGCCAGGTTTAAAATCGTGATGATAAATACATATGATAAAAATGTGGTAAAAAGGAGAAATTATCAATATATCGCTCAACAATTCATCTTTTTGCTAAACTGTTTCCGGACGTGATCTACTGCAAGAAAACGAAAGCGTCGTCTGTACGAGGAAAAGTGTTAATTCTTTACCAAACGACAAAATTTTAGACTGGTCCGAATCGAAAGCATTTGCAGACGACATGATAAATAAGACAGAGAAAAAAAAAATGAAACTTGTTTTGGGAAGGGTAGAAAACATTGTGGGAAAAAGGAGAAAATGCTGGTTACCAGCATTTTCTCCTTTTCCCACAATGTTTTCAAAAGGCTTCTGTCACAGGTCGTTAAAAGTCGGGATTGAGTCGTAAAGAGTTTAACCCTTATCGTGCTGAATAAAAGAAATGACTCTTTCAAGCCGATAGTATAAGCCCAAAATTTTCCTGTTTCAAAGGTATTTTTGGAGGAAAGATATCTCCTTATCGGACAGTGTAGATCAGAGATCAGACTGCACGTTTTGTGCAGTCTGATCTTGATCTACGCTGTCCGCAAAAGGTCAGTGAGTCGCGATAAGCAGCCTAAGGGTTAACAATGTAATAAAGCCCTCGTGCGACTTATTATGCAAACAGTCCGCATCATTAAATTTAAATCGACCCTGTAATAGGAAAATAGGTGACAAATTGTTAGAGAGGATTTATTTACTAAATTTATTTCGGCTTATAAACATTAAATAAATTAGAACTGAATACCAGTTACTCGACTATTTTTTTTTTTCGTAACTTTTTACCAAGTAATCCCAAGTAGAAGCCATTTGAAAGCACAGTGGGAAAAGGAGAAAATGCTGGTGACTACTATATGTGTTTTAGCCTTTATCATTTGTGCCACATTGATATTGTCGTCTGCAAATGCTTTCAAATCGGGTTGTTCAAAAATCTTTATTGCTTGGTAAAGAGTTAAATATTTCAATTTTTTTTTCGGCGTAGCTGAATGTGCTAGCTTTTGACCTACTTTTTGTTACTAATAAAAAATGAATAAATAGAAAGTTGTGATTGGTCAAATATGTCAACATGTTTAAACTAAGGGTCCCTGTGGTTAAAAAAAAATATGTATACATGTTTATTCTAAGAGCCCCTGCCTATTTTCTGGCTAATTTACGCCGTCCATCTTTTTTAAAAATAGTTCTTGTTTCGACTGATAAAACTTTAGGCAACAGAACAGAACATTTGTTTTTATAGAACTTAAACTACATGTATATTGCAGTTGATAGTTACACAACAATGTAACACACATGTAACAATGACATAAAAAGGTTTTTTTTACCAGTTATTTGCATAATATTCTTTCCAAGCCACTGCTTACCAGCATTTTCTGCTTTTCCCATAAAGTTTTCAAAAGCCCTCTTCCTCGGGGTCGTTAAAACTCGGGATTATGTGGTAAAGGGCAAACTTTGCGTCCGTGCTTTACCAGGGCAGTGCAGTTTTCCTGGTTGTTTTTACAGAAACCCGGAAATTTTAACAAAAAAGAAATCAGTAGGGATATCTTGCGCACCGGATGTAAACTGTCTTTTCATCTTCATTATGAAAACGGATCTGATGTTATATTGGACTTCGTGGTCGGTTATTTATAAATTCTTCCTTTATTTCAAAACAGGGTGTAGATCTCCTTATTATGCACGCTTTTATGCTCCCAGCTTACCGATGATTTGATACATTTTCTTGTAGGCAGATGGTTCATCTATTACGATGGGGATCACATTGTAGACGGCTGCAGACATACAAATATATAAAAGTAGCATAGGGGATTTATCTGAAGGATTGGTGAAAAATCCCCTTTGCATCTATATAGTAAGCTCCATTTCTTTCTTTCTTCCCCCCCTCTCTCTGTCTGTCGCTTTCTCTCTCTCTCCGTCTGTCTCTCTCCCTTGTCTGTCTCTCTACCCTGTCTGTGTCCCTCCCAGCCTCCCTACTCTCCGTCCGTCCTTCCGTCTGTCTATCTGTTTGTCTGCATGCCTGTCTGTCTGTCTCTCTGTCTGTCCACCTGTCTGTGTGTGTGTCTCTCTCTCTCTAAAACATACCTCACATAGATCAGTACCCAAAACGTGTATTTGGTTTGACTTTCACACATATATCTTGGACACGAACTTAACAAACGTATGAACTTAGGACGGTATCGTATACAAATATTACATTCAAAAAGATATGATTTTATCATCAATATTGTGTCATCAGACATAACAAAGCTGACAACATAGTAGATCATTAGTGCAACAGATTTCATTGCCTCGAGCGGTCATCTCGATATGGTTGTCATACGGTTCAGCGAATGAACTTTTCATTTTCATCCCTCTCTTCAGCGCACCAGCCTAGCCCATGCACCCGTGGTCTTTTCCCCCCCTAAAACATCTATCAAATGCAGATTTTGCTCATAACGAACAATGCTTCCTTTTTGTAACAGAATTTCGAGAAAATTTTCTAAGAATCTCAGTCTCTCTGGCTGAACCCAATATTGATAGTTAAAAAAATGAAGTAAGTGTATTTAAGTCTTTACCACCAATCGACCCGTACTTTTACCTGCCGATGGAGTGGGGGGGGGGGGGGGGGGGCGCTTTGAAAACAATAAAAAGAAAAAAAAAAATTTCAGCGTCTTCTCCTTTTTCTAATAAAGTTTTCTATCCCTCCAAGATACATTCCCTCATTTGAGCTACAAAAAGAAAAGGAAAAAAAAAATTTCAGCGTCTTCTCCTTTTTCTAATAAAGTTTCCAATCCCTCCAAGATACATTCCCTCATTTGAGCTACAAGTGAATTTATCGTCTGCAAATGTTTTCATTCTTGTCGTCTGGTCAAGAGGTAAGATAGAACATCTCCGTTGCTATTACCGATACGTCACTTCCTTTGGGAACTATTTCTGTAACCAAAGGCGGCAAGCGGTCTGCAGCGGTGCATTTGCTAAGCTTTTTGCAAATTAATTTTGAACAAGCTATTCGAAAGCGAATAAATAGAGAATAATTGCTTCGGTGTGAAATCAGAACGACCAATGCTCTGTGAGAAGGGGGAGTTTAATACATCTACAAACAATATCGACTCAGACCAGCGTGCTCAATCCGTGCAGGCTGACCTTGGTCGAAACTTTTTGCTATTGGTCAATTTTCCGCATGCCGAAGGACCACAGTCTGCCTCAGGATTCAGTCGGTTGTTGGACAAAATGGGTTTTATGGATCCATAATCATATGATGTCTTGCACTGTATAAGGCTTCACGGTAATGCATGTAACCCCCTTTTGCCAGAGCGACGCCAAAGTATTATTACACGGCTAGTGAAAACGAAACTTGATGTAAACGCGCATATATAATTGAGCCGTGCTCTCTGAAAAGGGGGCTTAACGCATTTGCGAAAAGTATCGACCCAGGTTCAGCCTGCGCAGTCCTCGCAGGCTGACCTGGGCCGAAACTTTTCGCTATTGGTCAATTTACCGCAGGTTCAAGGACCAGTTTACCTAATGATTACGTCGGTTGTTAAATAAAATGTGGCTATTTTGGATTTATAATTATGTGATGGCTTGACTGATATCATGCATCACGAAGATGCATTAAGACCCCCTTTTCACAGAGCATGGCTCATATATGAGGACATATAAAAGTACTGAATATTGGTCTTTACGATTGATATCATACCTTAACCTTACATCTAAATGAACAATACTCATTTTCCCACCATGCTACCGAAAAACTGGCAAAAAATGAACATTTCGACATGAGATACTTATGAACCATGCTCTGGCAAAAGGAGGCTTAATACAACTCCGGGGTGCATCATACCAAGCAAGACATCGCATAATTAGAGATACATTAAATTCATTACGTCTTACAGCCGACTGTATCCAAAGGTAGACTGGTCCTGTGACATACAGAAAATTGACCAATAGCGAAAAGTTTCGGCCAAGGTCAGCCTGCGCGGACTGCGCAGGCTGACCTGGGTCGGTACTTTTCGCAGATGCATTAATCCCCCTTTTCACAGAGCGTGGCTGTTATGTATTTTTCGCGGGGATAACGTCACGCACATGAAATTAGTTTTGTGTGACATCATCAATACTTTGAGCCATGCTTTGGTGAAAATGGGGCTTAATACATCTGCGAAAAGTATTGTCCTAGATCAGCCTGCGCAGTCCGTGCGGACTGACCCGGGCCAAACTTTTCGCGATCGGTACAACTTCCTGTTTGTCAAAAGACCATTCTATCTCATGATTCAGTCGATTGTTAGACAAAATGGACTTCATGGATCCATCATCATGTGATGACTTGCTCGGTATCATGCATCACGGAGATGCATTAAGCCTCCTTTTGTTAGAGTATGGCTCATTTTTCATCTAGCGTCAAAACAGCCCATTACGCTAATTGCGCAGTGTAGGGATACAAAGTCGGCGTCAAATTTTGGTCGTCAATCCATGCCGAATCAAGCGGTGCATTGTAGATTCTTTTTCTCATACAATGAATAAATGAATTTTGCTTTACGAGGATCGACAGTAAATGTCATTTAGAATGCATGATAGTTAACGTAAATGATGAGGGTCTTGATCCAAGATCACACTGCACGTTTTTTTTTGCGGTCTGACTTCGTTCTACACTGTCCTCAAAATCAGCTAAAGTTGTGCTTATATCATAATGATTATTTGTCTCCAACGATAATGTTACTAATCTTGTTAGTTTCAGTCCCAACGGCCTCAACATAGTACATGTATCATGTTTATT
Source organism: Tridacna gigas (assembly GCA_945859785.2). NCBI lineage: Eukaryota > Metazoa > Mollusca > Bivalvia > Cardiida > Cardiidae > Tridacna > Tridacna gigas. The sequence goes on from OX244029.2 coordinate 51,897,461, forward strand.
TCTCTGACTGTGTCAGACAAGTGAGGAGAGCTTTGACAACTTGAGACAATTGCACCCTTTTCCCTTGGAATACAAAATAAATCATATGGCCATTTTCCCTTCGTGGAAAAAAAAAAGACAACCATAACGATTCCAAGTCTTTCAATTTTAAAGACATTTCGGACGAAGTTATTTCAACACATCGATAGCAGATCGAAGATCAGACCGCACATTCTGTTGACACAGATCTTGATCTATACTCTCTGCTGTAATATGCAGTTGCTTTTGATTTTCTAGCGGACAGTATATCAATATGGGAGTGTCTTTGACGTCAAGAACAGCACCTTTTTAACGGTAAACAAGGAATTAATAATAGCTATTCACAGCAATAAAGCAACTTTTAACGTATTTATGCAGTTGACATGGCTATGGGTTCAGAAGCAATTATTGTTTATAACTAGTACCTTTTCCTTTCATCACAATGTTTTCTATTTTTTCTTTTTTAAATGCATCTTTCTGTCCTTCAAAGCGTTTCTAATTGGTGCCACTTGTATCCTGAATTCTTTGCCAAACGACAGAACTTCAGGCTCATCCAATTTGAAAGCCTATACAGTCGATAAATTCAATGTGAATCAAATGACAGAATTTTTCCTTTGTAAGGAGAGCAAAAATTGTGGGAAAAGGAGAAAATGCTGGTTACCAGCACTTTCTCCATTTCCCACAATGTTTTCAAAGGCCTTCTTCATAGGGGTTTTTAAAACTCGGGATTGTGCGGTAAAGATGTAATCTAGCATAGTTATTGTAATGGCGAATTATGACAAAGCTAGGAGAATAGAATTTGATTTGATGGCGTTTAAATTCTGTCAGCCCCAAATCTATAAACTCTACCTCTGCCGAAGGCTGAAAATACAATTCAAAGATACCTAGAAACATGTTTAACATGTAAGCTTTACTAAACAAGCCGACGGTATACATCCAAGATCATATTGTACCTTCTCTGCAGTCTGATCTTGATCTATGCCGTCCGCAAAAGCTGCGTGTTCTCACCTAAAGCACTGAAAGGGTTGATGAACACCATTTACAACAATATTTCGGTCATATTATTTCAACAGTACTCTTTTCCATGCTTTATGAGTTATCTTCCAGGATAAGGGCCGGATAAGGACGTATTGAGCAAGTTGTAGAGACCGTCGCCAGGCGGGGTTGAGCTCGTGGGTTTTAAATCTCACGCCATAACCACTGGAACAGTTCTCTTTGGCTTCGTGATTAACGCGTTGGCTGTATAATCCGAAAATTCTTGTTCGATTCCTTCTCAGGATGCGCTTCTCATGTGAGGGTTTCCTTGGGTAAGGCAACGCAGGGCTTAGACCTAGTTTCGTTGAAACCTCGGAAAGACATGACAATGTCAGCTGTCCCTACAAAATGATTGAAAAACCATTGGAAACGGTGTAAAAAAACATTCAGACAAAATAATATAACCAAAAAGGATGACACTATCGAGAACAGAGAAATCTCTGGAACAGAACGACAACGGACAAAGTAGCCTCGTTTTGAGTTTTGCATTGTTTTTATTGCACATTTAAGAGTTTATCGGCTGGAAAGAAAAGTTAACAATGCCTGTTATGCTACAAGTATTGACAGAGACAACAAGAGACTGCCATGTTCGCATCAAGTGACAGAATATCGATCAAGATAGACCAATAATTGGAAGCCAAACACTAACTCACCGCTATCTTTCTGTTCTGGAACATTTTCTCTCCTGCAAAACAGGGTTTAGAGAGCATTATGACAAATGGAGAAACGCCGAAATGACTTTTTTTAAACCCATTAAAAGTAGTCCGTTTGTTGTCTTTCCAACTAAGTTTTATAACTGTGAAATTTCTAAATTGAATTTTTTTTTTACAGAGAGTCTTAAATGTATATGATCTTTTACCACCGGAGCAGACGGCTTTTGAAAATAGTGTTGGAAAAGAAGAAAATGATGGTAACCAGCATTTTCTCCTTTTCCCATAATGTTTTCTACTCTTCGAAAAGGAAATCCTGCAGTGTCAGCCTTAACTTTTTTGTTGTTTGTAAATCATTTCAATTTTGTGAAGACTGAAAAATTGTCATTTCGTAAAGCGTTTGTCAGTAAGACATAATTTTCCTCATCTCGGAAAGCATTTACAACTTCGTTTGCAATAGTTTTGTTAAAAGGTACATCTTTTATGGGCCCCCTTTGGCGTTCCACGTTGAGCTACAGATTTTTTCGCAGGCTTTCCTTTGTATAACGAACACTCCTTCATTTTAGAAAATGTTCGGAACTGTGTACCTTATCCTTCTTGCGTTAAGGTCCCTGAAAGCACTGTGATTAAAGATAAATCACTCAAGAGAAAAATGTACCAACGGTAGTCTTTCTCCATCGCTTTCGTTCTTTCACTACCAGCTAAATAAAGTAAGCTTTTCGTCCCCAATGTTCTCATTCTTTTCATAGTACTTTTCAAATCGTGAAGAAGAAAAAAATAATATTTAAAAAGCATACGTTTTCTTGGGGGGGGGGGGGGGGGGGGGGGAACGTGTACATGTACATGAATGCGCTGTTTGATTGTGTGTTTAATAAATATTTCCCTCAACCTACCGGAGCACAGTTATTTAGGTTGTTAGCAAATCTAAATGATTGTCTATCAAAGTTTAAGACAAATCTAAATAATTTACTCTCAAATCTTAAGGTAAATCTAAACGATTTTCTATCAAAAGCTTCTCAAGCAAAACTATCTGATAGGTTGTGTCCGAACCCTTTTACTCTTTACTAAACAACCCCGAGATTTAACGACCCTTAGAAAGCAGCCTTTTGACCACTTTGTTTGAAAAGGAGCTGCTGATCACAAAAATGTGTTTTTAGTCTTTAAAAGACATAAATCCTGATATTAGCCACATTTAATTTGTCGTCTGCAAATGCTTTTAATTTGGACGAGTGTATAATTTTGTCTTCTGGTAAAGAAGTAAGAGGTCTTATCTTTAACTTGCAAAATACTAATGTCTATAGCTACGCTCGTAAACAGAATTAAATTTGGACAGGTAATATTTCTCTATATCGAAGACACAAAAGACGTATGGGGCCATGAAAAGGGTAGAATTATTTACAATTCTCTTCGTCTCTTCCAATTCCTCGGCACTTCCGGTGTCCGAAAGTGCAAATGTTTGACTTCATGAAAGTTTACCTGAGCCCACTAAAGACAAGTCACGTGGCTTTATTTAAGGCAATATGGCGGTTTCCGGTCGTGTATAGAATTCCATAGAATTTAACACCTTTGTACCGTCAAGTTAGCGTTCTGAAAAGATGGCAAATCGATCAGAGGTAAAAGTTTCAGGACCCGATATTGTGGAACACGCGCGCGCCAAACGACAAATGGGTTTCTTTCTTTTTCTCTTTTAACAATCGTCGTCTGCAATAATTATGTAGCAACGCCCAAACGACAATTACAAGAAGTCTTCAATATTTGCACAATTGGCGTAATTACTGGCAAATGGTATCTTTTGAAGCCAAAACAGGCTGAGAAATGGACAATTAACGCTGTACACCCGTTAAAAGACGTCCTCAAGCGGAAAATATTGTGATAAAAGCAGCTATTGTTAATATATATATATCAGCGTTCATGATTTTACAGACTCATCTAAATTGTAAGAGAACCTCGATTATGCGCCTATACTATGATTTTTCGAAGACAGGTCTAAAAAAAGCTTTAGAAATAAAGAAATAGTTTGGTATCTCAATATATAGAAAGAAATCACTACTCATAAACATCATCGGGCTGCATGGTCCAAGATGAATATACAAGAAGTTGTGTGTTGGTTTTGATCCATGCAGGTCGAAAACTGTGAAAAACTGTTGCACCCAAGCGTGATTTCCGCAAATACAATATATACTTATTTATTCAGTGTCTGTTATTGTTACATGTATGTACATGCTATTCTTATATTTTTTGTATAAGCTTTGTAATGACGATGAACATAGTTCAAGTCATTTTGAAATAAAGTTCTGTTCTGTTCTGTTAATGACATTGGCTATTTCGTTCAATTTTCAATTACAGCCATTTACTTAACTCTTTACCAAACTATAAATTTTTGTAGACGTTCAAATTGAAAGCATTTGCAAACGAAAATATTTGTGTTGCTCAAATGTTGGGATTTGTCTTTGAAAGGAATAAAACATTGTGGGAAACCAGCATTTTCTCCTTTTCCCACAATGTTTTCAAAAGCCTTCTCCCGCAGAGTCGTTTAAACTTGGGATTGTGTGGTAAAGGATTCAGGGGAAATATCGTCAAACAACCTGATTTAACCCTTTACCACACAGTCCCGAGTTTTAACGACCCAGAGTAAGACAGCCTTTGAAAACATTGTGGGAAAAGGAGAAAATGCTGGTAGCCAGCATTTTCTCCTTTTCCCGCAATGTTTTTTACTCCATCACAGACAGTAGTCTTCATTTGAGCTACATTTGTTATTTCATCTGCAAATGCTTTCAATTTTGTCTAGTCCGGAATTTTGTCAAGTGGTAAAGAGTTAACTACAAAAGATGGAAACATGATTTTTTTTAAACATATACAAAGGTGATTTACCTGCAATAAGGAGCATGCCATCGGATAGAAACTTTTTAAAAACTCAGTGCTTAACCTTCGTCCTGCTAAATAAATGAAACGAAACTTTCAAGCTATATCAAAGGTATATTTTGAGGGGAAGATATCTCCATATCGGACAGTGTAGATCCAAGAGCAGACTGCATGTTCTGTGCAGTCTGATCTTAATCTACACCATTCGCTTAAAGGTCCTTGAGTCGCGCTTAGCAGCCTAAAAGTTAAAAACAATTAAACCCTTTCCTAAGTTTTAACGTCCCTGGAAAAAGAAAACCTTTGATAATATCGTGGGAAAAGAAGAAAATGCTGGATACCAGCATTTTCTACTTTTCCCATGATGTTTTCTACGCTGTAAAAGACAGATCAATTCTGTTAGCTACATTTTAACTGTCGTCTGTTCAATATGGACAAGTCTGAAATTCTGTCATCTGGTAAAGAATTAATAGATTAAATCAAAATCTACTGCCAAAGGTAAGAGTCCTGGGTCCATATTCACCAACCATTCTTAAGAACGTTCTCAGTCTTGTTCTCCCAGGATTTTCTACATTTGAAAGTAACACAACTTCTGATTGGTTAAACCAAATGGTTTAGCCAATAAGAAGTTGTGTTACTTTTAAATGTAGAAAATTTTTAAGAATAAGACTAAGAACGTTCTTAAGAATGATTGGTGAATACGGATCCTGACATCAGCATTTCGAAGTTCGTTTTGCAAAAAAAAATCTCACCATATCGAATAGTGCTGATCGGAGATCACACTGCATGTTTTGTTCGTATTATATGCGGTCTGATCTTGATCTGCGTTGTCCGCAAAAGCCTATAAAGTCGCTCTCAACAGCCTACTGATTAAAATGTTGAGAAGAACTCCAGAAATATTAGAGACAATGAAGAACAAAAATGCCAAAGAGGTGTACGTGCTCACTGTAACGTAATTTTCATTCATTCTTGTACTCTAAGCGTTAACTCTTTACCTCTGAACTTTTTCGATAAAGTTTACACTCTTCCGCGTTGGACAACTTCTACAATCTTCCATGTTGGAATCATCTGCAGACAACAAATCTGAAAGTGGTACAAATGTACTGATATTCTTTGACAGGGTAGAAAACATTGTGGGAAAAGTAGGAAATGCTGGTTACTAGCATTTTCTACTTTTCCCACAATATTTTTAAAGGCTTCTACCCCAGGGTCGTTAGAACTTCATAGTGTGTTGTAAAGGGTTAAAGGGGCATTAAACCAGATTTAAAATTGTACTAAACCAGGCTTAAGATCGGACTGAATTTGAGTATTTGAATAACAAGCGCTTCTTTAAATCTCATCAGTTTACATGCAAATACATGTACTTGTATAATTTACTCAAACGGGGCTAATACGTAATTCTATGTAATTAACATTTGATATTTTAAAATCAGAAAAAATATTCAATTTCCTTGAAGGATGGGAATTTTCATGATAAGATACTGCATTTTTATATGTTAACGGTTAAAGATAATTTGACAGATTGTTAGAAGGTACGAGGTTAATGGCTTTGCGTTGGCCTTTCAGATTATAGCCCCGAGTTCCAGACAAAGTTTTCATTTACCTTTTCGGCGCCATAGGCAAAAGCAGAGGTTTAAGCTGGCGGCATAGATGAAGAGCAGACTACACAAAACGTGCAGTATGATCTTAGAGCTAAACTGTCCTTGTTTAGTCAATCCTGCAAGATAAAAACCTTTGCAAGCTTCAGTGGATTGTAATTTTCAGCCGACGAAAGCAGTCCAGATTATTTATAGATTATTTATATTTGGAGCTGAAAGAGGCAACCCAACAGACTGCAATAGTAATGGCAATAGTAATGAACTTTAATAAAAATAGTGAAGCAAAAATTGTGATTTCAAACCTGCTTTTGCAAGAGATATCGGACAGTATAGATCCAAGATCAAAATGCATGTTCTGTGCAGTCTGATCTTGGATCTATAGTGTCCGCAACTGTATTGAAAGTCACGCCTAGCAGCGTAGCCTATATTTAAAATTTCTATAAAGTATGGTATGTCCTCCTTTTCTTTTGTTTATATCTCAACGTAGCAGCCTGTGTAGATTCATAATTGTGCAGTCTGATCTTGAACAACAATTTCCGCAAACGCAGTTACAGTCATGCTAAGTAGTCTAAGGGTTTAATTCATTATGGCTTTTCACGCTTTGTTCTTAACCGCAGAATAACCTTGCTTTTCCTGCAAGTTATGCAAACAATTACCGAGGAGGAAGGCACTTTCAAAGTGAGCTTATCAGAAGATCTTCGCGAGATAACTAGAGTAATAAATGTGTACTATCAAACGGGTGGGTACATTGCCATTTACAAATATCCACTTAATTTCACTACTTAAAGTCACTCTTTTAATCTCTTCTATCGAATGGACATGTTCAAACCAAGCATATTTAACCCTTAACCTGCGAAATATAGGAAATTTTCAAGCCGATAGTAAAAACCCGAATAATGCACTTTCTGTGCAGTCTGATCTTGATCTACACTGTCTGCAAAAGGTCTGTGTGTCGGGCTTAGCAGCCTAAGGGTTAAAAAGCGCATTTTACTTATGTCGGTGAGCACCAGCTAATGGCACTCCGAGCTTTCAGCGCTTTGATTTCGTCTTTCAATTTGTGCAAATTACGAACCTCTGAGTACTCGTTTGGACGGTTTGTTTCCACAATACCCCAATATCCTGTCGCTGTATGTCTTTTACAGTTAAGGTTCCAATCGATTCGAATCGAAAGTAGAAATAAATTTCCGTTCTAACCGGAAATCCATTGCGACGCTTGCATTAGACAAAGCCTCTTGTGACGAGGAAAATGTTTAATAACAGCCTCGCTTTGGTGTCCGATTTTCCACGGTTACAACACCCTGTACCTTGAGACCAGTATCCCTGTACCCACCTTAACCCTGCTAAGTAAGTTAGAAATAAACTTTCAAAGTGATAGTAATAACTCAAATGTTGCCGTTTCAAAGTATTTTTAATTGAGGGGAGGGGGGCGGAAAGGGAAGTATCTCCGACCGGACAGTGTGGATCTTGAAGCTTGAAACTGGACTACTTTTTTTAATAATTTATTATGTCCGATAGACTGTTTAATGCTCTAAGAGTTAGTATTTCCAACGTAGATAGATTGGTCATTTCAAATTGCATGATCAACACCAAATATTTTGGAATTTTATAGATATTTGGACAAAACGATTCTAAACACTGTGTACATTCAATGTCAGACGGCGTGTTTTGTGCAGTCTAATCCTAGATTTACACGGTCATTCTCCTGAAATTGTCCTATCGGACAGCGCTTTGGGCAGTTACAAGAATTTTTAACAGCTCTTGTTTTCATATTAAGAATCTTTGCAAAATATCTTTCGTAAAACATATGGATTTATTTCTGCAAAGTTTGTTTTGAATCAGGGAATCTGTTGCAACTGTATGATTTAGTTAATCTGCTGAACAGATAACCGGTGTTAAGGGACTGCTGTTATGGAAGAGTTAAGTAATAATGTTTCGTCTGCTCTGGAGTCTTTGAGACCAGGAATTCTTGACGGAAACCAAGATATCGCTATTTGTATTTCATTGAAAAGGGAGTGTTGACACGATTGATCGTCGGCCTTCAAAAATCAAAGCACGGAAAGTACTGATACAAATTTTGATGTGTTTATCAAACGTCTCTGTCTGAGCTTATTCAAGCTTACTAAAATATTTTGATATTTAAGTCTTAAGCAGACGATAACTTTTAGACATTTTGAAAAAAATGTTACAGACGAAAAGCTCTTGCAGACGAAAAACAAACCGTTGTTCACTCGATAGTGTTGCAGATGCAAAAGTAAATTGTGGTTCAAATGGCGGGATCTGTCTTTGAACTGGTAGAAACACTTTTTTCAAAAGACTTCAGATGGGTTTAAGCACCGGATAAATGGTAAAGAGTGAGGATATTACTGCGAGTATAATTAAGTTAACACTGACCTCGTAAGTCTTGCATGGTGATAACTTGCGAGATATGTAATAGTTTACCGAGAATGCCGAAGTTGCCGAATAAAACCATACCCGAGACAGCTTAATAGAGTTCTTCTCTATGTTTTGGTAATTACGATGGCAGTGTAAAAAATGTTAAAGTGCAAAAAATACTGGAAATACACTTTTAGTGTAGTTTCAGTGCTTTGTACTTTCAGCTGTCTAAATGATTCACTAAATGACAAAATGTTAGACTTGTCTAAACTGAGAGCATTAACAGTCAGCAAATTAACTGTAGCTCAAAGGACAAGATTTGCTTTAAAACGCGAAGGACATATTGTAGGGAAAAAAAAGAGAACTGGTGGCTACCAGTATTTTCATCTTTTCTAACAATGTTTTCAAGAGCACATTTCCTTGGGGCTCTTAAAATGTTGGATTACTAGAATTTGGTAAAGGGTGAAAAAAGAAGATTGATCTCAACATCTGTATGACAATCATTTACGTGCCATTACTTTATTTTCCTTTTGTATGAAAGATTTCCTGGAAAAATCGTTATCTTAACAATCGTATAGTTGTTCAATTAGTTCTTTTCTATGTATTTGCACGCTCTGTTTTAAAGATACAGCTTTAGAAATAAAAGGTAGTAATTATGTGCTGAGTGATATTGAGCACTGTTGTGTTGTGTCCATAGAACTGTTTATGTGTTCTGAGTATTTAGCAGTACAGTTCAACTTGCATGTGACAAAGGACACTAAAATGTACTTGCATGAGCCAGGTGCTTGTTTAATACAGGTGCATTTCAAAATATGCCTTCTTTGGGAACTCAACATATGCTTGCTTTGTACAGTTTGCTTGTTTTACAGAGGTGGCTACTACACAGGTTTTACTAAAATATATCATGGGAAAAAAACCCTGCCTCTCATGGATACTTCAAATGGTCGGATCTCAAAAACCCTAACTCGTGACGTCTCAGGTTTAGATCTATCCCTCTACCTAGCAGGTCCCCTAAAGAGGGTGTCTTTGGGCAAGACAAGGCAAATACTCAAGCCGTTTACCAGTAAGCTCCAAGTAATACGTGAATAACCGAGTTGCTGTCGTGATAAAACTGTGCATATTGTTGAAAGCACCGTAAAATGCCACCATAAGGCAATAAAAATTCTAAGAGGAGTTGTTTTCTTTCTTAAAGCTTTTAGGTACTTTTCGATAATCCTTCGATAGTAATTCATTTGGATTTCGTACTCGCTCTTATTTGATCTACACTGAGTGCAAAGGTAATCATAGTTAATAGTCGTGAAAGGTGCTTTGCCCCCCCCCCCCCCCCCCCCCCCCCCCTTTCAAGTTTGAATTATAGAAATATCGCATTTCGGAATAGCTATTGGTTAACGAGCTACTCCATACACATACGTTAAAGATGGCCGATAAAAATTGTCTCAAAATTTACTCAATAGAGGATATTTGTTTTTTTTCGGTGAAAGATCGAAATTTATTTCATCGAATTAACATCGTCGGTAGTATTTTCACGAGTGGCGCAGCCACGAGTGAAAATATTACCATGTGATGTTTTCGAGATGAAATAATTTTCGATCTTTCACCGGAAAAAATCAAATATTCTATTTATTTCATGCTTATTACCTCTTTTTTGTTGGGACCTTCGAAGTTCTGGAGAACTCTCGGTATTTCCGTACCAATGATTTTACCAATCGATAAATTCGCTGGTCGAAACGGTGAAATTATCAAACCATAATCAAGCATTATTTCCCGATAAACTAACGAAAAACATGCAATAAAAGCAAATACATGTAATTTGTATAATTTGCACGATATATTATTCCAGTGCTGTATGGTTAGTTTTAGACACGCAACTGCCTTATAAACGTGATATTTAGACATACCATTACCTTACATGAGAGATATTTAAAGATATAGCTGAATTGTACGATTTAGACATACTACTTCCTTGAACAAGTGACATGTAGACGTACCACCGCCTTGTACAAGTACTGCTGCATTGTACACTTGGTAGGCAGACTTATAACCGCCAGTACAAGTGAAATTTAGACTTGCCACTTTCTTGAACAAGTGACATTAAGACATGTATTGCAAATAGCTTTACTTCTGCCTTGTACAAGTGTCATTTAGGAAAAAAAACTGTAATTCACGTAACAATTAGATATACTACTACTGCCATTCACGTAACATTTAGACGTATACTATAGCCTTGTTCAAGTGCCATAATGACTACCACTGCCTGTGACGTTTAGGCCTACTACTGCCTTGATCAAGTGCCATGTGGCATTTAAACATACATGTACTTATGCATAATACAAGGGACATTTAGACTGACCACTGCATTTCACTTAACATTTAGACATTATTACTACTGCCATTCACGTAAAATTTAGACATTCTACTATCGCCATTAACGTAACATTTAGACATACTACTTCCTTGTTCAAGTGCCATTTAGACATATCACTGCTTAATAGCAAGTGACACAAACGAGAAACGCCAAAAGGAAAGGTGTGCATGCATATCTTACTTTCTTCATCTCCGAAAACATTTTAGGAAAGAAGCAATAAGCAATTACTCCTTTCTCTACATTTTTTACAATGAAATCTATTGCAAGAAGGGCGTTATATGTCGCTTTTTGATGGTAATGTGTCAGATTAAATGAATTAGAAGGGCCATCTGCCGGATCAGGAATATAAACCGTGTCTCAAGTTATCGTTGTAATGATTTTTTGGAGATCTGATACCCGTAACTACGGGCGGAGAGATACAAACGCGGATACTGTCTTTACCCTTTACCAAACAATCCGGACTTTTAACGACCCTGAGGACAAGGGCTTTCGAAAACAATGTGAGAAAAGGAGAAAATGCTTGTAACCAGCATTTTCTCCCTTTCCCACAATGTTTTCTACCCCATGTCTAAAACAATTCAGTCATTTGAGACACACTTGTCATCTGCAAAAGCTTTCAGTTTGGAAAATTCTAAAATTTTGTCGTCTGGTTAAGAATCAACCCTTAAGCTGCTAAGCGCGACTCAAGGGCCTTTTGCAGACAGTGTAGAACAAGATCAGACTGCACAAAAAGTGCAGTCTGATCTTCGATCTACACTATACGATAAGAAGATATCTTTCCCCTCAAAATACCTTTGAAATAGCAATATTTGGGTTTTTACCGTCAGCTTGAAAGTTTCATTTCACTTTTTTTAGTAGGATAAGACCAAAAGCTAAAGGGATAAATTATTTCTCCCATATGTTTTTGTTCTTCATATCTTTTCTTTGTGTGTGTTTATTCTTTTAACATTTAACATCATTCGAAGGATCATTTTTATTTATTCACGGCAGTAAGAACACCTATCCACGCATTTCTGGTGTTTATTTTACCAGAACTATACTCTTCATTTTTTTCGAAACCACATGCTGCTTTCATACGTGGTAAAAACCTAAAACTTCGCTCAGGAGTAAGAGGAATGCAATAATCTGTTTCAAGTACGTTCATGAATTCTCAGTACGGACTCTAGCTTAGTCCAGGATTGAGCTCGCAACTCTTCGTTTATTAGTACTATGCGTTACCACTCACCTTCAGACGAAACTGCACCTTCACCAATGAGTCACGCAGGGCTCCAACGAAGCAAGAAATCGCCAATATTTGAACGGTGCCCTGGCAAAACAGGGTTTTAATACATGTCCGTGATGCATTATACCAAGCAAGTCATCACGTAGTTATGGATCCATAGAATTTATTTAGTCTGACAACCGACTGGATCATGAGATAGGATGGTCCTTGCGCAGACTGCGCGGGCTGATATAGCTCGATAGTGTTTGCAGATGCATTAAACCCCTTGTCAAAAAGCGTGACTCATTTCATCCAACCTTTAAGTACGAAATAAATGAAATAATTAATATACGACTCGTACATTCCTGTACCAAACTGCCTCGAAACAATTTATCAGCTGAAATTGAACACGTGGACAAAAAAGGGCCACTTTTGCGACAACAAAGACATTACCAATACAAATCCTTTCACCAAACAATCCAATGTTTTAACGCCCCTGACGACGAAAGATTCTGAAAAACATTATAGGAAAAAGAGAAAATGATGGTAATATTTTGCTACTCCTACAATGTTTTATACCCTTTCAAAGACGGTAATCATTTTTTGGGCTACATTTAATGTGTTGTCTGCAAATACTTCCAATTCATATAAGTCGTTACTCTTTTTACAAAATACCGAGTCTTAACAACCCAGTGAATTTAAACTTTTGAAAACATTGTGGGAAAAGGAGAAAATGCTGGTAACTAATATTTCTCCTTTTTCTGCAATGTATTCTAACCTTTCAGAAACAAATCCAATCGTTTGAGCCACATTTAATTTGTCGTCTGCAAATGCCTTCAATTTGAACCAGTCTGAAACAGTGTGGTTTGCAGAATTAAATGTCGTCGTTTGGTAAGAGATAAGGTTTACCAGTCTTACGGCTGAGTCTCCCTTCGAAAGCCCACAAAACACCGTAGCCCAGCAGCTGAAGGGTATTAAATTGCGCCCAGCCCTCAGATTGGGGTGTAACATTATAGCGTAAAATCATCACATACAAATGCACAGTCATGTAACAACTTGCAAATCTGATCAATATATAGCTATATCTGTTCGTCTGTAGCATAAATGTTTAGTTGCTTTTTTAAAACATGGAAGACGAAGAAGGATAAATAGCTTTACGAACATTTTTTTTTTTTCCTTATTTCTTTTTCTTTCATTTTTCACGGAGATGCTTTCAGGTTCGTCCGCTGCAAATCTGTTTAAAATCTGATAAACCGATTCATCATACAAATGCGACGTATTTTTTTTATGTTCTGTTTTGTGGTAAGCAACTCTTAAAACATTGTAAGAAAAGGAATAATTGCATTTTGTTTTCTATCAGTCATTTTAACATACGGTTAAAAAAGGTAGTATCCCTTCCTTCAAATGCAAGGGTTTGTGCCAAATAGATATGAGCCATGCTCTATGAAAATGGGGCTTAATGCATCAGCGAAAAGTATCGACCCAGGTCAGCCTGCGCAGTCCGCGCAGGCTGACCTGGGCCGAAACTTTTCGCTATTGGTCAATCTTCTACGTATCAAAGGACCATTCTAGCTCATAATTCAGTTGGTTGTTAAAAAAAGTGGCTATTATGGATCCATAAGTATGTGATTGGTCACTGGGTATCATATATCACGGAGATGCATTTAGGCCCTTTTTCACAGAACATGGCTCATTTGTCAGTTCGTTTCATGTGCGGTAGCCTTTTTGCACCTTGAAGTTATGCGGTATTGTCATGATTAAATCTTCAGTTTTCTCTTAATGAGCTTGAACGATACATAGAAAATAATGCGGTAGCTGCATTGGGTCCCCTGTGCTTGTGATTCTTCCTATTTTCTACAACCCTTTCAAAAGCGATTTACTGTATAGGAGTTAAAAAGTTGTATTTGCTAAGCAGACGCAGATCGCTCAGTAAATGCGTCTATGACGCCTATCTGTACTATGTCAGGTGTAGTATCAGATTTTCTGCTGGTATACGGCAAGGTGCAACGATACGTCTTCTCGTATTACCTCAATATGGGGGTTCAACCTGACTGGGATATTGTTTTATCTTCAGAATATCTGAAAGCTCGATATTTTTCGAACAAGCATTGTTAAGTAAACTGATAATTCGAAAAATTGAACTCACATGTTTTCCTTCTTTGTGTGACTTCTACAAATTAATGGTGAAATCTGAACCCTGGACTGCGAAGCGCGACTCAGTGCGCGTAATTACGGGCAATATAGAACCAAGATCAGAGAGCTCAAAACGTGCGGTCTGACCACGAAACCACACTGTCCAGTATAGCTAGATTTCAGCCGACCAACAGAACTTTTAGCTGTCTAGATTAATATTTTATCATTTTCTGAAAAATTTCATTGAATTTGTTTAGCAGTTGAAAGGTTAAAATTGTCCATATGAGAATGCATTAACGAAGGGTTATAAAGGCGGAAAAATAAAACAAGTTGTATTGTGAGCAAACAGTGACGGTGCTTTTTACCGGCTATTGATACGGAAAGTTGCAAACAGAACACAATTCCCGGTATCTGATACATAGCCGTTAACTCTTTATCACACGATCCCGGGTTTTAACGACTCCGAGGAAAGAGCCTTTTGAAAACATTGTGGGAAAAGGAGAAAATGCTGGTTACCAGCATTTTCTTCTTTTCCAACAATGTTTTTTTTTTTATCCAAATTCCATCATTTGAGCCACATTTAAATTGTCGCATGTAAATGCTTTGAATACGGAAAAGTCTTCATTTTTGTCGCCTGGTAAAATGTTAGTCCTTTACCAATCGATCTCTTGTTTTAACAAAAGGTAGGAAGACTTTAAAACATCGCGAAAACAAAGGAGAAAAAAACTGGTAACCAGCATATTCTCCTTTTTTTCCCCAACAGTTTTTACTATCCTGGCATAGGAAAATCTGATCATTTGAGCCACTTTTTGTCGTCTGCAAATGCTTTGAAACAGGACCTGTCTAAAACATTGTCGTTTGGTTAAGAGTGAATTGATTGGCTTGAAATAAATACCTAGATGGATTCACCTGGATTGGCTACAAAAAAAAAACTAAAACCAGACGGATGTATTAAAATATAATGTTTCTTGTTAGCGAGGTAACTTTAATTATGACCCTTCTCTGAAGAATGAAATAAGCGTTTAAATAGGCTTGCAGTGCACGTTTCATGGGTACTGTGAAAGAGGATATTGTCGCGGGTCTAAATTTTCACGAATTTCCAAATACGATTGAATAATGAGGTAGACTGGTCGTTGGACGTGCAGAAAATTTACCAATGGCAAAAATGTTTCGACCCAGGTAAGTCTACGCAGACTGTGCAGGCTGGCCTGGGTCGATTCTCTTTGTAGATGCATTAAACTCCAATTTCGCAGAGCATGACTCATCATATTCTTGTAAGCTAAACAAAAGCTGGGTCCATTCCATAGCCTAGAAACGTTCATTTCAATTTTTATCACCTGAAGTATCGAAATGGAAATGCATGATTTTATTTTCTGAATGAGTAATTCAGCTGAAGCATAAAGCACATTTTTAGTTTCATACTTGTAACCAATAAATATAAAAGCAGGGTAGAATATTTTCTACTATACCCAATCCCCTCATTAATATGAGCCAAGCTCTGGCGAAAAGGGGCTTCATGCACTCCGTGATGCATGATACCAAGCAAGTCATCACAGCATTATGGATCCATAAAATCAAGTTTGTGTAAGAAGCGGCTGAATTATGAGGTAAACTGGTCCCTTGAGCTACAGAAAATTGACCAATAGCAAAAAAGTTTCGGCCCAGGTTGATACTTTTTGCAAATGCATTTACCCTCCTTTTCACAGAGTTTGGCTCATCTATCATGTATCATAAAAAATGACCTTTTTTCCACCCTTGCAAAATTAAGTAAGATCTTTTGTCCACCCTGACAAATTTCTGAGGGAACTTTTGTCCAACGTGCTAAAAATGACTTGGGATCTTTTGTCCGTGAGACCCTTTCGTCTAGCCCCCAAATTTACAAGTTTTTTGGGCAGTAAACAGACTTGCAGATTCAAGTTTCGGTATCAGTAGAATATTTCGTAAAAAATATGTGCAGTCTGGTCTTGTACCTACACTGTTCGTCGAAACACTTTGAACTGACTTTGACCACCAAAGCATGCAAGAGACAGACGGATTTACCTTTTGTTGAACCCCTGTGATGCTAAAGAATTGAATTTGATATTCTCAGTAAGTATGCCTATATTGCAACTTCAAAGCTGTTTTGTTAGAATGTCTGGCATGGTAGCAGAAAGTATAGATCCAAGATCAGACTGCACGCTCTGTGCAGCCTGATCTTGATCCACACTGACCGCATTAGCAATTGAATCCGGGTTCATCGCTTTAACCTTTTGCCATGCAATTTCGAGTGTTAAACGGCCTCGAGGAAGAAGGCTTTTGAAAATATTGTGGGAAAAGGAGAAAATGCTGATAGCCAGCATTTTCTCCTTTTCCCACAAAGTTTTCTACCGTTTCAAACTCATACATCATCATTTGAGCTACATTCAATATGTCGTCTGCAAATGCTTTCAATTTGGACCAGTCTAAAATTTTGTTGTTTTGTAAAGAGTTATGGGTTAGAAGCAAAAGAACTATTGTATTATGTTACAGACTATGGACAGATTTGTCCAAACCTGCAAATGCAGGTTTGTTTTATTTTTAATTAAAGGGTCGTATTAATGCTATTAGCCATTAAAACTTTCTTTTGTCAGAAAAACTTGATCTAAAACGGATGGGTTACTCTAGCCAGTAATGTTTTACTTTTGTTACAAAAATCGGGTTTGAAAGTAACTGAATAAGAGAAGATAAACAGTGTACTTCTTTTTTGCCATACCCTATATCCATTTCACCGATATTAAATAACCCTTAGGCTTCTAAGCGCGACTCAAGGACCTTTTGCGGACAGTGTATATTAAGATCAGACTGCACAGAACGTGCAGTCTGATCTTGGATCTTCACTGTCTGATAAAGTGATATCTTTCACAAAAAATACCTAGAGCAAAAATAGCAAAAGTTGGGTGTTTACTATTGGCTTGAAAGTTTCATTTCACTTATTTAGCAGGTTAAGGGTTAACGGATTTTCCTGAAAAGGGTTTATCCCAATGCTTTTAATAAAAATGGTGAAAAGAATATAATCAAAGTACTGAAAGTACTGACAGACTAGCAAATTCGATTGATTGATTGTGTGGTGTTTAACCCTGTTTTCAACATTATTTCAGTTATGTAGCGGTGGCCAGTACACATACCCATGCTTTCCTTGAGTTTCTTTTACCAGTACTCCGCACAATATTCTTTCCAAACCACTGGCTGCTTTCCCACATAACCATCGTCGAATCGTGAGATAGAAATGTATCCTGTCGCAATGACTATCATCAATCCTTGAAAAGAAATTTGCCTAGGCGGGGATCGAACCAGCGACCTCCTGTTCTTAGACCCTGTGCGCTACCGACTGAGCTGCCAGGGCTATGCGTGCTATTGGTGAACAGTAATCCAGTTTAAGTTTAACCCTTAACATGCAAAAAAATGTTACACGAAACTTCCAAGCCAATGGTAAACACCTGAATATTGCTATTTCAAAGTTACAATTTGGAGAAAATATATCCTTTTATCGGACAGTGTAGATCCAAGATCAGACTGCACGCTCTGTGCAGTCTGATTTTAATCCACACTGTCCGGAGAAGGTCATTGAGTCGCAGTAGTGCTGGTAAAAGAAACTCCAGAAAAGCATGAGTAGGTGCTCTAGCCTCCACAATATCATTGAAATAATATTGAAAATGACGTTAAACACCATGCAATCAATTAGTCAATATCAAATAGCTCAAGATGTAATTACATGTAACTATTTAACTCTCTTTACAAAGCGAAAAGTTTTACACTCGTCCGAATTCAAAGCTGTTGCAGACCATAAATTAGATGTTGCTGAACTGATGAAACCTGATTCCAAAGAAAACAATATGGGAAAAGGAGAAAAATATCGTTACCAGCATTTTCTCCCTTTCCAGCAATGTTTTCAAAGGGATTCTTCCCCAGTGTCTTAAAACTTGGGATTGATTGGTAAAGGGTTAATATTCAAGACGTAGAATAACAGTTTAACATATCAGTTTAACTGTACATCATGATCTAAATAATGAATGACTGAAGGAATGACAAGGGTTCCTTGTCCAGTGAGGGTTGATGCAACTAGGATTTGCTACAAGTTACCTAGGTGTATCTATTAATAGAATCATTCATAATGTTACAGTGGTGTAGGAATAAGTGATTCTCTGCTTTGCATAGGTCACTTAATTTACATATAAGCAAAGATCTTGTACCTTATAAATGACATCTTGTTCAGTTTATTACTTTGTAAGATGTCATGTTCAAATTGGAGTAGTAGAGATTTAGTTTTTTTTTTTTGTCTAAATTGTCCTATATAACAGAATTAAGATTACTAACAGAAAGAAGTATATTCTGTGATGAAGTATTTGGCAACTGTGGGGTTTTTTGTTTACTTTGAATCTAGGTCAGTCTTGATGCCTATAGACTAGCTTCGCTAGTCAAAAAATGTAATGCAACCCTTTACCAAACAACATCGTGTTAAACGACTCTGAGGAATGATTTTAACTGGTGGGAAAAGGAGAAAATGCTGGTAACCATTATCTTCTCCTTTTCCTATATAAGCCATGCTGTAGCAAAAGGGAGCTTAATGCACCTCCGTGATGCATGATGCCAAGCAAGTTATCACATAATCATGGACCTCGGTCGATACTTTTTGCAGATGCATTAAGCCGCCTTTTCACAGAACATGGCTCATTTATTTTGATATGGTATGTTTTTACAGGGGCGTTTTCAAAGTCGTCTGTTGCAAATTTGTTTAAGGACGGAATTACCGCCCCTTTATTCTCCACAGAAAATGTGTTACTACGGTTCTATAATACTTATGAATTAAAAATAATGCCTCTATTTTTTCATCTTATATTCCCCTTTTGTTTTCCCCCAAAAAATCGCAAGTCCATGTATCATAGATACGAAATATTATATTGTGATACATCTTATTGTGCTTGTATATTTGCTTCGAACTGCGTTGGCAAACTAGTATTTTGATATCTCGCTTCGCCCTCGCAAGAGATAAACATTTTCCTACGGAACGAGAAGCAAATGGAAATATCAGGAAAGTTATTACACTACAATGTTCCTTTTATTATATACCTACGAATTTTAACAAAAAAAGTTTATTTACCATTGCTACTATATAGCCCGCCCGGGTAGCTCAGTGGTTAGCGTATTTTACCCGTGACCTGGTGGTTGTAAGAAAGATACCCAATTGAGGCAAACTTTCTTTTCGGCAATTTTTCTCCTCTCACCTCTGATGCATGTGAGAAAAGTAGTCAGTGGCCTTGGAAAGAAAGTTGTGTCAGGACTGGTGTGAGAAAGTCAGGAAACACATGGGTGAGTCAGTGACCACCATGATATGACCTGAGCTGTTAAAATGACGTTAAACTCCAGTACAAACCAAACAATTGCCATTGCTACACATAATGCTCCTTCATAATGTTGTAGCTAGCATGATTACCTCCCTTTAATTAATGCAAATAAAATTGACCGGGAAAACTGTTTGTGTGCTTGAATAGGTATATGAGCTTAGGGTGAAGTCTCTCTATCAAAAGCACTGTCATATGCATCCCACAATTGGGAAAAAAACCCAGAAAAATCCATTTCAAAAATAAACCAGCGGCGTACAACGGTTTTTGTAAAAAATGTAAATATTCACTAGATTTTTTATTTATGAATAATTTTAGAGTGGTTCTGAAAGGGTCGTTTTTCGTTTTCCTATGGCTACCGGTTTTACTTCCAGTCCTTTTTATATATATCCTTTTATTTTTTTTTTATCCGTGGTGTGTCGATGGGATATAGGAAAATCTTAGTAATACATTGAAAAAAGGGGAAAAAAAACCAATAGCTGCTCGCCACATGGCTTTATGCTGCATGGCGAGGGTAAAGAAGACAAATGATGATGATCTCTATCAAAAAGTCGGATGACATTTTAGTCCGTTTACCTGCAAAAATGTGTGTTCTAATATGTTACACATGAAGGCAAATAATTATTTCCCCAAAGAAAGTGCGTTGAAATATTCTATAAACAAAGACAAAAGATGAGTTGCAACAAAAAAAGTGAAGTTTCCACATACAAGCCATTAAATGCACAAATAGTGACTTCTGTTTTATGACTGAGGGCAATCAAAACCGTTCATTTTTGTATTTTTAATAACAAACATTATCCTGCCATTCTTTCATATACGGGCATGTTGTCGTCTTACCCTTATGATAGCACAAAACGTTCATTCTGATCGTGGATCTACCTCGTCCGACTTTTTGAGACATCCTCGTATAAACTACCTAAGATTGCAATGACTAGGGTCTCGTCTTCAGTAATTTAAAGAAATTATTGTAGATCAAATTATTCTATTTAGTTTATTTACTACTCCATGTAGGGTATGAGTTTAACACAGTAAGAGTTTCAAGTCTGTTCGATTACAGTTTATTTTTTTTTTTTAACAATTTAAAAACAATGCATTTTATACAGAGGCGATAGTATCATATTTATGTATTCTTTGTACCGTGTGACAACGCCGAAACAAAACAAAAAAATCATAAAATTTCAGGGTTTTTTATGCAACCGGATTCTTATGTTGGTGCAATTTGACAACAAATAACACGAATGCAAATCATGCGAACTAACGTTTATGCGTCAGCTGACTTTGTAAACATCCGTCTTTAAGGGTTTTAGGGGCCTCTTTAGATTTTTTGCCTTGAATCAAAATGTCTCATTAAAAAACTGATAAATACCTCTAATAATATTTTTTTTCTGGCGTAAAGAAATAGGACAGTTACATTTAGAGAAAAGGTGAAATTTTGGTATTTATATGAACCGGCCGTCGTTACGCAATCGTGAACTCTGTCTATTTTAGTGAGATCAGGGTCAGTGTTCACCAACCATTCTTAAGAATATTCTTAGTCTTACTTTTCAAGATTTTCTAAATTTGAAAGTAACACAACTTCTCATTGACCAAACCAAATGGTTTAGTCAGTCAGAAGTTGTGTTACTTTCAAATTTGGAAAACTCTGGAGAATTTAAGACCAAGAACGTTCTTGAGAATGGTTGGAGAATACTGGCCCGGATATGACGTCATCGTACCTAGAGTACGATTCAACTTAACATACGCATGAAATTAATCACGTGACATTCCCAGCAGCTATTGCAAACCTTTAGCACGAAATCTAAAATTGCTGTAAGAGGCCAAGTATTACTTGACAGTAGTACAATTGATATTTTTTCTTAGACACCTCTTTGATATTTATTAGTGGTTTGCAAAACATTGGTATACGAGTACATGTACTAAATTCAGGGATAAAACATTTTTTAAGTTGTGTATGATTATGAAATTCCAAATAGCGACATGACATGAATACATGCAAAAAATGTGGAGAAGGAATATACTGCATGTCTTGAGAAAGAACGTTAGTGCTTAAGATGACTTTGTAAACATCCTTGTTTAAAGTAAATCAGCAAGAAAGAAGTTTTAATACCGAAAACATTTGACCCATGCTCTGACAAAAAGGGGTTTAATGCATCTCCAGAATGCATGATACCAAGCGGGTCATCACATAATTATGGATCCATAAGTTCCATTTTGTTTAACAATCCAGCTGCGCAGGCTGATATGGGTCGATAGTTTTTGCATATGCAATAACCCCCTTTTGACAGAGCATGGCTCAAATGTTAACATTTAGGTAAATGAGGTAATTCCTCGTCACCAGCAATTTCTTCTTTTGCTGAAATGTTTTCATTATGTTGCAAAACGCAAATACAAGTAGTTTGCGGGAGGTCATGAGGAAAAAAAGAAATTTTAACCCTTTACCTTACTACCACGAATTTTTACGACCTTGAGGAAGACGGCTGTAAAACATTATGAGAGAAGGAGTAAATGCTGATAACCAACATATTCTTCTTTTCTTTTCTTCTTTGCAGAAAAAAAGTTGAATTATTTAAGAAATAATTATATGAGTTGTTGCGTGCAAATTCTGTCAACTTGTATAAGTATGGCCATTTGTCATTTCGTTGAGAATTAAATAGATTAATTCTTGTAATTTTAAAAGATGAAAACATATTTCGCAAGAGAAGGGTTGTACTGGCCAGAATATCGTGCAAAAGATCAGATTTCACTATTTAAGCAGTCTGATTTTGATCTACTCTAAATCCAAATGCACAAAAAAGCATACTAACTCTTTACCACAATCCCGAGTTTTAACAACCCTGAAGAAGAAGACCTCTGAAAACATTGTGGGAAAAGAAGAAGATGCTGGTAACCAGCATTTTCTTCTTTCCCCATAATGTTTTCAACGGTCTCAAAGACAGATACTGTCGTTTTTGTCCCATTTTATTTGTCGTCTGCAAACGCTTTCGATTTGAGCTGGTCAAAAATTTTGTTGTGTGATAAAGAGTTAAGGATTCAATTAAAGATACATCCTTACAGTCAGAGAGAAAAAAACCTGTTAAAATTTGAAAGACCGTAGAATGGTTCAGAATTTAGTCATTTGTGTAAACATAGATAAATTACCGATATATAAGGCTGAGGAATAAATGCATACATCGGAAAACAAAAAACGTCACAGTATCGATTTCTTTGATGACCTCCAGAAAATGAAACCCATTTTCTATCTGTCTAAATCTATGCAACCTTGCAACCACCAGGGGCAACATTTGCCATGAAGTTACAAGAATGATTGTAGTTTGACAAAATAAAGATAAAATGGGTTAAAAACAGGCTGAAAACGAGTAGAGATGAATCTTTAAACAATACAAAAAAAAAAGAGAGAAAAAAATATCCATGAAAAAAAAAAAAGCCGAGTCGTTTCACACTAATGGAAATGCGTTTGATATTTTGTTTGAATTATTTATCGCAGCTAAATGAGAGTCCTTTCCTGCTCTTGTCCTTATCAAAGGAGAATTGAAAAATCAAGAATCATAAAGTTAAAACAGCACTTAGTAATAGAATTTATATTACATGGAATTTAATTAACCCTTTCCCCACGATATAATTTTGAAGCGCTATTAACTCTTTACCACACAATCCTGAGTTTTAAGGACCCTGACGAAGAAAAGCTTTTGAAAACATCGTGGGAAAAGGAGAAAATGCTGGTAACCAGCATTTTCTCCTTTTCCCACAATGTTTTCTCCCATTTCAAAGACAGAAATAATCGTTTGAGCTACAATGAATTTGTCTCCATCAAATGCTTTTAATTTGGACAACTCTAAAATTTTATTATGTGGTAAAGGGTTAACGGAAATATTCGTGAAAAACTTGTGTAAAATGGAGAAACTGCTAAAGAATAAGCAATTTCTCTATTTGAAACAATGTTTTCTACGAGTTTTCCATTTTTTTGTTGTTGTTGTTGTTGCTGTTCAAGATAAAATTAGTAGTTACTGTATTTTCTTGTATTCTATAGATAATTTCTCAATTACTAATTTGTTGAATTATTTGACAGTTAACGCATTGATAAACGATTACATATTTCAATTAAAAACGACCAGTAAATCTATTCATGCGACCCTGTTTCTTCGCACATCTTCACCAAACCACTGGCTGCTTTCGTCACACAGAAAAAGTCGGAACAATAATTTCTAACGAGTCATTGGCGGTTTAGAACAAGAAGGAACGGGTATCTAGAATCATTATATGGTGTGATGAAGGGTCGCCATACGCTATTAACCCGCATATAGGCATGTCTATGAAGCGAAGATCCTTGTGACAGAAGATGGGTGGAAATGATAACTCGCCAACATCCGATTTCCATCTGCAAAACTTTTAAGTCCCCATGGCTCATTGGTGACGCCAAGGGATAGTAATAAAGGGGTTGTAGCCTCGATACCCCGGCTAGGCAAAAGTTCTTTCTTGGGATTGATGAAAGTCATTGCGAATGGTTTCATCACTCTCCCAGAGCTGAACAGTATTTCGACTTTGTTTATGGGTGGAAACAGACGGTGGCTTGGTGAGAGAGTTGCACATAGTACTGGAAAAGAAACTCCAAAGACCTTACCCACCAACCAATTGTTAATTGCATACCTGGTCTTATTCTCAACAATTTCTCACTTTCAAAGTAACGCAGCTTCTGATTGGCTAAACCATTCGGTTTAGCCAATCAAAAATTGTGTTACTTTCTATATCTAGAATAAGGCTGAGAATGCAATTTAGAATGGTTGGTAAATACAGGCCCGGGACGGGATACACGAGGCGCCATGATGAGAGTCAGTTTTATATTCCTTGATTTTTCTTCAGAATTGAATTTCGCAACACATCAGTAACTTTTACAACACTAGAAACAGAGCTACAACCTCTTTCTTCGACTCTCTGATGGTCTTTTTTAACAAAGAGGAAGCTTTGTTGTTTATTTCCATGAAATATATGAGCGGCACTCTAGCAAAAGGGGTATAATGCATCTTCTCAATGCATTATACCAAAAAAGTCATCATACAGTTATGCAGCCATAAAATCTATTTTGACTAACAACCGACTGCATGAGATACATTTAGACTGGTCCATTAAAATGTAGAAATTCAACCAAGAGCAAAAATCACTGATACTTTCCGGGTCGATATTTTTGCAGATGTATTAAACTTCCCTTTTCTCAGAGCATGTATGTCCAATTGCTTCCAAAAATGATGAGACATCGACATTGTAAGTAATTATGTTTTTTGTTGTTGTTGTTGTTGTTGCACTCCAACATAAATATCCTAGGAAAGTCACGGTTAAAAGAGGCTGTTGTTGGCTCTAAAAAACTTTTGTTCTCACATGCACACACTGACCTCCAAAGAAATAGCGGTAAATGAGAAATCACGCGCTGCTACTGTACTGTTCTATCAGCATGGATGGAAGAGCATGTCGGAACTTGTGTTCCTACTTATTTCGTGAAGTGTTTAGATATGGAATGTACTTTTTTCTGCTTTTAATTTCACGAAATGTTATGATATTGAATGTAATTATACTACTTTTTCGATGGAATCTTTGCTTCCTGTGACCACATAAATAAGCGTGGTATATGCGACTAGGAAGGACGTTATTTCACTTTTTCAAGGGTTGCTGTGTTTGAAAAAGGATAGCAAAAAGGTCATTCGTCATAAAACCATTTTCTTAATTGTGTTCTTTTTTTTTTGTGTGTGGAGGCCGCTAGACATATATAACTGAGCCATGCTCCGGCTAAAGGGAGCTTAATGTATCTCCGTGATGCATGATACCAAAGCAAGCCATCACATTATTTTGGATCCATAATAGGCACTTTTTTAACAGCCGACTAAATCATGAGGTAAACTGTTCCTTGGACATACAGAAAATTGACCAATAGCGAAAAGTTTCGGCCCAGGTCAGCCTGCGCGGACTGCGCGGGCTGACCTGGGCCGATACTTTTCGCAGATGCATTAAGCTCCCTTTTCACAGAACATGGCTCAATTCATAGAAAGAAGAAGCAGACTCTAGCTTTGTTATGGATAAATCAGTGGAGAGTCAAAGACAGGGATTTTATGCTAAAGTTTCAATGTACAAAAACGTTTCCGTAGTGACGCAAAAGGGTATTTCCTCAGTAATGGTTTAAAGTACTAAGTTGACTTCTTATGAGGTACCACACCTATATTTGCTGAGAAAGTGTTCTTTCTAGAATGAAAACGGATTATTCCAATTGCAATGTGTCTCTTAGCGTATTTCACAATCTCAATATTTCGGACACTGCACATTTGAGATAAAACTGCGCGTTCTGTGCAATATATATTCTGTATACTGTCCAGAAAGACAGATAAATATAGCCACTGGCGCAGTAAGGATAAAAAGGGATAAGATCTCAAAGAACAAAACCAATCTCGTTAGAAAACATGCCTGTTTTAGCACCATTTCTTGAGGTTTCGCTAAGAATGTTTATTTCATCGCGTGACTTTATGACGTTGCTGACACGGTACCAATCAAGTCGACACACCTTGAGATTCTAGTCATATGATATATACCCTTAACGCCCTTTAAGAACCTTTTTTCTCTCATACATATACTTCATTGGCGCAATCTATATATGCTTGTAGCTGTATTGCGGCAACAGTAATTGTTTGGAAATTGGCATTTTCTGCATTTCTTACCGCCATCTTTAACGAAGCCTTTGCAGGCATTTTTCTTCAAAGATACTGCTTCATCTGAAACTAGCAGACAAGCTGTCCATAACTCATCTGATAAACCCTCGTTATCGCCCTTCGCAAGTCCTTTTAACCTTTAACCAAACGACAAAACTTTAGACTTGTCCGTATTAAAAGTTTTTTTTTTTTCAGAAAACCAGTTAAAAACTGATTCCAACGATGAAAATTGTTTGTGAAAAGATGGAAAACAAAGAAGGAAAAGGAGAAAATGCATTTTCTCTATTTCCAACCAAGTCTTCCTCCTTGGTGTCGTTAATAAACGGGACTTGTTTAGATCAGGGTTGAGTAAGGTGATATGGAACTAACAACAACTTACAGCTTTCCAGGTAAATTGATCAGCAGCTTTTGGACCATCTTGGCTGTCTTGGACTTAATCGTAATCGAAAATGTTTCAACCTTGACACCTAATTTTATTAACGGAAGGTGTTTACGTATACGTCTTTATAAGAAAATATGTGAACTTGCGCCAAACGATATGAGTCATTCTCTGTGAATAGGGGGTTTGATGCATTAACAAAAGGTATCGACTAAGGTCAGCCTGCGCAGTCCGCGCTGGCTTACCTGAGTCGAAACCTTTTGCATGTCAAAGGACCAGTCTACCTCATGGTACAGTTGGTTATCAAACAAAATGGAATTTGTGGATCCAGAATTAACCCTTTCCCAAACGACAAATTTTGGACTGGTCCAAATTGAAAGAGTTCGCAGACGACAATTTTAAATTTGATAAAAATGGCAGAAAGGTCTCAAAAAGGGTAGAATTCACTGTGGGAAAAGGATAAATTGCTCGTTACGAGCAATTTCTCCTTTTCCCACAGTGTTTTCAAAAGACTTGTACTGCAGACACGTGAAAACCAGGGCTTGTTTGGGAAAGGGTTAAGTGGTGACTTGCTCAGTATGAGATGCCGCTCAGATCAAAAGAGCTCGTATTCTTTTATCGCTTCTCCGTTTTCTCAACTTGACAGCAAAAATTATGTACTTGGAAAACATCGTATGAAATGAAAATTAGCTCGAACTAATTTGTTCATCTGTCATATGATTTTCATGGTTCTCTCTCAACGTCAGTATTTTTGCTACACTTTTTTTTTCTAAAGAAGTTTCACTGAGTCTCTAGATTGCACATATCACGAGTTTTTCACAGATTGCGTAGTACAGAAGAGTTAAAGTGATGTAAAATTTGTTTGCATTATACTAAACACATATGACTCTTTTATAGGTGGGAAGAAAGTAGATTTCCATTGCAATTAAATATGAGTTTCGGTCATAGTTCACTATTTGATGGCGGACGGTGTAGATAAAGCTCAGACTGCACGTTCTATGCAGCTGATCGTGATGTGCACCATCCAGAAAAATAATTCGCCAACAGCAGTGAAAGAGTCAACTCTTAACCAAACATTGCTGAATTTTAAGTTTTTGAACACGTTGTGGGACATGAAGACAATGCTGGTAAACAGCATTTTCTCCTTTTCCTCAACGTTTCTTCTCCTTCCAAAGACAAACCCCATTATTTGAGCCTCAAGCAAGTGCATTCAAAATAGACAAATAAAAATTCTGTCGTCTGGTTAAAGATCTAGTCAAAGTTAACCCATATCCTGCTAAGTAAGTTGAATAAAACTTTCAATCCGATGGTAAAAACCCTAACAATATTATTTGAAATTTATGTTTCGGAGAAAAATATCACCTTATCGGGCATTGTAGATCTAAGATCAGACTACACGTTCTGTGCAGTCTGATCTTGATCTACGCTGTCCGCAAAAGGTCAGTGAGTCGCGCTTGGCAGCTTAAGGCTTAATATGGATCTATCGACAGATGATCTCTTTGTAAATTTATTTGTCGTACGCTCTTAAAACATACGTTCTTAATGGAATCTTAAAACACGCTTACTTAAAAGGGAATGTCTTTATAGAGCTTTGAGGTCTACTGTTTGAGTTTTTTTATTGTTATTACAGAAATACATTAATTGCGTGACAAAAGTTACTAGAATATGACTGGGGAAGAAAAAACCAAAGCTGATTACTTTTCTTTTCAGAGTGCAGTGAAAATCTCGACTGGTCGCTGGAAAGGCTGACTGAGATACCTATCTACTTATTGAACAGTGTAGATCGAAGATCAGACTCCACGTTCTGTGCAATTTGATTTTTATCTACACTGTTTGCAAATGGTCCGAGAGTCACGCTCAGCAGTATAAGGATTAAGATAATGTCTTATACTGAAGTTCTATCAACTATTGCCGATTCCAGTATCACACACGTTTAATTATTCTCATAAGAAAGGACAACTAAAGTCACTGGCAGTAAACAGAAAATACAAAATCCACCCTTTACGGCCTTCAGTGAAACAGAGGAATGATTCCAGTCTCAATGCATAGCATCAAGCATCGAAAAGATTTTTTTTTTATCGGAATTGGATATGAACGCAAAAATCTTGGAATACAGAAGTGAATTATATATGAGCCATGCTATGTGAAAAGGGGGCTTAATGCATATGCGAAAACGTGTCGACCCAGGTCAGCCTGCACAGTCGGCGCAGGCTGAACAGGGCCGAAACCTTTCGCTATTGGTCAATTTTCTGTAAGTCCAGGGAACACTCTACCTCATGATTGAGTCCGTTATTAAACAAAGCGGATTTTATGGATCCCTAATTATGTGATGTCTTGATTGGTACAATGTATCACGAATATGGATTAAGCCCTTTTTTCAAAGAGCATGGCTCATAGTATACAAGGACTCTGGTTAATCATTTATGGTCTTTTATAGCCCTTCAATCCAGTAATTTGTCCATTGCCTTTCTCATTGTTCATGCCGCTTAGTTGAAATAAAAAAAAAAACTCGAAGAAAAAGCAGGTTTTCATCAATTTTCCCTATTCAAATGACTGCGCAATTACATGTAAATACAAACCAACAAAAAAAAAACTATTTTGACAGAACCAACGGAAGCTAGACCGGAACAAGTTTTTTTTTTTAATAATTTTCATTTTTTTTTTCTATCAGTTTAGATACATTTGGAAAAGCACAGAAAATGACACCAAGATAAATGAGACTGGTTATTTCTGTCGAAAGATAGGGGAGCGCAGGGTGAGACGGGCAACAATTCTCCAAGTAATGGCCGTATAATTGAATAATGATAGAGAGAGTACTTCAACTCATCATTTTTCCATTCTTTGTCATTTTAGAAATGTCAAACTCAATAAATCGCATAATTATGGGCGATATGATCCCTCTTATTTTCTTCAATTCTTTTCCAGTCGGTACAAAGAAAATCTTTTCCGCTTCGGAGAGAAATGCCAGTCTGCGCATGGTTTCTGCGTCGACACGTGACCCGCGATGGTCTAGAGGGCGCCTTTCTTCGGTTGACATTTATAAACATTTATAAAGTTCTTAAACGGTTCAGTGTGTAATCAAATCAAGACAATAACCGGCTATTAGAGCACTATTTGGGGGAACACGTGACATTTCGCTATTTGATTTGAAAAGATTGGAGCGTTATTTGAGACTCGTTAAAGTTCGCCTTGATGGGGGATGTCCTGAGGCTTACGTCATGGCAATCCGGCGCCGCATTGCTAACAGATTTCCTTCCAGGTCAAATCATTTACCTCATTAGAGTATTTTCAAGCCTTCTTTGTGTATACAAAAAAAAGAAGATGCGCGAGAAAAGTAATCCAAGATGTGGAAGTTTTCCCCACACAGTGTTTATTTGTGCATAGCCATTATAGCAACAGAGAAGCAGACCACATTTGTTTAAACTATCCTTGTTAAATATAGATAATTTACATGTTATAACTCTTTCCTAGACGAAAAAAATCGACTTGTCTAAAGTGAAAGCATTTGTGGATAACAAATGAGCAATGGTCTGGGAAAAGGGGGCTTAATGCATCTGCAAAAAGTATGGGCCCAGATCAACCCTCGCAGGATGACCTGGGTCAAAACCTTTTGTTTTCGGCATGACAAAGGACCGGTGTACCTCATGATTCTGTCGGTTGTAAAATAAAGTGAATTTTAAGGCTGATTGATTGTATGGTGTTAAACGCAGTTTTCAACATTATTTCAGTTATATCACGGCGGCCAGTGCACCTATCCATGCTTTCCTGGAGTTTCTCTTACCAGTACTCCGCACAATATTCTTTCCAAGCCACTGGCTGCTTTCCCACATAACCATCGTCGAAACAATGGTCAGCAATGATAGAGGAATGAATCCTGTCGCGATGACTATCATCAATCCTCGGAAAGAAATTGGCAAAGCCGGGGATCGAACCAGCGACCTCCTGTTCTCAAGTCCTGTAAGCTACCGACTGAGCTACGGGGGCTTGGTGAATTTTATGGATCCCGAATCATGTAATGTCTAGCTTGGTAGAATACATTACAGAAGATGTATTAAGCACACTCTTGCCAGAGCATGGCTCAAATAAATGTGAATCAAATGATGGAATCTGTCTGTGATAGAAAATATTGTGGAAAGAGGAGAAAGCTCTGGTTACCAGCATTTTCTTATTTTCCCACAATGTTTTCAAGAGGCCTTACTCCGATGGTCATGAACATTCGGGATTTGTGTGGTAAATGATTAAGGTACAATACGTGAAAAGATGTAAAACATTGTGGCTAAAAGGGAAAATTGCTCTTTTACAAGCACTTTTTCTTTTTGTAATAATGTTTTCAAAAGTGATCCGTTCAACAAAACGACGTATGCATGTGGTAATGGTTTTATTGAAGCAACACCACTTCCAATCATTGAAATACCATTATTCTCAGTAATTTAGATTTTAGACATGTATAATTGAACTTTAGCGATCATCTTTGGTGGAAAATATCTAGACAAAACACAGGTTACTGCAGACTGCAAACTCTGTGCAGTGTGGTCATGATTCATGATACAATTTCCTCAACTTTAGTTTTATGAAAGTAACTTAGTTATAGGAAAGAAAATATAGTTATATGAAAGTAAATGTAGTTATATAAAAGCAACTGTGGTTATATGAAAGCAACTGTAGTAATATGAAAGCACCTGTAGTAATATGAAAGCAACTGTATAAATGAATATGGGCCGTGCTCTCTGAAAAGTGGGCTTAATGACAAAAATTTCGATTTTCACTTTTTCAAATGTTCTTTAAGTGCATTATTTTTTCTCAGAATCTCATGACGTTGTTTTTTTTTCTTTGTTTCACGTAGTTGCTTTCTACCCAAATCAGTTGCTAGAATATTTAATATGTAATTATATGAAAGCCACTGTAGTTTTATGTCAGCAACTGTAGTTCTATGAAAGATGCTCTGCGAATTTTGAAAATTTGGCAAGTCCGACAAGATGCTGATAAACATTTGTAAACATTTACATGATTTTTTCATCTGAGAGGTTTTTTTTTTTTAAGTTTCTGGGAAAAAAAAACCACACATTATTTTCAGTGATTCAGACAAAGATAATATTGAATTTTCACGACCGTCTTTGATGAAAAATATCGAAGCCAAACCCAAGTTACTATAGTTCCGAGATCAGATGGCACACTGTACAGTGTGGCCATCATCTGCAATTGTCGCAACTGTACCGGTACTTATATGATAGCGACTGTAGTAATATGAAAGTAACTGTAGGTATATAAAAAGCAACTGTAGTTCTATGAAAGCTTCCGTAGTCATGTGAAAGCAAATGTAGTTATATGAAAGCAACTGTAGTTCTATGAAAGCAACCGTAGTTACATGAAGGCATCTGTAGTTATATGAAAACATCTAATTATATGAAAATGTCTGTAGATATATGAAAGCATCTGTCATCATACGGAAGCAAATGTAGTTTATATGAAGCAAATAAAGTTATATGATAGCAAGTCTAGTTATATGAAAGGGCCTCCGCAAGTTTGAAAAAAAATGAGGGAATCAAGCAAGATGCTTGTTAACATCTGTAAGTATTTACATGATTTTTCATCTGAAATGTTTTTAAAAAAAGTTTTAAGAAATTGCTTTTCTTCTTTTTTCATCATGATCATGATCATCATCATCATCATCATCTTGTTCTTCTTTGATTATAATGATACTCAAGATATTGCTGCTGATGATGATGATGCTGATGATAATCATCATCATCATCATCATCTTTATAACCGTCATCACCAATAACGGTCAAATTAGATGAGTCACCTCATAGAAAAGGGAGCTTAATGCATTTGCAAAAAGTATCGACCCAGGTCAGCCTGCACAGTCCGCGAAGACTGACCAGAACCGAAACTTTTTGCTTTTGATAAATTTTCTGCATTTCAAAGGACCAGTGTAACTCATGATTCCAAAGGTTGTTATACATAACGGATTTTAGGGATCTTGTATTCTTGCTTGGTATCATGCATCACGGAGATGCAATAAGCCCCCTTTTTCACAGAGCATGATTCAGATGCATTTGAAATGAGCTCCCTGACAACGTGCAAAAGACCCAAATCGAGCCTACACAATTATCAAAATAGGCCATACCTCTCTGTCATTGATAGGCCAAGAGATTATAGCGTCTTCCCCCAAACCTTGAGACGTTTCCAATTTTCCTTGAAGAAAATCTGCCTCCTTTATTTCATTGGATAAACGTTCAAAAGACCAATAATAAAGATTTTGTACGTATTCCTCAGTGTCTTGGTATTGGATGAAAATCGTCTCGTCTTTTCCATACAAGAATTGAGGGGATTTTTTTTTTTGTCTATGAATTGATTACCTTTTGAAGACGGTCTTTTTCTGTCATCGTTGCCAAGTAGAAGAACAATTTTTGACAGCATCGCGGAAAAGAAGAAGTGCTCGTAATTCATAGATGGTTGTATTAGATAGTGTTTATCTAGTGTTCACCTAATACCAAAATGAACGTTCACTTGATCAACACCGACGGCAAAAAGACATGTCGTAACCACTCAAAATCTTGCTTATCAATAAATGGTGCTTTTCAATATAGGTGTACATGTAAACATAATCAAAATATTGCTCATTACGTTAGAGACCGATTCCCGCTTGGATAATTTCAAAGAATTTTCAATGGGTATTCAAACCTTTACAAGGCAGTCATGGTGGGCTATGCTTGGTACTAAATTACCTATCGTGACAAGGGGTTTTTGATGGAAAGCCTCCAACTATATTTAGACTGGTATACGAGGATGCATCGGAGGAATTTTGGGTAAGCACGACGAGCTGAATCATGAATGCGGTACCATTCAAATGGCGTTTGGTAAACAGAGCCGAACGGGTGAATAGTATTTGAGCCATGCTGTGGCAAAAAGGGGCTTGTGGCATTTCCGGGATGCACGATACCATGCAAAACATCGCGTAATTATGGATCCGTTTTTTAAACAACCGACTGAATCATAAGGTAGACCTGTCCTTTGACATACAGAAAATTGACCACTAGCGACCAGGTCAGCATGTGCGGACTGCGCAAGCTGATCTGGGTCTATACGTTTCGTAGATGCAATAAGCCCCCTTTTCACAGAGCACGGTACATTTCCAATTGTTGGTATTTACAAGGCAGTTGGTTGTTAATATTGATTTTAATTTGAAATTCCAAGACTGGTTTTCTGATTGGCTGAGAGTTTCTTCTCAGCCAATAAGATGGCTAGTCTTGAAACTAAATTGTAAGAGGTTTCAGACATATCACTGAAACTAGGCCTGCTTTTGTTTTGTTATCATCATCCCAATATTCAACGCTCCAAATTTTCTATAGCCGAGAACGCGAAAATAATGTGAGGATACACTGTGAAAAGGGGCTTAATGCATCTGCGAAAAGTATCGACCCAGGTCAGCCTGCGCAGTCCGCGCAGGCTGACCTGGGCCGAAACCTTTCGCTATAGGTTAATTTTCTGTACGTGCAAGGACCAGTCTACCTCATGATTAAGTCGGTTGTTAAAAAAAAAAAGTGGCTATTAGGATCCATAATTATGTGATGGCTTGATTAGTATCATAGATCACTGAGATGCATTAAGCCAGCTTTTTGCCAGAGCATGGCTCAAATACATTGTGCTGGCAACACACAATTCACAACCAATTCCCGCTTTCGATATAACAGAAAGTCTCATATTTATATTTCTTTAGAATCTTTATAAATCACTAATTGTGTTGGTTGCAAGCAACCTTTGATGGTAGAAATGACAGGCGTTGATTCATAAATGACGTATCACTTATATGACAACAGAACCATTTCAGACGGTTAAGCCTTTCTAACAATATTGTTGAAGAATCTTGAAAGTGAATCGATATTTCCACTGTTTGAAGTGAAAGTGAATAACCTCGAATTCCATTTTCTTAAGTAAACACTTTCCAGACCACTTTTACCATCTCTTTTTACGGCGCCGTTAATTTTTACCTCATTGTTTCCCGGCAATAAGTTTCTTAGGTCTTTGATTTCAAAATATAAATATATATTCGTATAATGCAATCACAGGTTCATTTGAAAAGCATTGTCTTTGTTTGTCGGGCGAGAAGGAACAATGATGCAACAAACTTTAGGGTGTATGCAGCACCAGGCGCACACAATACTATATAGAGAAACTGCCAAGTGAGATAAGAGTTAACGCATAAAGAAAGAACAACGCAAGTGGAGAAATTGCTATGCCTGAATGGACTTGAATTGGAACATTAGAAAGACCGTAATGCGGCTTTGGTTTGTTTTGTCTCCCGTAGTCTTAGTATAATTGTCTAAAGAATTTTATTCCAATTGTTCAACACTTAGAGTTTCAGGCACTAGTTAAGTTTCCTCTGCGAATAGTGTAGATTCAAGATCAGACTGCACAGAGCATGCAGTCTGATCGTGGATCTACACTGTCCGATTTCTTGAAATATTCATCCCAAACATCTTTGAAAGTAAACATGTTTTTGCGTCTTTTTACTAACTTTAAATTTTCGTTTCGTTTATTCGATTCTCACAGAGTTAACCCGTCACTGTATGAGCGAATTTTAGGCAAGGCTAGAGGTTCCACAAATCATGCAAAATGACACAAATTCAAACTAAGAGAAAACAATTTTTTTCAAATGTATGGAAAACACAGCGGAAAAACAAGCAATTGCTCGTAACATGCAGTTGCTTCTTTTACCACAATGTTTTCAAAATTCTAAACTTTAAGAGGTTTGAAAAGTTGTATCTGTGAAGCAATGGGTTAATTGATCGAAGTAGGATTGTACCAGGTATTCGGTTAATTTCCCATTCTTTTGTTCCCTCAAAAGACTATTGTCTTTGCTGTCAAGAATCTCTTTTTTGTTATCTGTCGTTCTGTACTGATGTATTGAAAGTGTTTTTATCACTGCAATTGATCTGTGGTGTTGAATTCCAGAACGCAATATTCTTCACTTGTGTTTTAAGACCGCTGTTTTGTTGTTGTGTTCAAAAGAGTTCGGTATTATTCTTTTTTACATCAATTTCGAACCATCCCATAAAACAATGGGTAAGAGTTTTTCCCCAGTCTATTAAAGATGTTCAGTAGTTGAGGCATTTGAAAGGCAAATCACAGAATCCTGGCCCGAA
The DNA here is from genome assembly GCA_945859785.2 of Tridacna gigas. Classification (NCBI taxonomy): domain Eukaryota; kingdom Metazoa; phylum Mollusca; class Bivalvia; order Cardiida; family Cardiidae; genus Tridacna; species Tridacna gigas. The sequence continues at coordinate 51,933,261 of OX244029.2, forward strand.
CCCTGCTGGTGGCTGCGAAGTCCGCGCAGGCTGACCTGGGCCGAAAGTTTTCGCTATAGGTCAATATACTGTATATCCAAGGACCAATCTACCTCATGATTCATTCGAACAGGAGGTCGCTGGTTCGATCCCCGGCTCGGCCAATTTCTTTCCGAGGACTGATGATAGTCATTGCGACAGGATTCATTCCTCTCTCACCGCTGACCATTGTTTTGACGATGGTTATGTGGGAAAGCAGTAAGTGGCTTGGAAAGAATATTGTGCGTAGTACTTGTAAAAGAAACTCCAGGAAAGTATGGATAGGTGCACTGGCCGCCGCGAAATAACTGAAATAATGTTGAAAACGGCATTAAACACCATACAACCAATCCATCATCATGATTCAGTCGGTTGATGGAAAAAGCGGCTATTATGGATCCATAATTATGTGATGGCTTGATTGGTATCACAGATCACGGATACGCATTAAGCCTCATTTTGCCAGAGCATAGCTCATGTATAAGTGAGCTGTTGCTATGATATGATTGAAATTCTGGTTATAAACGTTTACCCCCCAAAATTAGGGTCTTTTATAGCAGCCATTCTTGATATTAGTATCCCAAGTGGTTTAATTATAAGTTTAGAGCCCGCCCGTGTAGCTCGGTGGTTAGTGTATCTGACCCGTGACGTGGTGGTTGCGAGTTCGATACCCGATTTAGGCAAACTGTCTCTCCGGCGATTTTTCGCCTCTCACCTCTGATGCATGTGAGAAAAGTAGTCAGTGGTTTTGGAGAGAAAGTTGTGTCAGTGCTGGTGTGAGAAAGCCAGGAAACACATGGGTGCGTCACTGATCGCCATGATATGACCTGAGCCGTTAAAAAGGCGATAAACTCTATCACAAACATGAAGTTAGAAAGTTACACAATTCCTGACTGGCTTTTGGTTAAGCCAATCAGGACTTTCGATACTTTGAAATTTACAATAAAATTTGAAAATTATAATAAGAATGCAATTCAGGATGGTTGTTGAATACAGTCCCTGATCCTATGCTGACATTATGGTAACTTCTTAGGAAACGACACAATTTTGGACTCGGCCAAAATTCGCAGTATTTGCAGACAAAAAATTAAATGTAGCTTGAATGATGATTTTTGTTTTTGATAGGATAGAAAACATTGCGTGAAAAGGACAAAATTTTGGTTACCAGTATTTTCTTCTTTTCCTACAGTTTTTTCAAAAGCCTTCCACTTCAGGGCCGTTCAAACTGAGTGATAAATGGTTGAAAGATATCACGTGGAAAAACTTAATGTTTTGAGACATAACCGCATTTTGTCCAGATTCACACCTTCCTTTTTCTCCCAGGGTGAGATCAACCACTTTAGTATGCGTTTTTTTTTCAAAGTGCCTAGGAACGACCAAGTTGTCCTTTTGCTAGTGTTATCGCGTGTATTCAGGTTTCAGATCTTAATTTATATTGATTGTCCATATTTCACGACGTTGCTTTTAATTTCGATGCCAATCATAAAGGGAGAAAGTCATCGCTTTGGTAAGTATACCTTGTATTTTTTCTCTCAAAGTGCCTGAAAAATGATGGAATTATTCTTATGCCACAGTGTTTTCTGGTGTGTTAAACCTCAATTCATATTGATTATCCATATAAGCCTAATATATTGTTTTCAAATTCCACCCCTTCCCCCAACCCGTGGAATCATGAGGCATTGGTTTTGAACATTGACAAAAATATTATCTTCATACTCCAAGTTTAAATGCTATACCATACAATTTAGGGTTCTAAGGATTCTTGGGAATAAGCCTGTAGAAAACATTGTGGGAAAAGGAGAAAATGCCTGTCACCAGAATATTTTCTACCATAATCAAAGACAAACAGAATTACGTAAGCCACTCTTAATTGGTCATCTGCAAATGGTTTCAGTTTTGACTTGTCCTAATTATTATCGTTTGGTTAAGAGTTAAGATCTTTTTAAATTTCATTCCATTTATTGGCATTAAAATGGAATATCCATAAATCATTAGATCGTTTGCAAAGAGGTCATCTTCCCCTTTGTTTTTTTAAAAGACAATTTAATTAGTAGAAAGGTTATTTATGGCAAGGCCTTTTATTTCACTTTCGATCTTTTTTTCCGATGAATCATATCAGACAATCTCGATACAAATAAACAATTAAAAGAAATTATCCAACAATATGAAATAATTGGAAATGTCAACGAATCTCCACAACAGAAAGACTTTTTTTTTAAAAATAAACAAAAAAATTCAAACAGTGTGACCCAGTTTCACAGAAAAAAACTTTGCACACCTCTGCAGCTTTTGCAAATAGTGTGGAAAATGGTGTCTTCTCATTTGTCCCACATTTTCCCACAGAAAACATTTTCATGTTTTGGGGAAAGGAGAAAATGCTGGTTACCTGCATTTTCTCCTTTTCCCAGAATGTTTTCGAAAGGCTTCTTTCCCTGGGTCATTAAAACCCGGGATTGTTTGGTAAAGGGTTAAGCATCTTGCCGCAGGTTTTTGAAAACATTGTATCTTGAGAAATTAATTCTCCTATGAAACAATGGTTTTAGGTGTACATGTATCATGTATTAAACGTTGATCCGTCTTCATCACCCATCATTAACATGTTTAACTCTTTACCAAACGACAAAATTTCAGACCAGTCGAAATTGAAAGCATTTGCAGACGACAAAACAAATGTTATTCAAAAATTGAAATTTGTTTTAGGAAGAGCAGGAAACATTGTGGGAAAAGGAGAAAATGCTGGTTACTTTTTTTTTTTTTTTTTTGCTGGTTACCAGCATTTTCTCCTTTTCCCACAATGTTTTCAAAAGGCTTCTTTCTCAGGGTAGTTAAAAGTTGGGACTGTGCGGTAAAGTGTTGAAACAGTCTTAGGATTCATTTGGTGCAAACTTGGAAGACATGTGGCTCAAAAAGTAAATAATAATTAACATGCAATTCCCTTGATCAGTATACAGTCATGAAAACCATAATGGCACATACAAAAATCAGCAATTTCTGTTTATGCAAAAAATATATTTATTTGGCTTGCATAATGTCAAAGTACTGCTGCATGGGGTCAACAAACTGCAACAGGTTTTTAGATTAACATGTTCCTCCTTTTCATGTTGGACTTGTTACAGGGTCATTAAGAAATAATTATTACATTTACATCCAGTTACCTTAATACTTTACCATGTAGACAACAACATTTTCGACTTATCATTATATCGAAAGCATTTGCAGACAACATATAAAATGTATCTCAGATTATGGGATTCGTCCTTGAAAAGATAGAAAATACTGTCGGAAAAAGAGAAACTTCATTCTTTTTCCCACTATGTTTTTAAAAGCCTTCTTTTTTCCTGTTCTTTAAAACTGAGGACTGTTTAGTACAGAGGTTTAGCTAATCAGAAGTTGTGTTACTTTCTAAATCTAGGTTTTCGGCTCAGCTGAATACGCTGGCTTTTGAGCTACTTCTTGATACTGTTAAGGAATGAATAGATGGTTATTTGCGATTGGTAAAAAATGTGCAGATGTTTATTCGGCGGGACCCTACTGGCATATTTGCTCACACATTTATGAAACCACTATGAACAAGCGTTGCTACTGCTAATCGATACCCCGGGGACTTGATTCATACCATACCAAAATAATATAGAAGAGAATGGTTCTTTTTTTGTGCTATTTGGAAATTTGATATTTCATAAGCGTTATCCAAAAACCCAATACTACTTTCCAACAAAATAAAAAACGTGAGGAAAAAGAGGCAATTGCTCGTCGGGTTACTTTTCATTATTTTAGTGCATGTTGAGCTACAAGAGTTTCAATATTCATATTCCAGTATCTCTTACGCCGTCCATTTTAAAGATATTTCTTGTTTATCATTCCTAGGTTGTTCATTAAGAAAAAAACTTAGCACAGTGAGAAGTGTGTCAATCCTTTTCAAGCAGAGAAATTGTCTCGTCGTCAGCTCTCATTGAAATACTTAATGAATATTTGAGTGTTTACTTTAACTGAATATACATATACAATGTTTTAAATTGTTAAATCAAATGCGTTTTGATGACTGTAACGGACACAGCAATTTCGGTTCAATGACATAACGATAACAGGCCACCAAAGTGTAGGACTTATACCATGGAGGCCCCGGTTTCGAGCCTCTCTGGAAGCCTTGGATTTTCGTGGGGATGTCCTTGGGCAAGACACTTTAGAGTCCTAGCCTAGTACTGGTGCAGCTCAGGGCATATATGAATCTATGAGCTGTCGCTGTGATATGACTGAAATAATGTTGAAATCGACGTAAAACACCATTCAATTAAAAGTAAGACTTTTCGAAAACGACATTGATAAGCAATGGAAACATTTACAACTGGTTATGACTGGTAAGCAAGATGTTCCAACACTGGTTATAAGGGAAAATGGCATGAAATGATAAAGCACTTAAAATATCATAACCATAAAGCTGCCTTGTGGTTTTCATACCCTGTATTCTACTCGATTTGACATTAATTTAACCCTTTACCGCACAATGGCGCCTGTAACGCCTCTGGGAAAGAAGCCTTTTGAAAACATTGTGGGAAAAGGAGAAAATGCTGGTAACCAGCATTTTCTGCTTTTCCCACCATGTTTTCTATCCTATCAAAGGAAAATTGCAGCATTTGAGCCACATTGAAATTGTTGTCTGCAGATGCTTTCAATTTGGACAAGGCTAAAATTTTGTCGTCTGGTAAAGGATTGAAAGACGTTGGACGTAAAAGAATACATACCTACGAGAGTATAATGCATCTCCGTGATGCATGAAACCAAGCAAGTCATCACATAATCATGGATCCATAAAGTCCATTTTGTTTAACAAAAGGCTGAATCCTGATGTTGTCTGGTCTTTGGACATGAAAAAAATTGACCAACAGCAAAAGAATTCGGCCCAGATCAGCCTGCGCGTACTGCACAGGCTGACCTGGGCCGATACTTTTTTTTTTTTTTTTTTAGATGTATCAAGGCCCCTTTTCACGGAGCATGGCTCATTGATTATTAAATTTTGGTAGTGGAGAATATAGTATAAGAAACACATTTCTTAGTTTCGATTGCTATCTCCGGTAGCTAGGTGCCAATTTGTCTACCTCAGGTAAAAAGCTGGAATAGATATATTGGTTGAATAATGGCTGCAATATGAGATTTTATATTTCTGAGGCATCTACACTGTCTGATATTCCGTTTGATATAAAAACCTTAAAATTGCAGTAATTGTAGTCTATTCTACGAAGTGAATATTCGAATTTTCATTTGCATTTTCCTGGCATTCTATGGTTTAACTCTCCGAAGGCTGAATGATATTTGTGATCAATCCTGACAAAAAAAAAAAAAAATCCTTGAGATTGCAATATTTTAGTCCTGTATACCGTGTTTTGTGTAGTATCGCTCAAGATCTATATAGATAATAATTATGACATTTTGTGACGGGCTATAAAGATTTTCCAACGTGTCATTATGACTTGTTGCAAAGTACCATTAAGATTTCTCCACGCCATTATGACTTATTGCAAAGTAGGATAACATTAACTCTTAGCATGTAGAACGTAACTTATGGTACTTTTTCCTAGCACTACAAATCTTAACTCAGGTTTTACAACGCGTGCAGTCGTTTGTCAGATCTACATTGAAAGACAAGTCTTTAAGATGTTCTGCTCAAAATAGCTTTGACAATGCAGTAATTATAGAGAAATTAAAACGTTCTTTTCGCTCATTTGGTTGAATAAGGATTAAGTGCCGACTAAAAGCGGACAGGTGATAGAGTCATTAACTATGTCTTTGTAATGACTTAAAAACAGTTCATGTCCTTTTGTATGTACTATATACCATACGTGCTTGAAAAGTCATAAATGAAATGTGAATATGTGTTTCAGCAGTCGTTGGAAGACAGCCCAATAGTACAGCGAAAACCAACTTTTGAAATGGTGAAACGGTTAAGAATGTTTAAATGTTTCAGACGGTTGAAATGAAAAAAAGAAAAGAAGAGCGCATGCGTTCCTTTTTTTAACGTTCATGGTTAATTTGATTTTGAAAAAGCCGTATGCATGCTCAATCAACTGTACTTAAGGTATAACTTGGCCGCCATATTGTATTCTGGCCCCGCGCTCGCCTTGCGGCAAAACAACCTTAACCGCAGTTGTGCACGCAACCAGCGACAGTTCTGAGCCTTTCTTCCGCCCACCTGGGAATTTTTGTGTCTCCTTAATAGCTCATTTTCTAGATTGAAGCAGGCAGAAATTGAAGTCAAAGATACGAGAAAGATTGATCATCCAGTTGCTTCGTATGTAAATTTTTCACCCTTATGAAAATTGTAAACTTTAACTCTTAATGGAGTCATTAAACGAAACAATACTTTCCAGAGGAGTCAAAAATAAAAATACTGCAATGTCAGGCTGGTCCTGGCTAGAATCTATCTCAGTACATCGGACAGTGAAGATTCAAGATCAGACTGCTCGTACGTGCTGTCTGATCTTAAACCGCATTGTCCGCTAAAGCACATAGGAGCGTTGTTGGCGTTCATCTGTGTTGAAATAAAGTTGACAGATTAAACAAGACCAGAAAAACATTTTGACTAATGGCTAAAATGCTTCACCTTTAGCAGTTTCTTCGGCTGTTTTTCCTAGATCACCATGTTTATACAGCCATTTCAATAGATACATCCATGTGCGTCCTTATGAAGGAAATAGGAACAAGAGAAAGCCTGATCACCTACCGATGAAAAATAAACACGAGGGACCCGTATGTTCTACAGAATTACTACCAGGCACTTTTGGTCGGTTTTTGCTTGAAAAATGATCTCAATATTTCTATTCTCCATTGACAATTTTTAATAGTCTACTTTTTTTGAGAATTCATAATTCGAGAATGAAGAAATTAATCATCAATCTCACTGAATACTTCTCGGGTATCATTGGGGTACCACTTATAGTATTACTTTGAGTTTATTACTGAATATCTTCACACTGGGTAGAGGTGTTCATCTTGTCGTTTTCTAGCCGAATGGCCTCTTATTGGCGTTTTACGAAAGCGCCGATTGGCTTATCAAAATCCTCGGACTTTTTACAAAGAAAGCGAGGAAAATTATATGTGATGATGCCAATGTTTCATATTCGAATCATTAAGATCTCGTTTGCATTGGAAAAGTTTGTAGATAAACAGAACATAGCAGTCATGTTCATAGCCGCAGATGGTATACAACTGATAGATGTATTAAGAAAACCTCTTGAACGTTCCATCGACAATGGTCGATAGGTATGCCAATAGGTATATGCCCAAATGCAACACATGCATTTCACTTTATCGTTTTTCACGCTTTTAAAACCATGTCACGGTATCAGATCTGCGCTTCTCAAATGCGTTCGGTCAAATCTTCATACCATTACGTGCATTTAAGTTACATCCTTAGGGATAGAGAGAGAGAGAAAAAAAAAACACTCTAAAAACTTGAAGGTGTGTAGAATCGCTCATCTGTGTAGACATAAATCTACATTACCAATATATATGGTGTAAGGGATAGAAAAACACATGGGATCTGTCCCCATTTAAGACCGGAAACGACAACAGCGATTTCTTGGAAAGCCTCCAAAACATGAAATGCATTTACTATCCGTCGTAATCTGTGCAGTCTTGCAGCCATCGGGGACAAAATTTGACACGAAGATACAAGAATGATTACAGTTTCATAAAATAAGGATGGAATGGCTTAAATACTGACTGAAAAATTCCTGAAAACGAGTGTAGATGTATCTGTAACACGTAATCCCTTGCAGAATACTTGTCGCGTGTCGCAGATACCCACTCTGCGACAACAGAGACAATTTTGTCGAAATTTGATTGGCTGAAACACAACTTTTTCAGGCTTTGTCCGTGATTCTCCAACATTTTCTGCCGCAACCGCTAGCACTTAACCCCAGTGTATGTTGTTTCTCGTATTACAAAATGCAGTGCCTCTGTGCGATTCAGGACTTGTTAATGGCATTAAATGTAGCTATATCTGGAACCGAATTTTGAGCCGTTCAAATACTGCCTTGTATCAACTAAACAGAAAAGGATAACATACATATGAGCTGACCTTGACCGAAGCTTTTTGTTACCGTTTAATCCTTAAGATGCTAAGCGCGAATCACTGAACTTTTGCGGACACTATAGATCAAGATCAGACTGCACAGAACGTGCAGTCTGATCTTGAATCTACACAGTCCAATATTTAGATATTTTACCTCAAGAAATTAGTTTGAAATAGCATTATTTGGGTTTCTACTATCGGCTTGAAAGTTTTATTTAACTTATGTAACAGGATAGAGGTTAGTTATCTGCATATTAAAGGACCATTCTACCTCATTCTACCTTGTGATTCAGCCGCTTTTTTTCTTTTCGTAAAATAAGTCTATCTTAAGCGACAGCCTGTTTGGTAAAGCTCATTACATAGTTGCACGAAACCCCCCATTTATAGAGCACGGCAACTGTTATTGTTTGTTTGTGGTGAAGCCACTTGTGGAACTGTCTGTGACTATTTCCTTTCAGCCAATGAAAGAAATTTCAATCATACACAGAAATAAACAATGATCCTTTATGTGGTTTAATCACTTATCATATTGATAAGTCATGCGGCTTGAACACTGTCAATATAGATACGATCTGAAATAAATAGGTCCCCGGTCGGTCTTTAAAGATTTCTTTTCTATCGCCGCAAAGCATTCAGTATCTGTGTGATAAATAATTAAAATAGGCACAATAAAACTCAGTAATGCCAATCACCAAACACTGCTTAAAGGTATGGTGACGTTTTCCTTAAATTATTGCTAAACTTTCGCTTTATCCGTTTTCATTCCCACTGAGAGTTCGAGAATGTGGCCATTCTGAGTATGTATGCAAGTCATGCTTTAACCCTTATCCTGCTAAATAAGTAAAAATAAAACTTTCAGGCCGATATTAAAAACCCGAATAATGTTATTTCAAACTTATTTTTTTGGAGAAAAATATCTTCTTATCGGACAGTGTGGATCTAAGATCAGACTGCACGTTCTGTGCAGTCTGATCTTGATCTACACTGTCCGCAAAAGGTCAGTGAGTCGCGTTTATCAGCTGTGTTAGTATCTTACTATGGTTTAATTTCAACATCTTTTATTTCAGCAACATGTGAGAATGGAGTATAAGTACAATTGTTTTTAACTTGGAATCGGTCCGCCCTACATAATTTCAACAATAACAATAGATAGGCTGGTTGTAAAATGGAGCAATAACTTCTCTCTTTGCTTTAAATATTCTATTAACGCCTATCAAATGGGAGACTAAGAGAGAGAGAGAGAGAGAGAACAGGTGGCATGGGAAGAGTATCATGCGAAGTAATGGTAAACGAAACGCCGGGGAAAGCATAGAAAGGTGCACGCCATTAAACATCACACAAGCAAGCACTTCTGATTCGATCGTCGCGGGCGGCGCCGATCACGTGGGAAACTCATTGGGCAAGGCACTGCAAATACGGGTACTTTTGTGGACGGTATAGATCGCGATCAGACTGCACAGAATGTGCAGTTGATTGATTGATTGATTGATTGTACGGTGTTTAACGCCGTTTTCAACATTATTTCAGTTATATCACGGCGGCCAGTACACCTGTCCATGCTTTCCTGGAGTTTCTTTTACCAGTGCTCCGCACAATATTCTTTACAAGCCTCTGGCTACTTTCCCACAAAACCATCGTCGAAACAATGGTCAGCGGTGAGAGAGGAATGAATCCTGTCGCGATGACGATCATCAATACTCGGAAAGAAACTGGCCAAGCCGGGGATCGAACCAGCGACCTCCTGTTCTCAAGTCCTGTACGCTACCGACTGTGCTACGGGGGCTTGGCAGAATGTGCAGAATTGCTTGTTGAAGCCTATAAGATGAAAGTCTCTCTAAGTTCATATGCAGTTACAGCCATCGACAGAGGTGGAGGTTGTATGTTTGGTGCTGAAAGAGCAAGCCTCTTCTTTATCGTCAATGGTTTAACCCTTAAGCTGCTAAGCGCGACTCGCCGACATTTTGCGGACAGTGTAGATCAAAATCAGACTGCACAGAACGTGCAGTCTGATCTTGAATCTACACTGTCCGAAACGGTATTTTTCCCCTTGGTGAAATCGACTTTGAATTTGCAATATTTTCGTTTTTACTATGTAGTGAAAATTTTCGTTTCATTTATTTAGCAGCTTAAGGGTTATAACATTGCCTATTTCAGGGAGCGTAAAACACAAAGTCATGTAGTAATGGTTTCACTGCTAAACGGACAGCATGCAAGTCACCATTCACTCGAATTGTTCCTTTCTTTGCACTGTCAACGTTTTTTTGGCAAGAATATCTCTCAAACTATCAAACAGCGTGGATCAAAGATCAGATTTTATTTTCTGAGCAGTCTGATTTTGATCTCGGCTGTCCTCAAAAGCACATTAAATTCTTCTCAGAATCCGAAGTGTTAATTTAACGCCCAGCTACATTTGTTGTCTTTGTTGTCGAGGGACGTCTTAGGCGATAAGGCACACGTGGACCCCGTGCTGTGAAAACAAATGTTCCCGACACAGGGAAACATGAACAGACGGAAAACAGTGGTGAGTCAAGTGATACAGTCTGCTGCCATGTTTCCACAGAAAATTATATGATTTGCTGAATGAATGCGATGATGTCTTGATCCAGTAAGTAGTTTGAGTTTAACCCTTATCCTGCTAAATAAAAGAAATGAAACTTTCAAGCCAATGGTAAAGACCCCAAATTCTCCTATTTCAAAGGTATTTTTGAAGGGAAGATATTTCCTTATCGGACAGTGTAGATCCAAGATCAGACTGCACGTTTTGTGCAGTCTGATCTTGATCTACGCTTTCCGCAAGAGGTCAGTGAGTCGCGCTTAGCAGTCTAAAGGTAAACAATTTTTTTGACACTTGCGAAACACTGTCTGAAATTTACATATGCGACTCCCGATGGCTGTTCCGAGATTGTTCCCAGATCTTATTGTTCCAGGGCAACCGCCAACAATTAGTTTTCTAATTTTAAATTCCAAGACAAGCCATATGATTTGATGAGACTGTCGTCATAGAATTCAAATCTAGAACCTTCGGCGTGAAAGGCTTACATTGTGCCCTTCGCCTAAGTTTTACACCACATAGAGTAACGCAGGATGTTTTTTTTTTTTTATTATTCACTCATAGAAGATGGTTGATTAATAAATGCAAAAAGTGATGATGTTCAGTAAAAATGTAGAGCAATTTGTAGGGTTTTCGGACCGACCGAAATATGCCAAGAGAGCCTCTTCTGTTGAGGCAAGCTCTTGTAATATCTTATTTTGACCTCCTAGGCAAAAGTTAAAACACCTACCGATTAAGTGAAGCAATCGAGGCATTGGGTAAAGAATTCAAGGGTCTATCGATTCATCGTGAAACAAGTTCTAGAAACTTATCTGAACGACTCATGATGGTTTCCTATAGATAACTAAAAGTTGGGATTGTCACAAAACTATTTGACGCAGGCATATGTCTACAGCTAAAGTGATCAAAAGATAGCAACCCTATTTCAGCACTCAACAGAAATTGTTTAAGGACATTACAACAATTAGTTGTGAAATTTATTTTAATTAACATGAAATAATTGTATTCATGCAAACGAAAAATATGTACAAAAAGTATGTTTTTGATTGCCACAGGACTATTTGACGCCAGCGTATTTTTATAGTCCAAGGGTGTTCAAGAGTTAGACAGCTCCAAGGTTGATGAAACACGTTTGACCAATCAGAGTTCATGTATTTTTCTTCGAATCCTACAAAGATGTTACTACACAAGCGAGAAACAGGTACGATACTATGAACATCTACAACTGTACTATAGCTCCATGACGCAGATGTATATGTACAATATCCTAACTGTCCAAAGGTAGTTCCATAAGCCTTATCCTAACACACAAGAGTATGTCTTAAGACAATTACGTAATGAGAATTTATAGCAATTTTTCCAGTTTATAGTTTGACGTCAATGTAAAATGAACGTAGGTTCAACTTTATAAGTGTATTTTTCATCTTTATATAAAATGTGGGGGATGTCAACAAAATGTAGATGTTTCAGAATTATTTGTTTACTGTCTCCATGAGGTAACCCCTTTGAGTGCCATAGGCGAAAACAGGGGCTTTTGCAGTCTGCATAAAGCAAGATCAGATTGCACAGAACGTGAAGTCTTATCTTGAATTTCTTCTGTCCTATTAATAAGCCTATAGGATAAAACTGCTTTGAGTTTCAGTGGATTGCATTTTCATCCGTCGGAAGAGGTCGAGTTTATATGAGATGCATTAGGGTGTCAAGCTAGTCGTCATATAATTATGGGTCCATAAAATCCATTTTGTCAAATAACCAACTGAATCATAAAGTACAATGGTTCTTGAAGATGCAGAAAAGTGAACAAAAGCTAAAAGTTTCGATCGAGGTCAGCCTGCGCAGACTGCGCAGGCTGACCTGAATCGATACTTTTAGCAAATACATTAAACCCCTTTTCATATTGGACGCTGTAACAGTTAATCTTTATGCCATCAGGCCCTATCTATTTAAAGAAATGTCAAGCGGCACAGAGACAGTTTATACTTTTATGAAGTTTCTGGGGGAATTAATTAAATATGAGAGCCTCCTAATTCTTTGGAAAACAACTATTTTATCGTTGACCTATATTAGGAAGAAGGCCCACTGTTAATAAAAATAGATTTCTTTCGGATGATTCTTTCAGTTATCGGTCTTTCCGAGAAATTGCTCTTGGTATGCTAAGTGTCCATTTGTAAAGCTATTTTTTATGAAAAGTGTCGTCATCTAAAAAATGTGTCTAAATGTGTGGATATGGGGGAAATTATTAATTAACATGACTACCACTCTCTGAGAGAAACCTGTCGGACAACTTATGGCGAGTATCACAAAATGGGTTAAAAAACCATCTTCCGCTCAATGTTATTGTTTAAAATGTGACCAAACGAGATTTTTACGACTGCCGCAAAACGAGCAATGTCGTTAATCCTTCAGGAACGAGAAAAACAGAGTTCGTATGGCAACACAATTTACGATATTGTGAAGACGATTTCAGCGATTTCTTTTGCGTATGTCCAAACTATAGTCGTATAGTTTTTATCTAAAATGATAAAATACCAGTATATACGAACATTGCTTGCCGTCCTATTGTGATTTATTGTTGACGATTTCTATGGATGGTCTGAAAAATAGCCTCAGTATCGATAAATAAGGGTTAATCGGCATTCGCGGGTCCGCCATTATGGACTAGTAACCGTTAATTGGATTTCGCAGGACGGTAACGGAGTTTGTTAATCAAGAATACGCAGGAGTCGAAATAAATCGCATTATATCAGAAATTAATCATCTAAAGCTCGACCCATTCTTCATTGTCTTTTCTTTTTTTTAATTATAATTATTAGATTATGCGTTATTCTTTTACCAAGAGGAAGATAAGGACAGCTCCAAATTGCTAGTGTGCATAGTACACCTGAACAAGCTGGAGAGAGAAGGTAGTCAGAGTCTAGGTTCACATGATCCAGAAAGTAAAGACACATGTGCTAACATATTAACCATGCTCTGGCAAAAAGGGGGCTTAATGCATCTCCGTAATGCATGATACCAAGCAAGTCATCACATAATTGTGGGATCCTTATAATCCAATTTGTCTAACAACCGACCGAGTCATGGGGTAGAATGGTCCTTGGACATGCAGAAAATTGACCAAAAGCAAAAAGTTTCGGCTCAGGTCAGCCTGCGCGGACTTGGTCGATACTTTTTGGCATGCATTAAGCCCTCTTTTAACAGAGCATGACTCATATGTGAGGCGGTCTGGGAAAAGAGGGTTAAATGCATATTCTTAACGCATTATTCCATGCAAGTCATCACTTAAGATAGACCGAATAATTCATGAGATAGAATGGTCATTTGACAGGCAAAATATCTATCAACAGCAAAAAGTATCGATTCAGGTCAACCTGCGCGGACTGCGCAGACTGACATGAGTCGATACTTTTTGCAGATGCATTAAAGCCCCTTTTCACAGAGTATGACTCACGTGATATTTCACTTATGATGTCATACAGACAGACGTATTTACTTGGGTATATATGAAAAGTCCTGGGTCCGTATTCACCAACCATTCTTAAGAACATTCTTGCTCTTGTTCTTCAAAATTTTCCAAATTTGAAAGTAACACGCCTTCTGATTGGCTAAACCATACGGTTTAGCCAATCAGAAGTTGTGTTACTTTCAAACTTGGAAAATCTTGAAGAATAAGTCTTAGAACGTTCTTAAGAATGGTTGGTGAATACGGACCCTGGACTAAATCGGGGTAGGTAAAAGTATTTTTGCACCGCATCTTAAGTTATGCGGAAGAAAATTTACTTAGCATTTATTTTCTATAAGCAAAGTGTGTCCATTGAACAGACCTCAGCTTTATTCATGTAAGCAATTTGAGGTTTTCTTGCAGTAGGTTTAAATGCTGTAGGAAACCATCTTTTTTTTTTTACCCAACTCTGACAAAGTTACAAACAAATTGCAATAAGTTGTCAGTACCAAAATAGCTGCCAAAACATTGTACGTAGAAGCGAAGCCCGCAAAAGGTGTCACACCACTGTGTTTAGACACATTGAATAAAGAGCGAATTTAAATATATTAACAGCTCTACAGATCGCTTAATGGCAAAACTATGTCTTCCTGGTCCGTTGCTCTCAAATGTATATCCATAGACCTACAAAACATGCAAAAAAAAAACAATATGTCAACCGATTACGTTTTTCGCTAAATTCTAACCAACACAGGCACCCTAGATTTTGTCCTCTCAGGAACACCTGCTCACGGTCATGACCCCCAAGTTTTTGTTCCTTCACTGACACAAAATAGTCCTGTCAGTGTATAATAAAAACACATCTGAGTGGTCTCACACTGTCTAGATATGAAGCAATCTGAGTTATATACCACCAAGCCCTCTCAGCTCCATGAAAATGAAACAGTGCAACAAAAGTGCTACTGCAAAATTTCACGTAGGACTACTTTTGACTGCTACGGCCCGGAAGCAATCTCGCAGTGGTGCGACACCAGAACAGCGTTCCTATCGTGATTGATCGAAAGTTGAGAATGCTTGCTTTCCTTATTATTCATACTAAACCAGCTAGGTCTCCTTTTCCAATACTTGAACGGCATTTTCTCCTTTTCCGACAAAATTCTTTTTCTATCAAAGGCAAATCCACTCACTAGAACCAACTGTCGGTTGCTGGTTCGATACCCAGTTGCGGTAAACTTTCTTCCATGCGATCTCTCGCCTATCACCTCTGGTGCGTGTGAGAAAGTAGTCAGTGGCTTGGAAAGAAAGTTGTGTAAGTACTGGCGTGAGAAAGCCAGGAAACACATGCGTAGGTGCAGTGTGGCTGTGGCACACATTTAACTGTCGTCTGTAGATGTAATTAAGTTGTATAAATCTAAAATTCTGTCGTCTGTTTAAAACGTGTAAGGGCCAATAACAGCTGGTAATACATAGAACTGCAGAAACCAATCCCTAGAAAACGACAACATCACCTTGTTAGATTATTATATGTAGACAACAGACAAAACATTCGACATGATCATTTTTTTCTGTTGCCAATTTTTTTTTCCAAAAATACACTGTTTTTAGATGATACATGGCGTCTGCGGATTAAAGGTCGAGGGTGACGAAATTACAAAATCAAACCATAGTAACGTACAAGACTTGAAATACAGGGGTGTCTGTTTCAATGCCCCAGCTTAGCGGAGTTCTTTCCAAGGATTGATGATAGTCATTGCAACATGGGTTCATTCCTCTCTCACCGCTGAACATTGTTTCCGAGGATATTTATGGGGGACAACAGTCAGTTATTTGGAAAGAAGGTTGCTTGTTTGTTTGTATTGGAATTTAACGCCGTCTTTACAGGTTATGTCACAACGGTAAGTAATATACGCATGTGTTTTCTGGCTGTGCACATACGCACGTGTTTCCAGTACTGACACAATTTACCTTCCATGTCACGGATTACTTTTCTCCTATGCATCAAAGTTCAGAGGCGAAGAAGTAGAAGAAAAACCATGCTCCGGGAAAGCATGGATAGGCGCACTTGAGGCTGTAATGCCTGAAATTATGTTAAATCAGTGTTAAGCGCCAAACATACAAACAAACAAAAACGAATGAGCCATACCCTATGAAAAGGGGACTTAATCCATCTGCAAAAAAGGATCGACTCCGGTCAGCCTGCTCAATCCGCGCAGGCTGAGCTTGATCAAAACCTTTTCATGTGGGTAAATTTTCTGCATGTCTAAGGATTATCATACCATAGGATTAAGCCGGTTTTTAGACAAAAGAGATTTTATAGAACCATAATATTGTGTGATAACTTCCTTGGTATAGTCAGGGATATGTGTATTTAACCCTTTACCAGACGACAAAATTTTAGCCTTGTCCAAATTGAAAGCACTTGCAGATGACAATTTTACTGTGGCTCAAATGGTGCAATTTTTGTTTGATAGGGTAGAAAACATTGTGGGAAAAGGAGAAAATGCTGGTTACCAGCATTTTTTCCTTTTCCCACAATGTTTTCAAAAGGCTTCTTTCCCAGGGGCGTTAAAAGACGGCATCGTGCGGTAAAAGGATAAGATCCCTGGCATCGTGCATCTCGGAGATGCATGAAATCCCCCTTTCCCAAAGCATGGCTCATACAAAGAGATTTTTTTTGTATATACATGTTTTTTTTTGTTGTCATCCTTTGTTCTGGGTAAGTAAAACTTTAACACATGCATCGAACGTGTAGAGATAATCTGTAGATCTACTTCGGAAAATTAAAGAACAAAACGCTTCGTGTCTGAAGTGATTGTTGCATGGTCACGTGACAGTTATCCACGTAACAACATCCTGAATATGTCATTAAAAATAATTACTGCTTCTTGCTTCATCTTTCCACTTTTCTTATCTATAGAATCACTGTCGTGTGTGAGACGACGTGTTATTATTCCATTTTATTTCCCTAATTAACTCTTTACGTAAGAGATTCTCGGCTCCCAATGTCTTTCGAGGTATTTTGTAAGTAAAGTAGTCCAGTATAACCACATAGCGAGTTCTTCCGGTGACCAGGAAGGTGAGATTTTTAACTGGAAACCAATCCCGTTTTCCAAAGTTACCAGCAGGTGGCATTACCAAAAGAATAAAAAATGTGGACAAGAACAAAGTTGCGTAAGTATGATTGCTTGCAGTGCCATTATTATGTAGATCACCTATTTATAGTGTGTTGACACGAAGAGTTAACTCTTTACCATACCACAAAATTTTAGTATTGTCCAATTTAAAAGCATTTGCAGACCGTAAATTGGATGTGGCTGAAATGGTGGGATTTGCACTTGGACGGGTAGAAAACATCGTTGGAAAAGGAGGAAATGCTGGTTAGAAGCATTTTTCTTCGTTTCCCACGATGTTTTAGAAGCCGTCTTCTTAAAAGTCGTCAAAACACAGTATTGCTTGGTTAAAAAGTTTACACATACATACGCCATGAGAGACATCCACGCGACTTCCTTTGACACTGCTTATTAAATTGCTCCACTTAGCGCCTGTTACATTCGTTCACAGCATGTTTCGCACCTTGTGAATCATATCTTTAAGAACAATTTATCTACCGCCTGGTCAGCGGTTGGATAAATTTGTTTTCACCTGATTGAGCCGACCTAGCTTTTTACTAAATCGTTCCCAGTTTAAACAACCATTAAGAGTTTATATTTTGAAATTTTGTGGAAATAGTGCTGCCAAGCCGTTTTTACCCGTTTTAAAGTCTGCAAATGTTTTCGATTTTGACAAGTCGAACTTTTTATCGACTGATTAAGAGCTAATTCCTTACTGCACACAAACGATACTTGATTCATAAAATCTGATAGATGGATTTCATGAGTATTAGGGGTACTGCGTTGCTCAGTGGTAAAGTGAAGGAGTCGTTAGCAAGAGACCCCGAGTTTAAGCCTCACAGGAAGCATTGGAATAATGATGAATACGGTGGTAAATACTCTGTAAGTGAACCAAAAAAGGTCTAAGTTCAGAGTGCACATTCTTGTTGTTCTTGTTGTTGTTTGAGAAATTACCGTGAAAGCGAAGAAAACACTACGCAAAATGAGCAAGTGCTTGTTACCAGCATTTTAACCCTTTACCAGACGACAAAATTTTAGCCTTATCCAATTTCACTGTGGCTCAAATGGTGCAGTTTTTCTTTGATAGGGTAGAAAATATTGTGGGAAAAGGAGAAAATGCTGGTTACCAGCATTTTCTCCTTTTCCCACCATGTTTTCAAAAGGCTTCTTTTCCAGGGGCGTTAAAAGGCGGCATTGTGCGGTAAAGGGTTAACCTTTTCGCATGATGTTTTCATAGCCTTCTTCCTCAGACGGTCGTTAAAACTGGGTTGTGTTACCAAGTGTTAACTCTCTCAGTTCGATACAGTATATGAGTCATGCTCTGGCAAACAGGGACTTAATGCATCTCAGTAATGCATAATACAGAGAAAGCCATCACATACCTATACATAATTAATAGTCATTTTTTGTTAAAACAACCGAATAAATCCTGAGGTAGACTGGTGCTTTAACATACAGAAACTTTACCAATAGCGAAAAGTTTCGACCCAGGTAAGCCTGCGCGGACTGCGCAAGCTGACCTGGGTCGATACTTTTCGCAGATGCATTAAGCCCCCTTTTCACAGAGCATGGCTCATATTGACCCGACGTTAATCGACGGCTGAAAATACTATTCACTGACACTGAGACAGATTTTAATTGAATCTCGTAGGCTTTCCTAAAATAAACGGATGGTTTGGATTCAAGATCAGCTAGCACGTTCTGAGCCATCTGATCTTGATCTGTTCCGTCTGTTACAGCTCCTGTTTTCGCATGTGACCCTGAAAAAGTTAACCCTTTCCCCAAAACAACCCCGTGTTTTAACGACCCTGAAGGAAAAAAAAAAGTTGGTAACCAGCATTTTCCCTTTTCCTACAACGTTTTCTACGCTTTTAAAGACAAATACAGGATGTCCGGAAAGTAGGGCAACACTTTTGTAAATTTATAATACGCCTTTAAGTATCAGATAAAGAGATAAAAAATATATATGTATATAAAATATATGTAAGTTTTTTTGTGTGATAATTTCATTTAATTGTTATAACATTATGCACTTTTAAATAGATTTCAAATCAGAAGTACCCCTTTTTTTTCCATCTTTTGAATCACATTAATTTTGTCGTCTGCAAATGCTTTCAAATCGCACAAGTCTGTAAATTTGTAATCTTATAAAGAGTAAAAAGTGTATTACATACTTCACCGAGATTCTATCATCATGTACACGCAGTTACATATGTGTCAAGCTCTGGCAAAAGGGGGTTTAGTGCATGCCCCCCCTACGTTGCCTTATACCAATCAAGTCATCATATAAAATCATGGATCCATGAAAGTTCATATTGTCTAACAACCGACAGACTTGTGTTGTGGTATGGTCCTAGGACATAGAGAGAAAATTTACGTAGAGCAAAAAGTATCGACCCATGTCAGCCTGCGCAGACTGCGCAGGCGGACATGAGTCGATACATTTTTTGCAGATGCATTAAACCCCCTTTTCACAGAGCATGGTTCAAATACTCTTACTTATTATGTGTGCATACTTATATATTATGAAAAATAAAATATGGGCTAAGATTTTGTGCATATGAAAGGGCTTTTAGTCCTTTACCACACAATCTCGAGTGTTAACGACCCTGAGGGAGCGGGCTTTTGAAACCATTGTAGGAATATGAGAAAATGCTGGTAAAAAGCATTTTCTCCTTTTTTCCTACAATGTTTTCTGCCCATTCAGACACAAATCTTATCATTTGAGCCACATTTAATTTGTCGTCTGCAAATGCTTTCAATTAGGACAAATCTAAAATTGTGCCTTTTGGTACAGAGTCAGTTCAGGATGCACATCGCTGATGGTTTTTTTTTTCAAATCTTTAATTGGTAACCAGCATTTTCTCCTGTTTCCCCTCAATGTTTTCTGCCCATTCAGACACAAATCTGATTACTTGGGCCACATTTACTTTGTCGTCTGCAAATATTTTCAATTTGGACAAGTCTAAAATTGTGTCTTTTGGTACAGAGTTAGTTCAGGATGTACATCGGTGATGTTGTAATTTTTTTTTCAAAATTTTAATCTATTCGTCTGCATTTTAATGAACGTCTCGGGCTGAATAAAAAAATTAACATTTTGCATAATCGAGAATAAATTTACGGAGGATAAAAACGCAAGCCTAAAGGAATACAAAAGTTAATTGACTTCGGGTTAATTAGCGATAATCAAAGACTGACTGGAAAGATGATTTTAACCGATAAACTCCGGGTAATTATATTTCTACCCAGTGACATCGATATGACGCGCAAACGAGGCTGCAAGATTGCATAGAATCTCTTTACTATAGACAAGATTTCAGACTTGTCAACATAAAATATATTCGCAGACGACAAGTAGAAAAAGCGCTCGATTAATGCTTTCTAGATTTTAGAGGGCAGTAAACATTGTGGTTAAAAAGTAGAAAATGCTTGTTACCAGCATTTTCTACTTTTTCCCACAATGTTTTCAAACGCCTTCACCTCCAAGGTCGCAAAAATGTAGGATCGTTAATAAAGCGAAAATCATGCATATTTATAAACTAAGATATGCAAATTTTGTTCAAAGTAATTTTTAAGACATCTGGCGTGTAATTTGAAAAGCAGAATCTTTTATTATTTTGTACTCTGGTAACAGATTAAGTAAGTTTTATGTCTTAATGTTGGGGTGAGATAGTGCTAGTTATGGGGGGGGGGGGGGGGGGAAAGCCCCCGAATCCCCTTTCGGGAGCGGACACCATGTACCCGTGCTCTTACCTCAGGCCCAACCAGCCATCCGCACGGTCCCTGGCGTCTTGGTGCGATTTGTTTGTAAGCTTTAAAGGCTACTAAATTAATAAAAAGAATATTTCTATCAGTGCTAGTTATGCGGGGGGGGGGGGGGGGGGGGGAAGAGGCCCGAATCTCATCTCCTGTATTCTCAACCCGTTTGCCCGCTCGGCCCCTGGCGTCTTCGTACCATGGCTGTAAACTTTTAACACTGGAAAGCTATTAAAAACAGTCAAACCTGTATTAACCAAGCGCTCAAGAGACACCAAAAAATTTCTTGCTTAAGACAGGTGCTTGCTTAATACAGGTATATCTCAACATATATGCCTTCTTTGGGAACTCGGTAAATGCTTATTAAAAACAGGGTAATTGCTCAGTTGATGTGAACAGTAAATCTAGTTTGACTGTATATAAAAAGGAACGTTCTAGCCGTAAAATCTCAAACATTCATGCGACCATCGCGGACTATGATGGCAGATCAAAGATCAGACTGCACATTCTGTTCAGTCTTGTCTCCATCTAAACTGTCCGCAAAAGCGCATTGAGTCGCGCTTAGCACCCTAACGGTCCAAGTTCAGGACCAATGACGACCCTAGACCGAATTCACAAACAATTCTACATTCCATACATTATGGTAATTCAAAAGATTTTTATAAAGTTAGAGGAAACGCAATTTCTGATTGGCTAGAGTAAAAGGCTTAACCAATCAGAAATTGCTTAACTCTCTAAATTTAAAATTAGACTAGGAAAGTGATTAACCCTTACAGCGCCGAATAAACTCAACGGACTTTTTAAGTCTGCAAATAAGACCCAAATAATTGCAATATTATTGTTGCTTTTGTCAGTGACAAAAGCAACAATAATATTGCGGTTAGTAGTGCACGTTTTGTTGCAGTCTAATGTTGATCTACACTGACCGCAACTATAGTAATGAAAGGCGCTAAGAACGGTTGGTAAATACGGACCTCAATAAATGATCTGTTCAACCAATTCGATCTTTTGTTTAATGCTTTTTATACATTATTTCCGTTCTGTCGGGAAGGGCAGTGCACCTGTTCATGTTTTCTAAGAGGTTCTTTGACTAGTAGGTCGCACAGCATTCTTCCCAAACCACTTGCTGCTTTTCCACATAAACATCGTTGGAAAAACAACGTTCTGCTGTGAGGAAGGGCTTTAACCCTGTAACAATAACTATCCTCAATCCTCGGAAAGAAATTGGCCGAGCTGTGGCCAATGATTCAAACCAGTGAACCCATGCTTTCAAGCCCCGTACGATACCGACTAAGCTACCGGGCTGGGCTGAATTTGTGTAGATTCGGCATAGAAATATTACACAAAGTTACAAAGTTACATCAGAAAAACTGACACTATAGAATGATAAATAACTCTTGTGGCGGTTATTTCGAAGAATCCTCCTTCCCCCCCCCCCCCCCCAAAAAAAAATAAAAAGGCGTGAGTGAATTATCTTCCAAACAAGCGCCCGATCGCATTAATTCACCAATCTTCCTAATGAATTCTTCCTAAGTTCTCATTAATTTTTCATTGTTCATCTTACGCTGCGGATTTTATATCGCCGACCATTTACTCAATTAAAAGCGGAGGAAAGCGACATTTCCAGATACATCATCATAGAACGAGAGTCCCTCGGGAAACCTCGAACTCTTTCACCAGCGCTGATCAGAATCAGACCGCATTACGCGGCGTAACGAGAATTCCGAATACAGACACTTCGAAAATATCGTTTTAATACCCTACACCACGCCATTCCCAGTTTTAATGACTTTCGGAAAAAGGGCTTTTGAAAACGGTGTGGAAAAAAGAGAAAACGCTTGCATAACGAAAATTCTAACAGTTTGAAAATATTGTTTTTGAAACCCTTTACCCGATCTTAACAACCTTCGGGATGAAGGCTTTGGAAAACACTATGGGAAAAGGAAAAAAATGCCGGTAATCAGCATTTTCTCTTTTCCCAGCAATGTTTCATACCCTTGAACAGACAGATTCTCTAAAGTAATCCACTATTAATTTGTCGTCTGCAAAAGATTATCAGAGAAAGGCCAAAACTTTTGTCGTCTGGTAAAGAGTTGAGACAAGAGATTTATGTAAAATTCAAGTGTGGAGTCGAATTTCTGTCCTGATTTTTGCTTGTTTTGCTTAACCTTTAGCCTGTCAAGCGCGACTCGCTGACCTCTTGCGGACAGCGTAGATCAAGATCAGACTGCACAGAAGGTGCTGTCTTATCTTGGATCTACACTGTCCGATAAGGAGATGTTTTTTCCTCCAAAAATATCTTTGAAATAGGAAAATTTGGGTTTTTACTATCGGCTTGAAAGTTTCATTTCTTAACCCTTTCCCAAACAAGCCCTGGTTTTCACTTGTCTACAGTACAAGTCTTTTGAAAACACGGTGGGAAAAGGAGAAATTGCTCGTAACGAGCAATTTCTCCTTTTCCCACAGTGTTTTCTACCCTTTTTGAGAACTTTCTGCCATTTTCATCAAATTTAAAATTGTCGTCTGCAAACTCTTTCAATTTGGACCAGTCCAAAATTTTTCGTTTGGGAAAGGGTTAAATTTAGTAGGATATGGGTTAATAAAACAGCCAGAAGTAATATGAAAATAATGCTCCGTTTATCATTCCATTCCTTTCTGTCCGAGAAAATGCGAATTGTTGAGAAGTGTTAATTCTTCCTACCAGAAATTTGCTGGGACCCGTTTTCACCAACCATTGTCAATAACACCTAAGGCTGCTAAGCGTGACTCACAGACCTTTTGCGGACAGGGTAGATCAAGATCAGAATGCACAGAACGTGCAGTCTGATCTTGGATCTACACTGTCCGATAAGGAGATTTTTCCCCCTAAAAAACAGTTTGAAACAGCATTATTCGGGTTTTTACGAATGGTTTTTTACTTATTTGGCAGGATAACTGTTAAAAGTAAGAACAAATTCCTAAACCAATCAGAAACTGCGTTACTTTCTTAATCAAGCATGCATTTCAGGATCATTGGTGAATACGGCCTGTGATGTTTTCGATCTTACAGCTGGAGTTTGATAAGACTATAACCCGTTACCAGACGACAAAATTGTAGCCTTGTCTAAAAAGGGCGTTCGCAAACGAAAATTTCAATGTTGCTCAAATGGTGGATTTTCTCTTTGATAGGGTAGAAAACATTGTGGGAAAAGGAGAAAATGTTGGTTACCAGCATTTTCTCTTTTTTCCCACAATGTTTTCCAAAGGCCTCTTTCCCAGGGTCGTTAAGTGGCGGCATAGTGCGGTAAAGGGATAAAGAGTAAAATGTGCACGCTTGTATTGCAGTCGAAATCTAAAAAGAACTTGGTAGCCACGTTTCTTGCGGCAAACCAAGTTTAATGTTTGTGAAAGGCTGCCTAGACAAAGCACTTACAGTGTCGGCTTAAGGCCATATGAACCGTATGAAATGAATATGCTCACTCAGTACATACTCAGTCATTGCAGATTGATTGATTGACTGACTGACTGACTGACTGACTGATTGGCTGACTAACTGGCTGACTGACTGACTGACTGGCTGGCTGGCTGGCTGACTGGCTGGCTGGCTGGCTGGATGGCTGGCTGGCTGATTAAAATTGCCGCTTTCAACTTTATTTTAATCATATCACGGTGACAGCTCACTTATTCACATATTTCCTAGGTCTCTGCAGTGCTAGGCTAGGGTACTGATCTGTCGTGCCAGAGGACACTCTCACGAAAAACAAGGCCAATGCCTGTAGTAAGGTCACGAATCTTACACCTTACTTCTGAGCCTTGCAGGACCCTCTTGCGGCCAGCCAAGTACATATGCGAAAAAACGGTTTAACCCTTTAAATGCCATTCACAACTATAGTTTCCTTTGCGGCCAATGTAGATCAAGATCAGACTGCACAAAACATGCAGTCTGACTTTTAATCTACAATGTCCCCATTGCGGAAACACTACAGACGAAAACAACCTTGAAATTGTACTTAATTTGGTCTTATTTCTAGACGGAAAATGTCCTTCGAGTTTATTCAGCGCTCATAGGATTAATATCAAGTCTATCTAGACTTAGTCATCACAGTGTTATTTTAACCCTTATCCTGATAAATGAATGAAATTAAGTAAAAATCCAAATTTTTTGCATCTCAAAGGTAATTTTTGAGAAAATGATTTCTCGTTATCGGATAGTGTAGATCCAATATCAGACTGCACGTTCTGTGCAGTCTGATATTGATCTACACTGTCCGCAAAAGGTCATTGAGCCGCGCTAAGCAGCCTCAGAGTTAATAAAATAAATATACGCAATCATTACAGACTGCGATAGAATGCATTTTGAACTTTTCGGTGCTAAATAAATTCGTTTTTTTTTTTCCTCGACAGCTAACAATAAAATTCATCGAATACTAGTAAGATTCTTGTCTTATATATTATGAATATGCAAGGATATTTAGAATTTAAAAAAAAAATAAAAAAAATCGGACAATGTAGAAACTTGATTAGACTTTACTTTCTGTGTAATCTGATCTTGATCCATGCCATCTTCCCCCCCCCCCCCCCAAAAAAAATCCATCTTTCGGCAATAGCCAGAGTATCTCGTGAACAACCGGACTGTGTAGATCAAAGTTCAGACGACACGTTTCCTGCAGTCTGATCTTTATATACATAGTCTACAAAAGGAACTGAAAGTGTGAATGACGTCTGTAATATTGAAACGCAGCATTAAGACACACCCACATCCTGTCGCTTTCTCTTTCTGTGGGTGGAAATAGGAACCTCTTCCTGAACTTCTTTCGGTATTGTTCGGCGCCTTTTTGCCAGCCTAAGAGATAATACCTCAAGCAGAATAATGTAAATCTTGACAATGCACTCCATCACTACCGCCTATGAAATAATTTTTACTTTCTGCCTTTTGTTCAGCTTTCCCGCTTTTCTTTCCTTAATGATCACTGTTTTCTTTCTGCTTAATTTCATTCACTTTCTGTTTTGTGTGTTCTCGTTTTCCTTCGAGTCATGTTTTTAATTTCTGTTTTTCTTCTTCTGTCATAGAATAGGGTATTCTCAAAATATATGAGTCAAGCTCTGTGAAACGCATGCTTAATACATCTGCAAAAAGTATCGAACCATGTCAGCCTGCGCTGTACGCGCAGGCTGACATGGGTCGATACTTTTTGCTACTTGTCAATTTTCTACATGTCAAAGGACCATTCTTCCTCAGGATTCAGTCGGAGTCGGTTGTTAGACAAAATGGACTTTAAGGATCCGTGACTGTAATAACGATTTGCACTGTATAATGCATTATGGAGACGCAGTAAACCCCCTTTTGCCGGAGCATGACTCATTTATGGAGATTTGTCTAAAGGAAGTTTATTATTATATGTGTGTGGGCGTCAGAACTCAAAAAGTAGCAACTTTTGTACACGGCAGAAGAGTCCAGTGTAAAAGGCAGATCTTGCTCCATTAAAAAAAAAAAACAGCAACTACAGTATAAAAAAGCTCTCACATGGTTTAAAAATTGAGCTATGGTTTATTGTGCTTTGTAAAATCGCGAAAAAAAAAACAAAACCCAGCAACTTATATGTGCATATGTAATATACAGATGGTCTTCAGACCATGTTTTCGGTTCTAACTTGTGCGCAAATAAATGAGCCATGCTCTGGCAAGAGGGGACTTAGTGCATTTCCATGATGCATGCCAAGCAAGTTATAACAGTATTATGAATCCATAAAATCCAGTTTTTATGAAAAACGATTGAATTATGAGATACACTGGTCCTTTGAGCTGCAGAAAATTGACCGATGGCAAAATGTTTCGGCCCAGGTCAGCCTGCGCGGAGTGCGCAGGCTGATCTTGGTCAATACTGTTTGCAGATTCATTAAGCCGCCTTTTCACAGAGCATGGCAAAAATGTATGAATATGCGTCAAAACAAGGAAAAAAGTCTTTCTTCCGTTCTTGAACTTAATAATATTAATATTGTCGGGTTTTGGTTGAGTGCAAATCACCTGCTTCTTGTCATCACTTTGAAATCTCCATAAATTTTGCGTCCCATTTAACCTGAATTTTCTTTTGTCGTCGGTGTCACGGTGAGAAACCGCAGCCCCCTTTATACACCCAAGGTGAACAGAACAGAGCTCGCGTCTTACTTAGACATATAGAGATATATCTGGGCTTTTAAACATATGATTATCAAAAATGTTCTAAATACATGTGACAGTTAGAAAATGACTGAATTCTTCACTAAAACAATCCCGTGTTTAATGCTCCTGAGTCGGAAAGCTTTTTAAAACATTGTGGGGGGAAAAGGAGAAAATGCTGGTAACCAGCATTTTCTCCTTTTCACCCACAATGTTTTCAATCAGACAATTTTCATCGTTAGAACACAATAAATTTGTCGAAAACAAACGCTTTCAACATGGACAAGTCTAAAATTTTGTCGCTTGGTACAGAGTTAAGCCCTTTAACGATGCAGTTCACGTGTAAGCTCGGCATATTCGTTGATGACGACATGCTTTATATAGAACCATTCGTAACATAAGACTTTACTTCGCCCTTGTCAACATTATTAGGTTGCAGATTGCTTTTCGTTTTTGCACATCATAGATTATTGCCAAGAAAGATATTTCTAAGCATTGCCTTTTTTCAAATAACCTGTTATAGATATAAGCTATACGGTAAGCAATTTAGTTAGAATGATTTTATACGCATGTTTATTCAAATAAACCAGATCAACATGAAGGCCTACATGTATTAAGGTCTACAGTCTGTAAATACATGTAACTTGAAAGAAATTTTGTCGTGCTTTCTAAAGAGTTGAGCCAGATTATTTCTAGACCTAAAGGACGGGATCGATCCAAGACCAGATTGTAAGTACTGTGCCGTCTGATCCTCATCCGTACTATCTGCATTGGCAACGGTATTTGACATAAGTGTATGCATCCTATGGTCAACACCTGAATAAAAACGGCCTTACTTTGAGCTTTCTTTCGGGTTTCTATTTAACTGATGGCAATCCTTTTAGGGTAAAGGTTAAAAGCCGTGGTCAGTTGGGAACATAAAAGAGAAATAGATAACACTTTGACAGTACTTGATCACCTGTCTTTTTAATTTACTCCATACTAGCGGGATGATCCCCTTGACAAAAGAGGGTCACGTGACCTTCGGTAGCCCAAGACGTCCACCTTTATATTCCTTTTTTATCAGCGTCGTTTTTAGATTCCTTTTTCAAAACGTAGCAGTTGAATATGAAGTGATTTGCATCTTCGATGTCGTGGCGTGGCTGAAGTGCGACCGATTGCACGCGATAACAGAATATTAATTCGATTCTAGTTAAACGGTTTTATTACCCTTCCCTGTGAGGCGGCTGTCCATCGAAAGCCACTTTCAGCCAAAATATATGTAAAAACAATACCAAATGCTGCATATAGCATCGAGGTTTTATTCTTTATGCTTTGGGATTTGATGGTGTAAGAGATCTGGCAACAGATTATGGTGTATTTTAGGCACCATAGTAGGAATTATCACGTTTTAAAGTACAACTGTAATCGGGGGAAGGTTCCTATGCGATTAAAAAGGAGATATTGTGGTCAGTGTGCGTCGATTGAAGGTTAAGATAGCGATGAATTAATGTCTGAAGATGGTATCACCGTGCAATCATGTTTAAACACTCGCCTTGTATTCTAAAAACCATATAGAGTGAATGGGTTTTTAAAATTTTGCATGACATTTTTATCTGTTCGTGTTGTTTTTGTTGTTGTTGTTGAAGAAAACAACTTTACAATAAAAAAAAAAAAATGATTAGAATTAAAAATAGTTCTCTTTCGGATATTTTCCCCGTCTAGCAGCAACAGAATATTTGGAACAAAAAAGAAACCATAAAAGGAGTAATTGCTCATCATCATTGTTACAAGAGATAAAGATAATTGATTAAAAAGAATTTACGTCGGTTCATTACTAACACAGAGAAGGTAACAGCAATCTTTACTTTCAATTACATATGAGCCATTTTCTGTGAAAAGGGTCTTAAAAGTAAAAGTATCCGTTGAAATATTTGTAACTCTTTCGAAGGGTAGACAACTATGCTACAGTAGATCTACATAACTAGCTATTGTATTTAACTTTTTCAAAATACCCTCTTCTACATAAACTTTATTCATTCAGACTTTTCTACGTTACAAGAGAAAAGCAGAAAACAATTTGCTATATCTTAACCCTTATCCTGCTGAATAAAAGAAGTGAAACTTTCAAGCCGATAGTATAAGCGCTAAACTTTCCTGTTTCAAAGGTATTTTTGGAGGAAATATATCTCCTTATCGGACAGTGTAGATCAAAGATCAGACTGCACGTTCTGTGCAGTCTGATCTTGATCTACGCTGTCCGCAAAAGGTCAGTGAGCCGGGATAAGCAGCCTAGGGGTTGATGCTACCGATTTCTAAGTGGGTTCAATGCATCTCCGTGATGAATTATACCAAGCAAGTCATCACACAATTATTATGGATCCATAAAGTTAATTTTGTCCAACAACCGACAACAACGAGGCAGAATGATCCTTGGAGGTGAAGAAAATTTACTAATGCGGACTGCGCAGGCTGCCTTGGTCGATACTTTTTGCAAATGTATTAAACGCCCCTGTTCACGAAGCATCACTTAATTCTATTGTACTCGTACTTGTCCGCCATAACAGCCCTTTTTATAAAAACAATTAAATTTTGGGCGGCTACATACGATAGACGCTCATGAAGAAAATAACAGGTTATAGTTGAACGATAAACAAAAATTAATCAAATGTTATTTCCGAACAATAAACAAAAATGAATCAACTGTTATTTCCAAAAATATGCCAAGAATTACCCCCTCCCTTATTCGACCCCAAGTTGAATATTTCAGCGCTTTGTCAATTCATTGCTTTATAATCTTTTACTCAGTAAGCAAAACGCGGACAGTACAAAATGTAAAATGAAAAAAGAAAGGATAGAATGCAAAGTGAGTGAAAGAAGAAGGATTTTTTTTTTAATGAAAAATTGTTCATCATGAGCAATTTTTCAGTTTTTCACAATGTCTTGCCGCCTCGTCCTCAAACGTTTTTTCCAAAACGTGTCTATATGAGAGGAAATATTTCATTAAACACAATTAAATACATAAAGGAAATGACAAAGTTTTACCGTTAGGGTGGGCGAGGTCCATCAAATGTGAAATATTCAAGATGGCACCAGTCGGGCACGAAATAAATTAGCTTTAAAACGATTGCAATAAACTCTGCATTTATTAGGATTTGATATCTACAGAAAGATCGCATATTTTTTTCCTCTGTTTTTTTTTTAATGCATCGTTTTTTTTTTTGCTCGTTATTCGATATGCGTCATTTTGTTCTGCTTTACTCTTTACCAAACGACAAAATTTTAGACATGTCTAAATTGAAAGCATGTGCAGACGACAAATCAAATGTGGCTTAGTTGATAATATTTTTCATTGAAAGAGTAGAAAACGTTGTGGGAAAAGGAGAAAATGCTGGTTACCAGCATTTTCTCCTTTTCCCACAATGTTTTCAAAGAAGTCTTCTTCCTCAGGGTCCTTTGAACTCGGGATTTGTGTGGTAAAGGGAACTCTTTATAAGGTGATAAAACTCCAGACCCTTCCATAGTAAAAGCATTTGCAGACAACAAATTAAATCAGGCTAGAATGATGGGATTTGCCTTTCAGAGGTAAACGGAGAAAATACTTGTTACCATCAATTCTCCCTTTGCCACAATGTTTTAAAAACCTTTTTCCTCGAGGTCGCTAACATCCGGAATTGTTTGGTTAAAGGGTTAACGCTTACATAACCAAATTTATAAAATGAACTGCATTCGACGACTGACAATATAATCCAGTGGAACTTAGAAAGATTTTTACGATATAAAAAGATTTTAAGCTTACCTGAACATGCCGACGGTATAGGTCCAAGATCAGATAGCACATTCTATGCAGGTTGATCAGACTGCGTGCTCTGTGCAGCTTGATCTTAGCTCAGTACCATCAACAAGAGCCCCCGTTTTCACCTTTGACGTGGAAAGAATTGGTACAATCCCTTTACCAAACAATCCCCTGTTTTAACGACCCTGGGAAATAAAGTTTATAAAAACAGTTGAAAAAGGAGAAAATGATGGAAACCAGCATTTTCTCCTTTTCCCACAAAGTTTTCTGCCCAATGAAATACGAATTCCATCATTTCAGCCACATTTAATTTGTCGTCTGTAGATGCTTTCAATTTAGAGCAGTTTGAATACTTGTCTTTTGGTAAACAGTTAAGTTTGCAGGCGACAAAATGACATGCCATCGGCCAGAGCGGAAAAAAAAAGAGATATCCGCGTTATTTTATGAAATACCAATTTGAAATGTCACGTTTATCGTTAGAATCAAAGTATTCCGAGTGTCACACATCTCTGTGATTAGTATCTCCCGCGAAAAAAAAAAAGCGAGGATGGAATTAGGGAAAGGAGATCAAATCTCTAACCGAATAAAAGTTAATTGATGAAGCAGACGACAATTTGATCATGTTCTGAAAGATACTTAAACAAGATGGATTCGTTCTGGTTTTTTTTTTTACAGAGGATACCAATGTTTTCGTTCTGATTTGACTGTCTGTTAAAAACAGATTTAGAATACCTCGTGGGCAATGGAAAGAGGAGAGAGGGGGAGGTGGTAAAATCATGCAGAAATACCCGTGTATATGTGGCTTTCAACAATTCATTTAATGCTTAAAGGCCCAGAAGAGACCAAAAGTAATCAATGCAGATGTTAACATGCATTTAAATCATACCATTTAAAAATGGAAATTATTGTAGAGATGACAATCTATGATTGCACGATTGGTCTAAATATTAGTCGCTGGCAGATTAATGAATTTTAAAACTAGAATAAAAGATGCAAGGTCACTCTTTCTCTTGTTTACTTTTTACTTGGTTTTAAAATAAAATTTTCTGCCAACGACTAACATTTGGACCAAACGTGCAATTTCAGATTGTCATCTTCACAATGATTTCTATATTTTGTAAGTGGTAAGATATAAATTTAAATACACAGTGACATCCACATTGTTTACTTCTGGCCACTACTGAGCCTTTAGATAAATAAACGCCGTTAGGCCTATGTCATCTTTAGAGCAGAACACAATACTCTGCCTATTATCATGAACAAAGTTGGTTCGTCGACACATTTCAAACATTTTAACATGTACGAATGTGCACATATAGATAAAACGTAATGGTAAATGAACCTCGAACAATTCAATGGTAATATAGAAAGAGGATGAAGAAAAGAGAAATCAGAAACTACATGTCTCATTAAAAGGAAAATTAGTAGAAACAAAAACAGAGATAGGTCACTGAAATTACATGTAAATTTTGGAAAATAATGTTTGGTATGAAAGGGTTGTTTTCTTTGTCTTAAGGACGTTTTCTAGAGTTTTAATTCTTCCATAGATTGTGTGTGTGTGTGTGTGTGTGTGTGTGTCTCACACGTTTTACTGCTGTAAAATTTTATGCCGAATACAAAAATAAAAAGAAAATGATACATGTATGATGACAAATTCGTTCTCTTGTTAAATGCCTGTTTCCATGGTAACAGTATACCCTCAAATTTTAAAAATTGTGACTTTTGCATAACATTTTCAGACAGCTTTAATTTTACAATTCATATAAAGTCAGAGCTAAATATTTGTATATCCTTATCTAACATTCAGAGAATTTGAATTCCATTCATATTGTTTTTCAGAAAGGGTCATTGTTAGTAATTTTGTATTCAGAAAAATGCCGAAAATATAGATGGTTCTGCAAGTAAAACTGCGTTATCAAAAATACCCTTCCATAGCTTTTTTCTATTTCTTCTGTATAAAAGCCTTGAAGTATCTTCTATTCAAATTTAACAAGAAAAGAATATGTTGTCGAGTTCAGATTTTCACAAAATTACAGTTTCTATGCCACCATAAAACATTTTTATACAGTAATTTCCAGTTTTACTGAAGCCTGATTACGCAAACTTTTTTTTTTTTGAAAACATACAAACATACTCATGTATTAGTACAAACAATATAACATTTGATATATCAAATTTGACTGACATATCACCTATTATCAAAGACCACCCATAAGTCAAGATCAGTTCGGGTAAATATGGTGAATTTTTAAATTCATTTTGAATTAGGCTCCCAAAATGCTTGAAGTATGTAAGCTGGTTATAATATGCATAACTTAACATCAGGTCAGTACGAGTATAACCCTGGATTTAAAAAAAAAAAAAACATTACCGTTTCTGCGCCATAGGCGAAAACAGGGGCTTGTGCGGATGGCATAGACTAAGATCAGACTGCATGGAATGTGCAATCTGATTTTGGATCTATACCAACCGCTTGTTTAGTCAAGTCTGTAGTCTAACAATTCGACGTAGGCTACTAATTCAACGACCACTTTTCCATGGCTCCTTCGACTATTATGATATCTCATCGCGAGCATCCGTTTCTGTACACTTTGCATAAGAAGAAGTGACCTTCGTTTCTTCTTCCTCGCTAGTTGCATACAGTCGGTAATTCTTGTAGTATCATTTCTTGGAATTGCAGACTGAACCCTTAAAATACGATCTAACTTAGATTTCCTCGCAAAATGTCCTTTAAAGCGTAACATGGTTAGACTTTTTATGATTTCGTGCCGTACAGTGAAACTATCCGAGTATTACTAACTATTTCCTTCGAGAAGAGTCCAATATCGTCATTTATACTAATATGCCTTCTTAGTGCTCCAGATTTGATTTGAAAAGGAATTAGATCATTCAAAAGGATGAACACGCCCGGACGAACGAGCTTGGACAAACAAGCTCGGACGAACAAGCCCTGGGACGAAAAAGCTCGTTTCCATGTGCACTAGGTTGCGCAAAAAAAACCTCCCGAAAATCTCTTTTACTCTCCTTGTTGAACCCGTTTGGAGCCAATGATAACTTGAAAGTTAAAGCCGAAAGTGTTGATCGAGTGCAGTCTGTCCTTGAAACTGCTATGTCCGAGAACTTTTGAAATAATCTGACCGAAAAAAAAAAAGATTTGAAATTAGAATACAATTATGTGTATTTGAGGCTTTTTTGGCATACTGAATATATTGTCAGTTTCACTTTTTTGACGCTAAAAGACTGGTTACAAAGAAAACAAAAAAGTCTGCTTTGTTCATTCTACAATTTTAATGTTGATACCCATACATATATTCAAAGAGTGCATTTCAATAGTGCTATATACAACTCTCTTTCAAGACCCCTGGATTCTTTCCCACACTGACAAAGTAGAAAGTGTGTTCAGCGGTGGTAGAGGAATGTATGCTATGGCAACATCTATCATGTACTGTAGGTGCAAGTTTTAGCCGAACTATGCCATTAATTTTGTCGAACTTCAATCCTTTGGGTACTAGATCTTGCACCACGAGATACAACTAACCTACTAGAACCTGAATTCAGCAACCATTCTAAATTTTCTTAGTCTTATTTTAAATTAACCCTTTACCGCACAATGACGCCTTTTAACGCCCCTGGTAGGGAAGCCTTTTGAAAACATTGTGGGATAAGGAGAAAATGCTGGTAACCAGCATTTTCTCCTTTTCCCACAATGTTTTCTATCCCATCAAAGAAAAATTGCACCATTTGAGCCACATTGAAATTGTCGTCTGCAAATGCTTTCAATTTGGACAAGGCTAAAATTTTGTCGTCTGATAAAGGGTTAAACCTTAAACTACCTAAAAATGAATTAACCGTAAATTAGAATGAAGATTTCCAACCAATAGTACAGACCGAAACATTGCTATTACCAAACGCTTGTTGCTGGAAAAAAACTCATCGTATCGGAGAGTGTGGATCTAAGATCTTGATCAAGACTGTCCGTAACAGAGCACAGAGTCGCGCTAAGCATCCTAAAGGTTAAGAAAGTACCGCCATGTCTGACTGGCTTAACCATTTGGTTGGGACTACGAATGTTATTAAAAATGGTTGATGAATGTTTGGCCCAGGGTCTAAAAAGAATGCAATTCTCAAGAATTTTCTAAATTGAAAATAATACAATTTCTGATTGGCTAAACCGTTTAGCCAGTCAAAAATCGTATTACTTTCTAGATTTAGAACCGGGCCTACAAGAGTGTTATTTAGACTGGTTGGTGAATATAGGCCCGGGGCTAGGCCTAAGGGTTAATTACCGAGCTGGCAACTCTAATAAAACTCACTCTCGTCAATTTGTACGAATCCATTATTATCCTCACCTGAACATTAGAAAACGTCTGAGAATGGATACCGATATTACTTTTCTGTCACTACTAAGAAGGAATTATTGCCCAGAAAGCGTGCGATTTGCCAGAAAAGACATTACGCAGAGGCGAGAAAAATGGCGGCACTAATGAAATGCATCGTCTGAGACGTGCCTGGTCGCCATATCTTTAGCGCTGATCAACATGATATCATTGTTTATGGCGATGGCGCAACGTTTCCACGCCGAGAGAAACACAACTTTACGAGGTTTTGTATTTAATTACGACGTAGGATCTTGTTTCACAGGATTATTTTAGGTTTAGAGATTGTGTTGTCAAAGTAAGGGCAATGCCTCACGTCGCAAACACCTCAGAAGTTCCCTGTAATGCACGAATACGTGCGGAAATATTGTAGCGAAAGGACAACTTGCTCGAGGAATATTACCTTTCGTCGCAATGTTTTCAAGCAGCCTCTAGACTAAATATATTAAGGTGCTGTAAACGGCATCGATTTGGAAGACATTCTGATTGGTAGCGTCAACTCCTTTCTGTTGATATTCTTCCGACCTCTTTTGATAAAGAAATCGATGAAACGTCTTAAGACGGTCTCCCATGACAACAGACCCTGCTTTATTGGCTGAAAGGTTAGCAGGAGAGAGTTTTGATTTGTCGTTTTCTTTTTGGTTACTCTAACCGCCAATTAGAGAAAATCCCACAATTCCATTGGAGTTCTCCTTGTTCTAGGCTTCTTGAAGAAACCCGTATTAAAACATTTTCTTTATTTTTTTCAATTGACAAAATGTTAGACTGGTCCAAGTTGAAAGCATTTGCAGACGACACATAAAATTTAGTTTAAATGACGGTAATTGTCTGTGAAAGAGTAGAAAATCTTATGGAAAAACGAGAAATGCTGGTAAATCATTGTAGCAAAAGAAAAAACCTGATAAGGGGAAAAAGCGTTGTATCAACTCATATTTGCATATATTTCTAAATGCTCTGTTTGAGTATAAAGAATCCTTTGCGACAAATATTTCTCCCTCGTGGCGCTAAAAAAAAACTCAGTGGTATGTTCTAATTAGCCTGTCGAGCAATGAATTAACATAACTATTTTTATCCCATTGCATACGAATTCTTTATGTTCTGTAGCAGATCACTTTAGAAAACATTGTGGATACAGGAGATCTTTTTCGTATCGAGCAATTTCTTCTTTTGCTAATATTTTTTCTCATTTACTATTATACTCCGTCTTAACCCTTAACCTGCCAAATGAGTGAAATGGAACTTTCAAGCCTATAGTCTAAAGCCAAATACTGCTATTTCAAAGTTATTTTGGAAAATATCTCCTCATCGGACAGTGTAGATCAAGATCAGACTGCACGTTCTGTGCAGTCTGATCTTGATCTACACTGTCCGCAAAAGGTCCTCGAGTCGCGCTTGGCAGTCAAAGGATTAGCATAATATTGGTAATGCCTATTTCAAAGAACAAAAAAATCCAGAGCCGTAATATAGCTGCAAAATATTAGGTATATGTTTCAGGCGGTTTTGCGCCAAAGAAATCGGCGGCACTTAAAGTACAGCTATAATTACACGCGTGACCTTTCGGAGGGATTATTGTACAGTACCGGTGCTCCGTCACCCGCAGAAACAACGATTAAAGCCAGAAAATTAAAGAACTACTTTCATAAAGGCCATTCACAGAAAGGTCAAGGTCAAGGTCAGTCTCGTTGATGTAGGTCATCGAAGCGTATTCAACCCCCAAGCATGCTTCATAGGTATATTGAAGCGTGGGTCTTAATTACATAGTTGCGTACATGCGATCTGTGGATAAGGCATCATTTTTTTGCCGACATGATTGATTGATTGAATAGTGTTTTACTCCCATTTCAACATTATTTCAACCTTATCACAGGAGCAGCTCAATTCATTATTTATGCCCTAGGGGTTTGCCAGTACTAGGCAAGGGCTCTGAAGTGTCATGCCCCAGGGCACTCCCATGAAAAGTCCCAGCGCCTCGAATAATGTCAAACCCGGAGCCTCCAGCTTTCAAATCAAACGATTTCACAACTGACAACGCAGGTCTACCATTTTAGTTTAAAGCCAAGTACAACAAAAATTCTCCGATCATTTCTTAGAAATTATGATGAAGTTCGTTGAATTTGCAATACTTATACCAATGTCGCTGATGTAATACAAATCTTTAAGCAAACGACGATTTTATACGAATGTGACTTATCCATTTGAATTACGGTAAAAATGATATAAATTTTAAAAAAAAAAATGTGGGTAAAAAGCAAAAATTGCTCATTACGCGCAGTTTTCTTTCGCAACAATGGTTTCAAAGGTTTGTTTATTTGAATGGTGTTTAAAGTCATTTACAACATTATTTTAATCATATTGCGGCGGTCAGGGCACCTATCCAAGCTGGAGTTTCTTTCACAAGTATTTCGAGCAAATATTATTCCCAGGCGAATGGCTGCTTTCCCACATAAATATCGTGGAGACAATTATCAGCGATGAAAGAGGAATCCTGTCGCAATGACTATCATCAGTCCTCGGAAAGACTGTAGTCGGCAGCTTTCAAAGGTGGTCTGCTGCAAGGCGCGCGAAGCCCTTTGTATGTTGTTATGTGTTTAAGTCTACCAAACGACAAAATGTTACACTTGTCCACATCGAAAGCATCTGTAGAAGACAACATACAGGTGACTCAGAAACTGAAATTTGGAAAGGGTAGAAAATATTGTGGGAAAAGAAGAAAATGCTGTTACCAGCATTTTTTTCCTTTTCCAACAAAGTTTTCAAAAGTTTTTTTTTTCTTCAAGGCCGTTAAAATTCGGGGTTGTTTGGTAAAGGGTTAACCAATTAACATTCTAGGCAGATTAAGGTTAATGACGTTTAGAACTTTTATGTTCTATGATTTTTTTTTCTATGATAATGTTTAGCTTTACTTTTGACCTTCTCAACTCCTTTGCAGCCGACAAATTTTAGACTCCGAATCGAAAGCACTTGCAGACGATACATTAAACCTGGCCCAAACAATGTCTGTGAAAGTCTGTGAAAGGGTGGAAAACGACCGGTTACCAGCATTTCCTCCTTTACCTACAATGCTTTCGAAAGGGGTGGTCCTGAAGGCCGTTAAAAGTGTTGATTGTGTGGTGAAAGGTTAGGGTTAATGACGCTTGGGTTAAAATTATTAGTGACGCTTAGTACTTTCATGATCTGGGATTTTTTTGATGTTGTGTACACTTAGTTATGACCTTCTTAAGAGGCAATAACCAACCAGCCAAATGTCTCCGAAAAAGGGCATAATGTACCAAAAAAAAAGAATGTGCACTTGGTTAGAGAACAAATTTTGTACTTACAGAAGCAAACCTGTGCAAATTTGGAATCAAAGTGTGTAAAAATGTATTGGCTGCATGATGGTTTACTTTTAATTGAAATTTCATCATTATCAGAACAATATCTTACGTGTAAATAACGTACAGCTGAATTCTGATATCTGTCAAGTTACGTGACAATCATTACATAGTGACCCACTCGTCAGAGGATCAACACAAGTGTTCTAGACCGCAAAAACCCGACGTAACGTCTTATGACGTCGTCTAGAATGGCGTAAACTTAACAAACACACAAAGGCAAAAAGTAGTTACAGTCACTAACACAAATAATAACTAATTTCAAAGTAATAATTTACTTGAATATGAAAAAAGAAAGAAAAGCTGTTACAATTAGGAAGTCTTTCTACGAGGTGCACTAGATTAAGTTTATGAAGTAAATGTAATTTTAACCCTTAGGCTGCTTAGTGCGATTCAAGAACCCTTTTGCGGACAATGTAGAACAATATCAGACTGTACAGAACGTGCAGTCTGATCTTGGATCTACACTTTCCGATAAGGAGATATTTTTCCCCATACCTCTTTTTCCCCTTACACTTTTTTCCCCTTACACTTTTTCCCCTTACACTTTGAAACAGCAATATCTGAGTTTTTACTATCGACTTGGAAAGTTTCATTTTAGTTATATAGCAGGTTAAAAGTTAAAAGTTCATGCTAAGCTAAAGCTTACAGATTAATTTTAATCATACCATTTAACCCTTAAAGTGCCGAATAAACCCAATGGACATTTTCAGTCTAGAATAACACCAAGATAATTGCAATTTTGTAGTCACTTTTTATGTCTAGTGTCTCAGCAAAGCGAACAGTGTAGATCAAAGATCAGGCTGCACGTTTTGTGCTGCCTGATCTTGATCTACACTGGCCGCAAAGGCAACTATTGTCGTGAAAGGCGCTTTAAGGGTTAAGATTATGGCGATTCTGTATGTCTGGTGATCTGTTAAAGAACGTTTTGTCAGTGTTAAAGTAACAGCAGAACAATGAATATTTCAGCTAAAATAAATGTTGGCAACATTAATTACAGTACCTGTATTCATTGTTCTACCAGTGGCTATTACTTTAACCAACCATAACATTGCACAACATCAAACTTAAAATAGTACTAATGAAATTAATATGTATTTTATACACAGGATTGTTTGCGCTTGATCGCTTTTAGGCCTTCGAGCTTGAAAAAGATTTTATATGCATTGATCCATGTATTTCATTCAGTTATGCTCAAGCCCTCTCTGTCCTTCTGTCTCTGTCCCCCATTCTATCTTTCTCTCTCGCTCTCTCCCCGATCCCGAAAAAGAAGAAAAAGAATTCACAAATACAAGTGTTTCCTTTATAGCCTAATCATGCCCAGTCTTATATTCACTTCATATTTCATCCCTTCACCAAACAGTTCCTTCTAACGGTCCTGATGAAGAATGCCTTTGAAGACATTGTGGAAAAAAGAGAAAATGCCGGCAACCAGAATGTCAAAGACAAATCCAATCTTTTGAGTCGTATCTAATTTTTCGTTGCGAAAGCTTTAAGTTTGGACTAGTCTGTTTTATCGTATGGAAATAGGTTAACCCTTAGGCCGCTAAGCGCAACTCACTGACCTTTTGCGGACAGTGTAGATCCAAGATCAGACTGCACAGAACGCGCAGCCTGATCTTAGACCTACACTGTCCGATAAGGAGATATTTTTCTCCAAAAATAAGTTTGAAATACATGTAGCATTATTCTACTTTTTACTATAGGCTTCAAAGTTTCATTTAACTTATTTAGCGGGAAAAACGGTTAATTGAGAAGGTTTTGTAACAGGTTGTTACAAGATCAAATAGCCGAAAGTCATTACGTGTAGGGAAAAAATGGCCTGTGTGAAAATCTGATTTATAGCCGTTGCTGGAAGCTACCAGAATAAATAGTCAAACAGACCGAGCCCGGTAGCTCAGTCGGTAAAGTCATACAGCCTGAAAACTAGTGGTCACTGATTCGATTCACAGCACGGCTAAATCTTTTCCAGGGATCAATGATAGCCTGGGACTGATTCCACTCTTACCGCCAAACGCTATTCCGACGATGTTTGTGTGGAAAAGCATCAAGTGGCTTAGAAATAGTGTTGTGCAAAGTACTATCAAGAGAAACTATGGGATGGTACGAGAGGTGCACTGGCCGCTGTGATGTAACTTGAAAAAAAAATTGAAAACGGAGCTAAACGAAAAGTAAACAACAATAACAAAAAAAAAATGATACAATAAATAAAAAATAGACAAACAATATCAAACAGGGTTTTCTGTTTTTATTTATTTATTTATTGAATGCAACAGATAATACTGGAACAGTGCCTAGTTTCAGACGACTTGGTTTCTTTCGGCAGGCTCTTTTTATAAACAATTCGGCAAAAGATGAATTACTTTTAAATTGCAGCTTCTCCTATCGCTACACATTGCTTTGATATTGTTTACATGGGAAAGCAGCAAGATGCCTGGGGAAAAAAAGAGTTGCGAGAATTAATAGTGCAGAAATCAACTCTTGAATAAACCCAGTTGACGTCATGATGAAACGGAAATACCGTTTACATTTGAAAACGGCATCAAACACCAAACAAACAGTGCTTCGAAAGTTTCAATGACAGTGTTGTCAGCAGTTTGATTTTCAAGGTCTCACTCAGAATCAGGGGGATATCTAACAATAGGCTAGGAGTGGCGATGAGATATTGAGCGCCAACGTCTTTCACATACAAATGAGCCGTGTTCCGGAAAAAGGGGGCTTAATGCATTATACCAAGCAAGTCATCCAATAATTATGGATCAATGAAATCCATTTTGTCTAACAACCGACTAAATCATTAGGTAGACTGGTCCTTTGACATGCAGAAAATTGACCGATAGCAAAAAGTTTCGACATAGGTTAGCCTGCGCAATCCGCGCAAGCTAACCTGAGTCGATACTTTTTGCCTATGTTTTAAACCCCATATTCACAGGGCATGGCTCAAATAAAGGAGACGAAACTAATTACATACCATAATCTTGCAAAGGCGAGAAGTCGTGTCAGTGTTTATGTCACCTAGACGATTGGCTTCAATACGTCTTTGTGCGTCAAACGCACATTACAATATAAGAAAAAAGGGATGGGTATGAATTAGTTAATTCCAGATACAAATATTTATTTGGGTCTCAACCGCGTCATTTGATACAGGTCCGAAACGTTTAATCTATTACTTTCCTAAGGATTCAGCCGAGATACAACTAAAGGGAGTGATTCGGTGCTAAGAAGAAACTGATTTTTTCAGTTCTTTGCTAAATCCTATTCACGGGCGGGGTACTGATAACAATGATCTCTACAAGGCTATTTCAATTAGTATATGCAACATAACAATAAAAAAAAGTCATATGAAGAAATCATTAGACATTATTTCAGGACAGCGGCAAGAGCAACTTTCCCCACTTTCCTTGAATTTCTTTTACCATTACTTCGTACAGTTTTCTTTTCAATCCACGGACTACTTTCCTACATAGCTATCTTCGAAACAAGGACCAGCGTAGTAGGAGAGGAATGTATCCTGTTGTAACGACTGTCATCAATCCTCGGTAAGAAATTGACCGAGCTGCGGATTCGAACCCCTCAAAAAAATGTACTTTTACTTATGGAAGTATTTGCTTTTCGGGGAATTTTATGAATTGGCCTAAATGTACTTGTTTCAATTAGAGCTTAACCCTTTCCCAAACGATAAATTTTAGACTGGTCCAAATTGAAGGAGTTGAAGACGACAATTTTAAATTGGATGAAAATGGCAGAAAGTTCTCAAAAAGGGTAGAAAACACTGTGGGAAAAGGAGAAATTGCTCGGTTACGAGCAATTTCTCCTTTTCCAACAGTGTTTTCAAAAGACTTGTACTGCAGACACGTGAATTCCAGGGCTTGTTTGGGAAAGGGTTAAGACGTTCATCATTACATCATCACCATTAATTTCCATCATCATAATCACCACTACTACTACCAGCAGCAAAGGCAACAACTGTTTATCTACAATCCTCATTTTTCCTATCGAGAATTAAGCGAAAGTCATCAAACATGACACACGCACAAAAAGAAACCTCCATTATAAAAAAAAAGCCCCTTTTTGTCATGGTCATGACGCGGTCATCTCATATTGGTTCTTTTTGTTACCAAGAACCAGTCTATTAGCAGTCTATTAGATCTTAGTAAGAACATCATTGCAATACTGTGTTACGTAGTTAGCAGTGTGTGATTATACGTTATTAGGTATCACACAGTTTGGAAAATCAGAACTACTTTTTGGACCTAATCACTGGTTCCTTTCCAATCAGTCTCATGTTTTAGCGACTATGTGAGAAAAAGGTTTTAGGAAAACTTTGAGGGAAAAGGAGGAAATGCTGGTGAAATATTTTCTACCCTTTTAAAAGGCGAATACACGAATTAATCCTATAGTTCGGCCTTTCACGATTAACTTTTTACAAAACGAAAAAAGTTTAGACTTGACCAAATTGACAGAATTTGCAGACGACAAAATAACTATGACTCAAAAATTGAATTTTGTTTCTGGAATGGTAGAAAACATCATGGGAAAAGGAGAAAATTATGCTGGTACCAGCATTATCTCCGTTTCCCATAATATTTTCAAAAGCTTTCTTCTATAGAGTCTTTAAAATTCGGGATTGTTTGGTAAAGACTTAAGCTAGCTCCAGACAAATGACCGAAAGATATTTAGGCCGAATCAAAGTTACGTCGTACGACTTTTCGTCGAAAAAAAAAAAGACGTTTGGTCGAATGCGACGTTTGGTCAAATTACGTACTTTGACGCGACCAAGACATTTTCTCGATCTGGTTAATTTCGCTTCAAACAACAAGGATGCCATCAATCTGTTAAAGCTTCAGATGATAATATTGAACGATTGTTCGTGGAGAAGAAATTTTGTCAAATTAGTTTACGAGACGACGACATTTCGTCAACCTTGTTAATTTCGCTTCAAACAGCAAGGTTGGCGTGACCCAGGTAAGGCTTTAGTTTAACTCTTTCACTGCCAATCTCGCTTTGGAGAGCTTTTGCGGACGGCGTAGATCAAGATCAGACTGCACAAAATGTGCAGTCTGATCTTTGATCTACACTGTCCGCTTTGCGATGCTTAACTTTCAGCAGAATTGTCTGAAAAAAAAAATTTAAGACGACGGAGAAGGGCCGAATACATTTAGTTTGCAGCGAAATAGCTAACCCTTAAGCTGCTGAATAAATGAGACGAAAATTTCTACTCAGTAGTAAAAACCTAAACATTGCGATTTCAAAGTTGATTTCAACCGGAAAAAATAACGAATCGGACAGTGCGGATTAAAGATCAGACTGCACGTTCTGTGCAGTCTGATCTTGATCTACACTGTCTGCAAAAGGTACTTGAGTCACGCTTATAGCAGCCTAACGGTTAATAAAGCGTGAAACTGGTCAAAAGTCCACTAAATACAGAGTTAATGTA